>OX402555.1:12620138-13237109 GCA_948098915.1 Lampropteryx suffumata | reverse complement strand
TGCTAACATAAAGGCGCTCCCTCACCGGGAGCATTCGCGTGTAATGTAACTTTACAGAGTTGAGCATTACATCAGTGAGGAAGGAGAACTGAGCATTACAGTGCACAAACTGTTATGATACAAAACGAGTTTACATCAGTGAAGGAGGAGAACCGAGCATTACAATGCGCACCTTGTAATGATACAAATTCAAATCTATACTAAATGTTACATTATACGCGAATGCTCGTCAGTCAGAGAGGTAGTATTGTAATGTAATGCTCAAAGTCGAATCTATAATGCTACATTACACGCGAACGCTCGTCGGTCAGGGAGGTAGTATCGTAATGTAATGCTCAAAGTCGAATCTATATGTTACATTGCACGCGAATTCTCCCGGTGAGGGAGCGCCTTAAAGCTCTTTTATGACATTGAACTGATTTGGCTGGCTTCTCAACAATTTACAGATCAACGACAATAATCTAATGCTTGCTAGAACTGACAGTGACAGTATGACAAATTGTATAAGATCAAACCTTTTCTAGAAATGTTGAATAAAAACTTTAGGAGATAGGCTGGCTAGGGTCAGGTTAGCAGGTGCACGCATTAAAACCTTAGTAGGAGTGCCTTAATTAATTCGTTTATTATAAAACTTTTTGGTTGTGTGTTCATAGGGTATTTTTTTCAATAAAAATAATAGAAACCGCACTCAACATTATTACCAGGTGCTCTGGTCCTGGAGTCGGATAGACGTAGTGGCATTACTGTACAGACATTTCAACACTTCGATATACCTATAGTCGATTTGGCACCACTGGAGTGACCGCAACACTGCCCAGGTTTCGACAAAATCAAAGGCTTTCTCATAGTCCACAAACGCAAAACAAAGTGGCCGGTTATACTCTTCGGTCTTCTGTATATGGATGTGGTGTGAAAAGTGTAAAGGAGTGCACTCACTTGATGGAAGGAGTCAGTACCGACTTTGAAGAATGCCAGCATATTGTTCCTTGGAAAAATCCTGTGCACAACCTCTGTAGGGCCAGCCTCATTGTGTGCCAGTAACTCCAGTGCTCCTCCCATGTGAGCACACCAGCCGCTATCCTTCTACAAACAAACAACATTTACTGAAAAAAACTCAACAACCCCAAACTTTACTAATTAAATTAGTCTTTTCATGTTAGGTCCCTGTTTCATTCCATTCAACCAAATTGGGAAGATACATAAACATCTTTCAAGTTTGTTCAAGACATTGGCCAACTCTGGTGATGGAGTTATTAAGCTGCTCAAAGGATTGCAAATCAGGATTTCTGCTGCTAAAAGTCAGAACCTCTACTTGACACACCTTTCAATGCACAAAAATGCCACTGCCACTATTCAAGTACTTTCTTCAGAATATTCCTTAATTGAAATCATTAAATAACGCCTCATGGTTCTTTCCTGTTTTCCTTCCTTCCTTGGCACATATCATCAAACATTTTAGGGTCTATGATATGCCGGTTTCCTCACAATGTTCTCCTTTACAGTTTGAGAGTACTGATATAAATATACTGTAGTCCATTGAAAAAAAGGTACCTCTGATACATGATTATCAGTTCCATTCTCTGTGAGTGGTTGCTTGGTGGGCTGCCAGGGTGCCAGGTACAGGATGAATGCCACACGGCGGTCAGTCATTAAGTCGTCGTGAACTAGCAAATGGTCTCCTGGACCATACAATGAACAAGATGCAGACACTGACGTTAGCTGCAGTCCAGTTACTTGTGACACCTGTTTGGATGGAGAGGAATTACTAAAGAAAATGTTAAAGTCTTTATATTATTTTGTACTAATTTTGTACAATGTGGCCAGCAAACAAGGATTACTGAACAGGATTGGCTGTAGAGTATGGTTGTGGCGTATTAGGCCTGGCTGAGACGCAGAAGGTTGCAGGCTCGATTCTCGCCGTGGAACAAGTGTTTGAATGATCAGCAAATATTTGGCTTGGGTCAGGGTGTTTCTCCATATAATAGGTATGTAATTACAAAAAAAAAAGAACATGTAGTATATCAGTCATGTGGTACCCATAACACAAGCTCTGCTTACTTTGGAGCCAGGTGATGTTGAGTGAAATGTCTGCAATTATTTATTTCTTTATTGTCTTTGAATCGCTTTGCAATGTGTCTATTAACACTTTATCACTGGATGCTGGACTCTGGACTGAATTGAAATGTGTTTATATTGCTAAAGTACCCACACAGCTTTGCAACCTAGCAACACTAGATACAGCGACTGAATTAATGTCAATTCGGCTTAACACAGAAATACTTTCAACAGTTGTGATAAGCCTAACAAATAAATAACTTGCGTAAATTTATCAAGTAGTCAAAGTACTTAGGTAAATTGAAATTTTCCTGAAGCATGCCTTATTTGATCTTGAAATACTAAAGAGTAAAGGTGTTAGGAATGGCCCCTGAAGTCTGCACAGGCACAAAACTTTATTATTCTGTTCTAGATGACCTGGATCACCTAACCAAATTAACCACCTAAAATAAGCATGTCAGTATTGAAGTGATGAAAACACAAAATATATTCAAATTGGTTAAGCCATTTTCGAATTTGTAAATTGATACAAGTTACGGGTTGTGGGATATTTCCGGACCAGATAATACTTGGTTACATATTGGAATATTAGCAATAATGTATATTCTACTTACCCAAGTCATAACTTCAGTCTTTAAAAGCTCATATATTCCTCTAATGCTCCTCTGCCAGGTCAAGCTGGCGAGATCTGTAGTCTGGTGGAACTCATACAAGTCCATCTTCTTCCGAGACCAGTCCAGTGTGTTCATATCGTCTACTATGTTATTTATGATATCTGAGTTGGCGAGAAAGTCGTGAAGTAGGCATACGCGGAAAGGTTCAGCTGTTAGTGTGACCTCATCACATTTTAAGTCTTTGCTGTCTTGCCAGTGAGATGTTAACCTATCTATTAATTCTTGAGACTGAAAGAAAGGATAGGAAGATATTAGAAAATCTATTACTGTGCAAAATGTGAGCATGTATCAAAAATAATGTTTGAACATGCCTCTTAGACATTGGTGGCAATTCGGTTGGTTCATTTCTAAAATTAGGAATTGTCTAAAATACATTTTAGTAAGTCTTAGCATTTGTATAACCTATTCAGTTGGTACCATCTAACTAAATTAGGAATGCTTAATTAAATTAGATAAAATTAAGTTAGGATAAGTTATTTACAGCAGAATACTAAGTTTCATTTGACACTTCTAAACCTAATTTTAGCTAAAATTAGTTAGGTTGGTGCCAACAGAATTGAGGCCATTGTCAAGAACTATGTAACTAAAAGATCTGAGTCAACACCTGACTACACCTAAGATCCTGGGGTCCAGTTGTGAACATTTTTTATTTTTATTAGATACTAGCTGCTGCCCGTGGCTTCACATGCTTGGTTGTGTCTATATAAAAGTAGTAAAAGTCTTCAAGATACTATATAGATAGATAGATAGATAGATAAATAGAAAATACTTTATTGCACACCACAAAATACATTAGACTATTATAAGAAACAGTGTTTAGCTACACGGTGGTACAATGGGCGGTCTTATCGCTAGATAGCGATCTCTGCCAGACAACCTTAGGATGGATAGAAATCAATTTAACTTAATATGGGATGATGAAAATAATATAAGTGATTTATGATAAAAACAATATGTACATACATATTTACAGGATAACAAAAAGTGAAATACAGCAATACCTAATATTACAAAAATAAATAAATAATATTAAATACAATATGATAAACTAAATAAACAAATACATACATATAATATATATAAACCTAAATAATGTTAAGAAATAAGCAATATTAACAACAGGACAAATAGTGTTCCCATAGCTTTAAAAATAGCATGTGATTTGGCGCATCTAATAGCACCTGGCAGTACCATAATTTAGCAGCCTGTACTGTGAAAGAATTGGCGTAGTATGAGGAAGTGTGGACAGGTGTCGCAAGTAAGAGAGTATCAGAGGAGCGCAAGGTTCGAGAGTGTGAGAGGTGGAGAAATTGGAAACGTTCTTTGAGATAGGTAGGTGTTGTGGGATTAAAGAGGATTTTATGTAAAAAAATAAGAGAGTGTAAATTCCGACGAAAGCGAACTGGTAACCAATTGAGCTTTTTTCGAAATTCGGAGACATGGTCATACTTGCCAACCCAAATATAAATCGAATGGAGAGATTTTGAAGGCGTCAAGTTTGTTAAGTTGCTGTTCAGTCAAATCTAAGTAGAAGGAATCAGCATAGTCTAATATTGGAAGAAGAAGTGACTATGCAAGCGAACTTTTAGTGGTGATTGGAAGGAAGTTATACAGTCAACACGATCCATTCAGCAATAGTTGTGAAAGGTAGACAGAAACAACAAACAGATATACATCCAGACAGACAAACTAACACACTTTAGAATTAATAATTTTAGTATGTCTTGTTTAGAGTAGTAGCAGCAGTAGTAGTAGTAGTCTATTTTCTTACCTTTATCTTATTACTCAGTTTTGGATCCTCCATTCGATTGGCACGAGGATATAGATGAGCCCTTATAGCTCTGGTAGTGATTTTCTTATCATCAATAACAACAGAGTCATCTTCACATTGAGACTCAGAGTCAGAACTGTAGTCCGATGAAGATGATGATGTGGACGAGTAGTCATCTGCAATTGAACAGAGGTGTGGTTATCTGTTCCATTTAAAATTAGCAGACAATATAGACAGACCACTATAACAACTAATAGGTAGATTACGTAGTTCATAGTCATAAAAATAAAAGAATATTTTGATAATTTAGGTTTTGAAAATTAGAGCTGAATTTGAAATTCCCGCCCAAACTTATAGGAATAACAACGCAGGGCAAAACATTGGATACTGACCTCCGCGAATCTTTTTCACCTCGTCAGCGGAGGCCTGGTATGATGAAATCGCACATATATCAGAGTCATCACTTTCAGTGTCCGAAATTTCAATAACAGCAGTCGAAGCAGGGCGCTTGGCGGGCGGTCTCAGGTTCTCCGACGCCGAGCTCTTGCCACCGCTGCCACTCGATCCATTATCCAAATGTTTGCTCGTAGAAGACGCTTCTTCGTTTCTGTGACTTGGTGAACTCATTTTTAGCGTCTACACTACATAATACACTGAAAAAACAAAAGGAAACCGAAATTGGACGCCTAACCTAACCTCGAAATTTGTTGACGTTCGACGACTCGGAAGAAAAACTGTCAACTTTCATTTCATTCAGTCAATTAGACAGCTACCACTGCTAGCAAGCATGTCAAGCAAACGAAAACATACTAAAACAAAAAGATATTGTAGTGAAATATTATTTCGTAGAATTCGTATTATCAATTTATCATGGAACTTCTGGGTCTTAATAGAGTTAACTTGAACATTCCTACTAAGTAATCTATTAAATCGACTACATTTGGCCGAGCATCAAAAACCACTCAAAAAGGTTGAGAGCTACCAAAAATCAAAATCAAAAATGGTAAAGCTGCCTCATAGAATAGAATAGAATAGAAAATACTTTATTGCACACCACAAATACATTAGACTGTAATAAGAAACAATGTTTAGCTACACGGTAGTACAATGGGCGGTCTTATCGCTAGATAGCGATCTCTGCCAGACAACCTTTGGATGGATAGAAATCAACATAGCTGAATCGGGGATGATGAAAATACTATGCGTAATTTATGATAAAAATTATATGTACATACATATTTACAGGATAACAAAAAGTGAAATGCATCAATACCTAATATTACCTACAAAAATAAATTAAATAATAATAATACAATAAGATAAACTAAATAAACTAATACATACATAAATAAATATACCAATATAACGTAAAGAAACAAACAATACATAGTTAACAACATGACAAAAAGTGTTCCTTGACCATAGATTTAAAGAAGCGTTTCATAATTGAACAGCCTGTACTGAGAAAGAATTGGCATAGTATGAGGAGGTGTGGACAGGTGTCGCGAGTAGGAGAGTATCAGAGGAGCGCAAGGATCGAGAGTGGGTGAGGTGGAGAAATTGGAAACGTTCTTTGAGATAGGAAGATGTTGTAGGATTAAAAAGAATATTATATAAAACGTTCAGAGAATGCAAATTCCGACGAAAGCGAATTGGTAACCACTTGAGCTATTTTCGGAATTCGGAGACATGGTCATATTTGCGCAGCCCAAATATAAACCTAATGGAGAGATTTTGAAGGCGCTCAAGTTTGTTAAGTTGCTGTTCAGTCAAATCTAAGTAGCAGGCTTCAGCATAGTCTAATATTGGAAGAAGGAGTGACTGTGCAAGCGAAATTTTAGTGGCAATCGGAAGGAAGTTACGCAGTCTCCGAATAGAACCGACTGAGGCAAAAGTTTTTCGGCTGACTTCAGTCAGCTGTTGTTCCCATGACAGATTTCTGTCCATGAGAACACCTAAATTTTTTACCGTCTCACTCTGCTGTATGTGAACTCCATCAAAAATAATATGTGGAAGGCTGGACCAGTCAATTTTGGACACCATCCGTGAACCCCCAATGACAATCGCTTGGGTTTTCGTGGGATTAATTTTAAGACCGTAAGCCCTACTCCAACCCAAAATACGATTTAGATCCTGATTGATACATGTTATAGCACCAGGCAACAACGCCACCGGAGCTTGCGTGTAGATTTGTAGATCGTCTGCATAGAGGTGGTACGATGAAGTTAAATGTTGGGAGATTGAGTTTATGAAAATGGCAAAAAGTAGAGGTGATAAAACGCCGCCCTGAGGAACGCCAGCTGATATAGTGCACCATGATGAGTAAGTATCATCGATCCGTATACGTTGCCGACGCCCATACAGGTAACTACGAAACCATTCAACCACTGTTGGAGATATGTTAAGAGAACGAAGGAGACCTAGAAGAATGTCATAATCAACATTGTTAAAAGCATTGCTGAAATCTAGTAAAGACAGGACAGTCACATTATCCATACCATTACGTACATCATCAGTTATCTTAACTAATGCTGAAACAGTACTGTGACCAGAACGGAAACCGGATTGGAAAGGATTAAGGAGATTGTTTCTGGTTAGGAAGATACTGAGTAACTGATGTACAAGGCGTTCTAAGACTTTGGATAGGAAAGGAAGAATGGAAATTGGACGAAACTCTGAAAAAGAAGCTGGATTGGATTTTTTTGGAAGTGGAGTAACCTGTGCTTCTTTCCAGTAAGTAGGGAATTCCCCAGTGGAGATAGAAGAATTGAGGATGTGACGGATCACGGGGACTATTTGATCGTGGATGGGGATGCTCATATTCCGACTAATACCATCATTACCAATGGCTTTAGACGGAATAGATGCAATGCTCTTCTTAACATCACAATCAGTGAATTGATTAAAATAAAATGTTGAATAGTCAGGAATTGGAGTTAAAGAAAGATTCTGCAAAGATTGTGATTTTGTGTTTCCATCAAAGTTGGAAGATGAAGTGAAGTGCTGATTTAATGAATCTAAGTTGAAATGTTGAGGGATTTTATCAAGCTGTTGTGATTTTCCAATTCCTAATGACCTGAGAAATTTCCAGACCTTTGCAGGGTCGGAATCCTCAACGGAGCTATGGATATAACAGCGTTGGTCGGAATCCTCAACGGAGCTATGGATATAACGGCGTTGTGCGTCTCGACACGCTCTATTACAGCGATTCCTACAGTCAATATATTTTTCTTTGTTGTATTCCGTGTACCTACATTGGAGCTTAGCCTTCGCTACCAACTTTTTGTGCATGAAAGTTCTGATCTCAGCTGTTATCCATGGTGCTGGTAAGTGTTTTAACTTGATTGGTCTAAGTGGCGCATGTTTGTCGAATAATTGAGTTATCACAGAGTTAAATACTTCTACTTTACCATCAACGGAAGATTCGTCAATAAGTTGGGACCAGTCAATAGCGTCCGCATCATTTTGTAGTTTATCCAGATCTATGCCACTAAAATTTCGCTGCAGAATTATTTCATACATACTTCATTTTTTTTTCTGTGGCACTCGCTACAGAAAACAAATTGAAGGCCTCGATAATTATCCAACTCATTCAAGTGTTTACGTGTTCTATGCAAAAAAATCATTTTGTTCGATTTGTTTGTAAACAAAAATGGTTGATTCTGTAAAGGCTATCGAAACTATTGAGCCTCAGTGCCAACATTTTGTTGCCAGAAAGAAGCGGCTGTGCCGGATGACTGTGCGACCTGGCCGCCAGTATTGTGGGGAGCATGATCCAAATCCTAGGACCGAAGACGGAAATGTAGGTTCTTTTAAAGTAACCTTTATACCCTAACAGCTGTTCCATAGAAGTTCATAGGTATTCAGTATTTATTTACAAAGATATGGTACATGATTATAATTTATTCAGGTACATAGTACTAAAAAACAAATAAATTTATTGAAATAACTACCTGTTTTTAAAACTAACCTATTTCCAACTAACTGGATAATTTATTTAAAAATTGACATAAATAGTCAACAGTGTCCCCGTAGTCACTAGATGCATGCGTTTATGAAAATGTTAAAATGATAATAATATGTTTAATACAATAAATTATGTAAACTGCTTTAATTTCTGTTTTTTCAGACTGACAAACGTATTCCATGTCCAAATGATCCAAAACAGTAAGATTTAATTTCTTTTACATTTTAGACAAGCAAAACATGAATGCTTACCAAATATTTATTTTATTGCTACTTTCAGTACTTGTTACATCAGCAAATTAAAGAAACATCTTTTGATATGCAATGCGAAGCAAGTGGAGCTACCACCATATATGGTGCTCAATATCAACTCTCCAACCACATTTAGGACTTGCGCTCGGAAGCCACTCAGTGAGATCTCAAAGGATACTCTGATGCTTCTCATTGATAAAGTCAGCTTCCTGTATGACAGTGAGTATTCTATCACATTAAAATTCACATGGAGTATTTGCTATCTGGTATCTGGCCGAATATTTCATTATAACTTGAAGTCTTATATGTTTTTAATTCCAGAACATATAAAAGACAACATAGAAACAGCCCTGGAACGGCCCATTCACACAGCAGTGCTGGATGAGTTCAGTGAAGCCGACCGCACTGAGAGCTCTCTAAGGCACCTGAGACAAGCTTCGCGGCTGCTATGGCTGGCGGAAGATGAAGGCCTTGTAGAGGACAGGACTTGCTATGTGGAGTTAGGGGCTGGGAAAGGTAGACTTCAATAAGATTGTTTGTATTTTCCGAAATAACAGAATACCTATATTAAGACATATTAGAGCCTCGCAGACTATTTTTAACCGACTTTATCAAAAAGGAGGAGGTTCTCAATTCGTATCTTTTTTTTGTTTTTTTATATGTATGTTCAAAGATTACTCAAAAACGGCTGAACCGATTTAGAAAATTCTTTTTTTTTTTGAAAGGGTATACTTCATAAGTGGTCCCATGTAAATTTTATCAAAATTGGTCGAGCTGAAAAATCAACGAAAATCTAAAAATTGTATACATCGATGATGTTTTCATGTACTTCGATACCTCGCTGTCTCATTGGAGCGGTGCGTTTATTTGGCCTACCCATATTATATACATACAAAATACATCTACTTTCCACTAAAAATTTTATATAGGTTCAATTTTCATTTAATGAAGTCGGTTTCTTTTTAGTTTTTAAAACGTAATTATATGTTATGTGGATAATAATGCGTACTATAAATATATACATTATTTTATATATAACCAATAGTTTTCGCAATACACGCCAAATATTATACAGCATTGTATTCAGTAGTACTACTGAACGCAACATCATGCTGAGTCGGATCATTTTGTGACGTCATGCCATGGATTGATAGACACAACATCGAAAGTTTTTCTTGTTTTTAATGTCTGTATGTCGCAAGGTTGCTAGTGTAATGTTACATAATAAACTTTTTCTTTTCACTACATAGTATAAAACAAAGTCGCTTCCCGCTGTCTGTCTGTCCTTATGTATGTAAATCTTTAAAACTACGCAACGGATTTTGATGCGTTTTTTTTTAATAGATAAAGTGATTCAAGAGGAAGGTTTATGTGTATAATACATGCATAATATAGTTGAGAAACACTGATAATTTTAGAGGTTAGCGTATTAGAACTATTGAGCTACAGTAACGCGTGGCCGGGTCAGGTAGTTTTCTAATAAATAAATAAATTTCAAACTGGAGCAGTGTGAAATTACCGGCATTATATATTTTTATTTATAATAAGTGAACAGAGCTTGTGATATGGATGCTTACCAAATGACTGATACATAAATTACTATTTATTTGTAAATACTTAATATTATAGGTACATAAAAAAACAAGCAGACCCGAGACAAATACTTGCTGATCATTAAACATTTGTCCCGCCCCAGCAATCGAACCCGCATCAGCAAGCTTCTGCGTCTTAGGCGGGCCTTAGGAATAAACATAAGTTAGAAACTAGAAAAAGTTAATTAGACTAGAAAAAGTTAATAAGTCATTTATGGGGAACACGGTGCGCTTCTATAATAAGCTTCCTGAAAATGTTACTAAACTACCTATTAAGAAATTTAAAGCATACAAAAAAGGTAGTCTTTTGAAGAAAGCTTATTATAATATAGATGACTATATTATTGATAAGAATGCATGGCCTCATGTCGCTCTGCCGTCAGACATAACTGTCTGACGGCAGAGCGACATGACATGACCGACACACTTGAAATGTATAAACTCTCTTGTATAAGTATTTCGTAGTTAAGGTAGTTATAAGATGGGTCATATAAAAAAGCGCTAGAACCAAGACGAGTTTCTTGCCAATTCTTCTCGGGTAAGGATGAATTGGCACCTAAATTCACCTAGTATGTAAGACGTTTCAAAGTGATCCTTGTGATTGTATTCAATAAATAATCATTTGACTTTGACTTTTGACTTTGACCTTGCCCATTGCACCACAGAGGTCATCAAAATAAATAAATAAAATAATAAATTAAAAAAATGTAAGTATATCTTGTATTTGAATGTATCACATACAAATCAAACACAAATGAGCCTTCAAGAATTACTCCTGTTGTCTTGAATGATCGACTTTAATATGATATCTGTGATGAAGTTATACCTACATGGTAATAGTATTTTTCGTGATAAAAGCCATCTCCCCAGGTCAAATGTCTTTCTACGCGGGGCAGGCATGGTGCGATGGCTCTAGCAGAGTGTTGCTAGTAGACCGAGCCTCTCTGCGCCACAAGCGAGATAACAGACTCCGAGAACGCAGCGTACGTATCCGCGCGGATCTAGCTCATCTCGCACTTGACAAGGTGCCTGTCGTGCAAGATTCCTGTGCTGTGGTTGGCTTGGCTAAGCACTTGTGCGGAGTTGCTACTGGTACGTATGTAAAGTTTCCAGTTAATAACGAAACGAATTTTAAAATTGTTCTGATATCCTGAACACCGCCGGTAACACAGCACCTTCGAAACCAAACCAAACAAGCATAGCTTGTACTGTGGGAACCAGATGACTGATAAATACTGCTTTATAACACCTAGACATAGTCTAGTCTAACAATCGTCGATGTTACATTTATATATCCTTATGTAGATAACGAAAAAGTTATAGGTCAAACCTATAACTTTTTCTGATACGAAATAAATATGACTTACCTATGACTTGTGTTCCAGACTACGCACTGCGTTGTCTGACTTCAGCCGGGGCAGTGGCGCGATGTCGTGGCGTTGTACTGGCCACTTGCTGCCATCACCGCTGTGAGCACGACGGTTACATAGCTAATGCACAACTACAGGTTAATAAATATACATTATCATCTACAGGCTGATTTATCCCACTTAATATATATCCATGGTCCATTTTTGCTTTTGATTACTATCAAGCTAATTTTCCGTGAGTAGCTTCATTTTGATAAGACGCCCAACAATTTCTTGTACGAAACTCTCTATCGTGGTAGCTAACAGAGGAATCAAGGATAAAATATGTCGATTTTATGATTATCAAATATTTATTACTAACAGATTTTTTTTTGTAAAATTAAGAGCTAGCGTACATACATTTTGCTTTCTTAGTGGCTAACTATTTCTTGTTGACTCTTTGCTTCAGGTATTAGGTGTAAGTGGCGACGAGTTGAACACAATGCTGGGAGTAGTATCCTGGGCGACGTGCGGCGACGGACGCAGTCGAGAGCGGCGAAAGCAAGCGCAAACCGACACCAATGGACATAAAACACAAAACGACGTCGATTCAGCAACACAATATGACGTCGATTCCGCACCACTACACGAAGTTGAAAAAATGGATAAGTCGAGTGGCGCAGAGACATCCAGCTCGAAGGATCAAAAAGCAAAAGATCAAGCTTACGGAGATGAAGAATTGATGCCAAAAGAGGTCAACGGTTTAAAGAGATCCGGCTCGAAGGACCACAACGATCATGGAGATCAAGACCTGGGGAAGAAAGAGCAAGCCCTGACGCAGGAGTTTAGGGAACAAGTGGGACGCAAAGCTAAGGCTTTGTTAGATTGGGGAAGGGTGCTCTATCTAAGGGAAAAGGGATTTGATGCAAGGCTGTGTTACTATGTCCCTACTTCAGTCTCATTGGAAAATATGTGCATTATCGCTAAGAAAGTTTGTGAAATGTGAGGTTAATCTGAGATAGAAATATTGTCACATTATTAAGATGTTATTTGGAATAATTATTTTTTTTAGATTTTCAGCCCTATCAACATAATCATAGAAAAGTATCATTAGGTTGCAGTGATCTGGATCAGATAAGCTATCTATAGATCGTTTTAACGGTTTTTAGGTAACTGAACTGTTTCACATGTATTTATATTATTTTCATTGTTTATTTTATATAAAATGGATCGTTTTAAATAAATACGCCAAATAAAATATAATTGTATATTCAATATCAATAATTACTATCTAAAACAAACTATTATTATTATTTATTATACAATATTAACCTCTTAGTTTCTGGCGCTACAGAATTACATACAAAGCTAATTAAAACTCATACACAAAATCGGAAGCAGCAAACGAATACTAAGTAATTAAATTACCAAATGGCTTATTTCACAATAAAACAATAGAAAAATATAATATATAAACGAAGGCTTTGTTTATTTGCTTTGAAAGTTATAATAAAATATCTAAGTAAATGTATTAAAAATAGTAACCTTCCCTTTCTCCTGGAAGCGACAACGTTCAAGAACTAACAATTGAAAAATAATCTAACTAAAACTAACGTGTTCCGCGCAACATTAAGCTTATTTGAACCCTTAGCTATTGATAATAAGTGCTATTTTGTCGTTAATTTAGCTGTAAACGAACACTCCTCAATGCAGACATAATTAAAAAAGAATAACATTCAAACAATTTACTTTTAAATGCTGGGTTTGGCTTTCATTTTAGGCCATTACTATTTGCTGCACCACAAAACGAATAATTGCTCTGGAATGCTCAATATAATTTACTAAACTCAATAGAAATTGCCAAATGTAACTAGTGTATTAATATAAATATAAACAAATTAGTGTCATCTACATCATTATTGATTTGATTGTCAATAAACCTACCCTTAGTTAATACTTTAGTTAACAAACCATTTTAACCACGCCGCTATGATTATGTGCAGAAAAAATGAGATGAGTATGAACTGGCGGCTTACTACAACCTCTTAAAACAATAATACACTAAAATTTCGTACCATGACCTTCAATAAGCTTAATTTAATATTGTAGGGTTAGCGCAGTTTTGGTGACTTCATAATTTGTTCACTCAATACGCACCATGAACCGTCTTTTGACAGCCAGTTATATTATTCTTACGTCAAATCGTTCCTTTATTTAAATAAACAACTCTTTATGATAGAAATTATGTATAAATGCGTATTTCGGAACGTGTTTAAAACTGATAACGCTATACGAAATATTAGCATCTCGCTCCCTCTTAAAGCAGTAATAAATTAATTTATATTACTGCTTAAGAGAGAGCGAGACAACGCCAATATTCTCCATACGCCGTTACGTAAAAAAAACATAGTTTAAAGGTCATGATACAAATCGGTATGTTGTAACCTTGTAACTAAACGTTCCTGCAACAAGATGGTTTGTTGTAATAGGCCGACTGTTCATGCTCATAATAATAGCTGAATATACATAATGATCTGAATTCGTTACAAGGTGTTACAAAAAGTTTAGTCTATAATAACTGCTAGTAATGTGTACAAATATATTCTATACAATCCAGTATGTTACAATATTTACATATACACCTACTTACGCGAGGATTTAAGAAAGTGATGTTGAATTTACATATTATAACAAAAGATAAAAGATTGTATCAATTAGGTATCTATTGATTGTACCAGTATTATCAACAATTTAAACTGTTAGATATGGAAGAAATCAATATGAATCAATATTTCGGTTTTTGGAATAACGTGTCATGGTTGAACTTAAATATTCATACTATCTCTACAGCCAGTAATATTATAAATAAACTAAATCGTGAATGCTTTTATTGATTTTATTTTTAAATAGCTAGAATACAATATACAGGAATATAAGATAACGACCACAGAGCTGAAACCATAACATGCACAGTTATACATATATTACTGGCCAATAGTAACTACTGTCACCCTTTAAATCAAACAAACGGGATTTACTCGGCATAACCATAAAGAATATATCAGGACAATAATCTAATTCGATGAACATTTTAACGGCGATACTGTTCGGGTACATCGAAATCGGTTTGCAAAGTAGACACCCAGTATAGTAGTTTCGGCGCTGCGGTCGGAAATTCACTATATAATAGTAACGAGCGACATCAGTAGCCGTATTTCTCTTGTAGAGAGGAGACAACGCCGTTCGCGATGGACGAGATACGACCGGCTACACGCGTCACCCCCGCTCGAACTGATTCACGCACCTGACGTAACATAGAACACTTTATATCATCACGTCACTAGTTTAAAGTGCGCCTCAGACGCTCTTGTCGTGCACTTAAATTTAAAAACAGAATCATGTAATCATGACAATTTCGCGCACTTTTGATACGACTATGAACCAAACTGTTCGCTTCATTTAGGCTGATACCAATTCTTAAGGGTACACTAGTCAGCGAAACAAACTCGTCAGTGGGCGCAGCTAAAATGCATGCTATTATACTTCACCGTGCATCCGAAGAGATCCATTACAAATAAGTAGGTAAATAATTCACTATGTAGTTCACTGTTTAATGTACAGGACACCAAGCACAAAAAAGTGAATTATTTACCTACTTATTTGATATGGATCTCTTTGGATGCAAAGTTCATATAATTATGGTCAAACGTCACAAGGTAAGTTTGTTTAATCATCAATTATGCCTAGTATAGTGTGAGAATAGAATAGACGGACACAAAGGATAGTGAGGAGCAGTAAGGAGATAGTATGATTATGGTTTCTAGTCATATGATTTGATTTATAGACTGATTTCTATATAAAACGACCGCGTAGAAATCATAAACAGCATTTACGGGCCCAGGATTCTCATGAAAAAACTACCAAAATGTATCTTTTTAAAATAAAGCTATTTGAGCTCTTGAATAAATAAACTGCTTGTATCGGAATCATTTTAGAATTTGAGTACCCCGTATGTTGTTTACGCCCAAGTTGTGCTAAAATCAATGTAGAAACACGATTTTTTGAAGCCCATAATTTTTACTATTCTGTTGCGATACAAGTATACATATTTCAAGATAAATTGCTACCATTCTAGTTCTGGTTGTTCAACATCATCCTCGGTTTGTATGGAAAGATAATTAACTAGTTTACTCCTAATGCTACAACATGGAAGCTAGTGCTACTTCAAGCACTATCATATCATATCATAACATATCAATGCGACAGCAATATCTGCGAAATCAGTGTCAAATGGTACAAAAATATAAGCGTACAAAAAGGGTTGTACTGTCACTGCTCAAAATTCAAAATTCAAAATAACTTTATTCATTACAATCACAAGGACCACTTTGAATCGTCTTCTTACATGCTAGTGAATCTACGTGCCGGTTCCTCCTAACCCCAGTTCAAGAAGAATCCGGCAAGAAACTTGTCTGGTCTTAACACTTTTTTGTATGATCCTTGACAATTTTGTTACGGATGCCGAGTCGAGTTGGAGCAGATTCATCCCAAGCTTTTTTGTCTTCTAAATAATCAGATATTTTATAATATGCTTTAATAGACAGTTTATGTTTAATTACGTTTTTAAATTTGCCAATCGACAAATCTAACACGTCGCTTGGGACCTTGTTATAGAAGCGTACACATTGCCCTATAAAAGACTTATTAACTTTAGCGAGCCTAACAGTGGGAACAGCGAGTTTATCTTTATTTCTAGTGTTAATACTATGACTATCGCAATTTTTTTTGAATAAATGAACATTTTTGTGCACATACATTAAATTTTCGTATATATACTGACAAGGCACTGTCATAATATTAATTTCTTTAAACTTATCTCTAAGTGATTCTCTGGGGCCCATGTTATAAATTGCACGAACAGCCCTCTTCTGCAACACAAATATGGTGTTAATATCAGCAGCACTCCCCCACAACAAAATGCCATAAGACATAATGCTATGAAAGTAGCTGAAGTAAACGAGTCTAGCGGTATCTACGTCGGTAAAATGACGGATCTTTTTGACAGCGTATGCGGCAGAGCTGAGTCTCTTCGACAATTTATCTATGTGCGGGCCCCATTGCAGCTTATTATCTAAAGTAATGCCTAGGAACACTGTGGTGTCGACGAGATCTATCTTTTCGTTATTAATTTTTACATTAGCTTTCACCTGTTTAACGTTGGGCAGTATAAAACGAATGCATTTCGTTTTTTTCTCGTTAAGTAATAAGTTGTTTACATTAAACCATGTTACAACTTTAGAGATTGCATTGTTTACATCGTCAAGATTAGTAAGTCGTCGCTTTAATTTAAATAAAAGTGACGTGTCATCAGCAAACAGTACAATCTCGTGATCATCCTTTACAAGTTTAGGTAGATCATTTATATAAATTAAAAACAAGAATGGCCCGAGTATTGATCCTTGTGGTACACCCATTTTTACCATTGACCCCGGAGAACGCTTTCCATTTACATCTACTCGTTGTGTTCGGTCAGTTAAGTAGGATGTGAGAAGCTTAAGTGAAACTCCCTTAACACCATAGTGGTGTAGTTTGCTGATTAGAGTTTCATGGTGAACGCAATCAAACCCAAACTGTCAAACCCTTTGACAGCAGTGACAGTGAACGATACACGCCTATTGCTAGTTATATTTCGTCCGGTTATTTATATTTAGACAGAAGACGCTATACCAGGCGACAGGATAAATAAAATATAGGGATTTAGGGGATCGTAACGTAATCGCTTTGCCACAGGACAAGCTCACGAAATACGGTGCGGTGCGTACTCAACTTGCAGTTCCCGCGCTCACGTCTCTTCGTCACTGATAAAACTGGTGCCGCCTAGCCCTCAACCAGCGTATCAGAGTTGACTCCCGGAGCTGCTGATCTACTTTGGTTACGTGCTTACGTTATGTAGACGGCGAGGCGAAAGGTAAATGGAGACGATCTCTTACGGAGTTGATATGTTATTACACATCCGTAAGAGATCGTCTCCATTTACCTTTCGCCTATAGAGGTAAATAAAAACTTACATCATCAAGATCTGGCGCGTTGACAGTGAACCCTGCATTGTTCCGTGGCTGCGGGTGGCCGAAGTACTCCGCCGAGGATATGCTACTGCTGCCTTGGAATCTCGACGCGTTAGAATCGCGCTCCCAACGGTTCTCCTGCACAAACATTAATAAAATAATTTTGATGAACAATTCACATAAGACCATCTTGTCCCAAACTGAATAAAGCTTGTACTTTGGAAACAAGATGATTCGTTTTATACATTATACTTACTTAATATTTTTTAAACGCTCGCGATCAGAATTCATATTGTTACAATGGTTAACGGGTATTAATCGAATGTTACCTTTTAATTTTATTTCCGACCTTTCGGCTATATTGCAACTACCGTGGTCGCGGTCTGACATAATCATGTAAACTAGTGGTCGCCCATTGGTCGAAATTCGACCACAATTAAAAAAAAAATTAGCATTCTGCACTCCTCTATATAAAATATAAGTGTGCGAAATTTCGCGCAATTTTCGTACGAAGGAGTACATACAAAGTTTTTGCTTCACGTATTAATATAGTAAATATTTAGATATATACTTATATACATGGTAAGGTGATAGACCGCGTATCTCCGTCATTGTCTAAAAACTTTTAAAATGCCTTCTATCGTGTCAGTTATTTCAAACCAGTAAGGTGAATGAAAGGGTTAAAGGGTGATAAGGTAACAGATAAACACTTTAACATTATGTATCACAAAATAGAAGTGAAAATGTTGACAACTGCGTAGAAACTATTTAGCAATGTTTCAGACAACATTTTTTGAGCTAATTTATATATATAATATAAGTAGGAAATCTAATCTATATCATAATCTATATATATATAAGAAAATCGTGTTAGTTACGCTATTTGACTGACCTGTCAGCTCAGTTGGTAGTAGCTCTGCCTTCTGCACTGTAGGTTAAGGGTTCGATTCCCTCCCAGGATAAACATTTGTGTGATGAACAAAGGTGTTTGTTCTGTGTCTGGGTGTTATAAAGTACCTACCATAAGTATGTATTAAAAAAAATTACAAGTAAATCTATCAGTCATCAGGCCACCGTAATACAAGTTATGCTTAGTTTGGGGCAAGATGGTGTTGTGTGCATTGTCCACCAATATTTATTTATTTATAACTCGACAACGCTTTGACCGAATTTCATGAATTTTTATTTGATGGATTTGTCTCCGCTCCAAATAGAAGAATAACTATATTTTTTTTGTAATTTAAAAAAAAATACATTAAAATACATATAAACATCCTTTAACGATGTTCGGTTTGTTAGGTTATGACAGTTGCCAATGAGCGCGCATCAACAATTGTGTCATATAGAAGCAAAGACAAGAAAAATGTTTTATTCTGATATATTTTTCTTTTTAAAACGCGAGGACGAAGCCGCGAACGAGACAGTTATAAATCAAAACAGACACGAGACACTTGGAATCTATAATACTTTTATTAGGATAAGATTTATTAATGTTACGCTTACCTGCTCTCCAAAGAACTGCGCGGAGCTAATAGCCTTCGCAGAACCGAACTTCTTGACCGCTGAGTCATCTTCCACCTCGACCTTCTTCCCCCTTGCCCTGGAGGGGGTGGCTGCGGCAGTGGGGGAGGGGGAAGGCCGGTCCTCGGGACTGAACATGGAACGCACAGCCCGCGGAGGCTCTGGCTCGATGCTTTGCGCTGCATCCGAGAACTTGCTCTCGAACATTTTGTCTAGGTTGCGGCTATTGCTGTAAGGCTCGTTTCTGAAAGCAAATTATACTTGCCACTTGTAAGAATGAAAGAAAAGTTTATTTTGTGTCACATTTGGCAGGGTGATCATAGAATTCTGATACTATTAAACAATGGATAACTAACTGCTTTCAGTTACTATTTAACTTGAAAGAATGAAAGAACAGTTTATTTTATGTCACATTCAGATGGGCGATAATAGAATTCTGACATTATAAAAAAATGGATAACTGCTTTATTACTATTTAACTTGAAAGAATGAAAGAACAGTTTATTTCATGTCACATTCAGCGGGCGATAATAGAATTCTGACACTATTAAAAAATGGATAACTTTTAACTTGAAAGAATGAAAGAACAGTTTATTTCATGTCACATTCAGCCGGTCGATAATAGAATTATGACACTATTAAAAAATGGATAACTGCTTTATTACTATTTAACTTGAAAGAATGAAAGAACAGTTTATTTCATGTCACATTCAGCCGGTCGATAATAGAATTCTGACACTATTAAAAAATGGATAACTGCTTTATTACTATTTAACTTGAAAGAATGAAAGAACAGTTTATTTCATGTCAATTAAGCCGGGCGATAATAGAATTCTGACATTATAAAAAAATGGATAACTGCTTTCAGTTACTATTGATGAATTAATATAACAGAAGGTATAATATTGATTGTCAGTGCGCGAGGGTTTTGTACAATGTTTATTGAATTTAAAATTTGTAACATGTAATTGTGTATTTAAATGTGTTTGTAATTGTGTATTTAATTGTATCGTGTAATCTATGGGTCCGAAATAAATGATTTTTATTTTAGTTTACTGGACGATAACGTGACATTTGAGTGTTTATGGGTATTATTTATTGTCTATCAGTTTCGATTAGCTATTGGCATTAGTTCAATCATTGGTTTGATTGTAATTAGAACCAGTTTTGACAAGATTTTTTTAGTTTTGACTTCTAATACGTACATTCGGTTTCTAATAGGTTGTTGAAAAAGTTTCTTCGCATTTTTTAAGAAAATTAAAAACATTTTTTAATATTTACATTTAACTAAAGTATGTAGGTACCATTTTGTTCGATAACTTTTTGCCATCTTGTAGTTAGGGACATGATCCCATTGCTATATAAATTTTGGGACTTCTGATCAAAATACCGGGATAAGTGGTTTTGGCAGTCCTCTCGTGATGTTAACCTGACACTGCCTAAAGAATTCTGAAGAGACCGAAACAGGTGGAAATCTGAAGGTGCAAGGTCAGGACTATACGGCGGATGCATTAACACCTCCCAGCCAAACTCTCTTAATTTTTGCTGAGTGGCTAAAGATGTGTGAGGTCTAGCGTTATCATGATGAAAAACCACACCCCTTCTGTTGATTAATTCCAGGCCGCTTTCTCTCATTTTCTTGCTTTAATCTCATCAGTTGTTCGCAGTAGAGTTCAGAATCGATGGTCCTGCCTGGTGGTAACAGCTCATAATGAATAATGCCCTTCCAATCCCACCACACACACAGCATCACCTTGTTGCGAGTTAACCCGGGTTTCGCCACAGTCTGTGAAGCCTGACCGGCCGTTGACCACGACCTTTTTCGCACGTTCTTGTCGTACGTGATCCACTTTTCATCACCAGTTATCAGCTTCTTCAAAAATGGTTCGGTTTCATTACGTCATAATAAAGAATCACAAATGAGTACACGGTTCATTAGGTTTCTTTCAGTGAACTCGTGAGGTACCCAAATATCGAGCTTTTTTGTGTACCCAGTTTTTTTCAAATGCGCCAAAACTGTTTTGTGGTCAATTCCCAGTTCTTCAGTTCTACGTCGTAACTACTGATATGCCGATCTTGCTCCACTTTTTCAAAAATGGCATCCGTAATAGGGCGACCAGAGCGACGTGCATCTTTGACATCAAAATTTCCGGATTGAAAACGCTTAAACCAAATTTGTGCTACTCTCACAGACACTGCACTAGGTCCATAAACATTGCAAATTTTTTTCGAGGCTTGCGTTGCATTTTTTGCCTTTTTTGTAGTAAAATTTTGAAATGTATCGAATTTCTTCATTAGTTTTACTCATCTTGACAGTACGTAAAACAAATAAAAATCACAGATTTTCCTAATATGAATTTGGAATTATGTTCTTTAAAATTTAAACTTTTAATAATACCAAAACCAGCCAGATACAAATAGTATAGCCAAAGAGATTTTATTACAAGTTCATACATACTATAATGCGAAAAGACTTTTTCCCCAACCTAATATATCAAACCAAATAACTATAAAGACGAAGTGCCGCGATCAACCAAAAGATGGCTTAAAAATCGTGCTTCTCTAAAATACACGCAATTTACATAGAGAAGCACGATTTTAAGCACTCCTTTGGTTGATCTTCGGACTTGGCAGCCTGACGAGTGTGGAGAGTGTCTCGCGCAAAGATTCGAGCACGACATCCAGACACAAAATGGAGACTATACTAACATAGGCGAGGCTTGCCGAACAGGGGCCTGTATACTCTCGTATTTTGGCAATTCTCATGTTGTTTTGGCGGGAATTTGGAGCGCGCTTTACACATAGCAAAAATAATATTGAGTACGTACTTTTATCTCAAGTTAAGTAGGCAGTAACTTATGTGATTAATACAGTGTGCCGTGGTCCCAGCTGTTTTTTTTAAGGGTGGGTTTCAGCTTGTGTTTGTTTGGTTGTTGGAGGGTAATCTTTGAAAATACTTAACGAACTCTACAAATTCTTTCACATAAAGACCATTCGATTACGCAAAGTTAAGCAAATGAAACCGCGAAACATACCGGTAGTATTATTATTAACGTTAATTCATGTGTTTATTCAATAACATCACAATGATCATTTTAAATCGTCTTACATACTAAGTGAATTTGGGTGCGATTTTTTATAAAGTTTATTTATGAAATAATAATAAATGAATATTGTTGGACATTTCACACAGCATCATCTAGCTCCTAAGTAAGCAAAGATTGTGTTATGGGAACCACATGACTGATATACTATTTTTTTTTATAAACACATAAGTTATACATATAAAAACACCCAGACCCGAGCCAAATGGATCATACAACCATTCTCGAATCGAACCCGCAACCTTCTGCGTCTCAGGGCGGCAACAAAGGCAGGCAACAAAATCGACCTCTCGACGCCACAGAGATCGATTTTGTTTACTAAGTAATAAGTAGGTACTTCGTAAACAAAGCGCCAACTCACCTAATCATGGTAAAGGATGCAGTGAAGTCGTCAATATCGTCTAACTGCGTGCGCGCAGGCGACGAGTCTTCCTGCTCGATAACTGTCATATCCGACGTCGCAGAGTGAGACACGCCACTACAATCAAATAAATAAATGGTGGGACAATTCACACAACATCAAATACCCCCAAACTCAAATACAAAAAACGTGTGCGTCTCGGGACGCCCAACAGAAGTGATAACTTAAACTAATCTAACTAGCACTGTGGGTTAGAGTGCGAGAGGTGGAGCCTACCGCTGCCGTATGGGTGAGAGAAAGGTAAAGGTTGTGTCCACATTTGTGATAATTCATCGTACCGTGGCTCCGTAACATGTTACGGTACTTGCTACGCTAAATGTGGAGCAGGACTGTAAAATTTTGAGAGATCGTGTCGTTTTGCCGTGTCTGCCAGTGTTGTGCTCGTATGCGTGGGTTCTAGGCAAACTAAACAGCTAGGCTCACCTAAGTATGAAGATTAAAGTAGGTACTCTTCTCGTAGGTACCTACCTAACCTTCCAACAATTGTTTAAGTTTTTTTTACATACCGACCTAAACCATCTGTAGCGTAATGTAGGTAGAAAGGTATGTATTTTTTTTTAACAATTGCATTTCAAGAGTAGGTAGGTAGGTACATAGGTAAATGAAACTGCCGCTTTTGTTGCGGGCGGCGTGTGATAATTATTTGTCGTAAACGTGGAACTTCTAATCTGGTCAAAACCTGTATCTCAGGCGGAAAAGATCTAACAGTATAACTGAAAGGTAGGTCAAGTGTAGAGCATTGAGGCTGATAGGTGAGTAGCTAAACGCTGAAACTAAGTTCCTCGAGCACTATAATACTATAATCGATACTATAATCGATACCTACTATCTAATTGATATTATAATCGATACAATAATCGATATTATAATCGATACTAATAACCACGTGTACACTTGTAACGAATACACGCAACAACACACTAATGCAAGTGAAGTGATGCACAGCACTAACCATCCGACGTCAGCGGGGTGCGGGTGGCGGGTGGCGGGTGGCGGGAGGGCACACCGCAGCGCAGCGACTCGCGCGCCGAGCCGATCCGTGATCAGTGCAGTGACAAAAAATAATTGCCGCGTGTCTGCCACGCGTAGCAAAAGACGAAAGTGTGGACGGTTGCATTTACCCGGACAAGGACAGAAAATCCTTTGAAAAAACCGCCTTCCGATGGATCGGCTCGTAACACGTGACATCGAAGCGTGAGAGTACAAAAACACCGTCCACACTCGCTACAAATGTTACGCGTTCATGTGTGCGTGTCAAGCCACAAATTTTATGTTACGGCGAAATGTTCGTGCCTTTATATGTGGTGTCCTGAGTGGATCGCCGCGTGACACTAGGTCGTGCCACATGTCCGCGTAACAAAAACCGTCCACACTTATGTTTTTGTTACGCGTAACTGTTACGGCTACGGAGCCACGGTGCGTTGAAATGTCACAAATGTGGACCCACCTTAAGCCAGACAGACTGGCACCGTAACGCGTTACGTAACGAAGCGGTTTACCCTCCCATAAGAAGTTATAACTTCAAATCATTTTTGGTGTGTAACATCTTTCTTCTCGCTTCCCTGCAATCTGTGAGCGTGATTTCGTGAAGAGACGGAAGTAACAGAAAGCCGAAAGCGCGCGGTATTTGATTTGACCAATGCGCGCGCGCGGTTGCTTATTATATGCTTACCAAGGTGAGATGTCAGATGTTACACATCAGATGCGAATACTGTAAGGCTCACTCTTTTTATTAAATACAATCACGAGGAACACTTTGAAACGGCTTACATACTAAATCTATTTCAGTGCCAATTCTTCCTAACCCAAACCTGTAGAGCGATTATGGAACTCTAATTACAATCAATGTCTATCGGTTTTCGGCGTAGTTTCAATCATTCGTTTGACAAATTTGACGTTTCTATAGACATTGAGTGTAATTAGAGTTCCATAATCGCACTACTGAGAAGAATTGAGAAAACAAGCATTCTGTTTCTTGCGCTTTTTAGTATGATCCTTCTTAGAACTAGCTAACTATGAAAAACTAACACAAGAGAACAGTAGGTAACAATAGGTATAAAATACATTAAATAATAATAAATAAATAATAAATAATCCCGGACATTTCACACAACATCATCTGGCCCCAATGTAAGCAGAGCTTGTGTTATGGGTACCACATGACTGATATACTACTTATATACTTTTTTTTTTTGTAAATTCATACATATTATACATAGAAACACCCAGACCCGAGACAAATACTCGCAGATCGTACAAACATTTGTCCCGCGGCGGGAATCGAACCCGCAACCTTTTGCGTCTCAGCCGGGTCTTAGCCAACTGCGCCACAGAGGTCGTCATTGTTGACATTGTAAATCAGTTAACTGTCAGCAGGCACAGCAATGAGAGAGACCATGCCTAAGCTTGTACTATGGGAAACAAATGACTGATAAAATACATACCGAAGATATTTTTTTTTAAAACTTAAGATACTTTATAACACCCAGACTCAGAACTAGAAATAGGATAGAAGGAAACATTAGACACCACACAAAGTATAGTACTTGTTGTTATTGTGTCACTGGTTCTTTCTAACCTTGGTGAAAGGATTTAAGTGCGCCTCAGAGAGGACATCACTCATCACGTACATTCACTAGCTCCAGTGCCTTTTCAAACCAAAACAAAGTAATGCTTGCGCTACCCAGAATATCTGGCATTGATGGTATCAGCTGGACCCAACAGACTCTTGCTCTATAGGTCCTATCACCAGGTTAAATACTTTTGGTTGGAGATACTCACGATCTGTTGGCTGCGCTGGCGCCAGCGATGCCGAGTCTATCAGAGTTGGCCTTGTTCGTAGGCTCGCGGTATGCGAGGCGTAGGGACGCAACCTCCTGTTCTACATTCTCTATGGTCGCTTTGCTCTCTGTTACTTTTGCCTGTAAAACAAACAGAATTATTATATCTTCAAACGCTGCTTCTATTTAAATATAAATAAATATTGCTGGACAATGCACACAACACCATCTAGTCCCAAACTAAGCATAGCTTGTTATGATGACTAGCTGACTGATACTTATATACTTTTAAATACATACTTATGATACTTTATAACACCCAGACACAGAACAAACACCTATGTTCATCACACAAATGTTTATCCTGGGAGGGAATCGTACCCTTAACCTACAGCGCAGAAGGCATAGCTACTACCAACTGAGCTGACAGGCCTGTCGATATTTACAATAGATAAGCTAACCTACTTGCATTATTTAACTACAGGTGTACATTGTTTATCTATAATTACTTCTTAATGTAGGTTTATATAATGGCAGTTATGCAATAGTAAATAATAATAAAAACTTAATTGAGAACACTACAAAATACAATAAGATATTTAAACCTAAGTGCAAATACTACTCCTCCTCTCCTCTCCTCCTTCCTTTCTCAGAAATGCTAAAGACAAAGACATGTTACATAAGCCACACATACTTAGGTACATATTACACACACACACACACACACACACTCCCACACTACACACTTTTAACTCACATCCCCACACACTCTTACTTATCATCTCCTCAGTCATTCATTAGACTTTCGTTTAGTGTTATAATTTTTTTTATTATTTTAATTAGTTCTTTTATACAGAACCTACTCATCAGTCCTGGAGGTGGGCGTTGAGACTGCTTAACAGTTTATAACTTTTGTAGTTTCATCGTTTTGTAACTTGTAATTTATGTTCACTTGTGTACTTTGTTCTGAATAAACAATTTTTTTTTTTAATACATAAATTAATAGTGTCCTTTAATCCGCGGTCTTATCGTGGTTAATATTACTACCAGACAACCGTAAAGTAGCAAGTTACTTTAGCGCTGACTTGTGACTGGACTGTCTATACGAGACACTAGTTTCAACCTAGTCCAATGCAGACTTAACAAGTCGGTCAAGTCAAGTTGGTCTATTTCTCGGGCTCAGTATCTACCCTCTCTGCGCCTTTCAAGTCAGTACATTGCGACTATTTATTCGCACTGGACAGTTGGAGCCTGTTTTTGCAGTATTTGAGTGTTGTTAGTCTAGTCGAGAACAAGATTTTAAACAAACAATACTGATGGTACCCATGCGCTTTATGCTCCCGTACGTTTACTGCGAAATTTGGGAACATTTGTCATATTAGGACTAAACACTCAAGGCCCTGAGAATAAAGCCTGTTACTGTAGCCGAAAAATATTATTATTTATAGTCAAGAAAGGACAGCAAACTCTTTAAATTAACTAAGTATATATGAACCCAGTGAAGTCTAATATCAAAAGTCACTTGCTCCAGTCACCGAAATATATATATAAACCTGTCTCTAACATACGGACAGAAACAAAAGTATATAAATAAATATTGAAGGACAATCCACAAAACACCATCTAGCTTTAAACTAAGCCTAGTTTGTACTATGGGAAAACAGAAACAAGTAATATGAAATATAGCTTATGTGCAAGATGCATTCTTTTTCAAATCCATATAAATATACAATTATTCTTGTGATAATTGTATTGAATAAAAGATTGCCGCAAATTAACTCACCTTAGGAAACAACTGAAAATAAATTATATGTTAAAATTAAGTACTTACGACAACTGTACATACAAAATTGCATTCTCATACGTAATGATCTAGATGTTTATTCTTAGTTATTAGTTTATTCTTACCTCCATTTTAAGTTTTTCCGCCATTATAGCTTCCCTTTCTATGTCGTCGAAGTTCGCAGCCACTTTGGTTGCGCCCAAGCCTCCTTTACGTGCTCCCAACTGTTATAAATCAACAATTTCTTATGTTATTACAAACTAGATCTTATTAACAACCCCATTAAGGCCTTTATGCTATGAAGGCATCGTAGCAAGGCGTGGCTTTGTTTATCATCCTATCATGTTCATCCTACACGCCTAGTAATATTATTATTATTAAGAGCATTGGTAATCTCATGGTGAATGAAATGAAAAATATTTATTTAACACGACACTACACGTAATAGACTTAAACGTTACATATAGATGATAAATAAATGGATATCTACGCTACAAAACTTGGTAGGTGGCCAGTATCAAGTACTTGTAATCGTAAAGATATGGTAGGTCTTTATATATATAATTCTACTGTACGTGTGTATGTCACTGAACTCCTAAACGACTGGACCGATTTTGATGTTTTTTTTGTGTGTGTTCAAATGGAATTAAGAATGGTTTAGATTTACAATTAGATAACTTTCTTTTTTTTTTAAACTCTCGGACGAAGTTGCGAACAGTAAATATATAAATCTTCTATACGTGTGTTTGTATTTAAACTCCTCCTAAACGGCTGGACCGATTTTGATGAAATTGTTTGTGTAGGTTTAAGTGGATTCGAGAATAGTTTAGATTTACATTATTTTTTTAAACGCACGAACGGGACAGCTAGTAGTTTAATAAAAACGCGACACGTGAGTGTCAGCTTAGCATAATGCCAATTAGGTAAGCTTATCCTACCTACTTAGCGCTGATATTATGGTAAAGACCCACCTTCCGATCCTAAGGTTGTGCGTTCGAATTCAGTTGCGCCAATGGATTTCTCTGATCTAAAAATGTATGTGTTAGTTTGATACTAGCACATACAAGAAACTCGTACTCTCAATCGCGAAGAAACCGCCGTGTTTCCGCCATGCACGGGTTTGAAATAACTAGGGACACGATAACAACAAGTCAAGTAATTTTATCAAATCGTTTTTTTTGTGGGTGTTTGTTTGTGCCTATGTCACGCGGTAACAGCTTAACGGATTTGGATGAAACTTGGAATAGATGCCCTCTATATATGATCTTTATGAGTCTATGATCTGGAATATTATATAGGCAATTCTTTATGTAGGTACCACGCGTGCAAAGCCACGGGTAGGTGCTAGTTTATAATAAAAGCTTATAACAGATATAAATTAAGTTACCCCTGTGCGTTTTGCAGCTGGCTTCCTGGCTCCGATAGCTGAAGGTCGAGGTGTATCTCCGGCTGGTGCTGGCGAGGGCGTTGACCCCGCGTCCCACAGCAACGCTTGCGAACTTAACGCTTCAGGTTTTGCCAACTGATTGTGTAACAGGAAAAATATTCGCTATTTTATTTTCAGTCAATATGTATAGGTATACTTTTTGTCTGATTAAGGCGGTACTCTGTGCAAATGATCTTGACGTGTTTTGATAGCGCCCAATGGCGATTGAATAACCAGTTAGGTACCTATGGTATTTTTTAAAAGTTGACGTTCAAGACAATGGTGGCAATTCGGTTGGTCCATTTCTAAAATTAAGTATTGTCAAAAATTTATTTAGTTAGTCATAGCATTTGTAAAACCTATTCGGTTGGTACCATCTAAGTAAATTAGGAACGCTTAATTAAGTTAGATAAAATTAAATAAGAATAAATTGGTAGCAGCAGAATACCAAAGGTTAATTTGACAATTCAAAACCTAATTTTAGCTAAAATTAGTTAGGTTGGTGCCAAATTAGAATAAATTGGTAGCAGCAGAATACCAAAGGTTAATTTGACAATTCAAAACCTAATTTTAGCTAAAATTAGTTAGGTTGGTGCCAACAGAATTGAGGCCAATGTCAACTTTCATAAGTAAAATATTTAAGTATTCTATCAGTCACCATAATACAAGCTGTGCTTACATTGGGACTAGAAGGTGTTATGTGCATTGTCCACCAATATTTATTATTTATTTAACTGTAGAAGATGTTCTCTATTTAATAACAAAATTCCGAAATCACGATAACTTTGAAAACAATTTAAAACAAGGAAATTGAGATGCAAAATATTGCAATTACACACCAAATGTTTTTATAATTATTATTTCTTTTAACGAGCAGATAGACATTCAATAGCAACACAATAAGACAATTTTTTTCCATACAAAAGATAATTTGCTAAGTATACCGCCTTATTGTAAAGAACCCACAAATCTATTTCTAAAAAGTTTTTCACACAGGTTTTGAAATATCTAACAGCAAGCAGCAGTTGCAATTCAATGGTATTTAAAAAGAACATGGGTGTTATTGATGAAAACTACAAATTAAACTCAAACAAACACAATTTTGAGAGACAATAGAAAATTGTTGCAGAGAAACTGAAATAATATACTTACAAATCTTGTAATAATTAACTTGTAAAATAACCATTTCTATAGTAATTCAATGCAATTCAATCATTCAAAATAGTGGTAATAAGTGGCAATGCCGCCAGTGCCTTAGGGCGCTTCACTTTGGCAGTGATTTGTATCAGTTGAGCTATCTATAAAATATATAAAAATACTGGTCATTTCATACAGCATCATCTAGCCCCAAAGTAAGCAGAGCTTGTGTTATGAGAACTACATGACTGATATACTAAGTATTATGCTTATTCTACAAAGAAAAACACCTAATAACACCAATCGACCTCTGTGGTGCATTGGACTAAGGTCCAGTTGAGACGCAAAAGGTTGCGGGTTCGATTTGCCGCGGGATAAATGTTTGTATGATCTGCAAGTATTTATCTTGGGTCTGGATGTTTCTATGTATAATATGTATGCATTAACAAAATACATATACATATATAATTAGTACATCAGTCATGTGGTACCCATAACACAAGCTCTGCTTACATTGCGGCCAGATGATGCTGTGTGAAATGTCTGTGTTTTTTTTTTAGTTTATGAATAGTTTTAAATGGTCCTTAGTTAGCTCAACTGTTTCACATATCTTTTATATTATTTTGTACACTTCTGTTATTCATTTCTGTAAATAAAGTGTATTATGATTAAAAAATAAATAATTCAGGGTCATGGAAAACCTGTTCTACCGAAGAGGTATGTTTAATCAGTAATGCCATGTGGCGGAAAATAATAGTAAAACAAAAAAGTGCGTCCATTCATTATCAAAAACAGGAAATTTTCATGTACCAAAAATATATTAATACAGGCACCGACATTTTTTTTTTAGCTCTATTTGAGAGCCTTTATCAAAATTAGTGAACACGACGCGACCCTGGACCCTATATCAGTACCTGTTTCAAAATAAACTTAAATGGTGGTTTTAGTTGTGTCCTGTCACTACTAATATTTCTTGAATAGATAGACCAATATCTAATACTATCCCGCCAATCAATTGTAATGAGTTTGACCTAAAAGAAATTCATCACGTGTTTCGCCTCCCAAGGCATCCTCAAGAACAATTGACTCGCTCCACATTGGAATGAAGAAATAGCAACACAATAAACAGTTTGATAGTTTACGGTTCCTATCAAAAGACTAGCGGCAACATTGAAGAACTAAAATCCTGCCGATTTTAGCTCTTCAATGTTGCCGCTAAATCGAATCATTGTATTCGAAAACGAAAAAAGTTATCAAATGAATTAGTGCGTATTGCTATAGTGTAAAAGAGATACAACATATAGCATGAAGTTAATCGAGCTAGTAGGACGACATCGTGTCAACTTAATTCGAAAACATTATAATTTTTTTACAACTTATAAATACGTAGGTACCAATATACATTTTCTCGCTGTAAGATTATAATCAGCCGATGTATAGTCAAGTGACTACCCTCCGTTATAGACACTGCATGACGGCAGGGCGTCGTTCCAAACGTGGCCCTGTCAAACATGAACTCGTATACTACCTACCTATTGAAATTAAAACGATTAGTTCAGCAAGCCCACGCAAAGTATAAAAGTTTACGTAGTTTGTGAACTCGTACTGTTTCATTATCGAGCGGCTCTTATGCGAACGTGTGGAACGTGCCGATTATTTTTAATTTTTGCCAATATTAGTACTAGATATTGGTCTGCCTAATTAATTACAAAATAGTATTGAATTTCCGCACAATTGATTCAGGCACGCCTGAATCAATTAGAGACCAGAGCCAAATGACAAAACCACCATTTATGATTAGTTCAAGAAAACAGGTTATAAGAGAAAAGTTTCCGTTATTGATAATGAGTATAATTAACAATAGTTTTAAACATAATATTTAAATCAATGTTTGGTGTAATGTGTGGTGTAAATGAGGGGTTACCTGAGGCGTGAACGCAAGCTCGGTATTGTTAGTTTGTGTTCCGGAGTGTTCTGCAAACCAGTCTACCTCGTGTTCCTTCGGCTTCTCCACAGGAGCCGCGTCCAAATGCAACTGGATTAAAGAAAACATTTATTATCACAATACACATTTAGTTTGCCCAACAACATCTACTTCTTATGAGAAATATTTTGATATAATATAATGATATCTTCCTGCCTTGGGTAGTGTAGGGATTAGTCCCAACATCAACATAGTCACGGGTCTGCCTGCACAACATAAACAAGCATTAATTATAAATTTCAAAAACCCTTATTACTAAATGACATTTATCTATAACCTACTCATTGAGGCCATTCTTATAAGATCACCATGATATGCATCTATTGGGTGTCTTGCAGATTCCAGGTAATGCTGCAGCATCAGGTCAAGGTTATCATGTATCATGTCATTGACTAGCTAGAACATCCGCGATTTCGTCAGCGTGTTTGTACTTAAGTCTATACTTAACTATAATACCTAGTTAGACGTGGGCCTTGCGGATTTTTATGTGGGTTTACAATGAGTGCTTTATACATGTTTATGTAGTACATTATATTATGTATCATCAGTGGTTTTCGCAGCACACGTAAAATAATGACTTTTATTAGAAATTAACATTAAAACGCAGTCCATGTTTCTCTCTGATAGCTTTCTACAGATAAAATAATATTTTAAATCAGTTACTTAGGCAGTTTTTATTTTATGAATTGCAAAAATATAATTATATATAAAAATATAATTATATATAAAAATATAATTTCTTTTTATATTAGTTTAGAATAGGATACCAAATTTCAAATAATTGAATGCATATTTGGTAGAGTTTGAAACAAAAATTTGGTATTAGGAGTTTGGAGTGTATTTTAATCCCTTCATCAACTAGAGAAAGGATAATCATCAAATCAGATTTTCTGGTATCATAGGAATAGGAATGGTAAGTAAGCTCTTGATCTAGCTAGACAATTAAAATTACAATTTTACCCAGCATCATCATCTAGCCCCAGATTAAATTAAGCCTATGATATGAACTAGATGACTGATAGAATAATTAGATACTCAATCTTACAGAACAAACAACAATGTTAATCACACAAATGTCTATCCTAGGGGAGAATGGAACTCACAACCAGAGCGCAGAAGACAGAGCTACTGCTAAAAAAAATACTATGTTTTAGTAGTTAACGGGTATTTATTGAGTACCATTTAATTTATTCCCAACATTTTAGTTATGTTAAAGGTGATATGCGATAAATACTTGTTTTTTTTTCAAACATATTCAAAATTATTTTTTTTAATTTCTGTCCATCAGCATCAGTTCTGTACTCACTCCATTCTTACTCTAAGTATCCAAGATGATAATATCATTCTCAAAAATGTATATTAATGTGGCTTAAAATAACTTGATGGAGCGGTTCAAATCCAGATGGTGAAGTGTTTTATAAAATTACAGTATTTAGTATATATACAATATATTAAGTGTATATGATTCTTTATCTTTATTTCTTTATTCCAGCTGAGGCGCAAAAGGTTGCGGGTTCGATTCCCGCCGCGGGACAAATGTTTGTATGATCTGCAAGTATTTGTCTCGGGTTTGGGTGTTTCTATGTATAATATGTATGTATTTACAAAAAAAAAAGTATATAAGTAGTATATCAGTCATGTGTTATAACACAAGCTCTGCTTACTTTGGGGCCAGATGATGCTGTGTGGAATGTCCGGTATTATTAATACTATTTAATATTTATTTATTTATTATTTGCACAATACTTTTTAGCCATACTTATATTATAAATAAATGTGTTTGTTTGTCTGTCTGTCTGTCTGTTAACTCTCACAGCAGAAAGTTTGAGCAGGTCTTGATAACATTTGGTAAGAAGATAGATTGTATCCTGTCATGTCAGCTGGTAAAAGCATTGTCTGCTGAGATATAGATTGAGGGTTTAATTTCTTCCCAGGATAAACATTTGTGTGATAAATATAGGTGTTTGTTCTCTGTCTGGGTGATATAACATATCTATGATGATATGTGAGTATTTAAAATTATATGGGTATTCTATTAGTCATCTGGTCACCATAGTACAAACTATGCATAGTTTGGGGAAAGATGTTGTTGTGTGCATTGTCCACAAACATTTATTCTGTCTCCATTTCAGTTTAGGCAAAATTGCTTTCATAAGTCTGTCCGGCCGGCTTCTGACCAGATGTTCCACAGGTTGCATTTCTCTTAGTGTAGGTAATGAAATTAGATATAAATAATTAGGAAAATTTAGATACCTTGGTTCCATAAGTCTTCATAGCTTGTTCAGACATGGAACTTAGTTTATCCTTGTACATTTGTGCCACTCGTGAGCTGTACTTTTGTCTTGCATCGTCAGTGGCCAGTCCATGGGTGCGGAAGTATTGTGTCTGGTGATCAACACATTAATTTTAATGCTAATGTAATTTATGATTTGAGAAAAACTGATAAGCAACTGATTTATTATAGATACATAGTGTAAGGTAATATTAGATTGAGGTTATATTACAAGTTCAGATTACCAAATACTTGAATAAGTGTCGTTTCATCCGGTAGGAGTACTTTTTTTAAAGCAAATGTATTGAATTACTCATGATCATCATGATCAGGTGGTGGTGGGTGGACTTACAGCGTTGACGTTCCCGCCGAGTTGCATATTACGAAGCTGCTTCCACGTCCAGTTGGTGTCGAGCTGTGTGGAGCGCACGAACGTGAGGTGCACCCCGAGGCTGCGGTGCACCGCCGAGCAATCCAGGCAGATGAACACTCCATACGTGACAGATGACCACGTAGGGTTCTTCGCGTTGCAGTCGAAACATACCTGCGCAGCACACAAATCGTTGACTAATCACTCAAATCATGTAGCCCAACGTTCCAGCTATTTATATATACCCACTTTATTAGCAGAAATGCTCCGTAAACGCTGAAAAACCGATTCTATATCGCTTTTACTAGGACCAGCGTCAGCCATTTTCGATGTGTTGTCACGATTTCGGATTTGTCAAATATTTAATTGTCAGCCAAATGTCAACTCATCATTTTTTTTTTTTTTTTTTTTTCTTTCTTCGCTCATATGAGCAGGCTAAAGTCTAGAGACCATACTGCCTTGTCTTGCGTTAAATAATTTCATCCGTTTCAAGGGTAAATTTTATGTCTTTCGTAAGTTTCATAAACAATGTTTATGTATTCATCAAAATACTTTGATACGTCTGAACGATTTTTTTTTTTTTTTTAACTTGAACAAGTATTTTATTTTGCTAATAATATTATAAAATAGTTATGTACTTACATATTTATTATTGTAAATAAAAAAAATTTTTTTTTTTTTGGTTTCCCATTTTTTGTTATTTTTTTAATAGTTAATTACTATAATATTCTTTTACATTTATAATTATATTATCTATGTACATTTTGCACATTTTTATATATCTATTAAAATACTAAATAAAAACTTATACAACTCTATATAGGTTGACTCATTCTTAAGTAGCTCCAGAATACAACGCGGGACCAAATCAGGCTCACCATAAATTTGGAGGAGTCCATCTATCAGTACAAGGCGCTGAATACTGAATGATGGACAATCAAAAAATATATGATTTAATGATTGAACTTCTCGTGACTGACAATGCTCACAATCAGAAGAGTCAACCAGCTTTAAGCGATAGAGATGATAGTTCAAACGACAGTGACCAAAGCGCATTCGACAGATTGTAGAATAAAATTTTCTATTTAAGAAAATCTTACTCTTACAAAACCACGGTATAGAATCAATCTGGACATCGAGAGTTGCATACCAGGAACCTTTATTTTCGACTTGCGTATAGTGATACGAATGTCTTCCCCATGCATGACACATCCGTTGTTTTAGGAGACTTACAACGTCTGTGTATGGTAACAAGACATCTGCATCACCACCGCTTTCAATATTAGATGATATGGTATTTGAAAACTTAACTATCGTATTAGCTAGATAATCTGCTTTTTCATTTCCTTCAACACCTTTATGTGAAGGCACCCACACGAAGCTAACATTAATATTTAAATCAAACAACTCCACCCATAGCTGTTTTATTAAGTAAATGATGTAATTAGTGTCAGCATGCAATTTGTTATTTGCCAGGTTTTTTAGAACACTCATGCTGTCACTAACAACAACCCATTTATTGTGTCCCAAGTTACGACTTTTAATATGTTTTAAAGCGCTCAAGATTGCAACAGCTTCAGCTGTGAAAATACTAGCGAATTTATCCATTTTATGACCAACACCAATATTCAAAGACGATTCAAATATGGCAAAAGACACAGCGTTATCGTTTTTGGCTCCATCCGTATAGACAAACTTGTGATCTGTCCATTCAGACAGCATTGTGCACACTTCTTCTTTACTTGACAAAGCATTATCAATTACTACATTAATTTCTGGGAATTTACTATTAAAAGATCCTTCATAGCAAGGTAAGGTATGATTTGCCTGATATATATTTAAATTTTGAAGAAATTGTTTAAAACTCTGAAAGCCCTGAAGCATAAAAAAAGATTTAAAAACCCCTTGGGCTCCGGACAGATTAGTCAAAAGACTATTGCCAGAAACACAATGAAGTTTTAATATAAACCTTTCTTTTAGGTAATTCAAACGAATATTAATTGGTGGAAGCCTGCATTCAATCTGCATAGCATTGATAGGAGTACTCCTAAATGCCCCTGTGATTAAACGCAAACATTTATTTTGAAATGTATTCATTCTATTTACAATTTTTACATCGGCAGCATAACAAACGAAGCCATATTCAAAATGACTACGAACTAAAGATTTGTACAATGTTAATAAAATCCTTGGATCTGCTCCCCAATAAGAGCCTGACAAAGACTTTATTACATTGTGAGCTTTTTGAGCTTTGCAAATGATTTGTTTAGAGTAATTATTCCAGGATAAATTATGGGAGAATAATACTCCCAAGAACTTAACTTCAAGAGACACTGGCAAAGGTGCATTTTTATAATAAATCGCTGGCAAGTTATTAGATTTTTTCCCAAAAACCACTACCTTAGACTTCGACGAATTAACATCAAGATCTAAATAAGAAAAGTATTTTTCAAGTTTTGTCAATGCGTCATTGACAATTTCAGCTACAGGAGCTAAATCTGCTCCCGACGCATAAACAACCAAATCATCTGCAAATTGAAGATTTTTAACATGTGAACCTAATATTAAATTTAAACGAAATATATACAAAATGAAAATTAAGGGTGACAGAATGCCACCCTGAGATACACCTACAGAAGAATATCTTGGTCCATAGAGATGTTTATTGTATTTTACAAAGACTTCTCGATCTGAGAAAAAACATTGGATCCAATTTATAATTTTTTCAGGAATGCCTAGTAATAGCAGTTCTTGACAAAGAATTTCAATATTGACGCTATTAAAAGCGCCTGAAATGTCAAAGAAAACAGCGACAAGATGATTGTTTGCAGCCAAGGAATGACATATATCAAGTTGTAATTGACAAATACTCTCCCGAGCAGAACGATTTCTACGAAAACCGAACTGATTGGAAGGTAAAAGTTTGTGATGTTCTACATAAAATTCCAAACGTTGCTTTAGCAATTGCTCAAAAATTTTACCGACACATGAAGTGAGCGCAATAGGACGATAAGATTCAGGGCATAATTTGGGTTTATTGGGTTTCAAAATTGGTACTAAACAGTCAGTTTTCCAATTGTGAGGTACTATATTATTTTGCCAAAGTAAATTTAAAATTTGGAGAAAAATTGTCAAACAGTTTCTATTCATTTTCTTAAAGATTATAAATGGAACTCCATCAAGACCAAAAGCAGTATCCCTCCTAGAGAAAATGGCAGAAGTTAATTCACTATATGAAAAAGAGTCTACAAGAAAGCTATTATTAGAATTTAAATTATTTGATTTAAGTGTTTTCGATTTAAGTAGTACAAAATCAGGAGTATATTTGGATAAAAAATCACAAATCCATGAGTCGTCTTCATATTGAATAGGTTTATAGTAAGATTTATTAAATTTACGCATGAACTTCCATACAACGGTTAATGGAGTGCATCGATTGAAAGTTTCACAAAGAGAGACCCAGCTTTTTTGTCGTTCTATTTTTATTGTAAGTTTCTTATGAGCTCGCAGTCTCTTGAACTCCAAATAGCTTTCTTCTGTTGGATTGAATTTAAAATTTAAATATGCTTCTTTGGATTTCAAAACAGCTGCTGAACATTTTTCATTCCACCAAGGCAGATAAGGTTTTTTACCAGGTTTATTAACACATGACTGTTGACTGTCAGTGTCAGTGACATCGACAACAGAAGAATTTCTGCTTACAATAGACCTATCAACGGCCGTACGCAATACTTTACAAAAATCTAAATAGGAATCTTGCGGACATTCAGTATCCACTATAAAATCAACCAACATTTTATCCATGCAACTACTAAACATTTTCCAATCTGTAAGTTTGTAATTTGGATAGATTGGTAAATGTCTCAAATTATGACAACTAGGATCCGAACCAGTGATATTGTTATTCAATAAAACTTTAACTATTACAGGAAGATGATAGCTTGTGCCGACTGGGCTATCATAAACAGACCAGTCACAATGTAGCGCCAATGATGGCGAAACCAACGACAAATCTAATGCGTTCGGACGCCAGGACAACGAACCAATCGTCGTTGGCAGACCATCATTTAACAAAACTAAGTTATTGTCGTCAATCACTTCCAAAACATCTCTACCACGAGGAGTGTCAGAACTGCAACCCCAGGAGGTATGATGTGCATTGAAGTCTCCTGCAAATATGAATGGACCAGGAATAGACTTGATTAGTGCGTCAAATTTGCTTTTACTAAAGGCTGGACTACAGTTTGTTGGGCTATAAAAACTGACTATGCTCATAACTTTCTTATTAATTGTTACTTTAATACAAATATTTTGTAGTGAGTCATCAAAAAACGTGTTGACTTTAGAATATGCGATACTATTGTGAATTAGAATAGCTACACCATTATGATTGTTTCCACAATCATTACGTTCAATGTTATAATGTTTTATTTTGAATGTTTGGTATGGTTTAAACCATGTTTCAGAAATAATTGCAATATGAATGTTATTTGAATAAAGGAAGTTTGTAAATATATGTTTGTTACTGTTTAGACTTTGTGCATTCCATTGAATAATATTTAAAAAATCCATTATGATGTTGGAGGTAACTTGTTACTTAGAGTTTTTTTTAGGGTATCTCTAATAGACCCTGAATTTATGGGGACATCTTTGTTTGTTATAATTTTAGTGATTGTTTTTATTAAAATATTAATAAAAACTTCAGACTTCATGAGATTATTAACCTGTACATCAAGTGTCCTAGCTGACAATGCTGGGAAAGACTTAGAGTCGAAAAGTTCTGAGTATGTGGCAGATCGAGATTTTATTTTATTTTCTTCTACCTTCTGCTTTTTAATAGGGCAAGCAGCAGATATTGCGATGTGATTGCCACCGCAGTTTGAGCATTTTGCATCTTTAGTTTCAATACTACAGCTTTTGAAGTTATGCGTGCCGGAGCAGATGCTGCAGACCTCTGTGTTGCGACAAAACTTAGCAATGTGGCCGTACCGCATGCACTTTAAGCACTGTTTTACAGGGGGTATGTATGATTTCACTTCATGTCGCCAAGAGTCCAAGTATACATATTCGGGGAGCTGAGTCGACGCGAATGTAACAGCAACCGCTTGGGTTGGCTGGAACGAGACACTACCCTCACCTCGCACCCTACGCATAAATCTTCTGACCTGTATTATATTTTTGGAGCTGCCAATAAGCGAAAAAATTTGCTGATTTGACATCTCAGTAGGAACAGATGTCAGAACACCTGTTACCTCCGTGTCGCCTGCTGGGATGGTGGCTTTTAGCGATAGCTGTTCCAGTAGTTTTTTATTTTGTATAAAAACATTGGCGTTGTTAGATAGGTCAAATGTTATTCCTATCTTGTACCTATTTATTGATCTCAGATGTAAAACTCCAGAGACGCAATGTTCACGCAATGCTTTGGAAAGTTTTAAGCGGTCACGGTCATTAAAAGCAACACCGTCATCAGTGTGCGTCAGGAATACGATGAATCCGTCCGACTTGTTGGAATTATCCGGGTATTTTCGTATGTATCCTTGAACTTTATAAATCTCATACCTGTCCTTTTCCTTACTGTTTTTTTTGACCCCTTGTGGAGATTCGACCGAGTCGGAGTCTGAGGTCGACCCTTCCGACCGGTCTTCATCCGGAGGTGGAGGCTGCTCACACCTCTTCCTCTTTTTCCCCATGGCTTACCGGTACCAGTACTAGCTTTGTATTTTATTTACAACGAAAAAGATTATATATTTACAGAATTACAATTAAATTACAAAAAGATTTCGAGAGTTCGCGCCTTTCCACTTTCGAGGTTCCCGCCTTTTTTTGTCTGTCAACTCATCATCTAAACCCATTTGTCTATGGACTCAAGCGGAAAAAACACCGATCAAGCATGCACGCACTACGAAACTGTCGGTTAGCCGATTTTTTAGTCGATTTAAATAGACAACTATATTGTAGAATTTTATGGAAAATCTATTCTGCTGAAGTGAAAGAAAACAATTAAATAAATTGTTTATGAACGTCTTGCTTGATGAGGTTGTCGAACGGAGATAGATAGACGCGAGATTTTTATAAATTTTGTTGATAAACTTCGCTATTTATGAAGTAAAAGCATTGTAATATCGTGTGCAAATATTAGTAAATTATTCGAATAGTGCTACACCTTGTAAAAAGTAAAATATCCTCGAAAATCACTTTCAAGTGCCCTCAACCACGGCATTTCACGACAAATCGTGATGTGGACGCAGTAATCAAGCTGGCTGGTGAAAGTTTTCAAGGAGTGAAAATGCTAACGAGTGTGAAACAGTTTCTACTTTAGTGATAAACAGGCAGCGCTATGGAAAGTTTCCAGCCAAGTGGCGAAGAGATAGAGCGCGCGTTGCTGGACCTGGGCCCGCTACTCGGAGTCTCGATCAAGGAGGAAGCACAAGACGAATCCCTCGTTGACCCCGCCGCGCGCCCTGCTCCACCTAGTAATGTAAGTTTTATAACTTATTGGAAAGTCTCGAAAATATTGAGCGCGATTTCTCCTTTGGATGTTTACAAACATATCCTGTGTGAAATTATGAAATTATACAGACCTTGCTAAACAAATTAGAAATTGTCCTTCATTATTCTGCAAGGCACAGGTAAGCCTACAAAAGTAATAGGCTTTATTGAATAAAGGCTGTGGTTGGTTATACAAAATCTCATTTTGTTTATTTTTATTATCATATTCATCTCTTAGAGCTTTTATATATTTCTTTTAGTAAAAGTAGCACTTACATATTTTATTGTCTACAAAAAACACACAAAGTATTGTAGCAAATATTTGGTTACAATTTATTCATATCAATAATAAGGCTTTTCCTATGAAGTTGCTGTTCTATAGTATGGTATGACCTTGTGAAATGTTTTTTTTACAGTTGCTTAAAGTTCTAATTTCGAATGAATTAAATTTTATCATATTCTGAATTCAATATGAAAAATTAATCCTGCGGTCATCCAAAAACTATTGTCAATGATGAAAAATTAAGTTTTTAACTGTTTCACACTAGTCAGCAGGTTACTAACAGTGTTGAAACTCATAATATTCAATTTCCAAGGTAAACAAGCTTGACTAATGTCAATCTATGCTATAATGTTAATACTTAGTCAATAATGCTATTAAGAAAAGATGATCAGAGATCGTCACATGGCCACCAGATAAAACTCATTCATGACCCTGCCCGCTTACTTGCCTCTTATCACTTCTTTAGCTATGGCTGCTCATCTATCACCAATAAATAAATAAATAATTCTATGTAACGTGGGGTAGACCTTTTTTTTATGTTTATACACATGCCGGCAAAATTAGAGGAACAAGAACAAAAAATGCTTTGGTTTGTTACAACTTTGTTTTATTTTGTTTTGTAGGCAACTTTGTTGCCTGATTCTGCAAGTAGTTTAAATTTTTTTATTGCTACCCTCTTATGAAATCTCATAATGATAAAAAATGCTGTTTTCCAACAATAATTATACCCTCTTTGTTGATGATTCTACAGTCTTAAGTGCTCTCAATAGGAATATTGTTAAAATGGTTTTAAAGCCACTTCATATTATTTTACTGTTAACTTTTGAGAAGAATACACTGTATTGAATACACTGAATATAAAATGAGTGATTTACCTGCAACTGAAGTTGCCAGAGCTGTAACTATGATTGAGGAAGGTCACACCTACCGTTCAGCGAGTCTTGCATTAAGTGTGTCGGTATATGTCATCTATCGCAATGTGCAACGATACAGGCAGACGGGGTCTTACGGGCGGAGATGTGGACAAGGCAGAAATCGAGCAACCAGCGCCGTAGATGACCATTTTATAAAGGTGCAAACCTTGAGAAATCGTCGTCAAACTGCTGTTCAGACCCGAAATGTCTTGGAAGAAGTCCGTAACGTGCGCATTAGTGAACGGACAGTGAGACGACGTCTAAAGGAAGTTGGTCTGACGTCATACGTGCCAGCCAAAGCGCCGAAATTTGAGGTGAGTCATCGAGTAGCCAGACTAGCGTTTGCTCGTACTCTTGATTGGACAGAAAAGTGGAGACGAGTTTTATTCACAGATGAAAGCCGTTTATGCGATAATCAAGCGAGCTTTACAGAAACAGTGCCATATGGTGGAGGTTCCGTTATGGTGTGGGGTGGCATATGTTTAGGAGCACGCTCGGAGCTGGTTGCTATCGAAAATGGATCTCTGACTGCCCTCATGTACATCTCAGAGATCCTGGATCCACACAGGCGATGATTTGGTACTAATGCAAGATAACGCTTGGCCCTATACAGCGCGCGTGGTGTGCGACTACTTTAATGACGTTCCCATAACACAAATGGATTGGCCAGCACATTCTCCTGATATAAACCCGATTATAAACACGTTTGGGACCTCATCGAATGAAGGGTTTATCAAAAAAATCTAGTTTCCAGGAATACCCAAGAGCTGATATTAGCCTTAGTCGCAGAGTAGGAGTCCCAAGAAATGATTGATGGCATTATTGGGAGCATGGGAAAACGTATCCAGGCTCTTACAAGAGCCCGTGGAAGCCATACGCGCTATTTCTTTTTTTTATGAACATGTAAACTTTAAAAACTGCACTACATTTTGTAAACTTGTAACATAACTTAAACTTGTAACATTTTGTCACTTTAAATTTGTAATTATTGGTTTTTATATTTTTTCATCTGAAAATAAAGCTATTAAAAATTTAAACTGTTTTTTTTCTAACCTGCTATCAATAATAATGTTTATTATAACTGAAAAAATCTTTAAAAAACTAAAGTGTTCCCTTAATTATGCCGGCGCGTGTATTTCATAACTTTGTATGGTACCCCTAATTTGAAATACCATGCAAAATTTAATCACAATAAAACTAATATACCTATATACTGATTAGGGCTTTTTTAGGGCTAGGCAGACATCGTGAAACTAAGGGTTCTTTGTGTACTTCTAAACACTAAATAAAATTGCTAGACATTTCACACAGCATTATCTAGCCCCAAAGTAAACAGATTAATTGTTTATTAAAATCTGGTAAAAACGTAACAGCAAAAGCAACCATGTAGAAAGACATGGAATCAATTTGTTACAGCAGCCATATTTATTTGTTTATAGACAAGCAGCTTACATGTATGCTGACGTGCATATATCCCTGTTTTTAAATATCTATTGGCTCACTAGCACTGATTTCAATGCAATTTAGTTCCTTCTTGTTAACAGTTTGTTAGCTTGCATGTAGTTATGCAGTTTATATATATCCATTTGTTGTAAAGGCAGTAACAATATCTTCTGACAGTAGAATCTACTTGGACCACTCTGTTACTGAGGAAATGCTATACAGTATTTATTTGTGTATTAGTATACATATATTATAAAACAAAATACCTCCTCTACGTCTGTCTGTTTCTCTGAACGTGATAAAATTAAAAACTTCCGAACTGATTTTCATACGGCTTTCATCAATGGTTGGAGTAATTCATGAGGAAGCTTCAGATGTCTGTGATATAATAATTCAGTTGAGACTGGTTGCTTAACCTCATTATTTTAGTTTCTTATCAGTAACCTATCAGTTTTGTTTCAGGTGGGCAGTATATTAGACAGTGGTGCTGGTACCAGTTCAGCTACTGGCAGCACAGAAGGTGGAGATGGCAAGGACACTCAGGGGGCGGATTCCCTCGCATCGCCGAGCGCCGCGCGACCCCCACCCTCGGCAGCTCGTTGCATCATGTGCAACGCACCCCTGGCATTGGCTGAAGGCACACCAAAGCTGATGGAGTGCCTGCATTCTATATGTGAACCGTGCCTCAAAGCTAAAATAGAAGAAAAGCAGGCTCTCTCAAGGGATTTTCTAGGTTCTTTGTTTATTCATATATTATTGTCTTTTAAAAAATCTAATATTATTATTACAATGCAAATGTTAAATTTGAGGTCAGATAAAACTGTGGCCACCCATACCTAGATGGGTGACCACAGTTTTATCTGAGCGCTTCCGTGCTTCAGACAGAGGCTTTTAAACGGCCTATAAATAAAAAAAAAGTATATATTTATTAACAGCAAAATAGCAGTCTTATAATTTACTTTTAACCATAAATAACATTTGCTTCAGCATTTGCATAAGCATTCAGCATGCTTATAAACTATCCAGCGGTCTTCACACCAGGCCAGCCTGTATTGTGAAGACCTGTAAGCAGCTAGTTGAACTATATCAATACAGAGATCACTATTAACTCCATTACCAGAGTTAGTCAGCAACTCATACAAAAGTGGTTGTAAAAAGAAAAGTAATAGTATTTCATAAATCTTTTCTTTCTTAAAATCTTTGCATAGCATTGCAATGAAGTATGATGAAGTATGATACCTGTGTAATTATATAAAGATAGGAACATAATAAAACACACATTAGGTATGATATTATTATAAAATGGACGTCTTTATGTAGTCTTATTTCATAGATGGCATGGTATTGTAGTAAAGTAAATGTATATTTTGTGTGTAGGAGCAGAAAGAATAACCATACAATGTCCAGCCTGTCGGTTGCAATGCCAGCCCGCTAACATGATTGATCAGAGATTTGTTATGGAGAAGATGGCTGTAGACAGTGGAGCTGGAGGTAACTATTAATTTGATACAAATTAGCATAAGTAAGTACAACACTGCATGATCACTTAACTAAATGATGAAAATATCTTGCAGTCTCCACAAAAAAAATACTATAATTGTAGCATAGTTAACCGGTATTTAATGCGTACCCTTTGATTTATTCCCGACGTTTCGGCAGCTAACTAGCACAGTAATTAAAAGGTAATATCCATTAACTACTACAACAATATGAATTATGATTGCATAAGTTTTAAAAAATAAAATACTAATAGCATGAAAATGTGTTTTCAGGAAGTGTCAATGGAGATCAGCAGTGCAACAGCTGTGAAGAAACAGAACCAGCAACCAGCTATTGTGTGGACTGCACTGAGTTTATATGTGATAACTGTGTTCACGCACATCAGAGGTAAGCTACAAGTCGTGAGATATTGTCAGTGAGAGAAAAGCGCGCGCGGTGGTAGAGTTAGCCGTCAGATGGTACCAACCCATTTTCCGAGAGGTTGGTACATGTACGCATCAGCTGTGTGTTTTACCAACTTTATACACAACACATTGTATAAAGAATGATGTTATATAAACTAATCTATACTAATATTATAAAGCTGAAAAATTTGTTTGTTTGAACGCGCTAATCTCAGGAACTACTGGTTTGAATTGAAAAATTATTTTTGTGTTGGATAGTTCATTTATCGAGGAAGGGCTTTATAACATCACGCTCCGACCAATAAGAGCGAAGCATCAACGGAAAATGTTGCAAAAACGGGAAAAACTATTCCTTTTTGAGAACTTCCGTTGTATGCGCTGCGTAAACGGTTTAAGTTACGCAGAAATTATGTAAGATGGAATTGTTCCTCCTTAAAAGTTCTAAAAAAAAGTCAGCGATAGCATGTCTATCTTTTAAGATTGGGTCACTATAACCTTTTTTATGGTAATTAAATTTGTTCGATATTAATGCATTATTTGCGAACGAGATTTATCAACATTATATTAATCCTTATCCAAGTAAATATTGTTATTAATCACAAGCATTTAATTGTGAACAAAATTGTCCTTGACTTCACTTGATTTCCATCAACATCTTAGGAGATATCATAATTTTAAAATAACTCCGCAACAAAATAGGTATGTTCGGGTTCACGAGCGCAGTAAATCTGCCTGTCTATTTGCAACGACTTAACGGCTAAACTACTGAATCGACTTACGAAAACGAATATAGTAGACGAAATATAGTATAGAGTTTAAACCTCAAGGAAGGACAGTCATAATATTTATCCAACCGCGATAACTGATATTCACGCGGACGAAGTCGCGAGCAACAGCTAGTTTTGAATATAATGTCAATGTTGCTTATTACCAAAGTGAGATTTCAGATTTTACACAGATACAAAGCGGTGACTTTTTTTATCTACGAATAGTTAATATCGGCATAATAAATAAAGTATAACGTTGACTGCTCTAACCGGTTTTGATTTTGGTAGGTTGAAGATAACGAAGGACCACACGATAAAGGGCAAAGAGGAGGCGATAGCGGAACTACAAGCCGCACAGGGCTCACACGCGCCAAACGAAATGTACTGCCGGGAACATCCACAGGTAACTTTCCTACCTTAGTCAAACCAAATAGTTACGATAACATGAACAAAAAAAAACGATTTAATCATAATATTTTTACTACGTAATACTGAAACGCTATTTAATTTTGAAACGTTATCCGAGTAGGATAACATTTCTGTCACATTTCTTCTATAATTTTAGAGAGTTCTCAAATGTATTAGTGGCGTTTTAGTGATCGGGCGTTATTAGAGTCACAATTTAAAGTATCCAACAACATAGAGAAGTTCCATTGATTCCATTGATTTTTTAAGGAATAGGAGTAGGTAAAATATCCGTCGCAGGGCTTTCAATAATAAAAAACTATTTAATGATAACCTCTGTGGCGCAGTGGGCGAAGGCGCAGAAGGTTCGATCAATGGGAAAATTTTTTGTATGATCTGGAAATATATGTCTCTGGTTTGGGTGTTTTTTAATGTATAATGTATGTATTGACGAAAACATAAAGTGTCATGTGGTTTCCATAACATAAGCTCTGCTTACTTTGGGGCTGGATGATGATGTGGGAAATGTCCAGCATTATTTATTTATTTATTTGCATTTTATGTACTGTAAAAGATTAGGTTCGATCCATGGGTCAAATTTTTGTATGATCTGGAAATATATGTCTCTGGTTTGGGTGTTTTTTAATATATAATGTATGTATTGACGAAAACATAAAGTATATCAGTCATGTGGTTTCCATAACATAAGCTCTGCTTACTTTGGGGCTGGATCATGATGTGGGAAATGTCCAGCATTATTTATTTATTTATTTGAATTTTTTGTACTGTAAAAGGCTAGGACTCTTTATGGTGGGCGTCCTAGGCCTCTTAGTTATTGGTGGTAGGTATTTGGTGTAGAGACAAAATAAGAAGTCCAAAGTTCACTGTTAGTACTAGTGTATTTTATCAGTCTTAAAATACACTACTACTACAGTGATCGGATTTTTATCGGAAAATATAATAAACTGGTATAAAAGACTAATAATGATTGGTAATAATATATATGGTATAAAATGGTATGTATGAGATGGTTATGAGTATCGCGGTGCCGGCCCGGCAGGTGGTAGCGCACTGGTTTGCTCAGGCAATTGTGCATATTTGCTTGTAAGGCAAAAATGCATAACTGCTGTGTTCGGTGTAAACCCGAACATGTACTACTTATCGATCGACACATCGATGAACATCGCGAGATCACAGTTCGAAGCTAACTGCTAATATTAAATATTAAAAATAAAGATAACAAAAACGCTAGGCCAATGTTATATTGCTTTACTAAACACTAACTCATAATGAATTGTATTGTTTCCAGGAAAAGCTGTCGTTGTTCTGCGAGACATGCGACCGACTGACGTGTCGCGACTGTCAGTTGCAGCATCACCGCGACCACAAGTACCAGTTCAGCACAGAGATGGCAGCACAGGTATGTTTCGGAACTAGTATGTTATCCAGAGGGGGCCAATTCTCGATAAAACAATCGCATAAAAATCATGAACAGACTTTTGGCTCAAGAGACTAGTTTATTTTTAAACTATGTCGTCATTAAGTAGTTTTTTGGGATAAGTATGATATTCCAGGTATATATGGCTATTTCCTATCCAGGTATGCTATTCCTATTTATATATCAAATTGCCGAATCTGTTCAGCTGTTACGATACGACGTGATAACAAACATACAATCAAAATTTATGAACATTCTGACGCGGTGGCCCAAGCACCGGCTAATACGGATTCTTATTATTTAGGTACCACGCTTACCCGCGGGCGGCACCTCGTTTATAATACTAGTGGATTACCACACATTTTTTTAATTTTAACTATTGCTACGCAACCACAATAATTCATATCTACACATTGCTTTGTACTTGATATACTCGTTCTCGTTCGGGTTTTGGCTGAGAATCAGTGTTTTTGCTTTTAAGCAAAAAATTCACTGAGCCATCGCCATCGTCGTGCTGCAACACACACAAACTTACCTACACCATGGGGTCTCATCCCTTAGAAAGGAAAAGTAGTTCGAATAAATATCAATAGATGGCATTACAGGTATCGATTTGTTGTTCAAGTTAATAAAATATCTAAATTAGGTCCTGATAAAAGCATTTTCCAATTTCATTAAATATCATAAGGATGGGAAAATCAAATAAAAGCTATTTAAACATGTTTTTTTTATTTTTTTTAAATTAAATGATGTCGTCGTACCTTTGGTGGCAATTATTTGTACTTCGTTGAGGTTGACACGGTTTTATTGTTGTAGGTACCTATTAACTATTAATAGGTGGCGGTATTTTCAATTACTGTATTGTTGCATTTTACATTTTGATAAACACGGGCTTTACTCACGTAGGTATATATTATTTTGTCGATGGAGGCACCGGCACTGTTTCGACTTATCTATATATACCTACCTATTTTTGATGTGTTCGCGAATAACTTCCGTCGTTTATGAACCAATTTTGATGATTCTTTTTTGTTGGAAAAAAGATAAAAAGAAAAAAGAAAAAGATATACTAAGGGTGGTACCATGATAAGGAAACCAGGATCTGATGATGGCATCCCAGAGAAATCGAGGGGAATCTTTGAAAATCGTAGTGCGACTAGTGCGTTTGTTAATTTTTTCATTGAGTATTTTATTAAAGCACTACTATTTAATGAAGGTCTGGAGTTGATCTGATGATGGAGCCGAAAGACAGTCGAGGGAACTCCTCAACGATTTACAGCAATTACCTGGTGTTTGGGCTTGATTAATTTGTAGTTGTAGTAGTTTTTAGATCTATTGTAAGACATTTTTTATTCGAATTACAAACTACTTAGGTACCTACCTACCTATTAAAAAAAACTAAAAACGTGTGCGTCTCGGGATGCTCGACAGAAGTGATAACTTAAAAAAATCTAACTAAGCTGTGGGTTAGAGTGAGAGAGGAGGAGCCTGCCTACGGCTGCCGTATGCGTGAGAGAAAGGGAAGCCAGACACACTGGCGCCGTAAGGCGTTTCGTAACGAAGCGGTTTAGCCGCCTAAAAGAAGGTATTTACAAAACCTCTATGTACCTACCTACCTAGGTAGGTAGTGTACCGCGTCCCACACCCGCACGACTAAATATATACAATGTGTAGGTAGTTACATAGGTAAGAACAGACGACACGTTCTGATTTGTTTGACAAATATAAATCTACGTAGATACTAAGTAGGTACTTAGAAGTACACGATCTACCTATTTTAAAAGGAATCATTTGCCTGATTCGATCATTCTCGCGCGCGATCCGCAACGCGGCAAGGCAACGTCGCGCGTCGCTGCATTAAAAGCTGCAATGATAGGTAAACAGATCGATCGCTCGATTCGCTCGGCTTTTCGACGCATAATTACCGCCATCTATTGGTTGCGAGTTTTACTAGTAGGTAATAAATCCTCTTCCAGACGCTAGGTGGCTCTAAATATCCACCGCGCGAAACGGCATCTAGCGCCTATGTAGGCGAAACCAAAATAGCCCGAAGAATAGCCCGCCATAGAACAGTCGCGTTTCGTTGTATGGGGATGAGGCATCTTTACTAGTATAGTATTATGTTATCTGTGCCTACACTAAGACATTTCTAAGTACGTACTTACTTTTTGAAACGGTTTGATTAATTAAACCTGTTGTAAGGTAACATACAACTTATGTTTAAAATTGTTTATCTATGTAAATTGTATGTGTGTCTGTAGTACCAAATAATGTTCTATCTATCTATGTGATAGTTTAAGTTGGTGTATCATTGTTCAGGCGCGCTCCAGCATAGCGGCCTTGCTATCGGAGGTGAACTACAAGCGCGTACTGCTGGGGTCTGCCATGAAAGTGATCCGCGACCGGCAGCAACTCATCGCAGACAAGAAGAAGGCGCTCGTGCACGAGATAACGCAGACCGTTGTCAAGTCAGTACCTATCCTAACCTCTAACCTTACCATAACCTACCTTCGCCGGGCATCACGAAGCTACAAGTACCTCGGCGGGCCCACAACCAAAGTGTAGAGGTTAAATTTGTAGAAAAATTTTACGACCTCTGTGATGCAGTGGGCTAAGGCCTGGCTGAGACGCGAAAGGTTGCGGGTTCGATTCCCGCCTCGGACAAATGTTTGTATGGTCTGTAAGTATTTGTCTCGGGTCGGGGTGTTTCTATGCTATGTATAATATGTATGTATTTAAACAAAAAAAAAGTATATAAGTAGTAGTATATCAGTCATGTGGTACCCATAACTCGCTCTGCTTACTTTGGGGCCAGATGATGCTGTGTGAAATGTCCGGCATTATTATGATTTTTAATAATAATCCCGGACATTCTGGCCCCAAAGCAGCAGGTCAGATGATGATGAGTGAAATGTCCAGCATAAAAAAAGAATGCCGCGCCAGACGAGATTGAGATACGCTATAGAAAGTGAGGCATGTAGGTAAATAATTATAATGTTGTTGTGAGCTGACAGGGCAATCAAAAGTAACACAGTTCTTGACAACAAAATTACGATACGTAAATACGTGAATTTTTCCTATTTTAATGACTTCGATAACTAATCCTAAACAAAGCAAAACATAACCTTAAACTAATGACACAAGTTTGATATTGCAGATTAACGAACGCGATAAACACCCGCGGCAAACAACTAGTGCTTCGTCTGAATGAGGTGTGTGACGGCAAGCAGAGGACTCTATCAGAGAAGAAGGACGCGTTGGAACAGCTGGCTGCTATCACGGACCACTGTGTCGAGTTCGTGTCTTCAGCGTTGGACCATGCTGGGGATACAGCGCTTTTATACTGCAAGGTATGGTTGCACTGAGTTTTAGACGTAATATCTGTGTGAAACCATACGTTCACCTGTTTAATTGCTTCCTATCTCCATCCCGCTCCCGCATATAACCTTTTCGTACAAGTGTGAGCGAGACTGCTGCACACACGCCTCTTTCTAGAGAACTGCACAACCTAACAAAAAATGGCTACGCGATCTAATAGTTTGAGTTTTGCGTGACCTGTGCTGTGAATCTATTTAATAAAAATGGAACAGATTTAAGCAAGACATTGTTATTGGTTATAATAATATAGACCCATAGACAGTATTTGTTACTCAAGTACAGAAGTGAAGAATACATAGAGGATTTCATGTATCATGTGTGGCTTGGATTGTCTCTGTAATAATAAAAAATATAGTGGACAATTCACAACGTAATCTAGTCCCTATCTAAGCATAGCTTGTTATTATTGGTGACCTCTGTGGTGCATTGGGCCAAAGCCCGACTGAGACGAAAAAGGTTGCGGGTTCGATCCCTGCCGCGGCACAGATGTTTGTATGCAAGTATTTGTCTCGAGTCTGGGTGTTTTTATTTATAATATGTAAGTATAAACAAAAAAAAAGTATATTAGTAGTATATCAGTCATGTGGTACCCATAACACAAGCTCTGCTTAATTTGGGGCTACATGTTGCTGTGTGAAATGTCCGGCATTATTTATTTATTTATATGGATACTTTATACAAACACTTATATTCATCACACATGTTTGTTCTGAGAGATAATCGAACTCCCAACCTACAACGCAGAAGGAAGAGTTACTACCAACTGAGTTGACAGGCCAGTCGTAATTCACATTGTATGTTCAGAGTAAGACAGTAATGGCGCCACTGAAAACCAGCGATACAGCAGCCTTCACAGTTCTGTATCATATGCTGAGTGGTAGCCTTTTTTTCGTCACTGTACATAGACTAGTTTATATTATATTCGCACTGTATTTGATATGTGACGTTTAATAAATATTTTCTATTCTATTCTAATCCTGCAAATTTATGGCTAATGCTACTTGCATAGTGTTTAACCGACGTAGTTAATAGACCGTCTGAATAACTTATGAGAAGCCAGATAATTGATTCAGGCGTGACTTTGCGGAAATCCATTACAAAACATTAAACAGATGGACAAATATTTAGTACAATTCCGCTAATCTATTCCTGAAGAGTTACCTCCAAAAGAAATTCGACACGTGTTTCGCCTCTCCACGAGGCATCCTCAGGAACATTTGACTCACTCCGCACCCCGACGAAAAAACACTCTGCTCTGCAGACTTGTTGCTTCGACCAACGTCAGAATAAGACGTCTTATTCTGACTTTTGGAGGTAACTCTTCAGGAATAGATTAGCGGAATTGTACTAAATATTTGTCCATCTGTTTAATGTTTTATGAGAAGCCGATAACGACAGTTTAACATGCTCTCCGGTACACGAAAATGGGTGCTGTCACGTAGTCTGTATCTCAGACCGCTTACCGATTAGCGTCTATAATAAGAAAGCTTCTAGAATCATCGAAACTTCAGCAAAACTTCAAAATAATCGTAAACATCTAGTTTGCAATACTATACTATAGATAATTGATTCAGGCTTCAGATTGCGGAAATCCATTACAAAACATAAAACAGATGAATTATTTGTTCATCTGTTTTATGTTATAATAATAACGTTTATTCAGTAATTACGTGTTTACAAACTTACAACTAGGACATTTTATTATTTTACACTAGTCTATTATTATTAATCTATCCATATTTTAGGTAGGGGTAAGTTCGTAATATTCGTAGCATTTAGCGGTTAGGTAAAGTCAAGTGACTACTCTCCGTACTAGTTTGCACTGTATGACTGTATCACAATATTTAGTACTATTCCGCCAATCTATTATTAGATTGTGTGAGCTAACTTTTTACTAACGCTTTGCATAGCTTTTCGGGAGGGAGGTGCATGCGTCTGCATCGTGTCTCAACTCATTAGGATTAGATTGGCGGAATGTACTCAATATTTATACATCTGTTTAATTAGATGTATGTTTTATTGTTTGTATCAGCCGGTGGTAGCGGCCCACTTACAACGCATCAAGTCGCGGCGCGCTGACATTCCTAACCCGGAGATACCCGTCCGGATTACTCTGGCGTTGGACAAGCTGCCCGATCTAGTGAGAGGTAACATACATATCTTTATCAATAGCATATAAACACTATCGGCCTTACCCTAAACGCCTTAACATGAACACTGCCTAAACACTGCTTAGGATTCGCCCTGTCACTATCTTGCAAAATGGCATGGCACTATTTCTTCTTCATTAATGGCATGTGTCAAATAATGTCAATTTTGTCAGATATGTGTCTATTGTTTATAGTATGTCACAAAGTCATAATATTCTTAGTCGTCATTTGATATTTTTGATAAAACGGTGCCTTTCATATAAAATAATTATTTTATAGAACGGATTATTTTTGCTCGAATCATAAATAAACACAAAGATTTAATTCCAATTTTCACACAGTTTAGAGTCAATAACTCTAGCGCTATCGAGCTAGAGTTATTGACTTGGATACAAAGTGTTTGATTCACGTATATAGATACTATATACTTACGTGAAGCAAAAACTTTGTACCCCTATTTACGAAAATTGCGCGGACGGAGGAGTATGAAATTTCGCACTCTTTAATTTATATAGAGAAGGAGTGCAGAACGTTAATATTCGTTTAAAAAAATTTGGCATTGGCAAAAATTTGTTCCGCGCGCAGCTTCGCCCGCGTTGAAGATTTTTCCCGGGATTAAAAGTAGCCTCTGTCACCCGGGGATAGTGCAGCTTTCCAACGGTAAAATATATTTTTTTAAATCGGTCCAGTAGTTTCAGAGCTTATTCTTTTCAAACAATGAAATCATTCCTCTTTATAATATTAGCATAGATACTGGCAAAAGAGATAGCTATCCGAAGTTCAAGATCCGGTATTTTGCTACGGCACTTTAGCTTTACAATTAACAACTCTCAAATATAAAAAGTGTGAATCCATTCAATTTATATAAACGCAATTTTTTGGCGCATTTTTAGCTCACTTCTAACAATGCCTTGAATGGACAGATATAACAAAATAAAACTTATAATTTATTAGAATTACGTTGGATTTGCATTATATATAATTTTGTGTTATTCTCATGTAAGTGGCATATTTTGTTTTTTTTTAGAGTCATCGTCCTCCTGCCTATATCCCCACTATTTGGGATCGGCACATAAGTTTCGTCTTTTCAATTCCCCTTTATTATCCGTCACCCATACCCGAGACAAATACTTGCAGATCATACAAACTTTGTCTCGCAGCGAGAATCGAACCCACAACCTTCTACGTCTCCGCCACAGCGGTCGTCAAATGCTATTTATTATTATTTGTATTTTTGAGAATAACATTATTTAAACGTAAGTTAGACGAATTCGCAGAAAAGTACCGCGCCAGTCGTGATTGAGCTACGCGATAAAAAGAAAGGCACTTCGTAAATATAATTTTAGCCGTTAAGCGGTAGCTTTTTTATGTAAATGTTTGTTTTGGAGCCTTCTGTACTTGTGCTATGTATTATACGTTACGACAGACGAGCTCTGTAGCACAGTGGGCTAAGGTCCGGCTGAGACGCAGAAGGTTGCGGGTTCGATTCCCACCGCGGGACAAATGATTGTATGATCTGCAAGTATTTGTCTCAGGGTGTTTCTATGTATAATATGTATGTATTTACAAAAAAAAAGTATATAAGTAGTTTATCAGTCATGTGGTACCCATAACACAAGCTCTGCTTACTTTGGGGCAGATGATGCTGTGTGAAATGTCCGGAATTATTTATTTATTTATATTTATATGCCTAAACCTAAACCTAGTATACAAAAATAAAAAACAAAATGTTTCGTTTCACAAATATTTTTTAAGTTACATACTTAGTGATTCTGTATTAGTTCTGTGTGTTACAGAAAACCAGTAACTTCCCTAATAATATAAAATAATAATAATAATGCCGGACATTTCACACAGCATCATCTGGCCCCAAAGTAAGCAGAGCTTGTGTTATGGGTACCACATGACTGATATACTAATTATTTAGGTACTTTTTTTATGTAAATACATACATACATATTATACATAGAAACACCCAAACCCGAGACAAATACTTGCAGATCATACAAACATTTGTTTCGCGGCGGGAATCGAACCCGCAAACTTTTGCGTCTCAGCCGGACCTAAGCCCACTGCGCCACAGAGGTCGTCATGTGTAATGTATAACTTTATTTATTTATTTATTCAACGAAATCCACAGCTCTCATTACAAACGAACAAAGTTATTGCAATAAAGCACGGCTGAGACGCAGAAGGTTGCGGGTTCGATTCCCGCCGCGGGACAAATGTTTGTATGATCTGCAAGTATTTGTCTCGGGTCTGTGCGTCTCTATGATTGTATAATATGTAAGTATTTACAAAAAAAAGTATATAGGTAGTATTATCAGTCATGTGGTACCCATAACACAAGTTCTGCTTACTTTGGGGCCAAATAATGGTGCGTGAAATGTCCGGGATTATTTATTTATTTATAAAATATAAACTACATTTTGTATTCATTATATATTTTTATATTTAAATTTGAATTTGATTTATACTAGAAAAGGCACTAAAAATTAAAAGTTAGGGCTTAACATAACTAAAACTTACAAGGTTAACATATTACAAAATTGTACACTCCTTTAATAGTATATATACACTCCTGTAGTATAAATTATAGAAATACATTAATTAGGTTATAGTTATGATTGTACATACGTTTCTTATTCTCAATAAATTTAATTTAATAAATGCATTTTTGTCTATCACAGTACTATCGAGCATCGGCGCGATCGTAGTGGACGGTAAAGTGGATGGCGGGACGGGTGGTGTAGGGGCGGGAGGTGGCGGCGCCGGCACCAGTGCCCAGGGACCCTACCATCCCCCTGCGCACTCCTCACCCTCCCCCCACTCCGCAGTGGTCGCACTACAGCAGGCAGCTATGCATCAGGTAATACTGAACTAACTTATATTATACAATATTCTAAATTCTAAAACTTCCAACACAAAAATACAACTATCTATAATTTGAGACGATTCCAGTGAATCCAAATATGAGTACCTCTGCTTTATGTGAGGAGTTGGCTATCCTTAAAATTCTAGATGATGCTGCAACATGTTCTGTCAACAGGATATTTAATTTCTAATCGACCAGAATTGTCAAATTTGCTTCCGTCCCACGATAATGTTATTAAATAATAAATTCGTAGACGCCATTGGGATACAAGGTGGTGCTATTTTGTTTTCCGAACTGATAATTTAGAATTACACTAAAAAATATATACATAAATTGTTGTAACAGCTCTAGATAAATATCACTATCGGACGTTTGTATCCGATGAAATTTGCTGAAGCGCCAACATTAAATCGTGGTATTGTTAACTAGGCATCAAGGAGAAATATATATTAGTTGTACATGAACCTAAATTGTTCCATGTCTCTAGACCCTGGCTCGGTATCAGGTCAGTTTGGTGTAGCATGCCTCTAGATGTTCTCTCTGTCCTTAGATACTCCATCTATGTTTATATTAAATTTACCACCAAATGTATTTTCTTTGTGTATTTTCTATTCAAAATGTCAACTGAAAGCCTCAGTTATGTTCATGTGTTGTTTATTTAATACTTTTATCTCTATTATTATGTAGTAATTTTGATATTCTGCTTATTTTTATTGCATGAAATCTACAACTACAATCTACAAATCTACAATCAATACAAGTGTATGTTTCATTGGTTCATGAAAGTCATCAAAGTTCACCTTTCAATAAATAAACAACAAACATGGCGGTTTTAGTCCTACTAAAATGGACTGGCCCATAAGCTCAGTTGGTAGTAGCTCTGCCTTATTTTTGGTCGAGGGTGTGATTCCTTCCCAGAATAAACATTTGTGTGATGAACATAGGTGTTTGTTCTGTGTCCGGGTGTTATAAGTATGTATTCAAAAATATATAAGTACCTATTTTACCGTTGTCAGGTTACCATAGTACAAGCTATGCTTAGTTTGGGGCTAGATGCTGTTGAGTGCATTGTCCAGCAATATTTATTATTACTAGTGATCGACTAGTGATAATAAATAAAACTGGTAGTAACTCTATAATTACTTATTAATTATTGTATTTTTGATGCATATTAGCATTCTGCACTCCTTCTCTATCTAAACTATAAGTGTGCGAAATTTCATACTCCTTCGTCCGCGCAATTTTCGTAAAAAGGCGTACAAAGTTTTTGCTTCACGTATTAATATATAGATATTATTTATTATAATTGTTGGTCCAGTCGTTCGTGGCGGGTGGGGGAGGTGGAGTGACGCCGCCCGCGTTGCCGTTCCTGCCGTTAAGTGGACAAGGCGGCCGCGGTCGGGCCCATAGCACTCCCCTGCGACACGCCATCGTGTCTTCTACTACTCATCCACATCATCTACACGGTGAGTACGTATAACGACCCGGTATTGGTATATTATTGTTTGAAGTACATCCCAACTCTGTTTATTGTTAAACTCTTATAGCTTCGCTATAATAATACAAATTATTTATTTATTATATAAAAAATTTTTTAAAAAACTTTTTAACCCAATTTTTTGAGACCCTGCTCGATTGGTTTAATAAAATAGATAGATAGATAATTAAGGCCTTAGTTTTTTAGTTTAGTCTAAGTTTTATAAGTTTTATTTTATTTTATATTTTATATAAGTTTACACAAAATAAATGGATCTAGAGAATCTCACCCCGATGAAGATTCTCTAGCTAGATGAATCGAAACGGTGTCGGTGTCTCCGTCAGCAAAATGATACTTGTGTGTAAACCCGCCCGGTGAATTATGTATTAAGCGGTAGTCATTAAAATGTTTTGTTCCCATTCCAGGTTTGGGCGAGATGAATCTCCGCGGGTTGCTGAACGCGCAGGCGCAGGCGCAGGCCAGTGCGCGCGCGCCGCGGCCGCACCACGCCGCGCATCAGGCCATGCATGCCTACCATCAGAGTACGTAACACTTCTTCTTGCTCTGATTGTGTCACTGCTTATTTTGATCCAGTGTGGTGATAGGTTTAAAGTGCGCCCTAGACCTAGAAGCTCATTTCACTTGACACTTCTTTGAAGTGTTTAGGTTTTAGACAGGTACTGGTAGATCGGACATGCAAAATTTAACTACTATCAAGCTGGTGACTGAAAGATCAATTCATATTTATATTGTTGCGCCCACATAACTCTATTTGTTGGCGGGCGGACGCAATAAAATAATCATTACAGCGCCATCTAGTATGGAGTAGATACACTACAAAGTACGCGTATCCAATGTATAAGAGCGAACGAGATGTATATATCTCTCTCTGTGAAGTGAATACAAGTGAATATATAAGCGCGGATTCCGGTTCGTTCTCGACCATTCGATTAGCGCCTAGGTTTTATGCGACGCACTCGCCACTTATATAAAAGCGACGGTAATGGTGGATCCAGTCAGTCTACTCTCGGCTGAATAAGTGATACAAGTGCGATAGTTTCGAAGTGTTAACAGTTGTGCTGTGACTTTTATTGTGTTCTATTTGAAAGTGTACTAGTAGAACCAGTGAAATAACTAATGTGTGTGGTAACTTTGAAATTATAGTTGTAATTTGGTAAAACCGAGTGGTTTCATTGATTTGTCAGTACCCGGCTCGTAACAATATTCATTTATTGTTTGTGAATCCAGGTGTTACAAATGACAGTAGGGCGATTATGGAACTCTAATTACAATCAATGTCTATCAGAAATCTATGAAAACTGATAGAAATTGATTGTAATTAGAGTTCCATAATCGCCCTACAGGTGTTTCTTAAAATTATGAATCTCTGTATCCTGCATACAACATACAAACGTGTAGGTAGGTTGGTAAACAATAACAAATTCATTATTAAAAAAAATATTACATGGCCCAAACTATACAAATATTGTCACAAAGTTAATAACTAAAAATGGTTACTAAATTCGAAATAATATTGCGGTCATACAAAAATTCATTCACATTATAGTACGCTTTTCTCAACAGTATTCCATTTAACTTCGTTTTAAAAGATATTTTTGGTAATGATCGAATGGATGGCGTTATCTTGTTGTATATATTTGACGATGACGACAAAGAATTCGTTTTTAAATTTTTAGGCTAGAACGTCTAACTGCCTACATTGTACCAATCAACTTTTCTTAGGTTAATTAAACATTACGTAGATCGACATATCATGATTAAACTGTTTCAGTGATGGGTGCATACGCGACGAACGCTTTCGTAGCTAACGCTGCTAACGCGGGGGGACGTCGCAGTGGAGGTCCTCGCACCCCCTCCCCTGCACCCCCGGCCTACTCGCACCATGCTCCCCCACAGCTCATGCACCAGCATCAACAGCAACAACAACAGCAGCAGCAACAGCAGCAACAACAGCAACAGCAGCAACAGCAGCAGCAACAAGCCAAGTGGCATATCCCGCAACACGGCATGACTAATGGTATAATATGTAACCAATATACATGAATTTTTGAGACGGTGTAGTACAAGAAAACGTTCTTAGAGATTGGCTTTGGATTGATTGGTTCTTAGAGAGTATTTTTGTATCTTTCGCAATAATTTATACTCATACTCATATCTTTTTTTACTCATATATTTTTTTTGAAACAGTGGTCGCCCACTGTTCCAAAAAAAAATATTATTCTGCACTCCTTCTGTATATAAACTACTAGCTGTCCCGACAGACGTTGTCCTGTCAACTGTCAAACGACTAACTGTTATGTCAAACGCCGTAAGATTACATTAGAAAAGTTAATATCGCCGTTAGGTTTTCTTAAATTTCTAATTTTCCACGTTACCATCTTAATTTTTTAGTTCATAAGAATCTTCTCCTGACAATAAGAAACACAACAAAAAAGAATTAGTGAAATCGGACCACCCGATCACGCGTGATGCTGTGACCAAGTGAAATAGGGATTCATATATATTCAGTGGTGGTCATATAATTAAGAACGCTGATATAAAGAGAATTTTTTTTCAAACTAAGACGCAAAACTAATTGCATGTAATTTTTTTTTATTTCTCTCGGTATCGTAAAAGTTTTCCATAATACCACTGTATTCATTGATACACAATGTTAGCTAAAAATAAATGGACAAACTTTTTACACTACTTCTAAATAGTTTATACCTTTATTCAAATTTAAATAGAGAACACTCAGTCGATTTGCTACTGTTTGTATAATTTTAGCGCCATTTAGTGCTGTAAATGATTAAAAGTGATTGCTTCTTATGAAAAAACAATGGGAAAAAATAAAAGTTGTGATAAATCTACAAGGGAAGTAATAATAAAACTTCGCCGGAAGAATTGATCTTATAAAAGATAACCATCTGCAATGTTCAAAAACGATGGTTTTCCACGCTGTAAAGCATTTTGCTACGTATTAAACTACTTCGAATGTTCCACGTGTACCTAAACAGAGAATAACAACTCCTCTAGATGACCGAAACATCGTTCGTATGGCAAAACAAAATCCTTTTAAAGGGTCCAATGAGCTGAGAAAATAATATTTTGGTGAAAACAACCCTTCAGCAATCTTAGCACGCACTATTCGAAGACGTTTGGTAGAAGAAAAATTGCACGGTAGGATAGCGAGAAAGGTTTAAACTTTGCCACAGACAAGCCCGGCTTGCATTTGCGAGAAAGTATGAAAACTGGACTGTTCGACAGTGGAAAAATTTACTTTTTTGTGACGAAACGAAAATATACAGAGTATGTTCTGATGGAAAACGATATGTACGACGTCCCCCGAATACAGCATTCGACCTTAAGTACACGAAAGTTACATTAAAGCACGGTGGTGGAAATGTGAAAATTTGGGGGTGCTTTTCTGGATATGGTGTTGGACCTGTAAAGTTGATAGAAGGTAACATGGATCAGTTCTATTACAATAATATACTGGAAGAAATAATGTTACCTTATGCTGAAGACGTTCTACCGGTTATTTGGACATTCCAGCATGACAATGATCCAAAGCACATTGCATGCACCGTAAAGGAATTTCTTACAGCGCAATCAATTTTTGTTTTAGACTGGCCAGCTAACAGACCAGATCTAAACCCAATAGAGAATCTGTGGTTCGAAGTAAAGAAAAAGGTTTCAAATATACAGTGTGGGAATTTAAGAGAGCTTTTTTTACGTACGACGTTTTTTAGTATTTATAAATTTTCTGCGCTACATATTACGTGATTTCGTAAATGTAAGTGTCATACAAAACAATTCCCGAGCAGTTTAATAAATCGTTCTTAATTATTTGTCCAGCTTCAGTACTAACCGGCCTTACTTATAAATCAACTATCCCTTTGTCCTTTTGCAACAGTGCTATCCCTTGTTGTAAGTGACAGGATGAATCTTATGCAGTGTTCAGGCAGTATTTAAGTAAAGAGGTGATTATTAGAAAGGCATTTGTATATAAAGCGTAATGAGTGCTTATTTCAGGCGATTTATCAGCTTAAATGCTATCAGAGCTGATCGGGAACAAAAACTAAGATGTGTGTAATATACTTCCAGGTGGCTTCGAGCTGATGATGTCTCCAACAGGCGCGGGTGGTGGTGCTGACTTCAAGATAACTCTGGGCCGCGCACCCTCCGCCGCTACCCTCGCTGCACCCCCTCGCGCCCTGGCACCCTCGGTTGTCACCTCCACCAACCCTAAGACACCCAGTCCTAGTCTCAACGTGAGTTGTACTCTTACATTTTCAACCACTGTTTTATGTAATCGTTTGAACCCGCTGCACTTGCATAAAACGATTATTTAAAGTTTATTGTATTGCGACACACCGTTAAAGAATCGTATTTGCTTTGCGATAAAAAAACCTCTATTAGTCTTTTAACACTAAGTAATGTTCTAAGGACACTTAAAAAATATGTATATGATGAGTATTTATATGAGTCCTTTTATATATTATGACTGGGCTCAGAGCTCCGATGGCAACAGATCTGCGTCTGCGTTGGTTGTTCGATTGCCTTCCAAGACAAACATTTGTGTGATGAACATATATGTGTGTTCGGTGTCTGGGTAATAAGTATGTATTTAAATAAATATAAGTATTCTATCAGTCATCTGGTCCCCATAGCACAAGCTTTAGGCACATAGTTTGGGGCTAGTTGTTGTGTGGATTTTCACGAATACTTATTTATCATCGATACACAACATGTTACCGACCACAGGCTCGGTAGATACCTTTTTAGATCTATAGTTACTTCTGTCATAGGTTTCTAAGTGGGTAGTCAGAGACACATTCAAACATTGGATTTTCACATGTCCACATTTTTGTACAGTTGTTAGAATTCTCGTACGTGACAATTTGTCCATCACCGCTTATAAGAATACAGACTGATGACACATTATTTCGTTCGTTCAACTTTTTTTCGTTGAATTTTTGTTCTTAGGTGTGACAATTTCCTCACCATGTTTTCCTTTACCTTTTCACATCATCGAAACAGACACTTCATACCTTACATACACTTACATGTCTTAAAGACAACAAAAAACGTCACGTACAATCTAGGCGCTATTCTACATTCGAGAACAAACTGGACCGAGCTATATTAACTTGTAAGTAAGAGATATAGCCATCTCGTTACTCATATACATTAGGTAAGCGTACGCGTACGCGGGTTGTAGTGTACAATACAATTCAAAACTTTCTTTATTCAATAAAATCACAAGGACCACTTTGAATCATCTTCTTACATGCTAGGGAATCTAGGTGCCGGTTCCTCATAACCCCAGTTCAAGAAGAATCCGGCAAGAAACTCGTCTGGTCATAAAACTTTTTTGTAAGATCCTTGCCAATTTTGTTACGGATGCCGAGTCGAGTTGGAGCAGATTCATCCCAAGATTTTTTGTTATCTAAATAATCAGATATTTTTTAATATGCTTTAATAGACAGTTTCTGTTTAATTACGTTTTTTAAATTTACCAATCGACAAATCTTAACGTCGCTTGGGACCTTGTTATGGAAGCATACACTTTGCCCTATAAAAGACTTATTAACTGTAGCGAGCCTAACAGTGGGAACAGCGAGATTATCTTTGTTTCTAGAGTTAGTACTATGATTAACGCATTTTTTTTTAAATAAATTAACATTTTTGTTACATGCACATACATAAAAAATTTGTATTACTGACATGTCACTGTCATAATATTCATTTCTTTAAATTTATTTCTAAGTGATTTTCTGGGGCCCATGTTATAAATTACACGAACAGCCCTCTTCTGCAATACAAAATGGTTTTAATATCAGCAGCACTTCCCCACAACAGAATTCCATAAGATATAATGCTATTTGTCGAGTAGTTATGTTATGCTTCGTCGTTTGTATGGAAAGATAATCGAATATTTCACTCTTAATGCGTCCGCCCTACAAAAGATTTCAAAATGTATGGTTGTTATACAGGGTGGAGCATCCTTGGAGCTGGATAAGGTGTGTGCGGAGTCTGTACAAGACCTGATGGCCACCATCGCCAAGCTGGATTCCAACGGCGTCCAGGTGTTAGCGGAGCCCGAGCCAGCTCCCGTGCACTCCTCTACAGATGATAATAGAGGTATTTGTTTTCCCCGTGGCTATATTGCAGGTCATTGTACCAACTTGTTAAAAGAAGACACACAACTTTCTTAACACAATTTATTATAATAGTACTTTATTGACATTTAAATGTTACAAATATACATTCCATGTACATCTTTTATTATTATTATTACATTTATATTATATACATTTTTCATTGATTATAAACATTAACAATATCTGCATAAGATTACCCTTCACCAATCAACATACTCATCTAGTACATCTAGTAGGCATAAAATACACAGGTTTTACAGTTACTACATAGTATAAAACAAAGTCACTTCCCGCTGTTTGTCTGTCCCTATGTATGCTTATATCATTAAAACTACGAAACAGATTTTGGTGCGGTTTTTTTAAATATATAGAGTGATTCAAGAGGAAGGTTTATATGTATAATACATGCATAATATAGTAGAGAAACACTGATAATTTTAGAGGTTTCTAATCACATTAGAAATTCTGTAGTATATTTAGTATCAGCATTGCACCCGTGCGAAGCCGGGGCGGGTCGCTAGTACTTAATAATTAACTAGTCACTTCGTATTACCTCCGTAAAACATGACTCTCACAAACTTAATAAATAACAATAGTACTTATTGTATTAGGTAGGCACATTGTATGCTTAGTCTGCGATAAGTTTGTAGGTAGAGGATGTACATGGCTGAACCCTAACTACCTACTAGGTTTCCCTGTATTTGGGATATCAGTGGTATAAAGCTAAAAAGCTTTAGGCACACAATTATTTTGTACTTTAGTAAAGGTCATGCGAGTAATAGTGGCAATTCGGTTGGTTCATTTTTAAAATTAGGAATTGTCTAAAATATATTTTAGTTAGTCAAAGCATTTATGAAACCTATTCGGTTGGTACCATCTAACTAAATTAGGAACGCTTAATTAAATTAGGATAAGTTGGTAACAGCAGAATACCAAAGTTTCAGGAGGCAATTCGGTTGGTTCATTTCTAAAATTAGGAATTGTCTAAAATATATTTAGTTAGTCATAGCATTTGTAAAATCTATTCGGGTGGTACCATCTAACTAAATTAGGAACGCTTAATTAAGTTACATAAACTTAAATTAGGATAAGTTGGTAGCAGCAGAATACCAAAGGTTAATTTGACAGTTCAAAACCTAATTTTAGCTAAAATTAGTTAGGTTGGTGCCAACAGAATTGAGGCCATTATCTATTGTGGCAATGTTTGCGGCTGAGCGAAGAGGTACGTTAACACGTCCTCAAGAATCTGAAAAGATGTCCAGCATACCTGAGGTTGTATATGTATAAATATATTTTATTATACACTTGCTTCTGCCAACGGCTTTTAGATAATAAGTACACTATATGTTATGCCAGATCCAAATTTATATCTGTACCTGTTATCTATTGCTATTAGCTTCGCTTTCTAATATCGCTTCCATGTGCAGGCAAGTTGGGTGGCGTCGGAGTGATAGCGGTGGCAGGAGCGGCAGCGGGCGCGGCCACAGGCGGAGCGGGGGCGGTCGTGGGGAGCGGAGACCCCAACGAGGACTGGTGCGCTGTCTGTATGGATGGAGGGGAACTCATGTGCTGTGACAAGTGTCCCAAGGTGTTCCACCAGTACTGCCATATACCAACTATTGAGAAACTGCCTGAGTGAGTGTACTATCGTTTACATTCTTATTTATTACCTACAACAGTTCTATTATATTTCAGGTGCTGAATTATTGCGAAATCGACCCTTACTTTTGTCTATTACTGCATTTAACTTTCGTTTGTTTAGGTTTTAAGTTGAACACCAGAGGTGCCGCGAATACTCGCTATTTTTGCCATTATTATTCGGTTTTCGGTATTAATCGTTTTTTTTTGTTATTCGTCGAATAACGAATAATAGCTAGTACTATTGGACATTCGGCGAATGGTTGCCTAATAAATATTTTATGAACAAAAATACTATAGACTCAAAAATATTCAAACTTTAGTTTTTCATAAAAAAAAACAGTCAACTTATTATTAATTATTTCGAGTATCATTAATATAAAAGGTAAGCCAAAAATCTGTCATGTTATGGTGAAGTTAATTTAGGCTTGTTAATTCATATTTAAAGTCCAAAAGGCGCAGATTGTGATTTGATACACCCGCCCGACAATAGATGGAGCTATAAAGCGGACGCAACAGAATGTATTTAATATTGAACGATACAGTACATATAGTGATGAAGATTAATAAAGGTATGTTATTATGGTTTGGGTATGTAGAGAAGATTGATGATAGAAGATTGACGAAATAGGTGCATGAGGCGAGTGTTGAAGGAAAAACTGGAAGGTGAAGTCCTCAGCGTACTTACTTAGACCAAATTGGCAATTGTTAGAGAAGGGCTAGAAGAGTAACCTAAACGGACGCGCATGTATCACGAATATGATGAGAGTGAGTGAAACAAAAGAATGTATGTCAGGATTGTAGCAAGTGGAAATCCATAGTCTCTGTCTACCCGGTCGGGAAACAAGCGTGATTCTTTGCATATATGTACAGTGGTGGTCATATAATTAAGAACGCTGATATAAAGGGAAGATTTTTTCAAACTAAGACGCAAAACTAATTGCATACAATTTTTTTTATTTCATTGATACACATGATTAGCTAAAAATAAATAGACAAACTTTTTACACTACTTCTAAACATAGTACTCCTATTTACTGGCTGGTCACGTAATTAAGAACTCTAAATTGTTAATACCTTTATTCAAATTTAAATAGAGAACACTCAGTCGATTTGTTACTGTTTGCTGTGATACAGCAAACATAACTCGTTCATAATTGTTTGTCCAGCTTCAGTACTATTTGAATGTGCTACTTTGGTAAAATAAACCAAATGAAAAAAAAAATATTTTTCGATTTTATTCTTTATTTCTAAGCCACGTTGCTCTATGAATGTGGCTATTTTATAACATAACTAGTTGCTTCTCAGAAGGCACACATCTCTGTGTATGACACGATTTAAATAAAAAACTTCTATAACTTCAAATCGTTCTTAATTATAAGACCACAACTGTATGTATTTCTAGCAGGGCTTACCGCTCAGCCAATAAATAATGTCTGTCGACTTTCTAAGCATTCAAATAGCATGTAAGTAAGTTGAGCTGAATATCGGTATTTATTCATGAAAACATGCTGTCCATATCAGAACCGTCATCACGTTTTACATATATTGCAATATTATTATCACACAGCACAGCATCAAACAGTTTGTGACGTGAAACGGCTTTAATGTACATTTGTCTTTGTTTCAGCGAGACGGAGAGCTGGCAATGCCTGCTATGCGTGAATTTCGCCGAACTCGGGCCCGTTAGGGGGGAGGAGGTGGCGGCGGGAGGGGGACTGCCGCCGCGACTGCAGAAGATAGTGGAACGCATCACTCTAGAACTGTACTGCCAGTACGAACTCAGTCTCGTGTTCCGCGAACCCGTGCCGACTGACAACGCGCATTACTACAACAAGGTATGCGGAGCGAGCTGGCAATATCGCCGCACGTTAGCGCTAGCTAGCAATACCGTGTCAAGATAAATGCGAGTTCTAGAAAAATGTAGGTTCGGCTCCCCTATTACGTAACTAGCGGCTATTAACAATAGGCGTGATATTCGCGGTCACTGCTGCCATACACCTCTTAATATCTTTGCTACGAGCTCATTTCGGACGACAGGCGAATAATAGGGAGCTGCTGGCTTCCAACGTTTCGGCAATATTGTTGTTGCGTTGTTATTGCTATCTCTACTGCTGCTTTTACGTAATAACCATGCGCTCACCACTTGTATGAAGATAGAATATTTTACGATTGACCCTTCGCTTATTACATCGCTCATAAAAGCATCAACTGTAATCAACTGATTACAGACGTTGTCTTGTCAAATTTCAATAATTTTGCGAGTGATCATTTTGTGAAGTCTCGAGTTAATACAAAAATATGTAGAAAAAGATGTTCAGTTTTTCCCGAAATTTACCGGAAGATTTATTAAGTTAAACTAATTTATGACGTACATTTTAAAACAAATAATTATGTTTTTCTACTACTATCAATCGTCTCACAATACCTCAGACATTCTCTGCACACATTCGTCCATCGGTCAGCAAACAGATCACAAGAAGGTGTTGATGCCAGAAGCGCATTTAATAATTTTAGGGCCCGAACAAGAGGCGAGTTGTCGTGCGCGACTGACCGCGCCCACGGTGCAGCCAGTAAGTCGTGACTACGGGGCCTCAGCGAGTATTTAGGCACTTCGGGAACAGACAGTCTTAAAACTCTAGCCACTAATTCAGGGCAGTCTGAAGTACCGCGCAGTATCAGACAAGCAGTGACCAGAAGATTGTAGTGACGCCTAGCTTCCAGAGAGTTGAAGCCTAGCGCACCAAGTAAAAATATTGTGGGGAAAGGGAAAGGATAATATCCATAGATCTTTTTGTACAAGAATCTTAAAAAAGCCTTTTGGATCTTCTCCAATCGCAAGGCGTAAGTACTCTCATGTGGATGCCATACGATAGACGCCGCCTCAATCTTACTCCTTACAAGAGCCGAGTAGACCAGTTTTATAGCACCGGCATCGTGAAATTCACGGGCATTCCGCAGAACAAAACCTAACCTACGATAACAATCGGCAGCGAGTACGTTCATATGCTCATGAAAATTCAGACGTGTATCAAAATAAATTCCCAGGTCTCTCACAGAGTTGACCCTAACTATGGGTTCAATACCTAGCAAATATTGTGCTAGGAATGGTACACGCGCGCGACTGAAAGTCATAGCACAACACTTGGCCATGTTGAAGAAAAGCTTGTTTGTAAGACTCCAATCAAAAACGGCATTAATGTCTTCCTGCAGATGTATGCAATCATTAATTTGTTCAATTTTATGGACCAACTTCAAGTTGTCAGCGTACAACAGTCATTTCGTATGTTTAAGAACAAGTCAACAAGTCAGCATCAAGGTCATTTATCATAATACCAAACAAGAGCGGGCCCAATATTGAGCCCTGACTGACTCCAGACCGTGTATGATAGGGAGCTGAAACAAAGCATCCATGTTGCACAAATTGCTGCCTGTCACGCATATAACTTGCAAATAACTTAAGTAATTTTGTTGAAAAACCAATATTACAAAGTTTTTTCAGCAGAACATCATTATCAACTCTGTCGAAAGCCTTTTTAAAATCGAAGTATACAACATCGACCTGCTTACTCTTGTCCAAGTGCAGAGATATAAAATCAACAAGAGTCAACAAATTCGTATTTACAGAACGCTTAACTCTAAATCCATGCTGCGAGTCGCATAAAAAAGGTTTTATCTGAGGGCATATTAGACTATGCAATATTGATTCAAAAAGCTTGGCGAGCGCGGAAAGTACTGCAATAGGTCGATAATTGTCAACCTCAGTTGTATCTTTAGCTTTAGGAATCGGTCTTACTCTCGTAATTTTCCACTGGCGTGGATAATCACCGGTAGTAAGGGCAAGGTTCAGGATATAACAAAGAGGCCGTCTTAAGTAGTCACTGCAGCCCTTCAAAATAAAAGTTGGAATGTTGTCAGGCCCAGCGGAACTGGTTGGTTTCATGCGGTTTATGGCCAACTCTACCTCCTTCAGCGTAATTTCATGAATATGGACGTAGTTTGCAGAGTTACTCTTGTTCTCAGCCTCAACAGAATAAGGATCGAGCAACGGGACATTAGGCAAAAAAACTCCCGAAAAGTAATGAGAAAAAGCTTGGGCTGCATTGCTACCAACATATTCATTTCCTTCAAAAGAAATACGCGATTCGAAACCCCCCTTAGATTTTAAGCTCCCCACATGCTGCCAAAATGCTCGTGGGTTACATTTTATCTGTGCTTGAATAACATCGAGGTAGTTGTCATAAGCCTGAGATATTCGAATCTTGACATCCGCTCTTAGACTAGCAAACTCCTCATAAGAAGTTTGATTCTTAGAAGCCTTCCAAAGACGATGTTTTACAGCTTTACACTTTATATCCTTGATCAGGTCAGCCGTAAACCATACAGGATACCGCCTACTAGAATCATTGGAGCGAATCTTTCTGGGTAAACACGTATCAAATATACCATAAATAATATTATAGAAGTTTTCCAAAGCAAGATCAACTTGTAGGGCTTCCAAAACGCCATGCCAGTCAGCCTCGGATACAAGTTTATAAAGCAGCTCATAATTGCCTTTAGCAAAATTCCAATCCTGTTGTGAGTTTATGTTGCTTGGATCTATTGGATCTAGGGATGTTTTGCATAGACTATTATCAAGCAAGATAACTACATTAAGTGGTGGATGATAAGCATCACGACGAGGAACCAGACCGCTCCCGTCGATTTCAGTTACATGGACCCCACGATGACGTTCTGACACCAGTACCACATCAAGCTTACCACCATACAAATTTAGTACCTCATTCATCTCTGTCAGACCACAAACATTTAAAAAATAGCAATAATAATTTAGAATGTTACAAGACGTATGTGTAGGGTTCAAGTTAAGATCACCAGCGATAATCACAAATCCCTTAAGTGAGTCAATTATAGATTCTACTTTTTGAAACCAACACATGTACACTTCTTCAGGAGAACTAGGTTTAATGTATACTACACAGATATGACAGGTAGAGTGTTCTATTGAGAATGATGCCCAAAGGTCTTCACCGTCAAAAGTTTCTAGATCGAACCGTCGAAGGAGGGTTATACCAGGTCGAGCCGATAATAGTACACCACCACCACGGGTGCCAGCAGCACGGTCCCTTCGTAGCACGCTCCAACCACAGCATAACAATTCCGCGTCCTCAACAGAATCACTCAAAAACGATTCAGTTATTGCTATAAAATCGCCTTCAAGAGATAGCAATGCTTGTCTGAAGTAGCTAAGTCTTGAATTTAAGCCTCTGACCTTCTGGTAGACTATGGAAAGCGTAATAGTATTCTTAAGGCCACCGTTATAGCTTCTTTTTGTTTGGTGGGCCACGAAATAACCACGGCTTGACTCTTGCGTTAGATGGCCAGGTGTTGGGACTCTGACATTTATCGTAGTAGGCTGGTGGGACACCTATTTTAAAAGACTTATAATTACTCTAGGCTTAAGTTCTTCAATTGTGCATGTACCATCTGAGCACCTCTCCACAAGGTACGACTGAACCAATCAATCAAGCCATTCTCAAGTGCAGCATTTTATTGGATAGATGTTAAAAATGTATATTTAATGTTAAGTACCTATAACATTAGTTACAGAGTTGAAACGTATTGTGTTGTCAGATCCTCCGGCCGATGTGCCTGGACATGATTCGCATGAAGCTGCAGCCCGGCGCCGGCGCGCGCTACTCGCACCCCGCGCAGTTCGTCTCTGACTGCCGGCTGCTATTCCGCAACGCGTATGCCTATAACCCGGTACGTAACCAAGCCTTTAGTTATCATCCTATTATCTATGAACAGAAACAAATTATACATCCCTAGGTTTCGACTAGACTGCACTGCATTGTCCAACCATCATAAGTAAATACGGCTGGACAATGCACACAACACTATGTAGTCCCAAAGTAAGCATAGCTTGTTTTATGGTGACTTAGATGACTGATGGAATATGGTAACAGAAGGAACCTATTAGTATCTATGTTTTGATAGTATCAGAATTCCATATTCGCCCTTCTGTGCATCTTAATGCTTAGTTTGGGGCTAGATAATGTTGTGTGCGTTATCCACCGATATTTATTGTTACTATTTAACGAATTGTAATCGATCGGTTTTTCCGGCAGCCTGATACTCAAATCTTCAAGGACGCAAAGCGGTTGGAAGAGTTCTTCGACGCTCAGCTCGTAAAGTGGTTGCCGGAGTTCGCGTACTGGAGTGGCGAGGGCGACCCGCCGGCTAAGCGCTTGCGACTGGACTGACCCAACGCAACCCTCGCCCCTCCCGCCTTCTTCTACCCTTCCGCGCCGGCGCTAGCGTCCATCCAAACATCCAGATATTTCCCTTTCTAGGCAGGAGCAACTTTTCTTACAACACTAACTTCGTACAACATAGAGCGACTGGTGACGCTTGTGGATAATTAGAGACCTCTGCAACTGCGACACTTTATTTTTAATTGGTGAAATCTATGTAATAGCTGGAGTAACAATGTGTCTCAAAACAGAAAGGTCCTAATTACCTACTTTGTGAAGTGAACTGTGTTTATGAGAAAGAAATACTTTAATGTTTTGAAGTGGTTAGTTTAGTGTTAAGTAGTGTACGTTGAAAAGACATTATAACTCTAATGTTTGGATATATTTTGGGAGAAGGTCTTCCAAGTGCACTCTTAGAACATTATGTAGTTAGATGTCAGGTTTACAGGTTTTTAATACACTTATTAAAATACGGAAATGATGTACACTCGATGTATCAGCGAAGGCGAATACAGAATAGTATAATGTCTCATAGTTATCTTAAGGATTCTAAGTAATCTTTGTTTTAAACAAAATAAGTTCCTGATTGCTACCGGTTGTTGGCGGTCGTTGACCATCGGCTCGGACTGGTTTATTGTTAAATTATGGATTTTATTAATATGTATAAAATTGCATTTTTATAGATTTTTGGACTTTTTTAACTTCCGTGAATCAGGCTGGAAGTGTTTAAATTAGTTCATTTGGCTGTTACAAGCTCGTTGACTGTTTGTTGTTGAGGCTATTTGGTCGGAGCTCCGTGAATGTGTTTAATTGCAGCAAAATCTAAGTTTTTGCGAACATTGTTGTGATTGCAGTCGATTATAAAAATAGCAGAGTAGTTGCTGCTACAAATCTACTTAAATATGAATTATTTATGATATAAAAAGAATATATTACACTGCCAATTTCATGTATACTGTAAAATCGGTAAAGTAAAGTACTGTTGCGGTTAAACCTTTAGACTTGGTTTGATAGGTTGTATACATGCTGACTGTTGACTTTTAATAAAATTTTAATTTTGACTAATAATGATGGGCTTGGTATATGCAAGGTTGTTTACATTGAAATCAAGAAGACTTCTCATTAAATTAATAAGTATTATTTTTACCCAACATGATATCCAAATACAATAACCTATAAAATGTAGCAAACATAGGTACAGCCATAATATTAATTTATATTATGAATGATAGACCTTTGTGATGATAAAATAGAACTACAACCTACTTAAGTTCAAAATAATCCTGTATAGTAGGCAAACTCTTTAATGTTATGTATCGATTATATTTATTTGCATCACAATAAAACAGCAACCTGTATCTGCTGGTCTAAATATTTTATTACAATATTAATATGCATAATTATTATGTCATGATAAGATCCCTAATTTTAAAAGTGTTTTTTCAATTGGTGCATAGATTATAAATAAAACATCGTTATTTATTGTTTATATATTTCGATATAAATTATCTACAGATAATGACATCTGAAATGACAACTATTGATATTTGCACAATGAATGTTTATTTATCGACTATGTTATAAGTTGAAATTCTTGTACCGATAAAATTATGGATGGGACGTTATATCGCGACCCTCAGACGGAATTTCAATGGTCTGTTGATGTTAGCCCCATTCTGAATTAGTTGGTAAAGTTAGGCATGATTAGGCAAGCCTTGACATATTATCGATAATCTCTTTAAGTATTATTCCTAGAATTAAATATCATTTATTGGAGGGTGCGTTTTATTTTCTACCACAAAAAGTAGTTAAATTTAATTCTTGGTTAGTGACTTTTGTTAAAGGGACCGTTATTATTTCATCAATGACACGTTTTATGCTTATTTTTTGCACGAAGGGGAAGGCCAGTTTTTGCTAAAGGGGTTAGTAACCAAAAAAAATACAAATCATACAACTCAATACCTACCTACCAGAGGAAAACAAAAAACAACTTACTACGAGTTACATACCAACTAAGTATGTACCTACTCTGTCGACTTGCACTGCAGCGTTGCATTTAGTATATTGTTCGACCGGTAGGTACAGTACGAACGCCGATTCAGCATTTACATCTTTTACCTAGAAATGCGTAGCGTCGGATACAATGGCAGGTGTCGTCATTTTATACACGGTACATGCATGCATCCAATCGACCGAACGTAGTTTCGTACTTAAGATTTCAGACATATGAGAATATTTTACCTAATTTTGTAACTTTTAAAATAAAGTACCTATTTGGTTTTTTTTAAACCATCGGTTGTGACTTACGTAGATAGCGCAGCCGGTAGGATACTTCAAAGCAGTGCGTTATTCGTCCAGGGCTCCACGAATCGGTTCCAGACGAACACTGTTAGTGCTTTCAAGGTCTTTATCGAGGTATTCAGAATCTACGGGCACGCAACTGAGAGCACTTAGATACCAATCAGTACAGAGAGAAAACCAAATGTAAGTAGGTACTTTGAAACATTCTTATAAGTGTTGCCTCCTTCCTTTCCCACCATTTTCCACCCAAAAAAACTCTGCGAGGAATCTGTTTCCCTAAGACGGATTCATAGGAATAGCAAGTTAGATTGCTATAGAAAATTAGGTAGTTTAGATACGATAAGTGAAATAACTGACGAAATTATCTAACGAGCATCTGGTTCCTTAGACATAATTTCGTCAGTCACATCTTTAAGGCTCTACGCCTGGTCCCAGAGTTTGATGGGAACCCAAATATTGACAAGATTCATAAGGATCTACGATCAGCTCGTAACGCAATACATAAATGCTGAGGGAGGATATGAATTGAGTAATTTGTGTGTTATAAATGGTATATTAAATAAAATGACCGGTCCTGCGGCCAGGACAATAAACGCTAATGGCATACCAGATACCGGACTAGGAATAAGAAACGCTTTAGTGAATCATTTTCCGATCAAAGATATGAGAGCGTTCTGTATAATTAGGTACCTAATGACTAATAATGTATAATAATTCCACTTTTACAGCTTCGAGACCTGCGTACCTATATTGTTTTAATTTCAACTCGATACCTCCACGCGTTCCCGAGATAAAGGGTATTGACAGACAAACAGACGGACGGACAACGTTCCGTTTTTTTCCTTTTGAGGTACCTACGGAACCCTAAAAAGTGTTCAATAGATTAAGAGAGTCCAACTTTATTATTAATATTATCAGTAGAGAAGCTATTAAACCTAACCCAAACAAAATTGCGGATATTGAAAAATATCCATTACCAAAAACTAAGTACCAAATAAACCAAACTTAGGACTTCTAGGACTATATTATTGAAAATTCATACCTGACTTTTCCAAAACGACTACCTAACTAAACCCAAGGCTGAGTGTCTTAAGAAATCTAAAAATAACACAACCGAAAAATAGCTTTAAGCTATATATTGAGGGGCCACTAAGTAGTAGGTAATTTTTTATCCATTCTGTTTACATACCTACCTTTGCAATGAGCCATTAACATCAAAGAACCCTAAACCCTAATTCTAAACCTAACCCCTACCTCTACTAACCCCTAACCTAACCCCTAATTCTAAAGATTGAGACTAAAGCTAAGTGAATACGATTATGAAATAAAACACAAACCAGTCAAGGCTTATACTAATACAGACACTTTATCTCGAGTAGAAATTATAACAATGAAGAAGTAGAGTCATTCCTCTCGGAAATCAACTCATTAGTAGTTCAACATGCTCAATCATAACGATCAGGATCTTCAACAGCTACCGCACATACAAGCGTTAAAAATCCGATAACCGATGAACCTCTAAATAAGTTCCATAGACAGATTTGCTTCACCATTGTAGGCAACTCTAAACGACGTACAACAGCGAAAAAACCATTCGACGCATACACTCGTACATTCATACATGTTTCAAAATTATATTTAGAGCAAGATGTAATCAACGCCATAAAAAAGTAGGTATGTTAACCCAAAGGTTAAAACTGCTCTTAAATTAAATTAAATTTAATGTTATTTCAGGCAACAAAATTATGTGTATGAAATACAATAACAAGGGCCCATAGAAAATAAATACCTTATAGACTACATATATATAGGTACATATAAACTTATGAACTAAACAAAAAAGACAGGGCACTTTCTTCGTAGGCGGTGCTTCTCTATACCGTCGGTAGACTACTCCTGCTGACCAGAAGTCGGATGCGAGAAATAAGTTCTTGTACTTGGCAGCTACCCGGAGCACATACGACTTGAAGTTGGTCTCTCTATATGATTCTAACCGCTTCAAGCCATGCACAAGTACAGCGGGCGGCTCCCTGATCCGGCATCGGCCTCTCTCGTACGTGGACAAGAATACTCTCCCCGGTAGTGGTCGGGTCTAACCGAGACACATAAATCGACACGGTAGGCTCCACCATCTGCAGAGTGAGCCCAGCAGATAGCAGAGCGGTACCTCACCGATTTCGGGACGATTTCGGTCGACGTTTCTTTGCCACGATAGTGAAGCCTTCATCGTCGACCTTATGCAAGCCACCGCTAAGCTTCTTCGGCCGTGCCTGACTCACTCGGTGCGTCTCGGCGCTGGGCCTCGGGCGTGGTGGCTGAGGATGGCGGTACACTTGCGCGTAACTCTTCTTCTGCTGGCGAGCTGGCGGAGCGGGAGCCGGGGGGGCTCGGGGAGCAGGAGGGGGCACTGAAATCGCTAACATTAACAACAATAATATTAATAACAATAACATCTCCCTGTTTCACCCCTTAATGCTTGGGATTGGATTCGTGCTCTGGTCCTGGAGTCGGATGGACATGGTGGCGTTACTGTACAGACATTTCAATACTGCGATATACCGATAGTCGATTTTGCACCGCTGGAGTGACCGCAACACTGCCCAGGTTTCGACAGAATCAAAGGCTTTCTCATAGTCCACAAACGCTAAACAAAGTGGCCGGTTATACTCTTCGGTCTTCTCTATAACCTGCCGGAGCGTATGGATGTGGTCTATGGTATTAAAGCCTTTTCGGAACCCGGTTTGTTCAGGAGGCTGGAAGTCGTCAAACCTACGAGCGAGACGATTAGTAACTACTCTCGAAAACAGCTTATAGACATTGCTCAACAGCGAGATGGGCCTGGAATTCTTTAAGAGGGTGTTATCCCCTTTCTTAAAGAACAGTACCACTACGCTCCTGTTCCACGCGTCTGGCGTAATTCCCTCGAGGATGACGGAGTTAAACAACTTCTGGAGGACCTTATGTACCGGTGTTCCACCCGCTCTCAGAAGCTCTGCCGTTATTCCGTCTTCCCCCGGTGCCTTGTTGTTCCTAAGCTGCTTGAGAGCCGTTCGAATCTCGTATAGGCTGACGTCTAGAATGTCTTCTGTGTAGTGTCGGGTTAGGCGGGCTCTTGCATCGCTAGTCGTGCTTGTAGTAGGACTTTGCGATGAGATGTATAGTTGTCCATAGAACTTCTCGAGCTCTCGTAAAACTTCTCGCTTCGAGGAAACGACACTGCCACTGTCGGTCTTCAGCTTCGTCAACAGACATTGCCTAATAGACAGATCTCTCGCGAACACTTTGGAACCTTGGTTGCGCTCTATTGCGTTCTTAATACTACACGTATTAAAAAGACGCAAATCGCGTCGTATAGACTTAGAGATTTGTTTATTGAACGAGCTGTATTTCGACATGTCCACTGAAGTCTGCAGTTTCATTTCGCTACGTTCTGCCATGAGTTTAAGAGTGTGCTCAGAGAGTTTTTGGGTTCTAAAAACTCTTTGCTTTGCGCTAGGTTTTACAGAACTTTGACCCAACGGCATGGAAAATTTCCACCAGACCGTCATTTATTTCGTCCACGGATCCGCATTCGCCGAGGCATTGGAAGCGATTTATGAGTTCCAACTGAAAGCTCTCGAGGTTTTAGATTTGTGCAGGACTTGCGAAGAGTGAAAATGAAAATGAAAAAATGAAAAAATATTTTATTACAGCAAAAAAACAGAGTAATCCTTATGACTACAGTACCTAGTCTAATAGTAGGACAATGAAAACACTCCATATTTTGCAGAGAACTTATTCTACTTATTGAAATATATGTTGGCTTCCTCACTAGGCAAAGCCTGTATCGAGGAAACCTGTATCCCGGTTATACTATCTTAGCATAATAACACTTCAGACAGACATATTAAGTACATTTAAGATTTTAATAACAATGTAGGTAGGTAACACTAAAATATTTAAAATATATATTTACACTACATGTAGGTACATACATATATATATATACATACATACATCCACTTAATGCAAAAATATAACAGCAGCAATAAGACACAAATAACTGGAAAATGTCTTCTAAATAACGACACTTATTACAGATTCAGTGCTATCATATGACAACGTAGAAAGCCATTTTAATACTTTTTGCTTCAATTACTGATCTGTTCTTGATATCGCAAAATTTAACTACTGTGTTATATTTGTGTATTCTATTAACATACTGAGTCTTTGGGCAAAGCTTGTATTGACTATTGGGGTAACTAATCTATATACTCTACGACTTACTACAAACTCGTATTCAGCAGAAATAATTATTGATCTGTGGACTGAGAGCGTGGTTTTGAGGATAAAAAGCTGACGAACACTAAGGACCCCAGCATCCGCGTAAAGGATATAGGTTGAATACCTATAAGGCTTTCGGAGCATAACTTTTAAGACCGATCGTTGCGCCCGCTCTGCCTGTATGATGTGAGATTTAGCAGCGCTACCCCAGCAAGTTATGCAATACACTATGAGAGATTGGCAGAGCACATAGTATACAGAGTAGATTTCATCAGACGGGACCTTTCTAGCTTTACGTTAAGATTTAATGAGCCTCTAATCATTCGGTGATCACTGCCGGTTTTGACCCTGTCACTGAGACATCATTAATTATTTGCTTTTTTGTTGTCATTATGAAATCTATCTCGCGTTTGTGTCCACCGGGGTGAAGCCATGACCATTTCTAATCTATAGATCGTTTTAACACATATGTACTAAATGGTTAAATGTTTTACATTCCAAACTAGTTAAATATGAAATCCGTATCCATATTAATCTAGCTCATTGCATGTTGCCTGATTTGAGTCTCTGTCAGTTTCGGTTGAAAATGTATTAAAATTAATTCACTTGTGTAAGTACTTAGTGTTCATACCTACCAGTAAGGTACAGTCAGCAACGCAAATTTTATTGTGCACATTCTCTACATTGTAAGAGGGAGTAATATTACTTACTATCTGCCTGCGGCTTCGCATACGTGTTACCTACATGAAAACCTATGTCCTTCTCTAAGGTCCTATCTATCTCTATACCAAAATTCATGAAAATCGGTTCAGCGGTTTAGGCGTGAAAACGTAACAGACAGAGTTACTTTCGTATTTATAACATTAGTAGTATGGATTCCGTTGGATAGATTTACGTATATCTATTATTATATAATTATAATATAGGTAGATAATATAAATAATATAATAAAACAATATTTAATATTGTAGTAGTTTATTTTATGAGTTGGAAACTCCCTGGATTCTGGATTATGTGTCTCGTGAAAACGTGAATTGAGCAATCACTGCTGTCAAACACACTTTTTGTACCTAAATATCTATAATTTATGCGTATTTTCGCATGTGGTTGGGCGACAGGGGAGTTATAATAGACAGGGGGTAGCTTCCGTGACAATAGTTTTTTTTTACGACTTGAGGCTGATTTCTCTGATATAGCTGTCGCGTTGCTATTGCCGTGGTTACTGCTACTTTTACATAATACCCTAGCGGATTATATTACTCATTTTGTCGTCCAGACAATGACTGTCATAGTATCGCGTTGAGGTTGAGTTGACAACCTACCAACTCATTGCTGTCTGCTTACAAATTAACAGAATCAAATTGTTATCTAAACAGAACGGTCGTGTTGCGTTTGTTATTGTAAAGTTGAAAATCGATAAGCTGAGGGCGTTGACGTACTTGTATTATTAATCGTTATCAGTGAACAGGTCGCAACAGAGGTGAGTGACCGCAACGAGGTTATTGACATCGACACCATTTACTTTGCCAAAATATTTTAATGTTTACGAAACTCACTTCACCACTATACTCATGATTTACCGTTTATTAGTAAACAATAAGTTAAGTTCCTACACAGGTAAATTAGGTACCTATATGCAAAGTAAGAAATACCTACCTATTATAAATAAAGGACACTAACCGGCGGCTCTGTAATCGTGTTTCCATTCTACTTACCTACCTACTGACTGCAGGTAAAGTCGCTGATCAAGTGGTTAGGTCGAGGTCATTTAATACGTTCGAGGTTTTACAATACAAATACCTAGACCTACATATTTTTGTTACATACACGTCGTAAATTAATCAATGATTTTATTTACTTATTCGTTTTTAACATTTTTACAATCCTATGTGTACGTGGTAGATACATCAGTCCACAAATCATAGATTGAGTAGGTATCAGAAACTATGTAAGTACCTACCTATCTATAGCAAACACACAGAAACAAAACATTTGTAGTACAAATAGGTATTTGCACTCCAAATATTTTGTCTCACAGCAGGAATCGAACCCGTATTCTCATGTCTCTCTTAGCCGTCACTCCCTCGCTGCACTCCTAGAGGTCGTAAGTAGGTACTTTATAGATACTTACGTTTATATGTTTGTTTGTATAAAATGTGCAATTACGAAACAATTTATTGTATCATGCCGCTGAGATAAACAGTTATTGGCCTAAATATAAATAAAAACACTCAAGTGGGCTCAGCAGGCGTTATCTCGTAATGACCGGTTAATGACCGCGATGACAGATAACTTTGTAAGCTTTGCAAAACATTTCTCACCATATTGCGGAAGATAGCAGAAGAATCGCCTGTTCAAGGACTGTTCACAGGAGACGTAAAGACTTTAATATTACACAAAATTCCGTGTTCCAGCAAACATGCGTCTGATAATCCTAGAAGATGCCGACATAGTCGCAGACTGGGCGGCTCGCTTCGTTCTCCAGCGAGTGACGCAGTTCAAGCCGGGCCCAGGACGGCACTTTGTGCTGGGGCTGCCCACCGGTGGAACACCGCTTGGCATGTACCGCAAACTCATCCAGTTCTACAAGGAAGGCAGAATCTCGTTCAAACACGTCACTACATTCAATATGGACGAGTATGTCGGTAAGTAAGTGGCTACAAAGCCGTTTTCTACCTTATTGATATAGCTACAACATGAAGAACATTTCCTAAGCTATCCTAGATGTAGCTAGTTTTGGGCGAACGTATTGTTATCTTTTTTGTTTGTTACTCATGTCGGTATATATAATGCGTGATCAAACGATACGGCCCACTAGAAGCTCTTTTTAGGTTTCTGTAGGTAAACCCGTGCAGTCACTCTTTGAAAAACATGAAACTGCCCTTTGGAAATGTCACACACATAAATTAAAAATCTAAGTCGTAGGTTTGTTGGGTACAAATCCTACAATAATGAACAGACCTATGCACTCATCTAATTTAAATAGCGGCAATTAAATATTTTTAGTTTACTCACACATGACACTGCCTACGGTTATAGGACAGTTGTTAGATGGAGTTTTAGAGCAGGCCTGCTCAGCACCTATACAATCATCTCGGCATAGTCGGCCGTATCCACAGGAAAGACATGTTCAATATGTGCGGAGCTCCTTTGTTTAGTCACTTCAGAACCATAAAAATGTCTAAGATGGTAATTGTTTCCCGCGTAGGTCTACCCCGGGATCATTCGGAGTCGTATCACTACTACATGTGGAACGAGTTCTTCAAGCACGTGGATATCGATCCTGGCAACGCGCATGTGCTCGATGGCAATGCGCCTGACCTGGTGGCTGAGTGTCAGCGCTTCGAGGGACTTATTAAAGAGGCTGGTGGAGTGCATCTTTTCGTTGGAGGTAACTATATTTACCTACCTACCTACTGAAGGTTTAGCTAATAACAGCATTTCTTAAAATAATGCGTGTATACCTGTCGTAAAACATAAAGTAGGTAGGTACTGAATAGGAACTAGTGTGATGACAAAGGCCTCAAGCCACCTGAAGGCCCGGTCACTTCACAAGAGTTGGTCACTTGATTCGCGTATTTACTTATAATATTCGTTCGAATTCTATGAAGAGCCCTATCTATTCAGCAGTGTACGTCAAACCGTAGATGATTAATGAACAAAATATCTAGTTATAATTATTCAGTGTCTTTGTGTATCAGGCATCGGTCCGGACGGGCACATAGCGTTCAACGAGCCGGGGTCATCGCTAGTGTCACGTACGCGCGTCAAGACCCTCGCTTACGACACACTGGAGGCCAACAAGCGGTTCTTCGGCAATGACATCAGCAAGGTGCCGCGACAGGCGCTTACTGTCGGCGTAGGGACTGTCATGGACGCTAAAGAGGTGAAAATTTCCTGATAAGACTTCTAATGTTTCCAATGATAGGTTACTGGTCTATTTCTGCAAATGGATGGCACTTGTCTTTCGAATTAGGAGTTCTTGTTGTTAGATGCTAATTTGAAATTCATTTGAAGAAATTAATTCTGTTTTGAAGCTACAATGATAACTTTTAGTAGATGACGAGCAAATCGTGAGTGGATCAAGTAAGGCTGTAATTTGATTACCTACTTCGACAAGTTACTTTACATGGGTCATCGCAAGTGTTAGTGAGAGAACTAGAAATTAAGAGCCTATGCCCAGTAGTTGTAGTAAAATGTGTTGATTATTATAGTAAATACAAGGTCACCACGAAACAACGTATCTGAGAACTTTGTAAGTATTTATCCCTTTAGAAAATTTTAATGATTGTAATGCAGGTGATGATCCTAATAACGGGCGTCCACAAAGCTCTGGCGTTGGCGAAGGCTGTTGAGGAGGGAGTCAACCACATGTGGACCGTGTCCGCTTTCCAGCAACACGCGCAAGCGCTCTTTGTGTGCGACGAGGCCGCCACACTCGAACTTAGAGTCAAGACTGTCAAGTATTTCAAGGTACCTCACCTACTTCATTTGTATGCACTTTGTAAAGTGTACTTGCAGTAACATGAACTTATACAGTGGTGGATGAGTACGTCTGATTCAAGGTACATCTGAGAGTTTCCGTGCTTGGAAGGGCATGATAAATATTTTTGGAATCGTTTATCTTATACAAGGAGACTTAAACAGTTCTTCAGGGAATCTTAGCTAATCTAAGAGGCGTTTCTGTGCCATGACTAACATTTTTACTTTCATCAATCTTACACTGACATTTTGTAGTATGTTTTTCACGGTAAGAATGACTGAATGGTGCAAGGGTGCAAGGGTGCATGATTAGAGAACACTCAGGCTTTGTGGGTGCATGAAGCGTAGCATTTCATATACTTGAATGGTCTTCCAATCGCATGACAACCAATTAAATTTACGCGTCTTTTAAAGTATCTATGTAAACCTAAATTAAAGTATCGCCGTCCTAGTCATTATTAAACGAAAAACCGTTTAATAATGATAGCACAGGATGGCAATACTTTCTTTAGTATTAACTTCACATAGGTACGTCTGAAATTAAAACTGTTTGACTGGTGTTGGGGAACTTGATTTAAACAGCCTGAGTGTACGTGTGTCTGTGTGTGTGGCAGGCGCTGAGCGAAGAGCATCAGAAGATGATCCAGGGAATGCCGGTAGAAGAACAAGCCGTCATCCACTAATCTTCGCCGGTCAACGCTACACCCCGCGACTCGCGGCTGACAGCAACTCGAATTTGAGCGTTTATTTAGAACAACTAGCTTGTAGTCTGACTCGAGATTGTGAATGGCGTAAACACGTATAGGCGTGAGATTGCCGGGTTCTTCCTCGTGGTCAAACTTTTTAGTCTAACAGGTTTGTCGCTTTGCGCGCTCACCTTGCGCGTTATTTTCTATACTCTAACCTAGGTAACACATCAAACATGTTGGTCAAGAGGTTAGACTATTTGACCACAAATAATTCCTGTTGGACAAACCAGTTACTATAACGACTATAAACGATTAAAAACTATAACGATTGTAGTCTATTCCCACTAGTTCAGTTGTCCAGTTCAGTTGACTGAACTAGTGAGATTTCTTTTCTCGTTTGTTCAATTGAAAATAAGACTAGCTTTTGCACCTTGTTACATTTATTATTATTAATAAAAGAAATCGAAACCAGTTGGTCAGGTTATGTAAGAGTATAGAAAACAACGCGCAAGGCGAGCGAGCGAAACGAGCGTGTCGCGGAAGCGGCCGCCGAAGCGCCAAAAAATATTTTTTTCTATTTCTGAACTGAACAAACGAGAAAATAAATCTCACTAGTTCAGTCAACTGAACTAGACAAGTGAACTAGTGGGAATAGACGACGATTGTAATATGAAATATAGCAGCTTATGCAAGCCCTAGAGCTTATAGGTCCAATCTTATTGTACTTACTAATCACTTCGAAATTATAGCAGTCATGCTTTAAGACTGCCTTATGCTGCTCAACCTTGGTATTTTTTAGGCGCGCCTTTAAAAACCCGATAACGCGTCTATATTGTTTCTTGTACCTATCTACTTCACAATTCGTTTTTATATGCTCTACTAGCTACAATCTAAGCTGTTCCGAATTTAGGGCTTTAGAATAAGAACGTCGGTGCTCCATTGACTGAAATAATCATGTGATAGAAGAATCTATAAATGTTTAAACAAAAGTTGTACTTGCAGAGTCTGATGGATGAACACAACAAGTTGATAGAAGACAAGCGGTGATCACATTCCTTAGGTTAACTTGTTACCTAACATGCAATTAAATTGTATGTTGATTATTTTTATACAAATACTTATGCAAATTAATAAAATTTATACCTTAATGGCTGATTTGTTTTATTGTAACATATTGTAAGTTAAAAAGTACGTTTTTCGTACTTTTGGCTTTGGACTTTATTAAAACCGTAAAATCATGCATCTCTAGTCCTGCTAGGCAACTATGGTCCATACGGGTTGTGCTGCAACAATATGGTGAATTGTGGGACCACTAACGCCATCTCTAATTTTATGAGTATGTTTTCTAATCACTACATAGTATAAAACAAAGTCGCTTCCCGCTGTCTGTCTGTCCATAAATATGCTTAATCTTTAAAACTACGCAACGGATTTTGATGCGGTTTTTTTAAATTAGATAGAGTGATTCAAGAGGAAGATATATGTGTATAACACATGCATAGGTAATATAGTAGAGAAACACTGATAATTTTAGAGGTTTCTAATCACATTAGACATTCTGTAGTAGGTATATTTAGTACCAGCATTGCACCCGTGCGCAGCCGGGGCGGGTCGCTAGTTGTCAATAAAGTGACCATTATTACAGGTATAACAGAGCAGAACAATCTATAATAGAAGGTGTCGCTACCACTCATTCGAACATTTTCGTTGCAACCTTTTTCAATTTCGGACAGGACTTGCCACTACCAGCATCCTATAGTTTGTGCACTACCACAAACTTTTATCGGAAGTATTGGAGATTAGTGAGTGAAAATCGGTTTGGGGTGTTGGAAAGATATGTTATCATATCAGTTATGATTTGACGAAACAAAAACTTAAAAATATAGGTATTTATATATTTGTATTTACGAATAAAAATGTATACTCGTTAACTTTGATCTAAACTATGGTCCAACGGTTACTATGAGGTAGTGGAATATGAAGGAGAGTTTTGGCCAGGTCAAGTACAGTCCAAGGCCGACGAAGGAGCATAAATAAAATGGTTCGCTGTGAGCTCTCCTGGATATGACCGGAAAAAGTTGACATCATCTTTTACCCCAATAGGGACATAAAATATAAAATCGACCCACCAAAGAAACTCAGCTCGAAGAGAGCGGTTTTCCAGGTTCCTGAGCTTGAAAGCAGGTGGGGGAAGTAATTATGTCCTGGTCACCTAGGTATAATATGTAAGGCTGATTAAGTATATTGTAAATTATTCATAATTTTAATAAGTGTGTAAAATGTCTTTGTTTTGAGTACCGTAAAACGGGGTATATAGGGATTCAGGGGTGAATAGAGACAAAATCGAAACTGAAATAATCATTAAAAATTATCTACCTAACCACAGACAATTCTTTTTTTTTTTATTAGAAAGTTGTAGTTCGATACTGGATTGGTGAGCTGACAACATTGGTTTGACATGAAGTTAGCCAATAATTTAAAAAAATCCCATTGAAGTTTAATTTAGATAAATCAATTATATTCTCTGATTCAAAAAGCTGCCTTCAAGCTATTCTTGCTAACCCGTTTAGAGAAAAATCCCGATTCCCAATCATTTTTAAAATAAGGGAAGCTCTGTTTCAATCTGAAAGTCTCGGAATTAGAATTGTTCTAGCCTGGATACCTGGCCACTCGGGCATTCCAGGCAATGAAAATGCGGATGCCTGTGCGAAACATGCCTCCCGAACTGGGTCCTTGGAACACCACAAAATTTTTTGCCATGATCTGGTCCCCTATGCTAAATCTCACTTAAACCGTTCATGGAATAAAGCCTGGGGTATGTCAAAAAAATTAAAAGGTAAATATTATGGTGATATCCAACCATGTATTCCCAACAAACCTTGGTTTTTTAAACACCGCTCTGCTAAAAAAACTTCCACTTCAACTATATGTCGCCTACGACTTGGTCATGCTTGTACGCCTGTGTTTCTAGCTAAAATCCGGGTTAGGGATCACTCTCTATGTGAATGTGGGCTTGAAGAAGGAACTGTTGATCACATATTTTTTAACTGCTCTCCTTTGTCATTATATGATATTATTCCTTCAGATTCAGATATTCCTCGTCCTTTCTCTTTTAAATGTTTACTCTCTCTAGTTTTTACCCCTTTTGTAAATATTTTATGTAAATATATAGATAGGTATAAAATAAAACTGTAATCTTAAATTCACTGTATTTTCCTACATATATTAATATATTGTATTATTATTACATGTATTATTTCGTTATCATAGTTATGTAGTTAGTTTAGAGTTGTTTCTGTTTGTTTCCAGATGATATAGATTTGTAGTCACAAAATTTCACCGATCACTAGTCTTCAATTACTGGCCTCCATCGTGCAAAGGGCAAGCATAAAACGTGACATTGGCAAAATTGTGGCCCCCCTTCCACAAAGGCCATTAACCAAGAACTGAATATACTGAACCCATTGAAGTTGCTGCTTTGATACCGCTGTTTTTATGTGCTTCAAAACTTTGGTTTAAATTAAGTTTTTACAGACTTTTTCGCTTGTTGCAAGTGTATTGATTATATTGGTGATTTTGGAGAAGTTATCACAGTGTCATCACAGTGTTATCACACAGTGTAAGTACAATTCAAGTGCTAATTTTTACAATAAACGGAAATAAATCATTGCATGCAACTTTTTTTTAAAAAAGAGGTGAATAGGGATGGCTGCTGGGGTGTATAGGGATGGTAGCGAGACCAATAGAGACGCCTCTATGTGTTATTTGGGACGAGCATAGGGTCGTTCGGGACAGTAAAGGGTCAATAGGGGACAGGGTTGTTACAACCATAAAAACTGAAAATTGCTTTTATTTTTAATTTTCATAGTAGGTACTTCTACCTTTAAAAATTTTAAGCGTTTACTCTACCTACGAGATTAGATGTCAAGTAAAAAAATATGTAGTTATAAATAAGGTGGCTTTACTTATATTCAATTAAAATAAAAAAATAAATTCTTATTTTCAGATATTTTCAACCTTGGAAGATGCCGCGCACATACAAACCTCAAATATTGCCAAATAATACTGTAGCCTACTAGGAGTATGTCTAAGTGTTGATTAAAAAAGCTGTTTTGTTTTTAAATGTTTGATAAAGAGATTTATATAAATATATTATATATAATAATAAAGACAGGTATGTAATATTTTAATAAAACGTACAAAATTTAGATTTTTACTTGTTTACCTACCTATCTGATTGGGTAAGTGACAACCCTGACACTTTTTCCCTATTGCTATGTATGTGGTCCCTATTGACCCCTAGAAGCGTTTGAATAGGGATGGCCTATATTTTAAAGAATCATGAGCTTATTCATGTATTAGGTTACTTCTTTATGTTCTCTTAAATTACTAGTTTTAACATCATAAAGAACTATACGAGTTTCATGACAAAAACGTAAAAAAAATTATTTGTTCAATTTCGTCCCTATTGACCCCGTTTTACGGTACCTAATGTAATTGAAGGAACACCTTAAGATTACGCAATTCATAACTAGATGTTGCTGTTAAAAATGGTAATTTCCTGAATCGCGATATCGTTGCGTTTTGGCAAGGATACGACCTGCACCTCAATAAATGGTTAAGAATTACTTGCAAACAAATAAAAATACAAAAATACAAAATACAAAATGTTTTATTAAATTGTTTTATTATGCATCACTAATTCTGTTACTTACAATTTTTTTTTGAAAATGTTTTATTATATTATAAAGTAACAGAATTAGTGATGCATTGGTTTCTGTGTTAATAAATACAGTTGGTATTTTATTATATAATACTTTCGACTTCCGAGTTTTTATTTGGATACTATACATAGTCTCGATTCATGCAGGTCATGTAGGACCTTTACAAGTTATCTGGCGATTATAATCTCTCCTGCAAACGCTTATTAAACTTCAGGCGTCGTTTGGCTTTATCCTCCTTTCTCTTCTCAAGATTACAAGCTAGCGATATACCCGGCTGCACCCGACTATGAGGGCTTTTCAAACTCTTCTTTATAGACCTCACAGCTTTATGCTTTATCAGTGTCTTTTCACAGGGAGTGATAGCAAGACGCTCGCCCAAGCTGTTCTTCTGCCTTTTCCCATCGAAGAAAGTCTCCTCCTTACTATTTTTGTTTACATCATCACTAATGATGATCACACTTTCATGAGGATCTTTGAAGACTTTGCAATCCCAATCTTAATCTTCTGTTCGTTTGTGTTGTATCAAATGTCACCTTGCGTTTTGATTTTGATGATGACTTCTATTTTTATTATACATTTACTCTAACTTGGAAAATGACGGATTGTGCAAGAGTTTTTAGAGGTCTTTTTCGTCAATGCACTTTTCTATTAAACTACATTCTGCATCTGAAATTAAAACACTAAGTTCACGAATCGAGCAAAAAATGGAAGCGAACAGAAGATTGGGATTACAAAGTCTTCAAAGATACTGATGAAAGTGTGATCATCATTAGTGATGATGATGTAAACAAAAATAGTAAGGAGGAGACTTTCTTCGATGAGAAAAGGCAGAAGAACAGCTTGGGCGAGCGTCTGGCTATCACTCCCTATGAAAAGTCACTGATAAAGCATAAAGCTGTGAGGAATATAAAGAAGAGTTTGAAAAGTTCTCATAGTCGGGTACAGCCAGGTATATCGCTAGCTTGTAATGCTGAGAAGAGAGGGGAGGATAAAGCCAAACGACGCTCTGAAGTTTAATGAGCGTTTGCAGGAGAGATTACAATCACCAGATAACTTGGAAAGGTCCTACATGACCTGCATGAATCGAGACTATGTACAGTATCCAAATAAAAACTCGGAAGTCGTTACCAGCGATACCGAAGCGTTTAATAGAAAAGTGCATTGACGAACTAAGACCTCTAAAAATGTATTTTTATTGAGCTTGAAAGCAGATGGGGGAAGTAATTATGTCCTGGTCACCTAGGTATAATATATAAGGCTGATTATATTAATAAGTATATTGTTGATTATTCATAATTTTATTTCTATTTCTAAAATTTGATCTCCTTTAAAGTGACAATAAATACTGAACTATTGTTTTTTTCTCCATAATCAAGATACTACACCATAGAAACAAATTAGACACCCAACAATATACTTTTATAACGTTATCATACATTTTAAGCCTCATTTCTAAACTGGACTATAGTTAAAAGGCAAGAATGGTCCAAAATTATAAAAATTAAAAAAATTATAAACAAATTTTTCAAAATGTTCTTATACTATGGTGTTAAACATACACCTAGTAACTACATAATTAATGCTTTCTTTTTACTATTCAATAAAAACATTATGAGATACACAGCCTTGAAGTACAGATTGCGTAATTTTGGACCATCTTTGCATTATTTTATGGTACCTATTCTTATAAGCTAGTTGTTACATAAATACAATTTCATGAATCAAGTCTGGGTGGTATAACATATCAGATGTCTGTGTCTGGTCCCATAGTACAATCTATGTTACGCTATGCTATAAGTTTGAGGTAAGATGGTGTTGTGTGGATTGTCCACTAATATAATATCACAGATTTCACACAATCACACTTCAAAACCTAATTCTCACCATTCTCACCCAAATAGCTGCATATATCTTGCTCTAACATACCACTTTACTACAAAAGTTTTTGAACCTATACCATAATTAACAAGCGCATAGGGTCATTAGAATAGTTGCCGATGCTACACTGAAGTGTCTTCCAGCTATGACGTCACCAGTCGGTATCGGCACCAGTGCTAGCGCGGCACATACGCGCCAGCAGTGCTGCTAACTGCAAAGAGCTGCCCAGCCCATCCGCAACCCGCATGTGAGTGAGGCCAATCTCTCGCACCAGTGCTAGTCGTATTTCATCTCCCACATCCAGGGTTTTAGCCACACGGAAGATGTTTGAGACTATATCCTCAGCAGCGTAACCAAGCTTGCACAGCTTTGCCATTACCTGCCAAATTATAATTTTGTTTATACTGCATTCTTACAGTGCCATAAAAAGCAGCCCCCAGACAGTGGCTGGACCCATTGCTACAGAGTGTTAGTTCCTAGACAAGCTGGACTTAAACCTGCACTAAAATGTGTGCTATGTCATTGGGTGTGCTCATGTTATCTAAGAAATCTCACCTTATAAGCAGCATGGATGTCCTGCCCAATGCAAGCTTCCAGCATAGTCTTGACCATCAGGGGATGAGGCTCATCGCACACCTTGAACACATGGTCAGGGCTAACATGGCCAAAGCCCTGAGCTGTGGACTGCAGGTTGTTGAGTGCCGAGCGCAGGTCCCCCTGAGCTGTAAACACCACTGCACTTACACCTTCCTCCGTGTATGAGAGATTTTCCATCTTACACACTTCTACCACCTGGGAACAGTAAACAATGGGCATATTTAGGTTTGTAGTTATATACTTATTATTGTACTTAATCATAGTTAAAGCTAGAGTCAAATTAATAAATAGGCACAGTTTAAAATGAAATAAAATCAACTGCTGCAAAATATAGAGAATGATTAGAACACCAACCCTTTGATCCTTGATTATGCTGACTCCTGCTATCTCGACATAACTAAGGAGAAACTTGATAAGCTTGAGCGTCTCCAAAACTCATATTCATAGTTCATAATTGGTTTACGCAAATATGACCACATTTCTGAATTTTCCAATAAACTCAAGTGGTTGCCAATCTGTTTTTGCGGGAATGCTCACATTTTCTAATCTTCTCTATAATATTCTGTTCTCTCCTTCAACTACCTTTTATCTCAAGGAACATTTTGAATTTCTCTCTCTCTAACCCTCAATTTTATACTGGTTATCTTTATTATTATATCTATTGAGTACATAATGTATGTATATATTTATATCAGTATTTGTTTAGTTTATACATATAAATAAGTATGTAATTATATAAATACACCACCCACACCTACATGCCCCTTCTCTGTTTATTTATAGTCCAGTCCATCCAACAGTGGCCTGGTAGAGGTTGCTATTAGCGATAAGGCCACCCATTGTATTGCCTTAGATAAGTTTAGTTACTGTTATTGTAATATTCCGTATGGATGTCAATAAAGAGTTTTCTATCTTTTTATCTACCACCCCAATCGGCTAGCAGCTTAGATGCTTTAACAAAGCTATCAAAAACAATTAAAATGACAAAAGGTTTATACAGACCAAAGTAACTAGCCCTTTTGTCAACAGTCAAATGTTAACTCATACTTACTTTTGCAAGTATCTGTGCATCAGTGAGTCTTGAGTATCTGAGCACTGCACATCTTGACTGAATGGGTTCAATTATCTTTTCACTGTTGTTGGCAGCAAGTGCAAACCTAGTGGTGCTGGAGTATAGTTCCATGGTTCTCCGGAGTGCCTGCTGTGCTCCCTCGGTCATGCTATCTGCCTCATCTAGGATGACAATCTTGTGCCGCCCAGGAGGTAGCGTTACCTGTAAAGTAATGTTACACATCAACTTAATGAAACAAGGGCAGAGAAAGACCAGTTACATATGTAGCTTGGGATTACTGAATTAATGTAGGTTGTATGTTAGGTGAAAACAAAAGTGGGGGGGGACCCCCCACTCCCTGGTACCACTCCCCATTTGAGGAATTACCCTGTTCTTGAGATATTTGAATAAATTAAACCTAACGGTCCTCGTGCTCCAGTAGGAGTACCGAGTAAGAACACGAGGAAGTACCTCAGATTTTATGGGTGGGCGTTTGCATGTTTTATAAAATTTTAAACAACATGTGAAACCACAGACAACAAATACGACAAATTTGGTTATTATCTGTCAATTTTTACATTTTGTTTCACATTTTATTAGATTTGAGGTTAGAAATGTTTTATTTTCTCGAAAACTAAGGATTTCCTCAAGTTATAAGTAGTAAATATGTAATCAGGAAGCAAAACCCTACCAGATTTGAGCATTTTCACCATCCAATTCCTGTATCCAGAACCAGATCTAAAGCCAAGCCCACGTTTTATTTGATTTGAGGTTAGATATGTTTTATTATTTTCTCGAAAACGAAGGATTTCCTTTAACTCTTAAGTGGTAAATATGTAATCAGGATGCAAAACCCTACCAGCCTTTTCACCCTCCAATTCGTGCTACCGGAAACTAGAGTCAAGCCCAAATGTGCCGTTTTGTTTCACGTATTATCTGATTTGAGGTTAGAAATGTTTTATTATTTTCTCGAAAACTAAGGATTTCCTTAAGTTAAAAGTGGTAAATATGTAATCAGGATACAAAACCCTACCAGCCTTTTCACCCTCCAATTCGTGCTACCGGAAACTAAAGTCAAGCCCAAATGTGCCATGTGAAAATAACCAGAAAAGTACCTTCTGCTGAGCAAACATCTTGATTTTATTTCTGACGACGTCGATCCCTCGGTCATTGGAAGCGTTTAGCTCCAACACGGCATCTTTAAAGGCGGTTCCGAGTAAAGCGCGCGCAAGGCAGAGGATAGTGGTGGTCTTCCCCACGCCCGGCGGACCTGCGATGATGATGTTAGGAGCGTTGCCAGTCCGTGCAAATACCGCTAGGCGGGAAACTGTGTCTTCATTGCCCACAATATCATCAAAAGTTACAGGACGATACTTTTCAATCCAAGGCAGGTGAACAGTTGATTTGACTGAAGCTGCTGGGCCTGGCTTCGAAGGTTTAGGTTCCGCTTCGTCAACTTCCATGATGGTTATTTCATCGTCATCGTCACTCATTTTTTTAATAAAATAAAAGCTGTTGATAAACGAATTAAAGTTGATATTGCTATTTGCTAGTTTCTACAAGAAAGAAAATATTTTTCTTGAACGAAATTCAGTTCAGTTCTTGGTTAATGGCCTCCTTTGTGGAGAAGAGAAGGGGAGGGGACCACAATTTTGCCAAAGTCACGTTTTATGTTTATCCTTTGCTTTGCATAGCAAGCATCCTACTATAGTATAGTTGTTTGTTTGTGGCTTTGCACGATGGAGGCATTCGCGGGAATAATATAGCATGTGTTTGACATTGACATCATAAAGTAGTTTGAAATGACAGTGATAACAAACTGTTTCTAGAGATATAAAGTGAAGATGCAGCAAAAACAGCAAATAAAAATGACTTTGATTGACTTGACAACTTCTTACCTAAGTACCTTAAATCAGTCTACTGCGACTTAAAAAAAAGAAAACGAACTATGTTATATGGCTTAACTTGATATAATGGAAGATAATTGGCTTCTCCCTCTTTCCAGCACTGACAAAACTTGGTCAGTCAGTCAGTCAGTTCAGCCTCAGTTGTCACTTTTTGCATTGTTTACATGTTGTTTAAAACTGTTAATCGTTTTAAATTGTAATAAATAGTAATAGATAAGGTCTAAAAGGCTGTTAGCATGATAAACATGAGTGTGTTTCTCATAAATTCCTGTTTTCCAGGAAAATTTAGATGTGTATGGCGTGTAATGCGATGTATGTGGATTTCGTTCACAAAGAAAATATGGGAGTAATCGGTTTTTTATGGCCAGATTTCTCCTGGATGAGGGTCGGTGAGTAGAACTTAAACTAATATATCAATTTATAGGCACCTAGTAGTACCTACATCATTTTGGATTGGAATATTATTATAATAACAGTAATCTCAGTAATAGAGGTGTGCATCGAAACATTTTACAAACATCGATATTTTTTCGATGATTTCGATGATTTTTTCGAATTTTTAGGTGTAAAAATGGGTGAAGATGGCAGGCAATGAAGATTTATCAATTGAAAATTTAATGAATTGAATTTGTTTGCAGAAAGCATTTTGATGATAAAGCCTTCCAAAAACAGAACAAAGTTAAACAGCCAAGTCATGGTAAAAAGAAGCATCAAAGGTTTGAAAAGCCGCAAGCGAATGGGTCAATTTTAAAAAGTAAAAATGTAATTTCTTATCTGATCGTTTTTTATTAGAGGTATTATTATGATAATCAGGAAGATGACGTACTTATTTTTTTTTTAAATAAATTTGTTTGATATTTTAATGACGTTTTATTATTGAACCCAAATCTATACTGAGCCTAGCACCTTGTTTTATGGTGTTAAATGAAACTTCTAGAGTTTCAGTTACCACGACAAAATGATAGTTAAATCAATACCACTTAGGAAATGCAACCGTGGGTAGGTCAGGTCATTCATCGATATCGATAAATTTTAAATGTTATTGCTGAACAGCCCTATTTCGTTTATGTTTGGTTGGCTATGTATGTTTATCTAATTTTTGCCATTGACGTAAGGGTTAGTCTATATTATTTTAATCTATGGTGTCCCGACTCTTCATAAAGGATATTGCATTGCATACTCTTTGCCTTACATACAGTCACAGACTATAGGATGCTTACACTTACAGTTGATAATTTTGTGCAAAGTGTAAACAAAAGATTTGTGAAATAAATATAGAAATCTGTGAATAAATTGGTTGGATTTGATTAATTTGGATTCAGCTTATAGGAAAGAATAAGCGTATTATCACCACATCGGTACCATAGTTCAATAAGGACTTGACCTCATCAGGGGATGGTGAATCATCATCCCACATAGTTTTAAAAGATTTGTGACGAACTATTAAAAAGTTTGCTTTTTGTTTTTTTGAGGTATGTTCAATTTACCAACTTACTATTAGCTCCATCGCCATAGTTGCCCACTGAGTAATACGAAGTAGTAGTAGTCATTTACTAGTTAAGGTACTCACTAGTAGCCTATTACGAATTCTCGTTATATATCTCTTCAACTTTCTTTGTAAATATGGAGTGGTTATTCGGTCACCGTATGACGCCTGATGAGATGCTACGCAAGAACCAGCGCGCACTGAACAAAGCCATGCGCGATCTGGACCGTGAGCGTATGAAGATGGAGCAGCAAGAAAAGAAGGTCATCGCTGACATCAAGAAACTTGCAAAGGATGGACAGATGGTCAGTTCTAGACAATGCTGTAGATGTAGGGACAAATAAGCTGAATTCTAGCATAGGTTTTGCTGAAGTTCTCAACATTAACCTAATAAAACAAAAAAATGCTTGTAAATGTAATCCCTTGTTTGATAGACATCTCCTCAGGTCTCTAGAGATCTTTTGCAGGTACCTTAAAGAGGGTAGTCAGTGGCGCGTCCAAACATTTTATTTGGCAGACAACCACTTTTTGCTCAAAAAATAATAGAAAAACACAATGCACACAACTTGTGACCAGGTGACTGAAAGAATATTTGTATATTTTCAAATACATAGATAAGATAAGTCAAAGTCAAAAGTCAAAAGATGATTTATTCAATACAATCACAAGGATCACTTTGAAACGTCTTACATACTAGGTGAATTTAGGTGCCAATTCATCCTAACCCAAGCTCGAGAAGAATTGGCAAGAAACTCGTCTTGGTCCTAGCGCTTTTTTATATGATCCATCTTATAACTACCTTAATTACGAAATACTAATACAAGAGAGTTTATACATTTCAAGTGTGTCGGTTAACTGTCTGACGGCAGAGCGTCATGAGGCCATGCATTCTTATCAATAATATAGTCATCTATATTATAATAAGCTTTGTTCAAAAGACTACCTTTAATGTATGCTTTAGATTTCTTAATAGGTAGTTTAGTAGCATTTTCAGGAAGCTTATTATAGAAGCGCACCGTGTTCCCCATAAATGACTTTTTTATTAACTTTTTCTAGTCGAAACCTAGGGATGTATAATTTATGTTTATTCCTAGTGTTGATTTTATGAAGGTCACTATTTTGCTGAATCCCATCTTTATTTTTCTCTATACTTTATAACACCCAGACACAGAACAAACACCTATGTTCACCACACAAATGATTATCCTGGGAGAGTATTGAACACCCAACCACAACAGCACTGAAGGCAGAGCTATTGCCAACTGAGCTGACAGGCCAGCCATATTAATAATATAGTCATAATATTCCGTGTGTGAGTTGCAAGACCATTGCTTATAGAAATATTAACCTATAATACACACCTTCGAATTTTAGGTTCTAAGGTGTGTTGGCTTCCTCACAATGTTTACTTGAGCATGTAATTAAAGTTCAATTTATTAAAAACAAATAAGTATACATATATGTATGATATCAAACAGTTGAGCCATTAAAACTGTTTTTAACCGACTTTATCAAAAAGGATGTCCGTGGTTGTTCTGGATTAGAATAGGACCCCTCCATTTCCCCCTGTGGATGTCGTAAAAGGCGACTAAGGGCACACACACCGGGGGATTGGGCAGCAGCACCCCCCGAGTACTTAACACTAAATCTGCGGTCACCAATCCGCCTGCCAAGCGTGGTGACTATGGCAAAAACCCACAATAAATGATAGACACAATCAGAAGACGGCCCCCAGTTCCCGGCAGTTCCGCTTTTCTTGGCATAGGTGGCGGCCACGGTAACGGCGGAACAGGGGGTGCGAAGAATCTCCGGCAGAGGTCCAGCTACCAATCCCAACGACCCCTGGCCCTGGCAACATACAACGCACGCACACTGAAGACCGACGAGAAGTTGATTGAGCTGGAAGCTACAAGAAGTAGTAAATAAGTTGCACTGGGATATTATAGGGTTATCAGAAGTCCGAAGAGAGGGAGAAGACACGATAATCCTAAATTCCGGCAACTTATTCTACTACCGGGAGGGCGATCAACTTTCTCAGCACGATGTCGGATTTCTCGTCCACAAATCATTCGTTAACAACATTGTAAAGATCGAAAGCGTTTCGAGCAGAGTGGTATACCTTATACTCAGAATAACCAAACGGTATTCGCTTAAGGTCATACAGGTGTACGCACCTCACTCGAAACGTCCAGACGATGAAGTGGAGGCTATGTATGATGACATTTCAAATGCCATGCAAGCCTCGAAAACACACTTTACGGTTGTGATGGGGGACTTCAACGCGCGGCTAGTTGTGAGGAATGGCGATGAACTGAGAGTGGGGCAATTTGGATTTGGACAGCGGAACCAACGGGGTCAGCGATTGGCCGACTTCATGGTAAAGGAGGGACTCTTTATGATAAACTCCTTTTTGAAGAAGCGGTCGTCCAGGAAATGGACGTGGCTTCACCCCGGTGGACACAAACGCGAGATAGATTTCATCATGACTACAAAAAAGCAAATATTTAATGATGTCTCAGTGATTAACAGGGTCATAACCGGCAGTGATCACCGAATGGTTAGAGGCTCATTAAATCTTAACGTAAAGCTAGAAAGGTCCCGTCTGATGAAATCTACTCTTCGCACAAGTCCTGCTCAAATCCAAAACCCCGAGAGCTTTCAGTTGGAACTCCAAGATCGCTTCCAATGCCTCGCCGAATGCGGGTCCGTGGATGAAATAAATGACGGGCTGGTGGAAATTGTCAAAGTTCTGTAAAACCCAGCGCAAAGGTAGAACCCAAAAACTCTCTGAGCACACTCTAAAACTCATGGCAGAACGTAGCGAAATGAAACTGCAGTCTTTAGAGGACAGGTCGAAATACAGCACGCTTATTAAACAGATCTCTAAGTCTATGCGACGCGATTTACGTCTCTTTAATACTTATAGTATAAAGAACGCAATAGAGCGCAACCAAGGCTCCAAAGTGTTCGCGAGAGATCTGTCTATTGGGCAAAGCCTGTTGACGAAGCTGAAGACCGACAGTGGCAGTGTCGTTTCCTCGAAGCCAGAAGTTTTACGAGAGCTCGAGAAGTTCTACGGACAACTGTACACCTCATCGCAAAGTCCTACTACAAGCACGACTAGCGATGCAAGAGCCCGCCTAACCCGACACTACACTGAAGACATTCCGGACGTCAGCCTATACGAGATCCGAACGGCTCTCAAGCCGCTTAAGAACAACAAGGCACCGGGGGAAGATGGAATAACGACAGAGCTTCTGAGAGCGGGTGGAACACCGGTACTTAAGGTCCTCCAGAAGCTGTTTAACTCCGTCATCCTCGAGGGAACTACGCCAGAGCCGTGGAATAGGAGCGTGGTGGTACTGTTCTTTAAGAAAGGGGATAACACCCTCTTAAAGAATTCCAGGCCCATCTCGCTGTTGAGCAATGTCTATAAGCTGTTTTCGAGAGTAGTTACTGATCGTCTCGCTCGTAGGTTTGACGACTTCCAGCCTCCCGAACAAACCGGGTTCCGAAAAGGCTTTAACACCATAGACCACATCCATACGCTCCGGCAGGTTATACAGAAGACCGAAGAGTATAACCGGCCACTTTGTTTAGCGTTTCTGGACTATGAGAAAGCCTTTGATTCTGTCGAAACCTGGGCAGTGTTGCGGTCACTCCAGCGGTGCAAAATCGACTATCGGTATATCGAAGTGTTGAAATGTCTGTACAGTAACGCCACCATGTCTATCCGACTCCAGGACCAGAGCACGAATCCAATCCCATTGCATAAAGGGGTGAGACAGGGAGATGTTATTTCTCCGAAACTGTTCACCTCTGCATTGGAGGATGTTTTCAAGCTCTTGTACTGGCATAGACATGGTATCAACATCAATGGCAAACGCCTCACTCACCTTCGATTTGCCGACGATATAGTCCTCATGGCAGAATCGCTGGAAGACCTAGGCACAATGCTCAGCGACCTCAATATCGTCTCCCAACAGGTGGGTCTTAAAATGAACATGAGCAAGACAAAAATCATGTCAAATGCTCATGTTGCACCCGTACCGGTACATGTTGGGAGCGATATAATCGAAGTTGTAGACCATTATGTCTATTTGGGTCAGACGATTCAACTAGGCAAGTCCAATTTTGATAAAGAGGTCAGCTGACAAATCCAGCTCGGATGGGCAGCGTTCGGGAAATTAAGGCAAATCTTCTCGTCACAGATACCGCAGAGCCTCAAGACGAAAGTCTACAATCAGTGCGTGTTGCCAGTGATGACATATGGAACTGAGACTTGGTCCCTGACTATTGGCCTCATACACAAGCTCAGAGTCGCGCAACGTGCAATGGAGAGAGCTATGTTGGGTGTTTCACTACGTGATAAAATCCGCAACGAGGAAATCCGTAGAAAAACCAAAGTCACCGACGTAGCGCTCAAAATTTGCAAGTTGAAGTGGCAATGGGCAGGCCATATAGCTCGCAGAACTGATAACCGCTGGGGAGTAAAAGTTCTCGAATGGCGACCAAGGACAGGAAAACGAAGCGTAGGACGACCCCCCACCCGATGGACTGACGACATTGTAAAGATCGCGGGAAGTCGGTGGATGGAGAGGGCTCAAAATCGTTCTTCCTGGAAATCTATTGGGGAGGCCTATGTCCAGCAGTGGACTTCATAGAGGCTGAGAGGCTGAGATGATGATGATGATGATGATGATGATGATGATGATGATGATGATGATGATGATGATGATGATGATGATCAAAAAGGAGGAGGTTCTCAATTCGTCGGTTTGTTTTTTTTTTTTTTTTATATTTATGTTCACCGATTACTCAAATACGGCTGAACCGATTTGGAAAATTATTTTTTTGTTTGAAAGGGTATACTTCACAGGTGGTCCCATATTAATTTTATCAAAATCGGTCGAGCTGAAAAATAAACGAAAATCCAAAAATTGTATACATCGATGATGTTTTCATGTATTTTCATACCTCGCTGTCTCATTGGAGCGTTGCGTTTATTTGGCCTACCCATATTATATATATACAAAATAAATTCATACTTTCCACTGAAAATGTATTATAGGCTCAAATTTCATTCAATGAAGTCGGTTTCATTTTAGTTTTTAAAACGTATTTATAATAATGATTGTGCTGAAGACAACAATAGAAAAAGTTCATAATACAAAGTTTTTTATAATTCCAGGATGCTGTGAAGATTATGGCAAAAGACTTGGTGCGAACGCGGCGGTACGTTCGTAAGTTTATGCTGATGAAGGCCAACATCCAAGCAGTGTCTCTCAAGATCCAGACTCTGAAGTCTCAGAGCACCATGGCACAGGCGATGGGTGGTGTCACACGAGCCATGGCCACTATGAATAGACAGCTTAACATGCCTCAGATACAGAAGATTTTGCAGGTATGTGGTTATATGTCTCACTAGTGGATATTATAGTATAGACATTAGTTTTCTCAATGGCTTTGGTTCCCAAAGTTGACTACACCGCAATTCGCCTAACAAATTCAAAATTCAGGACTCAGGTTTTCATAAAGGAATATGGGGCATAACTATATGTATGAATGAAGTTCTCAACTGTTCAAACATGAAAAACTAATATTCTATTCTATTTTTAACCGACTTTATCAAAAAGGAGGAGGTTCTCAATTCGTTAGAATCTTTTTTTTTTATATGTATGTTCACCGATTACTCGAAAACGGCTGACCCGATTTGGAAAATTATTTTTTGTTTGAAAGTGTATTCACAGGTGGTACCATATAAATTTTATCAAAATCGGTCGAGCTGAAAAATCATCGAAAATCTAAAAATTGTAAACATCGTTGATGTTTTCATGTACTTCGATACCTCGCTGTCTCATTCGAGTGGTGCGTTTATTTTGACTACCCATATTATATAAATACAAAATACATCTACATTCCACTAAAAATGTATTATAGGCTCAAATTTCATTCAATGAAGTCAGTTTCTTTTTAGTTTTTAAAACGTAATTATTTATTGGAAAGATGCATTTGTTTCCTATTTTTTGTCATCATAGCATCAACTTTAGTTTTAATCGCAATGACTTTGATATGTTCAATTTATTTCGGTATTTATCTTTAATATTAATCATAACTGAAAATATCACCTCAGGTAATTATAAGGTACTTAACAACTTGCAGTTCAAACTGGTACTGGTAGGTCGCAACCCATACTTTGGGAACCACTACTTTATGCTGTCTATAAATAACGAAATAAATATGGGTGAACAATGCACAAAACACCATCTAGCCCGAAACTTAGTGTAACTTGTATCATGGTGTCCAGATGACTGATAGAATACTTATTTATTTTTAAAAATATACTTATAATACATTATATAACTCCCAGACACAACACAAACAAACACAACATGTTTGTCTTTGGAGGGAAACAAACCCCCAACCTACAGCGCACAAGACAGAGCTACTACCAACAAAGCTGACAGGCCAGTCTCTATCTCGGCTTTTAAAACTTGTTAGACCATGATGGTGGTCTTTGGGCCACCTATTAACAACATCACAAGAGTTGGCAACTCTCATATGAAGTAACCATATGGAACACAAAACGAAATCACATCACAAAATGACTTTGTAATATTTATCTTCTCATTTTTTTTTTTAATTCCAAAGAAGGGAAGAGTTTGTAAGGCATCCTGAAACTTATGATTGAACCGAACAGAGATGTCATCTGTCCTGGCTACAATAGAAACAAACTTAAAACCAATAACACTGTCTTCCCTTTATCAGTTTTGTTAACTTGCAGGAGTTTGAAAAGCAGTCTGAAATCATGGACATGAAGGAGGAGATGATGAATGACTCCATCGATGAGGCCATGGAAGGTGATGATGATGAAGAAGAAAGGTTAGTTTTCATCTGCTGTAATTGTTGTATTTTTTTAAACATAGAAAATAGGTTTTATGTTGATTTACTGAAATGTGGCAAATGTAGCAATTGTCTGATAATAGTAGCGCTTAAAGAAAAAACGAGCGAGCTTTTCTGTATGATGTGGTACATGAGATGTGTACGATATGACATTTCAGGAAAATAGGTGGTACCATCAGATGGCCAACTCTATCACCGCGCGCGCTCAATTGGTTAAATCAAATACCGCTCGCGCTTATTGGTCAAATCATATAACGCGCGCTTCCTGGTACACACTTCCGTCCCCATTCACGAAATCACTCCTACAGATTGCAGGAAAGCGAGAGGAAAGATGTTACGCATCAATAAATTGATGATTCTAGACAATTCACAAATCAAACTAAACAAATCTTAATTTGTTTCAAAACAAATTTTCATAATTGTTATGTTGATGTATGTGTCTCTAGGTTTGCGTCCCATTGACTTAGTGGACCATTTGGTTTAAAATCCATTCATGTTGTGTCCCACAAATTCGGGCCGAATGAGTCAAAAATCAAGATACGGTATTTTTGCTTGACTCTGTGTCCCAGTTTATTTTTGTGAAGAAAATAAACTGGGACAAAAGTAGGTACTACATACTACAATTTTGGGGATTTACTAACCGTTTGTTGTCTATTGTCTTGCAGCAACACGGTCGTCACACAGATCCTGGACGAGCTAGGACTACAGCTGAACGACCAACTGTCAGGGCTGCCACAAGCTACGGGCTCCTTGTCCATATCCGGTAATTCTAGTTGTAAAATTTGTACTAACTAAATTTGCAACGGTATTTATTTCTTTAGAAAACAGTTGTTATTGGAGAAAGGCGTTTGTGTTACTGTTCTGATAAATTTGTATTGGTTCATTAAGTCACCTCTCCGATATGCAGGGTGTTTGGTGCATGGACCGACAGGAATTTTTGGGGGGTTTGGGGGGGGTAATGCGCTAGTTTTCCCCGATAGATCCTATGTAAGTGTCACGGTAGTTTAGATATGTTATTTTTTAGTTTTTTATTTAAATCACCCGAAATATTGCCTTTAAACCGTCATAACTTTTTTTTGTGGTGTATTACCACAAAATAACGTATGCTTGTATTCTGCAATGTATCCTTATTCTAAATAAATTATTACCTGATACAGTTAATTTAAAAAAAAAAATACTTCTGAGCTTTCAAAGTGGGAAATCTGTGTAAATGTTATGAAAAGTGACAACTTTTAAATTCATTACAAAAAAAAACTAAAAGCCATTTTGAATTTAGCTTTCTTTTAAAAAGTTCTTTAGTTATTACCCTTTCTAACGATATGCTACAAAACACAAATCACATCGGGGGGTCAGACATCAGGGGTCAACATAAGAGATACTTGGTTTCTAGGGTCAAGATTAAGAAAGTACTTTTTTTTATGTTGATTATTTTTTTTATTGAATTTAAATTACAACTTTTGCTCAAATTGGCCGCCTCCACACCTTATCCATGCACGACACCTTTTTCTAATTTCTGTGGTTGTGGTAAGAAGCCGCATTTCATCTTTCATTTTTATAAATGCAGCGTTGATTCGTTCCTTTAAAATTTCTTTTGTGGGCACCTCCGTTGCATAAACAAATTCTTTTGCACGTCCCCAGATGTAGAAATCCAGAGGTGTTAGATCTGGGGACCGCGCTGGCCATGGAATAGGGCCAGCTCTTCCAATCCACGAGTTGGGAAATGCATGGTCTAAATGTTCTCGTACCGTTCGTTGGTAATGTGCCGGACAGCCGTCATTTTGAAAAACAATTGGCACTTCTAAAATTGGTAGTACCAGTTCCGGTAACTCATTTTGAAGAAACTCTAAATAATTGTCTCCGTTCAGTCGTTCTGGCAAAAAATATGGGCCGACAAGATTTCGCCCAATAACACCAGCCCAAACATTAACGCTGAATTTTCGTTGAAACGAACTCTGTCTTTTTTCTCCCAGTAATGCAAATTGTGCAGATTCACTACGCCTTCATGGCTAAAATTCGCCACGCCACAAAATTCGTTTCAAAAAGTCACCATCTTCAACATCTGTGTGCAATAAAAATCGGCAGAACTCTAACTGTCTTGCATTATCACTCACTTCGAGACCTGGAACAATTAAATGAAATTCGTGAGTTCTTTGCTCATGCATAGAACTTCGCTGAGAAACAGAGCAAGAAAGGAAGACAACAAAACAATTAAAATTATTAAAAAATAATTTTAATTGTTTTGTTGTTGTTTGATAAAAAAAATACAATGGAAAGCGAACACAGATTTGAAATCGGTTAAAATGTTTTAATGTCACATTTTAAATAAGTACGTCAGTAGTTACCTTGAACATGAGTGTAATGAAATGCGTGCCTTCCATCTGCCCGAAGAACGGACCAGACTTTCCAAACTGTTAAGTTAAGTCTGTCAGCAACAACTCGTATGCTTGTTGTAGGATCGTCATCAAAAGCTTGAAGGATTCTCTCATCAACTTCAACATTATGTTGCCTCACACTCACTCGGGACTCACGAAAATTGAAGTTACCGGTCTCCCTCAGACGTCGATAGGTAGTTGAGAAGGTCCCGTGGTGTGGTAAACGTCGATCAGGGTATCGTTCTTGATAAACTCTTCGCGCTTCACGCGAATTGCAATCAGCTTTAACATACGCCAGCAACATGTCAGCATACTCCTCGTTACTGAAGTTGGGCATTGTAACGACTACGCAAGGATAAACACAACAAAAAAGTTCAACAAAAGATTTAACAAAAAACAATAACAAGATTTTAACTTGACTACAGTACAGTAGAAACGTACGGGCACTTCGAATAGCAGAGTAATCTCGACTGATTCCCGGCTTGTCACCATCAACCAACATCCAACTTGATAGACAAAGACAACAATACATACATACTAGTAAGAAAGAGACAAACTTCTTACCGGCTGCTTGTAACTCCGCGTTGACACATTGTTCAAACCGGTTACATTGTTAGAGTGCGTGTTCAGCCCTGGGCCCTGGCAAACGATCCTTATTTTGACCACCTTATGAACGATTAATTATGTCATGTAGCATATCGTTGGAAAGGGTATTAACTAAAGAACTTTTTAAAAGAAAGTTAAATTCAAAATGGCTTTTAGTTTTTTTTGTAATGAATTTAAAAGTTGTCACTTTTCATAACATTTACACAGATTTCCCACTTTGAAAGCTCAGAAGTTTTTTTTTTATATTAACTGTATCAGGTAATAATTTATTTAGAATAAGGATACATTGCAGAATACAAGCATACGTTTTTTTGTGGTATTACACCACAAAAAAAAGTTATGACGGTTTAAAGGCAAGATTCCGAGTGATTAAAAAAAAAACTAAAAAATAACATATCTAAACTACCGTGACACTTAGGACATAGGATCTATCGGGGAAAAATAGCACATTACCCCCCCAACCCCCCAAAAAATCCTGTCGGTCCATGCACCATCCACCCTGTATAATTCATCTCTTCTGCCCTTATCATAGTAGTTTATTAGTAGTTCATAGTAGTTTATTCCATTGACAAATTACATTGTATGCGGAAATATAAATTAAATTAAAAATATAATTAAACATAAAATAATTATTGATAAATTATGGTAATCATGCAATATATTACAATGTCAAAAACCTAACCTAACAATGAATAATCAGAACATTTTAATGTGATCAATCAAAACAATCAATAATTATAAAACGGTTCATAGATCATCCAGTGAATAGAGACATTTCTCCATTATCTTTCATGAATAACCTCCGGTAGAGACGTTATGCTATTGGCCCCGACTGTTGTTAGGCCATGATTTAGGTTTTTACGTAGCCTATTAAATAAACTCAATTACCACAGGTAGCTACTGACTCGTACAAAAGAAGTATGTCACGGAAAACCAGTGTAACGCTGAGTATGCATAATTTATGCTCACTCTGCATAGGGTATGCATACCAATACGACCGGCTTTGCTGTCGATTTCCATGTTCGTTTCTACAAAATTGTATGATATCTGACTATGGCGCAAAAAAAACTTTCGTTCTAATAATACTTTAACAAGATTATGTTGGTTTATTTTATTTGATTTTAAGAGTTCTGTACCTCATAAGGAAAAAAACTGAACCCTTATAGGATCACTTTGTTGTCCGTACGTCTGTTTGTCTGTCAAGACAGACAGATTCTCTTTATCTCGGGAAGACGGGAGGTATCGAGTTTAAATTAAAACGATATACTCAGGTCTAGTCTCTTGAAGCTGTGAGTCTCTTGAAAAATCAACATTCTAAGTTAACTTAAAAAACAGATACGGCCGTTTATGCCGCACAAAACGTATATTTCGACACTCTCAAGGGAATCAAAATTTATAGGGTATTTTCCGTTGACCTAGAACTATGAAATTTGGAAACTAATACCGTCTTTTATACATGTATAGGAAAAAAAATTAAAACTATACATTTGTAATTAAATCACAAAAACAGGGTCTTTCTTTATGCAGGGAACGGCGGTCCAAATTTTGAGTTGAGTTAACTGTGTCATGTGGGCTATCGTGAAAGAACTTCATTGGCACAAGCTTAAACAGATTTTTTGTTATTTTTATGATGTATAGTTTTCGATTTATGACTAAGAGTGAAAAAAAACCTTTTGCCTTTTTTATAAGTATAGGTAGAGGTACCTAATATATTTAATTGCACGTACCTACAAATGTGTACGGAACCCTCGGTGGGCGAGTTCGACTCGCACTTGTCCGGTTTTTATTTCCGCTTATATTTGGTACTTTTACAGCAAAGACTCCCGCGACGCCACAGGCAGTAGCCGGCGGGTCCGGTGGCGGCGGAGGAGCCCCTATCAGCGACGCCGACGCAGAACTACAGGCGCGGCTCGATAACTTGCGCCGAGAATGACCGCACTGCGCATTCTCTGCCTTGCTACCGCAACCTATACGTTGTTATACGCACCTAGGCTTACACCATACGGCGGGCTTTCAATCGCGCGTTATTCAATGAATTTTTAATCGCCAGTGCGTTTACAACATCGTGTGTTATAAACAAACCAAAACTTGCTTATCACTGTAATAACTGGGCTTTGTAGACATTTCTTCAGATGTATGTTACAAAATTGTTAGAAGATATCTCAAGGGAGTCTTGTTATAGTGTTACTGAAAAGTGTGAATATTCGCGCGTTTAAAATCTGTTTTGCGGTCTATGCTTTATCTCAACACGCGCTAATTGTTAACGTAACACACGAATTCCTATAATGAAAGGAGAACAACTGGATCTGGATGAGGAATATGATGTGGACAGGTGCTTCAATTAATGCGCGGATGGATAGTCTGTAAGACATCTCACGACAGTGTGACGTAATATGCAAGTACCTACTGGTGTTCTACAGTGTATGCTAATATTGTTAAGTTTTTAATGTAACAGTTTATGTAAATATTATATATAAAGTATTTTTACATAATATAAACAGAGTTTTCTGTAAATAAGTATATACATTTTTTTAATAAAACACATATTTTTCAATAAGTTTTTATGTAGGTACTGATTTAAGTATGGTTTACAAACGTATAACATTTAATAAAATATATACTGGTTTACATAATGGTATATATTAATAACAGTGTATGAATAACTAAGGTATATAACACTACACTATTTACCTTACAACTCTATCACGCAAGTGCAATATCTATTACAAAATTGATTTCTATTATTTTAGTATAAGAAAGATATGTTTTATAAGAGTAAATCAAATAGACACAACAAGTACTATAGGTAATGTTATATTTTTTAATTGGTATTTCAAGCACAAAAATATAAAAAGATCACATTATCGTCTCTTATTACAAAAAATACAGAGATTCTCAAAAAATTGTGACATACACGATCTAGTAGTTAAAACATGCAATAGATATATCAATATTTAAAACTCTAATAAATAATGCCCAATACGACTCTCCGAATATAATTATGCGGAACTTGTATAAAATGTTTTTTTTCCTGACGAGTCAAACTGCGACTTTTCTCGTTGTGAATATAGACATAGACATAGACATAGACATAGACATAGACATTTGTTTATTTACTGAATAAGCACACAAACACATCAATAATAACAAAGAGTAACAAAATTAGGTAAAAAGGAAGTGACACATATCAAAAAGTAAAAGGAGAAAAGACATTTAAACAGCTTAAAATTATTCTGCGTACTTACCTACCTAACAGTGCTATGTGCTACAGCAGCAAAAAGATCTCGACTCAGCGTTATGCTTCCCTGTCGGATGACAGGTCAGCGCTGTTATTCTGCCGAGACCTTCGATCCAGTCACTCAACCTTACGAAACGCCAGAAATAAAAGAAATATATAAGAAAATAAACAAATATGAACATAAACGAAATAGTTATTATGCCTGCCTTATACATATACACAAAAAAAATAAAAAATTACAATACAATACACATACGCAATATCCATTATAACTTTCCAACTAACGCGTAACATACATACATAAATGGTCATCAACAAGCAAAGGGTGCATCATATATGTATATCAAATATATGTATATCGTAATAATTACGTTTTAAAAACTGAAAAGAAACCGACTTCATTGAATGAAATTTGAGCCTATAATACATTTTTAATGGAAAGTAGATGTATTTTGTACATATATAATATGGGTAGGCCAAATATACGCACCGCTCCAATGAGACAGCGAGGTATGAACATGAAACACATGAAAACATCATCGATGTATACAATTTTTAGATATTTGTTGATTTTTCAGCTCGACCGATTTTGATAAAATTTATATATGACCACCTGTGAAGTATACCCTTTCAAACAAAAAAAGAATTTTTCAAATCGGTTAAGCCGTTTTTGAGTAATCGGAGAACATACATTAAAAAAAAAAAAGATTCCGACTAATTGAGAACCTCCTCCTTTTCAATAAAGTCGGTTAAAAAGAGAATCAACGAGTGACAGTGTAACTCGTTGAGAACCCTGAATTTGGATATGTCTGATGGAAATTTTATGTAGGTACGCTATACCAGTGGTAGGTACTTTAACGGCGTAGGAAAACATTGTGAGGAAACCGGCATGTCGTAGAGCCTGAAAAGTTCGAAGACTAGTGCCAAGTGCACGAAAGGAGCCTCTTAGGCGCACTTTATTCCTTTCACCACACCTGGTTCGAAATGACTAGTGCCAAGGTAGAGTACCCCCATCCTTTTAATTACCTATTTATTATAACCTATAAGCACGGGGAAAAAATATTTACACACCGTATTATATCTATACTAATATAAAGAGGAAAGATTTGATTGTTTGTATTAAATAGGCTCCGAAACTACTGGACCGATTTGAAAAATTCTTTTACCGTTGGAAAGCTACACTATCCCCGGGTGATATAGGCTACTTTTTATCCCGGGAAAATTGGTTTGTCCCGGGAAAAATCTTCAACGCGGGCGAAGCTGCGCGCGGACAGCTAGTATAAAATAAATAATTATTGGTGCACAACTTGCACATCATCCCAAACTACGCATAACTTATATGGTGCCGATGACTCATAGAATACTTATAAGTTTTTAAATACATATTTATGATACTTTATGACACCCAGACACAGAACAAACATCTATGTTCGTCACACAAATGTTTGTTCTAGAAGGGAATCGAACCCTCAACCTACAGCGCAGAAGGCAGAGCTTTTACCAGAATACTAGATAAATAGGTATCATTCAAAATTATTTCTTATTTATAAACCTACATCATCTACCAACGTAAGTAAGAAATCGACGATTAGACAGAATACTCTAGAAAGTAAGCAATACTTAAACGTATATAAAGGAACATAACAAAAACGACCAATGTCAAGCTTACATACTATCAAACACTGATTGATTTGAGTGACGAAATGCGTTTAAACAAATTTAGGAATGGTAGGTTGTATACAGTTAACTTTCTTGGAATTTGTACGGCTAGGTAATGATAAGCTTCGCACATCAAAAAATGAATTTCAATATTAACAGGACACGGGCTGCACTTTATGTAAGACTAGCGACCCGCCCCGGCTTCGCACGGGTGCAATGCTGATACTAAATATACTTCAGAATGTCTTTATATACAACGTTATCTAAGAGATAGACATATAACATTGCCGGCTTTTGTGTAGACCTTTTTAAGGTGTACAATACTGTAGTACATTATTTTGATCTATCTCGTAGGGTTCGGCCAGCGCAGCGTTTGCAATGTAATCGAGCGAGCTGAATTGCCTGTGGTTGCGTCGTAGCAATAGTCGCTAATTATATACCTACCTAAATGATTTTGTGGAGGTCGCCTACTGTAGTTACTAGTAGGTACCTACCAATAATTATTCTGTGACAATACTTACCTTATCGAGTTTCGCACATCTATGCGACCGGTTAGCGTATCCGTAAAACGCCATTTTCAATTTTAGAAAAAAAAAACAACATTGTATCCTACCTAATACTTTGGCCATAAATGGTGCTACATTCATCGGTGAAAAATATACGGGCACAAGTAACAACAACATATTCCTAACAATTTGACACAGAGTCATAAAGTTCTCACTGAAATTCAGAGAGAAAATAAAACCATTTTGGCACGCCTAGCTACGAACAGATCTTTAAAATTAAATTTCAGCCGATTCTAATGATTTTTTCATGAGAAATAGAAGACAATGAATCCTTTAAATATCACAGACCGATTGTGCGTCACTCGTCAGTGCTCGCTAATAAAATACAATATACCTACATAATGGAATATTCATACTACAAGTTCACTTAAATCTAATTACACCTTACCATATAATCACAATTATGACGATTATGGAACTCTTGATACAATCAATGTCTATCAGTTTTGAATAGCAATAGGCATTATTTCATTAGTTTGGTATTACGTACGTTCGGTTTCTATTCATATGACAGCATGTGTTACAATCAACATTAACATTCCGTAATACCAATTCATCAATGGTAGGTACCTAATTGAAAGCTGTTAGTAGGTAGGTACTAATGTTAAGATAGCATCTGAATTCCATAATTGCCCGAGTGATCGCGAACTCAAAGGAAGAAGTGGTCTTGTCTTGAGGTCCAACCTCTAATTATTCTAATATCTTCATGGAGTAGGTAGTTGTGAGCTCTATGTACTTCTTTCTGTGCATGATGTGGTGCACCTGTAATTGAAAGAGCATTTCATGTAGGTACCTTTCGTTCTAGGTAATTTATGATTGTGTATTTGTTTGTGTATTGTAACACCAGATTAAAGTCGGCCATTGACGTACGAAGTATTAGTAATACCTAAATTTAAAAATGTAATAAATTAATAATGCCGGACATTTCACACAGCAACATCTGACCCAAAGATCTTGTGTTATGGATACCACATGACTGATACGTATATACTTTTTTGTATATATATTAAACAATGAAACACCCAGACCCGAGATAAATACTTGAAAATCATACAAATATTTATCCTGTGGCGGGAATCGAACCCGCAACCTTCTGCGTCTCAGCTACAGAGGAATATGAAACAGGTAGGAGTATATATATATATATATATATATATACCAAGTGCGATGCCGTTGGTAGGGTTCACCGAGTTCGGCCACTGACACGTAGTACCTACCTACCTAGTATTCATACTGATATGTAAAATTATATTCCTTCTAAAACAGTTGATCATTCCCACCTGTCCCATTTCCAGTACAATTGATACGACTAATGAAACTAAAAAAGTACCATATGTCTTAACCAAACCACGATTACTAGAACTACATTAATAACTTTTTAGTTAACATCTATATTATCACATCTTTAGAACATATTCATTGGTGGCAATTCGGTTGTTTCATTTCTAAAATTAGGAATTGTCTAAAATATATTTAGTTAGTAAAACCATTTGTAAAACCTATTCGGTTGGTGCCATCTAACTAAATTAGGAAATTAGGTTGGTGGCAACAGAATTGAGGCCATTGAGAAGATTCCAATGAGCCCAAACACGATACTTCTGTTGTAAAATGGTGAAGAGTTCGGTATCCTGCAGACTCAAGGTGATGCTGCAGCATCAGGTCAAGATTACCATGTTCTTGCAATATTATTGATGTAACACAACAAAACACCACATTTTTAATCGATCAGACCTGTGGAATTTGCTCACATCTCTTCATTAACTCATAAAGAGCTTAAGATCTTCAAATGGATGTACAGATTTTCTTAAATCATAGCCAAGAACACACGATCAAGTTACCTTTAAAAATCATCCGTTTTGGAACACCCCTCGGGGGTACTAAAAAAGTTTCATTAGTCCAATTATCAACCTTGTAAATGAGCACTAGGTACTAGGAACGCAGAACCCTCAAGAGGTTACCTAAAGGTTGGATTGAGTTATTTGACTTTTAGCGGTAGATATACCAAGTGTGATGCTGAAGGTTCACTGAAGAGGCGCAGGTTTCAGGCCGCAGCCAACTCCCCGGGCGCAGGTCTCAGTGCGCTGACGGCGATGCCCAGCTGGCCCAGGTAGTATGTCGACATCACGAGTACCTGCAAGCGAGGAGTCTTACGTCTCTGCTACCAGATGCTATGCATTTTTGTAATTTTTAGGTTTTCACTAACTGCATGCGACTTCGTATGCGTTATTACTTACCTACTGAAAAGTAGGTAACCTATGTCGTTCTTTAAGATACAATTTAACTCCTTACTAAATTCCATCAAAATACGTTTAGCCGTGAAAAGTTAACAAACAAACAGACTATAGACAAATGTACTTTTGAATTTATAGGTTACACGTGCGAAGCTATTTAGTTACTAGCTGCTGCACGCGGCTTCGCACGTGTGGTATCTACATAAATATATAAATAAATAATGCCAGACATTTTACACAGCATCAACACGGCCCCAAAGTACTTGCAGATCATACATACCTACATTTGTCCCGCGGCGGGAATCGAACCTGCAACCTTTAGCGTCTCAGCCATACCTTACCTCGGTCGTTAATAAAAAGTACTTATCTTACCCCGGAAAGGAATCTAGATCCAAACCAAATTTTATCGAAATCTGTTGTAAGGTTTAGGTGTCAAAACACCATACAGAGAGTGACTTTTACATTTATAATATTAGTATGGATTAGATCTTTATTCAGCACTTTCTTCTGCCCGTGGCTTCGCTTGCGTGGCACCTACATAAAAGTAGCTTATGTTCTTTCCCAAGATACAATATATTTCAGTACCAAATTTCATCAAAATCCGTAGGGCGATTATGGAACTCTAATTACAATCAATGTCTATCAGTTTTCGTCGTAATTTCAATCATTCGTTTGACGAATTTGACGTTTAGTTCCATATACATTGATTGTAATTAGAGTTCCATAATCGCCCTACCGTACAGACAGCCGTTTACATGGGAAAATATAACCAACAAGACATATTAGACAGAGACACTTTCGCATTTACGATATTAGTAGGTATATTCGTAGATCACATCTTATTGGAGATTGTGTATCCTCGCTTAGTACCTACTCCTTTGGGTGCCGATGGGCTTGCACCTCGTTGTGAATACCATGTGCCATGTGCCACATGAGGATCACCAGTAGTATGTTTATCTGAATTTGGTTCGTTAGCAGCCTCGGATAGCTTTTGTAACATCTAATAACCTCTAATCTAATGCACACGAGCGCACTCACCTGACCGTACGGGACCGGACCCGTGAAGAGCATGTAGCCGAGTATAGCATCCGATATCAGAAACAGAAGCCCGCCCACTGCCGCAGATCCGCGCCTCGCCAGCGCGCGCCACGCCATAGTCGTCAGTAACGCGGCGTAGATCGGCACCAGCACCGCCATCGGCCCTCGCGCCCCTCTACAAGCTACACGGAGGTACAGCGCGCAGCCCGCTAGTAGCAGCGCGCCCAGCCTCGGCGCTCGCGGCCGGCGCCAGCCCAGCGCGCCGAGGTATGCCACGTGCGCTCCCGCGAACGCACCCATCCCGGTCATCAGCTGCCCCGGCCACACTAGCAGTGCGTCCCCCAGGGCTGATAGTGCCAGCCCCATGCATACGCGACGAGCGTACTGCTTGCTATACCTGACAGACAAAGTCAAAACATACTTTATTCAATACAATCACAAAGATCATTTTGAAACGTCTTACATACTAGGTGAATTTAGGTGCCAATTCATCCTAACCAAAGCACGAGAAGAACTGGCAAGAAACTCGTCTTGGTCCTAGCGCTTTTTTACATGATCCATCTTATAACTACCTTAACTACGTAATACCAATACCAGAGAGTTTATACATTTCAAGTGTGTCGGTTAACTGTCTGACGGCAGAGCGACATGAGGCCATGCATTCTTATCAAAAATATATTTTCATTTATATTATAATAAGACTTTCTTCAAAAGACTACCTTTTATGTAAGCTTTAAATTTCTTAATAGGTAGTTTCGTAGCATTTTTAGGAAGCTTATTATAGAAGCGCACCGTGTTCCCTATAAAGGACTTATTTACTTTTTATACGCTTTATATTAGCTTCACTTGTATGTATGTTTGTAACCGACTCCTTAGGACGCGGTTTTGACCCACTTTAAACAGCCAGATTTCATTAAAATTTTGCACACCTGTCAAAAACCGATGACAATGCAATAATTCGAATTAAAAAAAAAATTATATAGGGTCTTTTATTAAGCGTGTCCTATCTTTAAATTTAAATAAAACAAAGTGTGTGTGATATATTATCGAAATTATTTATTTATTTGAAACGTGTAGTGATGCCATTATGTGTGGAATATGACATCATTCAAATGTCCGCCACGGCTTCTCTGGGTGGACCGCATGCGAGATATCCAATTTTCCTTGACTTTTGCGCATAAATCAGCTCCAGTGCCCATTCAGCTAACACACGTCCATGTCTATGGTCGTTTACCTTCAATTCCTGGGTGAGTTGAATTTTATACGGGTGCAGGCCCAAGTCACGACGCAAAATTCGCCAAGTTGTGGTCTGTGAAAGGCCGAGTTCTTGTGAGCGACGCGAAATCGACTGCCTCGGATTCTCCTGCACACTCTCACGGACATCGGCGATGTTTTCGGCAGACCTTGCGTTTCGTTGACGTACGGGTGTTTGTCGATCATTTACCGAACCAGTAGACTCAAATTTATCCACCACACGACGAATAGTCCTCTCGGTAGGACGATTATGGCGACCGTAAAATGGGCGAAGCGCGCGGTGCGTTGCCCGAACAGAACACTCATTTTGATAAAACAATTTTATCATTTGCACGTGTTGTTGAATGCTATAGCTATCCATGATGATTTGGCAAAACAGAATGAATAAATTACAACCAGTTTGACAGATGTAGCTTCAACAAGATGGCCGCTACCAACTGTCAAAGTTGGGACGTGCCTATTGGAAGACCCTTTATATATCCGAGTATCCTAAAACTAAAAAGTAGAAAATAAATAATAGTTTAAAAAAACTAAAAAACACGCTTTATATAGAAAACCAAACTAAAAAAATAAATTTAGAATATAGAAAATAGATAGAATAGAATAGAAATAGAATATACAGATAGAAAATAAATTTTAATAAACGTAGTAAGAAAAAAATGTTTTATTTAAAAAAAAGCGTGGGGTGCATGGTGTCAATAGTTATAAATATTTCATTGACAGATATGAGAAGAAGGATTATCATTTCTATAATATCTTAAAAAGCACCCCACGCAATTTTTTTTAATAAAACTTTTTTTTCTTTTATTTATTAAAATTGATTTTCTATTTTTAAGCTATTGCATAGCTTTTATCGCGGGCTTAGAGCGCGGCGACCGAATCAAGAAATTCCGTAACGAAAATAAAACCTAACACCCCCCACTCCGCCTACCGTGTAGCTCGGCCGAGCGTTCGCGCGACTAATCGCGCCATACTTCACCATAAAACCCCGAGCGACATCCGGTTACCGCGCTCGCCCCATTTGATTATAAACCTTAATTCACATGTTTACAGTCTACTTTTGTATGGAGAAGTTTACTGAGTTACGTTCTTTGATATATTATGTACATTCTGAACAAAAAGTATTGCATCATCTGTATTCGTTCAGTATTTGATTGACAGTCGCGTATCGCGGTGGTCCGTGTGAGTTCAGTGAATTTTGATTGTGTTTTGTTTGTGATTTGATAGTGGATTTCGAAATCGGACGAATACGTAAGCAGCTGTTTGTGAGAAATTATATAGGTGTATAGGTATCTATCATATCTTTATAATGCCACACTCACCGCATGTGCGCCCCGTAAGTATACATGTAGGTTTATATGTATACATAGGTGTACCTATGTACAACAGTGACTAGCAGTTGCAGGTGAATTAATATCAAAGAAAAAAAAATACTGCATAAATAAAAAATAAATAAATAATTATAATTGCATAAGTTGATAAAAAATGCTATGCAATAGCTTAACCGCGTCAGTCCCCGAGTACCACATGTTTTTTTTAGTTAGATTTTCTATATGAAGCGTGTTTTTTAGTTTTTTTAAACTATTATTTATTCTAGTCGAAACCTAGGAATGTATAATTTGTGTCTTTTCCTAGTATTGATTCTATGAAGGTCACTATTTTGCTGAAATCCATCTCTATTTTTATGTGTGTATAACAAATTTTCATATATATATATATATATATTGTGAAGCTATTGTGAGAATATTAATTTTGAATATTTCTCTCAAAGATACTCGTGGTATCACTTTATAAATGGCACGTTTTGCCCTTTTTTGAATAACAAATATTTTACCAATTTCAGCTGCTTTCCCCCAAAGAATGATGCCATATGACATAACACTATGGAAGTAACTGAAATAAACTAGTCTAGCTGTAGCTTCATCAGTAAGCCACCATATCGCACGAACTGCATATGCAGCGGAACTAAGCCTACCAGCAAGTGTTTCAATTTGTTTCAAACTTTCAACTATCCACTAGACAGACGACGGACTCGGGGTAAACTGCACACTTCTCGATGACCGCAAAAAAAAACCTATGTAATTTTTAGCTACTACGAGCACATTAGCAGCGCGTCCCCCAGGACTGATAGTGCCATGCCAGCCCCTTGCACACGCGACATGTGTATCTGAACCATACCTCTTACACACAGAAACACTTCCTCACTATATTTACACTTTTAAACACACTTGGCCTTTCCTCAATAATACCTACACTGCCATACGAGCTCCTGCTGTGATAACTGACTCTTATGAGACTCGGAGGAACATGGAGCTCACGCATATAGGTACATACACATACACGTATGTACCTACCCTCACACATTATGCTACGGGTTTCTTGTTTGTTGGGCTATATTTATCTAAATATTATGTAGGTAGGTTAAATTGGAACATTCTACACACATAACACATAATATAATACACTTAATACATAATGCACATACGCTGAGCCAACTATCTAAATAGTTGGCTATTATATTATGTGTATTATCTGCAATATAGACGACGGATTCGGGGGAAACTAAGCGCTCCTAGACGACGTGGAAAAACATTCGTCGTTTTATTTTATACAACTGAGCCAGCTGAGTTTTGCCACGTGCGCGCCCACAAACGCACACATAAACGCACCCATACAAATCATCAGCTGTGTCAGCCACACTAGCAATGCGTCCCCCAACAAGGCTGATAGTGCCAAGCCCAAGCATACGCGACGCGCGTTCTGCTTGCTGCATGAACAGACAACTTTCGACTATCTACGAGTAGAAGATAGACGACGGACTCACGGACTCGGGGGAAACTGAGCGGATAGTTTTTAGCCAGGTAGATCTACGATGGCTGGCTACGCTAGCAACACGTCCCCGCTGACAGTGCAAAAGCCTCGCGCGCGCGTCTCGCCTCGCTACTGCTTGCTGCACCGTTATTCCTAAATTGTACATGGTCAGCAGTTATTGCCTGGATGGGTGATGGCAGTGCCATTTTCATCTGACCGCTTCCTTGCTTCGGAGAGCACGCTGAGGTCTCAGCTTTACAAACGGCCAGGATTTTTGTTAGGGCAAGATACTTATGGGTAAAATAAACAAGTTGTAGCATGCATGCTTTAAACATAGTACTTATGCTTTATTTGCTCTAAAGCAAAGTTAGCCAATAATTTTCAGTGTAAGTACAGTTAAGACCCCGAGCAAGCTTTCAACTATCCATTAAATAGACGACGGACTCGGGTGAAACTGAGCGCACCTCGATGATGTTAACCATCCATTTACGGTCTAGCTGATGGTATCTAAGTAACGTATGACGCTTGCAATACCAGGACAGGAGGTATCATATTATCTCACGAACGTTGCCACCCTTAGACATACGAGTATGTTCTTTTGTATGTTCTTTTGTATGTTTGGCCAGCAATTGAAATTGTCCCAGTGCACTTAAAGCCTTGATACTAATGCTTACACACTACTGTTTGGAGGTAGAATATCTAGCACTGTGGTGGTACCTACCAAGACGGGCTCATGCAGTAGAATAGAGTCACCAGGTTCAAATTTCAAAATGCATGGATCTCTGTCTATTGGGGGACGGGACGGACGTTTATTGATCCTATGCTGTTGTAAAACCTAGTGAACTAATCTATAATTTAAAGTAAACGATATTTTTAGCTTCGACCTTGATAGCGTGTATTTGAAGGACGAGTATTTACCGAACTACGTAGTTATACCCGTTGCACCTATTTACTTATCTTAAAGTAGATAACTTTAAGATAAGTAAATAGGTGCAGGTACAAAATAACAATAAGATTAGTGTTTGGATAGGTCATTAGCATTTAGAGGACGTCCGCTACACACATCGTCATTAGGCAGGGAGGGTGCAAGGAAAAGGTTCTTCTTATTGTGTCACTTTATTAAAATGGTGGTGAAATTATGAAAGTGCATCTCAGATGTGCGTTTCGTGCACTTGACGCATGTCTTTTAGGTTCTACGACATGCCGGTTTCCTCACGGTGTTCCTACACTTTGAAAGTAAGTACTTTACTTTAGGGTCGCTCGGTAGGTCGTAGGTTCGATTTCGGTGCGGGACATATGTTTGGATGATCTCGAGTAGATATTATAAATAGTATATCACTCATGTGGTTCCCATAACACAAGTTCTACTAACTTTGGGGCTAGATGATACTGTGTGAAATGTCTTGCATTATTTATAACTAGCTGTTTCCCGCGGCTTTGCTTGCGTGGTAGATAAAAAGTAGCAAAATAATAATTGAACGAATGAATGTTTCGGAAAAATTACAAAGCATAATCGCGGTTTTCGCTGTTTGACCATGATCCCGAATGATTTTTTTGAAAACCTTTTTTAGCGAGCACCTACGGTCGCAGAGGAAGCTGCATACCAAATTTCATTTCAATCCGTTCGGTGGTTTCTGAGATTTCGTGATGAATGAGTGAGTGGTATTTGGCAAATATATAGTAGAAGATAGATGTATACCTGGATGGACAACAAGAGTCTGTATTGGTGGGTAGGTACCACAACAGTGCCAGTTTTTTTGCTTCCAAGCAATGTGCAAATAGAATTTCACTTGCATACTATTGCTTGTAGTTGTCTATTCGTCCAGTAACTACTAGGCGAGCAAGATCCTGGGGGTTTAGACAAATAACTCACGCTTAGTTTACATTTTACACTTTACGTAAAGACCAAATTGCTGTCAAGCTATCAATACAATTTCTTTCCGCACGCGTGAACACCGACAGGAAGTTGATCTTAATTGTCTAAGCACTCGTTATACCGATACCTCCAGGTAGGTATTACAAGCGTCATAGGGCACGGTAGCCACTTATTTTGGGTCGTAAGCTTTGCTGACTCAGTTGTATAAAAAAAGCGCACATCAATTATTTATCGAACAGAATTCCACGACTGTATTGGAAGGTGAAGCCACAAACAGTAGACCGTGCTCTGAACCAGGAAGAGGAGTGAAGAGTAAGTACTTACTGCTGCGGAAGCAAGGAGTGTTGATGCAACGCGACTACCAGCAAAAGACACAGAACGGGGGCACACTTGGCAGCCACCGCGACCAGTGATGGCCCCGCGCCGCCAGTGCCTAGGGCAAAGTACACGCAAACGCACTTGAAGAACGGTACCAGTTGCCCGCCTACGCCCATGCGTTTTATCTGTAGGTATTAAATAAACAACGAACTTGTAAACAATCTGAAGTACTTACAAACTCATTGTTAAATAGACATAAAAACAAAGGAAACTATCTGTAAGATTTTATTATGCAATTATCCGGCTCGAAGAACCACGAAGAATCAGTGCCTAAGTAGGTATTAAATAAATTTTAATAATTAAATTAAATTTTATTTAATAAATTTTAATTTATCTTTAAAACATCCTCGTTTCTTCTTTATTTTATAGGTAGGTACCTAATCAAATCATGATCCGAGAAAAATGCAAATTTCGATGCAGCATATTGAAATAATATTACCTACATTAACTTTAGTAAGGTTTCTAAGTTACTTGTTATTATGTAGTACTTACAATGTCTCTTGGAGAAATCATAGTTTTCGTGAAACAAATGACTATAGTCGAATACAAAAACAATTGAAAAGTGACTAAACTCTCCCGCAACTCAAATACAAATAACTGATGAACCCTATCTTTTTGTTTGTTTTGATGATTTCGTGTGTACCTATATTACCGCACTACGCAACACTTCGCTCTATGAGTTTTATAAAGCTAAAATTAGAAGCTTGTCGTTCAATGGGCTTTCAACTCACAGTGTCTACTCTTGAAATTTGCCACGCAATAGGTATGTAATTCTCGTTTAACAAAACATACCGTGTTGGCAACACTTCATTATTGATTGATGCTAGGGATGTTCAATCTGGTTTTTGGATCAGAATTTTAGAGGTGACGATTTGGATAGTTTATGTAGTATGGTGTGTGCGTATGTGTGCGTGTATGAGTGATTTTTGTATATCGGAGTGAGATTAATAAGGTAGGTAGGTGTACAGTTCAATGAGTGTGTCCCTTAGCCCTAAAATTAGTTTGTGTATCTTGGGATCAAATTAAAAAAAAAACAGTAGTTGCATGATGTGTAACATCTGACAGCTCACCTTAATTAGCAATATTAACATATCGAATCCTCAGGTGCAGACTTATTTGCAATCACAGAGACGGGATGTGTAGAGTCCATTCACGATGCCGAGATAGTTTTTAATTGCCGAGAAGGATTTTAATTTATATTCATGTAATGTTAACGTTAAAAACTATTTTGAATATTTTGTAGCCTTTTGCGGATTCGCTCAGAAAAACGAGGTGAGAAATTGTAATGACAGGTTACTAGATTTGGTGCTGGTCTCTTCAGAAATGGATGAAGCGCACGTGGGCATGGCGATGAGGCACTGGTACCGGTAGACAAGCAGCACCCGACGCTCGCGGTGACGATGCGACGTTATGCGCACGCGGAATCGGGCCCTCAGCCGCCACCTCCGACCACTTTACCGAGCTGGAACTTTGTTAAGGTGGATTACCACGCTTTATATTCGTCAATAGCGGCAACTAATTGGTGCGCTATTTGTCGGGTCCAAAAGCCGGAAGACGCGTTAGACGTTTTTATGGTATCCTGAATGATATTTTTGACAAATGTGTACCTAAAAAACGTACAGGTAAGGTACATTCAAAATATAATTACCCAAGGTGGTATAATGTAGAGATCATTCGAGAAATAGAACATAAGGCAAGGCTGCATAAATTGTACAAAATGAGAGGGTCCAAGGAGAACTACCAGGCTTTCTCAGAATGTAGAGCGAGGGTCAAGGAAATGATACACTCAGAGCATCAACAACACCAGGAGCGAGTGCAGAGCCGACTATGGAGGACCCGAAGGCATTCTGGGATTATGTTAGAGAGAAAAGGGGTACTGTGAACCGAAAGACAATTACTAAAGATGGTAGTACACTTCCGGAGGCAGATTGTGCAGAGAAATTTGCTAAGTATCTTCTTTCGGTATACGGCACCGCTACGGCGGCCCTCAACGTGAGCGAAGCGGAGGCTTTGAGCAGTGCCGGGAGCTCGCACGTTCACGTGCCGAAGCTGTCAGTGGCAGAGGTATGGGCGGCACTCGCACGACTTAAGCCGAAACGTTCTGCAGGCCCAGACGGGATACCCGTGTTTGTAATGAGGGACTCTCCAAGCACCCATGGTCCAACCAACCTTGCGGTTATACGGACCGAAACTGCGAATGGTGTGTCGCACAAGTACGACACGCCGCTCTACAAATTTTCCTAAGCTCAAGTCCCGCCATTCGCCCCCTTCTGGGGCTGGCCATACACAAAACGGACCTCGTCACCAGGCTGCCCGAGATCCGTTCCGTTTCCCTCCCGTCCCAAAAGCTACGTGATAGAATAAAACAGAAACATACGTTCCAATATACATAAAAATACACATAGTACGATTCTATTTATATATAGACCTAATACACGTTCCTATTATACCTCCTCAAGTCTCCTTCTACGGTGCCATCCCCGAGCGAACCTCTTGAATACGTTGAAGTTCTCGACGCTTTTAACTAGTTCCGCGAAGTGTATCGGGCCGTGGATCGCGCCCGGATGCGTAATCGCGTCCAGCATCTCTACCCTGAGGTCGTCATAAAGTGTGCAGTCCCACAACACGTGGTCCCGGGTCTCACTGTCCTCTCCGCATCGACAGCGGCCCGAGTCCGAGAGCTTCATACGCTGCAGTCGTTCCCGAAAGCAGCCGTGGCCCGATAACAGTTGCGACGTTTCGTGGTCCGGTTCCACCCAGTGCGCCTTCATGCGTTCTCCCACGTCCGGGAAGAACCGAAACAGGTCCCGGCCCTTGTCCCCCCCGCCCATCGCTCCTGCCACCTCGCAACCGCATCCTCATCGACAGCTCGTCGCAATCGGGTGAGCGAATCTTTCGGCTGGTTTAGGGTGCCATATTCCCGCTGCGTATGTGAGCGTAGGGACATAAGTGCCCCTGTACAGCACCCGGAGAGCCTTGTACCGAACCCCCCATCTGTTAGCGGAAACCCGCGAAACCTTCCCGAAGCAACTACTCTGCATTCTGTGAATGTTTGGCGGACAGCCCCCGCGCTTCGCCTTAACCAGGATCATCGGCCACCATGCGTAGTCGAAGGCCCCCGAGATGTCCAAGAATATAGCTTTCAGGTACTTGTTCGGACAGGCATCGATGGTCCCCAGCAGCGCAGAAAGAGCCGTTGTGGTCGACCGGCCAGGCATGAATCCGAGCTGGTTTTCAGAGATCCCTCGCGTGAGCTCCGGTATGCACCAGAGCATGGCTTGTTCCAGGATCTTACCGAGCACGGGTAACAGCGTAATGGGCCGGTAGGCCTTTGGGTCCGTCAACGGCCTTTCAATGCCTTTGGGGATAACGAGAAGACGCCCATCCTTCCAAACCGAAGGAAAAACGCCCTCCGCGACACACGAAACACACGAAGCCGGTCCCGAACGGACCAGGTAGGCGGCGACTCTGATCAGGCGGTGGTATTCGGTATCAGTTGCAGGGTCATCATCCGGGCAGAGCGCTTTCATGAGTGCGGTCATAGACCCCCTCACGTCCTCAGTCTCTGCGCCCATGTAACTGATCCCGTTTACCACATTGGCCGGCGGTCGAGCGCGCCCGCACGCCTCCCTGTACGCAAGACCCCATGGGTCGTCGTTACCGGACTCGGCCAACTTCCGAAAGTGTTCAAACTCTGCGGGTTCCTGCGATGTACGGTATGAAGCTCTGGCCTCATGGAACCTTGTCTTCGCGTCGACTTCAGCGATTCCCCCCTTCTTACGCAACGCCTGCCAAACGCATCGTGCTTTGTTCTGTGTCTGTCGTAAGTTGTCCAGCTTGTCTGTCGTAAGCACTCTGTGGGAGCAGACTCGACCAGAGTGGTGAACGCCCTCGCCAAGTCCTCTGCACGGTCTCCCAGCGGAAGCCTACCCGCCCTTTCATGGATAAAGGAGACAAACCTCCTCCAATCCATTCCCCTTGTCCTATATCGCACGGGGTTCACTGGTGGTGATACTGTGACCCCGAGCGTTGACGTTGTGCGCGTGTTTCTAACAGAAGAGGTGATAAGTCTGTGATCGCTAGAAGATATGTCCAGGACCTGCCAATCGCGGACTCGGACGCCGCGTGTACTGATTGTGACATCGACGTTTGATTCGCCGTTTGGCGTGCTGAAGGTAGACAGGTGGCCGCTGACGTTGTGCACGACAAGGTTACGGCAGTTGATGAACTCCTCCATCTGGGCGCGGCGGTCGTTGACGGTTAACCCCTCCCCACGTAGTGACGCGGGAGAGAGTGCCATAGGGGGGTGTGAGCGTTGACATCACCTCCCACCAACACCGAATTGCCCTTCAGGAGGTCCAACGATCTTTCCAACTGCCGGAGGTGGAGTTCAATGGGGTCGCCAAACTGAAAGTAGGTAGACACGACGTAGAGGTCCAGGGTCTCGATGTGGAGGCACGCGAGATGGTCCGACATTAGGTGGCGCAGCATTGCACACGGCGGGCGTGGAGCGGTTTCGCAAGAAAATGCCCGCTCTGGAGCTTTCCCCGCGCTCAAGAGTGAGCCCAGCTCTGGTGTACTGTTCTTGAACAAGAACAATATCCAGGCCGAGCGACTCAGCAATGGCGAGGAGCTCCCTTGTGGCTGTCGCTGCACCACCTAAATTTACCTGCCCCACTCGAAGTACGGGGCTATCCATACTGGACCTGTTGGATCTTCATCTCCTCGGCGTACAGACGGGCCGGGCAACCCTTAGAGGCCGTTCGGTGGGCGTTGTCGCGCTTGAACCGTTTACAGGTTGCACAGCACGGGGCAGCCGCCTTGCAGGTGTCTGCGCGGTGGCCTGACTCGCCGCCCACACGGGACCTCCTTGGCGCGACAGAATTTTTCTGGGTGGCCGTACTGCTGGCACTTGTTGCAGCAGGTGACACCAACGAAGTCGCTTACATCGACCTGCTGCCAACCCACAAAGAGACTGCCGCGTGTCACCAGAACCTCCCGCAGCCGTGGAGAGCACTCGAAGACAACGGTTGTCTCCCTGTATGGACTGCCCCTTCTGGACCTCTTGAAGGCCCCCTTCATGGCTGCCTGCAGACTTGCTAGCGGCCAGTCGGCGTCCTCCTTAAAGTTGAGCTCCCAAATCTCTGATATGACGTGGTCGAACTCAGGGTCCCCATCCACGTTCTGGAGGGCTACTAGGGGTTTTGAAGCAGTTGAAGCGAGTAAAATCGGTAAGAGATCTTGGGGTTCGTCTGGACAACGAGTTGAGGTTCAGAGTCCATATTGTGACCGTTTGTAAAAAGGCGTACAGAATTTTAGGATTCATTTTACGCCAAGCAAACGGTTTCTCAAACATAAGGGCTCTCACGGCTATGTATAATGCCTTAGTCAGAAGCCAGATGGGAAGTGCAGCTTCTGTATGGGCTCCACATGTAGCTAAATATAGCCTAATGTGGGAGCGCATACAGGACAAGTTTACAAGATATCTGTATTGGAAGACCTACGGCGTTTATCCTTTCTATCCCCTGATGTATCCAACCTTATTCGTTTTTAGGTATGGTTGGATACAACAAGCTGGAAACTAGGAGGGATATGGCGCTAGCACTGTATGTGGTGTTCCGAGAGATGATATCCAATCCGACCATCTTGGAGATGATGACACTGTGCGTACCGGACGAGTATGTTGGGCGTCGCAGGCGGCCTCCTCTGTTCGCAGTGCCTCGAGGAAAGACTAACCTGGTAGGCAAGGCGCCACTGACGCGGACCTTACAAGTGCTAAATCTGGTGGCGGTGACCGTTGACATATTTCACTCTCCAAAGAGCGAGTTCGTAGAAGCGACATTATTTAATGCGAGTTATTGTATATAGGTAATTATTATTAATTTGTTTTTTCATTTTAATTATTTATGATTTTGACATTATGAAGATTCGAATTTAATTATTTAGTTATTGTTGTGATTGTATATTCTTATTATTATTGTGTGATTTTTATTTAATTTTTCTGCCATAAGTATGACATGTATTAATTATATTGTGTGTGCCTACTCTATTGCATTACGTCTAACCTGTAATGATAGATGTAATGTTTTAAATAAATAAACATTATATCCTGTAGATTTCTGTAATTATTTCTGTAAATAAAAATTCCTGTATTAGTCTATGTAACAGCACACTTTATACACTGTAGTTTAAGCGCACAGCTGATGTGTTCACCTTCTCTATTTCCCTTTCTCTTTCTAGTCACACACACGCACACTCTGTTGACTGACAGTATCAACCTCTCGGAAAATGTTTTAGTTTAGTCAAATAATAGCGCGCGCTTCACCAGCTTCCTGTTATACTCTCCCGTCCCTTTTCACGAAATCACTCTTACAGAATGCAGGAAAGCGAAAGGAAAGATGTTGCACACCAAAAAAATGCTGAAGGTGTGTGTGTGTGCGTGTGTTTTATGTTTAGATACCTACATAAATGCATGTAGTGTAGGGTATAGGTTAGTGTGTGTGTTGTCTGAGGGTGAAGAAGTGTGTAGGTATAAGTGCATCGTGATTTGGCTTTAATATTATATGGATGTTGGAAACTAAATTATTCGTATTGATTTCATAGTTCGATCAGCTTAAAACTTTTAAGAAATTATTCGTGTTTCATCAGTAGGTACGTTAATGGATATATATAAACAATATATATGTTTTACTTACGTGCCGGGGGTTTCAACACGTTCCGAACTGGAATCATTAGAACAACAACACCGACCGACACGTCGCTCGCTACAAACCGTGACACAATCATGCAAACTGTCGAAGTGAATCTTCATACATTTGTACGGCTTAAAACTACATTGCTTGCCTTACATTGCTTATATTGCCGCGTTCCAAAGTATTGTAATTCTCAAATTAGAAATAGTTTATTAACATTGACGACCTCTGTGGCGCAGTGGGCTAAGGTTTCCGCCGCAGGACAAATGTTTGTATGATCTGCAAGTATTTGTCTCGGGTCTGGGTGTTTCTATGTATAATATGTATGTATGTATGTATGTCCGGGATTATTTATTTATTTATTTTGTTACAAAAGTACAGAAAATATAAGTAGTTAAACATTGATAGCAACGTTGTTATACTGTGTCGCAGCTACCAACGCTTGTATTTGTACCAAATCCACATTTGGTTCTCTACGGTGCGAAGAAATATATTAAAAGAAAAAACAATAGAAATGCATAGGCTAATAAAATATCACTAATGAAAATGTGATCAATTTTGTAATTGTGCGAGAGATGGGACTTGTGTGTGTACGTTTGTGTGTGTGTAGGTATTTACGCGTAGTGGTATGACCGGGCGGGTTACACGTTCCCTCCGGTCTCATAGAAGTCTGGTACCTACTCATAGCGGGAGCCCAAATGGTAGAGAGAATTGGTGATGGTAAAAAAGGGTGTGGTATGGTGTGGGACTCTTCTTGAGTGTGTATGCATGTTTGTTTAGACTTTCAGTGATAACTATATTTAAGTTTTTGGTTTCTTCCTTGAATAGTGAACGAAGCCACGTCAACAAACTTTTTCCTTGCATTTATGTATTTATTTGGCCATATACATATTGCATTTATTTAGCCTTAGGCAGGTCTAGAAAAATCCCAATCATCTTACGTTTTTTGCCGAGGTTTTGGAATAAGTATAGTTAGTTAGTAACTTCCAAAACTGCATCTTCAGTAAGCATACTAGTCAAATTGGTTTTGTAATCCAAGAATTTGCGAAGTCTACCTACCGGTAACTGCTGCACCTACTTGGACGAAACTTGGTACCTAGGCACCTATTTTAAATATAGGTATTTATATTTGACGAACTCTGTGGCGCAGTAGGCGAAGGCCCGCCTGAGACGCGAAGGCTTACCGTGTTTGATTCACGCAGCATGACAAATGTTTGTCTGATCTGTAAATATTTTGTTTAAGTGTTTTTCTAATATAACACTTAATTTACAATTTAATTATACCTACCTATAATAGGATGCTAACTGTCCTATTTGATTGTGCATTACCCCGATCATCTGTTTGTGAAATCGGAAACGGATCAAAGGCTTGGCGTTCGAAGAAATTTGGCTGACATGGCTGACGTTTGATATGTATGAAATGACAATCTTGTGACGTTAAGAATCAGATATACATAAGAGTGAATGATATCCAAAGACATAAAAAAATATTTTACTCTGTGGGTAGTCCTCCCTTCCCTCTCCTAGTCTTTCCTTGGGTCCCTCCATTCCATCCATCTAGTTCTGCGAGTAGTTCCCTTCCCTCTCTCCCTCCCCTTGATTCCGTTTTGCACATTCCACCAGTGTACTAACTAAATCCAAATCTGCGTAAAATCGTGAAAGTATAATGCCTAAGAAAAAGACGGGACAGCGTAAAAAAGCTGAGAAACAGAAGCTACGTCAGAAAGAAATACGTGCCGCACGAGAGCATGTGGACCTCGCGCAACACCCTTGTAACGTACCCATGGAGTGCGACAAGTGCCAGAAGTAAGGAACCAATCGTAAATTCTTCAGATAATGCTGTAGGTACCTCAAAGAGGTTGACATGCCATGCATAGAGAGAATAAGATGCTCATGTTTATGTTTTTGTAGGAAGCAGAAAAGTCGAGCTTTCTGCTACTTCTGCCAAACTCTGCAGCGGTTGCCAACGTGCGCGCACTGCGGGAAGGTGAAATGCATGCTGAAGACTGGAGACTGCGTTGTGCGGCACCCTGGCGTCTACACCACCGGCCTCGGCATGGTGGTAATAACACCGCTTCACTTTTCCAACATTAGTATATTTTCTGTTTTTAAATATTGGGTTGCGTAAAATTGTGTTGTATGTTTGTTTATAACTTAATTATGCAGCCAATATTATGGTGTTTCAGGGTGCGATTTGTGACTTCTGCGAGGCATGGGTGTGTCACGGGCGAAAATGTTTGAACGCACATGCATGTACATGTCCTCTCATGGATGCTGTGTGTCTGGAATGTGAACGAGGTTGAGTTTCATTCTTCCTTTTAAAATCCGCCATTATTGTATAAAATTCAGGTATTTTACTTTATTTATTTTCTAGGAGTGTGGGAGCATGGTGGTCGAGTCTTCCGCTGCTGCTTCTGTCAGGGATTTTTATGTGAGGATGACCAGTTTGAGCACCAAGCTTCATGTCAAGTGTTGGAGTCTGAAACCTACAAGTGTGAGTATAGTAATAAACAGTTTATTATCTTATCTACAAGAAACATTAATCTTTCAATAAGGTAAGGTGTTTTTTTATAGATAGAAGTTTATTTATATTTTAACCTCATCATCACCTTATTGGATTTTTCATGGTAATTGGTACAATAATTTAATTATGCACAGGTCAATCATGTAACCGCATTGGACAGTATTCATGCCTTCGTTGCAAGATCTGCTTCTGCGAGGAGCATGTGAAGAGGCGCGGAGTGCGCATCGATCGTCGCCAGGCGCCGCCTTGCCCCAAGTGCAACTACCCAACAGCCATCACTGCAGACCTCAGCATGTCCAGTATGTACTTTTGAAAAAGTTCCTTTAAGTATGACATCTATAATACATCAACTTCATGGCCATGGATGTCAAAAACAATAGAGTGATAGGGTGTCAATAAAACCAAACTTGGAACAAATACTTAAAAATCATGCATACAGTTATTTCTGCTCTTCACCATGTGTACCACACTGTACCACCAAGGTTGCCAAATTGGTTATCAGTATCAGCCACTACATTTTTCTGCCTGAATGGGATAAACTCAAACTCTTCTACATGGATTTTGATTAATGGATGGATTCATGATGAAGGTTTGGGTGTATAGTTCACCATTCAAAGCCAGAGTGGGTTGCTAGTAAATAATATGTACTGAACATTATTATTCATGGACACAACTGGCCTACAGTGGCTTTAGACAAGGACGATTGGAGGAAGAGAGGACTTTACTCTGTAGTGAAACATGGGGTATTGTAATTTAAATATTTAATATGATTGTAATTTTCAGCTCGTTCGCATCGCTACGGAAGACAGGGCACCGCGGCTGCCGACGACGACTACGGCGATGGCGATTACTCAGGAGATGGTTACTCTGGATATGGGGCGTACGGCGGTATGTAACGAACAATTTTTACTAAATAAATATACCTATATATATATATATTATAATCAATTGCCGTGCGTTAGTCTTGCAAAAACTTGGAAATGACTCAACCAATTCGTCTTTTTTTATTTGTTTGCTGCAGTAGGTAGGTACTTGGCTGGTTCACAATCAAATCAATTTTAAGTAGTGCAAAGTTCTAGTCATGGATAAATATCTATCTAGAAATATCTCGGTAATTAATAATAAAAATAATACTAATACCGGACATTTCACATAGCATCATCTGGCCCCAAAGTAAGCAGAGCTTGTGTTATGGGTACCACATGACTGATATACTACTTATATACTTGATTTTTTTGTAAATACATACATATTATACATAGAAACACCCAGACCCAAGACAAATACTTGCAGATCATACAAACATTTGTCCCGTGGCGGGAATCGAACCCGCAACCTTTTACGTCTCAGCCGGACCTAAGCCCACTGCGCCACAGAGGTCGTCAATTACCATGAACCATTGATTAACTACATAATGAACTCTTCATAAAATTAGTATGATAAAAAGTCCTTTATATTATGAAGTATTTAAAATTCATTCTCGTATAAATGGGCCTAGATTCCATAAAAAAAGCAGCATCGTATCTATCCTTGAGTTTTGAGGCAACAAAGACATGAGCTTACAAGAAAAGCAACTCAAAATCGGAACCTAATTTTATGTAGGGGGTTACGCTTCAAAATAATGTTATTGTTCAGGTGACGGCGGCGGCGCAGAAGGAGGTGACTCTTCGTATTCCGAATCAGGCTCTGAGGAGGAGGATGATGAAGACGAATCGGAGGAAGAGTCTGAAGAGGAGCAGAAACCAGAGCCTAAAGACGCGCCTGAGAAGTCTTAATAACATGCTTGCTATACTTACACTAGTGTAAAACATTTTAGAAATAATATATTTTTCCTTTATTATATTATACCTGTATATATTTTAAACTACATTGCCTTTTATTTTAAAACAGCACTTTTAAAATTAATATTAATATTTAAAAAACTAATATTTTTACCAACTAAAAAAAAGGAGAAGGTTCTCGATTTGATTGTAGTTTTTATGTTTGTTTCCTTATAACTCAGTCATCAACCGATTTCAATCAACCGATTTGAAAATAATAATTTTTAAAGAACTTAGTTATTAAGGTTAAATGAAAAAGGTTTATTATTTTTTGCTTCTCAGTTTTTTCGGCGATTTAATTTTTTGTTAAAAAGTTTTATATGGTTGTTAACTCGGAACCTAATTTATGAACCGATTTGAAAAAATATGTTTTTGTTTGGGAGGGTTCCCGTTAGGTCCCATTTAAATTCTAAGAAAAATAACCCTACAAATTGTATCAATAAAATCTGTTTTTTTTTTAGTTTTTCAAACGTAATTATTTTGATATTGTTATATGCATCCACATAGTATCGTAGCTGAGCAGCCAAACGGAAAAAATGAAGGAGGAGAAATACTTTTTAAAAGTTATACCTTAATTACAGAAATGTACAATAATAAAAAATACATCATATGAAACAGTTAAGGACAGTTTAAAACAATCTATGGATTGCTCAACTAATCCAGATCACTGTTAAAGGGCAGCGTCCACAAGATACTAACGGCATTCCGCGTTCAATAGCAAAAGATAATACGCTGTGCAAGATAAGAGCCAGGTTTTGGGTCACGCGATGGTTTTACTAGATGCCAACAACTTTAAAAACGCGATGGGCTCCTGTAAGGTGTTTACAGAATTTTTGATACAATCAATGTCTATCAGATTCGATTATTAATACGCATTATTTATTAATAGTTTGTATTGATATTATAGTTCGAGTACCTATTACGTACGTAACATCCACCTTCCATAATACCATTTCATCAATAGTAATCAATGTTTTGATTGTATCTGAATTACATGATCACCCGGCTGGCCCGATTACTCACGGGCCCATGGCTTCGTCTCCAAGAGGCTCAAATATGTAATTTGTTTAATAGGCCTTTCACAAAATTGAATTTGGCAATAAATATAAATCAAAATGTTATGTATTGCAATCCGCACATTTTAATATAAAAATATTAATGTATCGTTTGAAAAATCGCGCCTATTTCTAATGATATTTTTATTTTTCGTAGAACTTATAATTTGCAGCTGGCAGGACAAATACCTTCAAGCCGGGTTGTCAGTATGTAGGAAAGGGAAGTGCTAAATATTATCCGACCACTCGGATCTTACACTAGATTTATTTATTAGTTTTTCCCATTGATTCTGTGTATTTTGAATGTGGAGTGTTTACCTGTGCTGGGAGTCCTATATTTTAGAGCTCATTATTCAATATATGTATATTTTGCTATGACACACATAACACCCAACTTAGGGAGCATGACTGGGACAGGTCAATTCTTGGATCGAAAAACCTTTGAGACGACTGTCCTGTCCCATTGAAACAATTTACGCGACCAGGATCCCTTTGTTGAATGTACCTAACCATTAGATCATCCCGTTAATTAAAGTTTGGTAGGTTTATATAGATAGAAGTTATTCTCATATTCCTTACGAGGCCGTTTCCACCACAGTATGGAAGCATTTGCATGACATTTTATTTTATCAAACAAGTTAGTCAAGTCAAATCAAGCAAATCTATTGATTGACATTGTGATTGTTTGACAGTTGACATGACAGCACAGCTGCGCAGCAGCCACAGCAGTTCTCGTCTCGTCTCGGTCTCGCTTGTCTTGAAAACTTATGCGCTTTGCTGTGTTAGTTATTTGTGCCGTTATTATTATTATCGTGTAACTCTGTGTTCATCACCAGTGCATATTTTCTTTAACGTATCCGTCCATCGGTGTCTAATTGTGTATGGAAGTAGTGGCGCGGCTGCGGAGGATGGGTTTGGGCGGTCGGTGAAAGTGGCCTGCAGACGGCGAGCGTGCCTCCGCGCGCAGAGGAGCTGACGATGGGCGTAGGCCTGCAGCCGCTCGAGTTCACGGAGTGCCTGGCGGACAGCCCGCACTTCCGCGAGAACCTGCAGCGCCACGAGAAAGAGCTCGAACGCACCAGCCAGCAGATCAAACGACTCATCAAAGAGGTGAAAGATGTCGTGCAGGCCGCCAAACGTAAGTCCTTTGCCTCTATCTGTCCCTTCACTTCACCGCCTGCGCGGCGTTTGTCGCTCGCGACTCTTGACACTCAAGGTCTCTTGCATTACTCATAACAATACAAAAGAACACATCACACAATAAAATTACTTATACAAAAATTTAGTAACCTGTCACTATTTGGAATGTTATATTGCTATGGTACAATGTATGATATGTAATGTAAAAGGGAAATAAGGGACCAAGGATCTGTTTATAATGCCTGGGGATTACCGGATATTATAATTTCGTCTATTGGACTATTGATTTACCTGAGAGTTTTTTGAAGGAAGAAAACCAAAGATAATAATATAATATATCTATTTACTTATCAAAATGTTAATTTGTCAGCTTATCTAAGTAGTCGATGCATTGATAGGAATGGATATTGAGTCAATAATCATAACATGACTCTATAATTTACTAATGGATTAATTAGGTAGTTGGAAAATTACTAAGCTATACTACACATTTCAACTAGATGTATGGATATTAATTTATGTACATACTTCCATAGTAAAAAAATCACAATGTCTTTATCAAATTTTTGTTTTATTATTTTTTACATAATTTAATTCTGCTACGCCACTTGTATGTTTAAGACAATTTAAAAAAATTAAGACTCCTTTCCTTTACCATTATCCTTTAAAATTGTTTAAGTGAAGTGACAGAAACACCATTTATACTACTAACTAGAAACTACGTTTTAGCCTTGAAATTTAAGTGGTGTTTCAGAATTCTGTCATTATAATCCAAGGCTCAGTCGTACAATTAAACTTAAATTCTCATTTTAAAGTTCAATGTTACAATTATGAAAAGTTTACCTATATTATCACAGCAAGCATAAATAAAAAGATTTTAATTTGAATAAATGAAATAATGATAGGTAAGTACTTATATTTCATTTGGGTCTGGGTGTTTTTCTATAAATATGCTTAATATGTAGGTACATAATATTAACTATTTATGTAAAAAATGTATGATGCTGTGTAAAATGTCTAGCATTATTATTTTTTATTTCAATAATTAATGCAGATGTTTTAAAATTCCAAGAGTTTTATAAGGGTCAGTTTTAGATTGGATTCATTGAAGTTGTTTCTATTTATGCATTTTATTTATTTATTTTTGGATAACAAAATAAATAATGCCGGACATTTCACACAGCATCATCTGGCCCCAAAAGTAAGCAGAGCTTGTGTTATGGGTATCAAAGGCAAAAACACAATATAATAAGCTTTGAATAGGTTCTTATTACAATCCAAAATTGTAATAACATAATGTACAAGAATATTATATAAAATACTTAAGAAATAAGTTATGTAATTCCATACATAGACTTATGTCTATGTATGGAATTATTATAGACTTGGGATTCTCAGTAAAATCCCTACTAATATTATAAAATGTGAAAGTAATCCTGTATGTCTGCTTGTTATGTGTTCAAGCTTAAACCTCTGAACTGATTTTGATTAATTTTGGTATTGAGATAGATGGGACCTTGGAGAAGGGCATAGACTACTTTTTATGTAGGTACCATGCAGTGGGCATATGTCATATACCATATGTGGGCCGCAGCTAGTATTCTATATATGATACATAGCCCTATTCCTAAAATGAAATCTGAAGTCATAATGTCACTACTGTTATAGAAGTGAAAATCGGTTTTCTTCTAAAATAGCTGCAATTTTTCGTAATATACAAGATTCCTAGCAGATGCGTTGGTGCAGGCAGGATTTCTAACTGCAAAGTGCGGGTGGAATGTGTGTCAATGAGTTTGTTAATTAGCACTAACGTGTGCGGTGGTGAACACTTCATGTAGCACACAAGTTATTCACTAACTATTACCTATTCCTGATAATCTGTTAAAATAATTTTACTGACTAAAAGTATTCCTTATTAACAGAAATGTATAGAACAATATACTGTAACATCAAATACATGTTAGCTGATCCATTTAAAACAATCTAAAGATAGCTCAACTGATTCAGATCACTTATCACCGTACCTCATTAATTTATTTGAGACACTATTAACTATAGTTCAAAAAAATGTATATCAGGTTCATTTAAGTAATTATGTTATATCAATTTACTAGCTGCTGCCTGCAGCTTCGCTCGCATAGTATAATAATAATATATAATTATAATAATACATATTGGTGGACAATGCACACAACACAATCTAATCCTAAACAAAGCATAGCTTGTATTATGGTGGTTTATTTTTATTTTTATTTTTATTATGGTGGCTGGATGACTGATAGAATACTTACTTATATATTTTTAAATACATACTTATGATACTTAATAACACCCAGACACAGAACAAACACCTATGTTCTTCACACATATGTTTAATCCTGAGAGGGAATCGAACCCACAACCTACAGCGCTGAAGGCAGAGTTACTACCAATTGAGCTGATAGGCCAGTATGTTGATGAAACGTAGTTAATTATATTTATCTAGGTTCATATCTATATCTATACCAAGTTTCATACAAATCGGTTCAAAAATTATAGCGTGTTTAAGAAACAAAGAACCATCCAAACATTACACAAACTATCATGTAATTTATATTATCACCTTTATAAAGATAAATAGTGCCTAGAAAGAACTCAATTAGCCTCTACCATGTACAAGTTTGAGTTGGTATTGGAACAAATTGATAAGATTCATTTCTGAATCACCCTTTTAGTCTTGTAATGGTATGATTAACAGAGGCAATGTGACGTGAATTCATTCCTCCCATTATGGCAACAGCGTTGACTGTTCAATGAACGTCGACTGCTACATTGCCGGTGCTTATCGGCACCGCCTATTAGTGCATACTAATTTCTCGTTTACCTCAATGGCACATTCTATTGTTGTACGGTATGTTTACGTGTAAGTGTTACCGCGAGTGCCATAATCTACATTCGCGCGACGACGCGACTTAGCTATTATAATACCTTTAAACATGCATGAGTCATAGATCTCGTTACTGTGTCTGTTTGCATCAATCAAGTCTTAGAATGCTCGCTTATTCTTTCCCCAGCCACGAAGTACTATAGATACTACACATATCCTTTTCCCTCCTAGCGCTGAGGTCCATGCACTCAATACATACTTTTTTCTTACGACAATATTTAGATCACTGTCTAGGTATATCTAATAATGTACGAAGTCCTTACTGACTGACTGACAGACATAGCGCGGCTTATAAATACAATAGCTATAAACCGCTGGTGAAAATGTGAGTGCCGTGCGAGTGGTACCGCGGGTTTTACTAAGCTTGCTCCTCATAAAGGATGAGCGTCATTTTTTGTGTCTTGATCGCAGTGCTCTGCACCTATTGACGGCGACGCGGTCTCTCCATAACAGCCTCCCGCGCGCGCCATACAATAACGTAATGTGGGCAATGACCATTACTTAATTTGGCTATGAGAGCTTCAGTACTGTTATTTTTAATTTATGATAAGCTCTTGATGTAAAACTGGTCTGGTCAATTGTCTAAAATCTTACGCTACGTCAAGCTTAGCGAAGGTGATGGAAGCCCGAATTTTAGGAACCAGAGCGAATAGAGTATGTTCTGTGCGTAGCCTATCAATATGATGAATGTGTGATTATGTCGCGATCGACGCCATTGGTCGCGGCCTCGCTATCTCTCCGATTGTAAGGATGACCTTGAAGCACCTACTGACTGGTTACCGATGCAGAGTAAAATTCAAATTTTACAAAGCATTTCTAGTCTTAGGTATTTTAGACCTACAAGTAACATACTGATCGAACCTTTACATTATAGCAATTTAATTTAAAAACATTAAGATTAGAAGTCGCCCCTATTTGAGCTACGATAATCTAGGATCAATGTAGGTACTACATAAATGACAAAAATAATGAACTAATTAAAGCTAACAAAATTGTCAAGGATAATACAAAACAGTGTTAAGACCAGACGTGTTCCTTGCCGGATTCTTCTTGAACTGGGGTTAGGAAGAACCGGCACCTCGATTCACTACCACATAAGAAGACGATTCAAAGTGGTCCTTGTGGTTGTATTGAATAAAAATGATGTGAATTTAATTGAGTTGAATATGTAAGTAGTTTGTTAGTAAACGCATAAAATAACAACTTAAAATGGCGAGAAAACTTTGCTCCGCAGTAGTGTGACACAGAGGGGTGAACATTTTTATGTACTTACCTACTTACTTAAGTTCTTTAAAAGGTTTAAAAGGATAAACTAAAAGTAGAAAATGAATGAATTCGTGTTTACTTTTTGGAAAACATGTATTAAAAAACATAAAACATAAACACCATTCTTGATGATCTTGTAGTCTGTTTTCTTTCTCTGCAATCGATTTATTTACGTCCACTTTTTTCGGCGCTCTGGGAATTTTGGATCTCTGAACATACGATTGTAATAATCGCTAAAAGTTTATATTAAGAGCTAAACGACCATTAAGTAATTCAAGAATCTTCCTTATATTATGGAAAAAATGCACACTTTTTGTTTGCTATGAATAATTTTAATTTAAATAAGAATCAATTTCTTATGTATTATGGCATGACGAACGAAGTAAAATGAACAATGAAAAGTAATCCCACACTCTATTATGTGTTTGCGTTAGCGAATTACACTCCTTCACTACACATTTCGCCGTTTTGTTGAAAATAAACATTGGTCAGCGTCAAGATTGTGACTGATTGAATGATAGAAGCAAGTAGGACTCCGTACTCCGCTGGAGGTACTTTACGTTCTGCGACCCCAGAATTTTATTTCGGATCTTTTATATATATATCTATGATTGAAATGTACAAACAAAGAACTTTCAAATGACACCGAACTCGATACATTTGTTTATTGCTGCAACTATATTTGTTTTCCCTCCCTTTTGAAACCCTATCTCATCATAACCCCTTTCCAATTTGGTTTCCTAGTTGCCAGCTCATTTCTCAGTTCCAATCTGACGACCTGTCAAATTACATGCACATCGGATCAATGGTTAGAAAGTTATCGTCGAACAAATCGTCAACTACACAAATCCAAATCGCCCAAGTTGCCACACATCTTCCCTATTAACCTATTATCTAAACATATATTATCAGAATGATCTACTTAATTTATCTTATTGCTTTAGTATCCGCGCGCGTCTTACCTACTTAAAAATAGTATTTATGCTATTCCAGGTCACAAACTACATGTAGGTAAGTATACCATACTTTGTCCAAATCGGTTCAGTCACTACGGCGTGATTGAGCCTAACATCCAAATATACTAACATCTACACACTTTGCAACTATAATACCACACATATTAAAAACCTGGATAGCGAATAATGTAACAAGGAATAACAAAAAAAATTGAAATGATAGAGAAGAAAATGAGTAACAAAATTCCCTATATTGACGCCAGTGTGTTACGTGCAGGGTTGGGCGCGACGCAGCTGGCGCTGGCTGCCAGCATGGAGCAGTTCGAGTTCGCGGGCATCAGCGCCTCCATGACAGAGGACGAGCGCGTCATCTCGCGATCGCTGCATCACTTCGCGCATCTCATCCGGACTATTGAGGATGAGCGGGAGCGCATGGTAAGAACAATAACCACACCGTTGCACGAACTTACGACACGACAGTCAAATCTACAGCTTGTACGGCGATGGAATCGCCTACGTCCGCAGGATAGACGCCGCTACAACGCAGTCACCTTGGAACAATGCAGAAAAATCTCAATCATATTTGAATGGTCTACGTCTTCTAGCGTGATTCATTGCGCTGCTTTGCTTAGTTAGATAATGTTTTGTAATTTCCAAATCATACACCATACATAAACTAACAGGTACCTAGCAGATAAGATTAGAGTTGTATCGTAAAGCTAACACTTTCCAATGCGCGTTATATATCATCATTTAGTATAACTGCGTGAGTATGCCTTGAAATGTATGCGTCGTTTGTGCGTTTGCGTTAGAAAAGCGGCTTGTGCCGTCGGCGACAGGTTTGTTGATGGTTCGACTTTCATCCGGCGATAATGAGCCAATGTCAAGGGAACTTGCGCTTTCGAGAGGCACCGGTTAGCGCATCACGATGCGACCTCTATGCCGATTGTTCGCGGCCACCTGCCCACGCCCGCGGCAGCTTCCGCTCACTGGGTTGCATACAGTACCATTGTCCCCGAGCTTGCCCTTCAAACTGAGCCATGCTCCATACAAATATCTGTTGGAGTTTAGCTACCTTGTGCAAAAGCAGTTATGGTAAAAGCAGGTAAAAAAAAATATATGTCTGTAAAATATGTTGCGGGAAACGATTCGAAAGTATGAAGTCACAACACGCAGGATCAATGAAACGAAATCCAAACAACTCCAGCGTGCTAGTACGTATTATCGGTAGTGTAACGACTAGTGTAAGATTGAGCTGTTGTAATTGAGTGGACCTGTTGTTTGTAAACATGAGTCGAAGCGACCTTCAACTTTCTATTCGCGCCACGATCGGACACTTTTACTGTCGGTGGTCGCACGGGCCGCATGCCAACGAGCCGGGCCGGCTGTGAGAGCCGGTGTGGCGTCACGAGTCGACCACTGGCGCACCGCGCGCGGAACCAGCGGACCTTGAATGTCAATGCGGCTCTCAAGTGTCCAGCGACACTTCCTCTACTCTGCGGTCACAAGAGATTATACAACGCGACACGCTACTATAATCACTGCTGCCCGCAGCTACGTACTCGTGGCACCTATTTAAAATGTAGACTATATCCATCCCAAAGATAAAACCTATCTCCTTGCCAAATTTCATCCAGATCTGTTGATTCATTAAGCCGTCAAAAAGTTAAATATGCATACAAAGACACTTTTGTTATTTATGGTAGTATGATCTATACTACTAGTATAGATCAAGGATACACTTTTAGCGCAACGTTTTTTGTTAATTCTTGTTGCGGTAACTGACGCTACGACTTGCTTGACTTTTCCTTTCGTGGGGTTTTTTACCGGTCATTCGACGGATACTCAATCTTGTACTTATATTTTATATATACTATACCTAAGCACTTGTATCTTACAAAACACAGGACGGACGACGTATTGTAGTACGAGTATAACATACTTAATTATGTCTGTCACAGTTTGCGAACCATAACAGGCCAGCGTCCATAGAATACGGTTAGTTATTTAACAAGGTGTCGCATCGCGACGCGTGCTTTTGTCGTGCATGGTGATGACATGCGCAGGCGCCGGACATAATTAAAGTTATTAAGGACGTGATTGAGTCAAGACTCACGTCCGCTGATAGCCGTGACCGATTCATCGTAGCGGGATGCGAGGCGGTGAGGGACGATGTGTGCTCTATGTTCTAAGACAATAGTTAGCGATAGGACACGTCCGCCTGAACCTATACTTACCGACTTTATTTTATGTGTCAATACCTAGGTTGTTATATTGCGACAGAGCGATACCAAATACAAACAGTGGCAGTGCCGATAACCTAGATTTGTAAGAGGAATTAATGCTGTCATATCATTAAGCTGCCTTCTGTTACAACAAAGACTGATATTAGCGCGAGCGTGTCTTGCCGTTGCATTGCCTTACAACCAGACACTTGATTTTCCCATTCTCAAGATCTTACTACTTTGTTGCGTTAGAGTTTCATGAAAATCATACAATGGCCTCAATTCTATTGGCACCAACCTAACTAATTTTAATTAAAATTAGGTTTTGAACTGTCAACTTAATTAAGTGTTCCTAATTTAGTTAGATGGTACTAACCGAATAGGTTTTACAAATTCTATGATTAACTAAATATATTTTAGACAATTTCTAATTTCGAAATGATCAATCGAATCGCCACCACTATCTTATATTGCAATAACAGCTAAACGCTGAGAATAAGTTCCAGAGTCTCAAGCACCGCCGTCAAGTTGCTTGCCTTTCGATCTTATATAGGATACATTTTGGAGAATATGCCCAGGAATTACATCTAATCCACTAATCTAATTCCACATCTGCTTTTCACAACAGGACAAGCAGACGCACCGCTCAATACCATCAAAACCTTGTTAGTCTACCACCCTTACGAACAAAGCGCTTTGCTTCCACATTTATAATGCGTACAGCCAAGGATTGGAATGCTTTGCCGTCGTCTGTCTTTCCTGAAAACTACAATCTAGGTTGAAGATACCTAGATTCGAGTTTAGAGTCTCGAGTAAATATGTGTCTTCTAGACCTGCGTGCCCCATCGTCAGCCACATAGTCGCTTAACATCAGGCGAGATTTGGTCAAAAATAGGTCTATCGATGATAAAAAAAAGTTATTTTTTTCCACAAAATTAACTTTCACTTATCGATCAATTAAAACAGTAAGTTATCGTTGGTATCCTTCCGTAGAGTTATAACATAGACTCGTTTATTACGTGGTGACTGGTGTTGTTATGCAACGAAGGACTCTGCTAATGCGGCGCGGCGAACCGGTTTACGAATGTCGCATTTATAATTATTATAATGGAAAGTGGAGCTGCTAATAAGCCGTATTTAGCCTCTGTTGTGTTGTTGATATAATAAATTGCATAACGATTAATAATTCTGCACTCTGCCTTGAATAATGCGTTGCAATAGTTCGAGTCGCCTCGTTTCTGTCAATAGTGTAAGCATTATGTTTACTTGAACGCTTGTTAACTGATTTTCCATTGTTTGTATCGTAGTAACATTCAATGTTGTATCCGCAATGTTTCAAATGTTTTGAAGTATTACAGGATCAACACGTCTTTTACAACATTATTCTAACTTGAGTACAGAGTATTAAATTGAAACATGTTGACGAGTGATTGGACCAATTGAGAGATGAATGAATGGGGTGATAATAGTGAATGAGGCAAGCTTCTTAATTCCTATAAATAAGTCCTCAGCGGTCTATACGCCAGCATAATGTACATGGATGTAGTTTTTAAAGCTACCGGACGATGTCTTGCGTTATAATTACGGCTTCAAAGCCCTGGGAGGCTGTTAATTGTCTCGCTAACAATAGCTTTCTAAACATTATCTTGAAATACATCTTACATTATTCACAAACCTCGAGCTTCATTTTGCTAATTGCCATCTATTCACGTGCAGGACTGTAAGCGACCTGAATGCCTTTCAAATGACTCTGTAGGATACGTGAGTATATTTGCGTTGTCCATTGTCACCGAGCACGGCGCAGATACTCGTTTTACTTAGCGCAATTCATCTAGGAGTTTTCCTCACGGCGATGTGTGAACTGGTGTTTAGGTAAACAGATTGTGTAGCTAGCAGATATTAATTGAAAGGCCCCTCGGCACGGCCATGTGTTGTCGGTTGTTGCTTTGTTTACACAAAGGTAGTATTTGAATAGAAACGCGACCGAAATAACTGCTATGACGGCGGTTCGTGGTTATCCCGCCTTAGATGGAAACTGCAATGTTTATCTGAGACGGTGTCCTCGTTCCGAAGAATGTTTTGAATGCCAGTTTTCCTTATTGCTTGTGCCAGTAAGTATGATGAGGTGATTATAGGGAACTATGTACTATTGAAAACACAGCTTGCGAATTGCGGTTACTTGACTGAGTAAAGTTTTGTTCCTGGAAGATATTTAGTATGTTTCTGGTGCATGAATGTTTTGTAGCCGCGAAATCGTACAAATATGTTGTGGTTACTGACATTACATAATCTTTTAAACTTCCTCATTATGTCACTTCTACAGCCACAATGAGTGAACGCTCAATGTGGCTATGTCGTATTATATTATAGTACTTGCCTGGATGACGGATATAATATAAAAATATAAAACACAAATAAAACGTCATTTTCTAAAAATGAAACCTAGCTAGATCGATTCATCGCCCCCGAAACACCCTGCATACTAAATTTAATGAAAATCGTTGGAGCCGAATTCAGATTATGTATATATGTACAATTATACAAGAATTTCTCGTTTGACTGGCCTGTCAGCTCAGTTGGTAGTAGCTCTGCCTTCTGCGCTGTAGGTTGAGGATTCGATTCCTTCTCAGGAAAAACATTTGTGTGATGAACACAGGTGTTTGTTCTTTGTCTGGATGTTATAAGGTACCATAAGTATTTATTTAAAAATATATACTTAAGTATTCTATCCGTAATCTGGTCACTATAATACAAGCTATGCTGAGTTTAGGTATTGTGTGCAATTTCCTCAAATATTTATTTATATAGGTAACTAGCTGACCCGGCAAACGTTGTTTTGCCTTATTGAACATAAAAAAAAATGTTGGGGTATAAAAAATAATTATAAACCTATTCTCAGACCTACTGAATATACATATAAAATTTCATCAAAATCGGGCAAGCCGTTTCGGATGAGTATAAACGCGAAAACTGTGACACAAGATTTTTATATATATAGGGATAGAATTTTGCGGGTTTGATTTCTGTCGCCGGACTTGCATTAAGTAGTATGTCGTTCCCATAACATAAGCTCTGCTTTTTTGGGGGCTGGAGCTTACGATGATGCTGCGTAAAATGTCCAGCATTATTTATTTATTTATTTATATAAGATAGGATATATGATAGATAACTTATCTATGATGCTTTTGTTTACAGTTGGGCCGAGCTCATGAGCAGATCATCCAGCCTCTGGAGCGCTTCCGAAAGGAGCATATCGGGGCCGTGAAGGTACTGCTACCCATTATTAACTTCCTCAGTACGAAGAGTAGCGAACGCGCAACCCTAGCGATTATCCATTACGCCAAGTACTTCGCCGATGCTGGTACGGCTATAAATAATGCGCGACGTCTTATGGCTTCCTAAATCTCTGCTGACTTTGGGATTTTATGTTCTTATCGGCTTACGGGTGATTTGATAATGCACACCCTAGATTAGGAGTGAAAATATTATGTTCAGGAAATGTTTTTAGTACCTAAAACTTGATCCTGCGTACCAAAAACTTGAAGCTTATTTACCTTGGGTATGTATCAAGGCTATAATTTTGATGTACAGCAAGCAGGATGATATTTTTAGTGAAACAAGGCGTTTTAATTATGAACTAGTGGTTGCCCACTGGTCGAAATGGGACCATAATTAATTAATAATGTAATTTTTATGCATAATTCTAAAACAATATTAGCATTCTGCACTCGTTCTCTATATAAACTACTAGCTGTCCGCGCGCAGCTTTACCCGCGTTGAAGATTTTTCCCAGGACAAACCAATTTTTCCGGGATAAAATATAACCTATGTCACCCAGGGATAGTGTAGCTTTCCAACGGTAAATATTTTTTCAAATCGGTCCAGTAGTTTCAGAGCTTATTCAATTAAAACAAACAAACAATCAAATATTTCCTCTTTATATTATTAGTATAGAATAAGTTTGCGAAATTTCATACTCCTCCGTCCGCGCAATTTGCGTAAAAAGGGTTATCTACAAATTTTTGCTTCACGTATTATTATATAGATGACTAGATGCCGCCCGCGGCTTCGCGCTCGTGGTACTTACATAAAAAGTAGCCTTAGTCCTTCTCCAAGGTCCCATCTATCTCTATACCAAAATTCATCAAAATCGGTTCAGCGATTTAGGCGTGAAAACTTGACAGACAGACAGAGTTACTTTCGCATTTGTAATATTAGTAGGGATAGAACTGTCGAGTTTCCTGAGGTGCTAGTGTAATCTCTTATTCTTAATCAAGTCATAGAATTCATCATGTTACCATGATGTTTTACATATATTGACATCTCTTTCATTAAAATTAGAATAATTATGATATAGTTTAATGATACAGTACTTATATACTGTACATTATCACACATTTTAAAATTACAAGTGATTATGACTAACAGAAGAGCTAACATCAGAGAAGGAAAACTTGAAACAAACCCGGCTGGGTGCCAGCCGTTATGCACCTGCAACCGAACCGACACCGCATGTACTAACTCGTCTTTCCTGCGGGTCCTGTCGGCAAGCGAGAGAGGTTATAGGTACCTGGGAAGGCCTGCGCTATCAAACAGAATCCCAGGCAGAGTTTCGTCAGTGGAAAGGAAACTTCACCCACCTCAGCTTGCTGGAGTGGATCCATGAACGAATGTTTTCAATTACAAAAACTTCTCTGTAACTTGACTGACGCCACCTAAATCATCTTCAACAGATGAACTAAGGCTATGATAAAGATGATTATGAATAAGAGAGTAGGATAGTATGGAATGTTTTTGACTGACATCAATAAAAAGATTATGTTCTCTCGTCAGCACTACGTGTTTTTTTTTAATGTAGATATAACGGGTTGTCCAATAAGAGGTGTTATTTTGAATAGCCCGCTATTTCGGTAGATGTAACTTTTAAAGCTGTAATTTTTTAACATTAACAAGTAGAAACTACGCCATTAATAAAAATGGAACGATACACGCTTCAACAACGAATTGAAATTATTAAAATTCACTTTTGAAAATGGTGAAAATTTGGCAGAGACGGTTCGTAAAACTAAAACATTTTCGGTAACTCCTATTTGTTCTATAGTACTGTTACGTCATAGAACTTTTAAAACTTTTTTATCCCTGTAGTTCAATGGTAGGACTATTGAAACGAAAACTAGCCCATTTGTTCTATAGAACTAATACGATCTGGTAACTTTTATTAGTTCTATAGAACTGTTGGTCCATGGAACTTTTAAAACTTTTTTGTCCTTGTAGTGGAATGGTAGAACCATTGAAACGAAATTTGTGCTTATTGAACAACCCTTTACATAATGTTCTTACTTACATATGAAAAAAACTAATTTCGAAAAAATCTTCGTTATCCACAGCTAGACTTCACCCACTGCTGGGTTAGACACATCTTTTGTTGATTGAAACTACATACGGGTATGTACTCCGTATGTAGTTTCAATTAACAAAATATGTTTTAATAGGAAGTATAAGATGGTATATAAACGTTGGTCGTCCAGCAGCGAAATGGGCAGACGATATCGTTAGTATCGCGGGCAGAGCCTGAATGAAGCGCAAATATAAAGAGAGGCTCTTTATATTTGCGCTTCATTCAGGCTCTGCCCGCGATACTAACGATATCGTCTGCCCATTTCGCTGCTGGACGACCAACGTTTATATACCATCTTATACTTCCTATTAAAACATATTTTGTTAATTGAAACTACATACGGAGTACATACCCGTATGTAGTTTCAATCAACAAAAGATGTGTCTAATAAAGAACGCGGAGCGGGGAGTGAGAACACAGTCAGCTATTCATCTTCTCAGTGCCGGGGCCGGCGTGATCCGTCGCGCGCCGCTACGCTCACGATCTCACAGAATGCTTCTCATACTAACTCATAGCTACCGCTGTATTGTATGAGTATAAACGCATCCATCCGACACGCCATGTGTGACATTCAATATGCCATGCCTCGTCTTACGTGAATAGGATGAATATCATCTACATAATCGGCCTTCCACACCAACATGCCCCATCCTTGTTTATTTATAGTCCAGTATACAGCAGATTTTTTTGTAAAATGTTCTTAGGAGTCTAAAAATATCTCTTGTTCACCTAACTGGCCTGTTAGCTCAGTTGGTAGTAGTACAGTAGCTCTGCCTTCTGCGCTGTAGGTTGAGGGTTCGATTCCCTCCCAGGATAAACATTTGTGTGATGAATATAGGTGTTTGTTCTGTGTCTGGGTGTTATAAAGTATCATAAGTATGTATTTAAAAAATATATAATAATAATAATGCCGGCCATTTCACACAGCATCATCTGGCCCCAAAGTAAGCAGAGCTTGTGTTATGGGTACCACACTATATACTACTTATATACTTTTTTTTTGTAAATACATACATATTATACATAAAAACACCCAGACCCGAGACAAATACTTGTAGATCATACAATTATTTGTCCCGCGGCGGGAATCGAACCCGCAACCTTTTGCGTCTCAGCCGGACCTAAGCCCACTGCGCCACAGAGGTCGTCATACACACAGAGGTCGGAGAATATAAGTATTTTATCAGTCATCTAGTCACCATATTACAAGCTATGGTTAGTTTGGGACTAGATGGTGTTGTGTGCATTGTCCAGCAATATTTATTATTATTTATTTATTAATAAACTTTGAACAAGATGTGCAGTCAGCGACAAAGCGAGTACTTTACACAAAAACTTGTTTTATAAAAAATCGGTCCACTTTCATATACGTCAGGATGAAAATACTCTATCGGACTAAGGTTAGAGTACTTGAAATGTCAGAAATCGCTAAAAATCGCCTTTACAAAAATCCACCGGTATAATGTTAGCTTGTCAGCGATCGCTGTTAGTGATAAAGCCGCCTATTGTATTGCCCTTAATTGTAAAGTATTTAAATAAATACTGGACATTTCGCACAGCCCCAAACTAAGGATAGCCTGTATTATTCGGAATCAAATGACAAGAATACTTATAAATTTATCTATGATACTTTTTATCACCCAGACACAAAACGAACATCACGTAAGTGTTTGTACTAGATTGTAATTTCCCCTGGAAGTCAATAAAGAGTTATCTATATTCTGATGTGCCCAGTTCACATTTTTACGACACTGTCCTTATCTGAGCAAGAGTGGTAGGGTTTTATGAATAAGCGGTCAAAGTAAGCTTAACTATCCCTATGTGAAAATGCACGGGATTTTGATATTATGGAAGTATATCTAAATGCTTAGTTAGATATTAGTCTCAGAATCTTAGACATTATTCACCAGGCAGACATACCACATAGCTGATGACTTGTATAAGAACTTATACAAGTCATCAGTGATAAAACACTCAAAAGAAAGGAAGAAGAAAGATTTTTTGGTAACAGGTACCTAAGTCTTTGATTTGTATTTTCCAGTTTAAGAAAACGAGTCTGTTTTTCATACGAGTCGCGTGGAGTCGGTCTTGGTTTGAATTCTCCTGGCTTACCGTGTGACGTCACACAACTCCATTGTACCTACACCAGACGGAGCACGACGACCATTCCTCATTGGGTCTCAAATGCCTATAGCTGATTTGCTTGACGTGTTGTACCGTTGGTTTCAGGAAGGCAAGAAGAAGTTCGACAAGAAGACGGCTAAGTTCTGTCAGACGCAGGAGCGCACGCTCTCGCTATCCACTAAGAAACCAGAGAGCGTCTTCCAAGAGGCAAGTATACCACTTTCTAAACACTAAACATTATTTAGTATTTAGTAGAACTATGTAATATAAACTATAATACGATATATTGGCCTCAATTCTGTTGGCACCATCCTAACTAATTTTAGCTAAAATTAGGTTTAGACTGTCAAATGAAACTTTGGTATTATGCTGTTACCAACTTATCCTAATTTAAGTTTATCTAATTTAATTAAGCGTTCCTTATTTAGTTAGATGGTACCAACCAAATAGGTTTTACAAATGCTATGACTGCTATACTAACTAAAATATATTTTAGACAATTCCTAATTTTAGAAATGAACCAACCGAATTGCCACCACTGTCCATGTTTTTAAAATACACTAGCTTCTGCTGTCGCGTGGTACGTCCATAATTAGTAGCCTAATATGTTATTCCTGGTTCAAATTTAAATTACTACATACAACCACAAGGTTTACTTTGAATCGTCATACATGCTAGGTGAATTTAGGTGATTCTTCCTACCTGACTCAAGTCTGGGAAGAATCAGGTAAGAAACTCGTCAAACATTCATCCATAACACACATCTATACTAATATTATAAATGTGAAAGTACTCTGTTTGTCTGTCTGTTTGTTTGTTATGTTTTCACGCCCAAACTGCTGAACCGATTATGATGAATTTTGGTATAAAGACAGATGGGACCTTGGAGAAGGACATAGGCTACTTTTAATGTAGGTACCCCGCGTGCGAAGCCTGGGGCAGCAGCTAGTCTACAATATTAGTAAGATTTTAGGCTACTAGCAGTAAGCAGGAATATTATAGCAGCATTCTTGTAAAGCAGACGGGTGCATCGATGCGTTGGCAACCAGTGATGTTTATTGTATCGCTATCCTCACTGATAGTCGGTGAATCATAGCGACAGCGCACCGCCCGCCCGCTGCCGGCGCCGCCTCCCGCAGGCTCTGATTACAAAACCGATTGCAACTGACTGTAATGCTATTTGAATCATGCTAACAAAACTTGCTGTAATAATAGACAGGTGTGTTGACCTTTTGGTTTCTGTAAAGCTAAACGGAAATGCCAAGGATAGATTTCCTGATGTATAAAATTACTTAAAATACTTAGTTCGTAAGTAATTGTACCTTTGTATAAACGAAAATAATTATTCTGAAGGAGCAGAACGTCCACCTAAGCGAGGCGGAGTTAAATATGTGTAAAGAGTTATTTCAATTCTGATAATTATGATGACGATGCTACTTGATTCTGTTAGTTAATTCTGGTACTTGATTATGCATGTTGCGGTCATCATCCCATCAAATTAGTGACCTCGCGCTCGGTCACCTCTACGCCGTCATTACATCGATTCGGGCGCGTCTGTTTCCTAAAACGGAGGCGGGCTGGCGTTTGCACGCGATTCGCACCAAATACTGCTTCGCAATACTCTTTACGTAAATTAAAAAAATGCAAAACCTATTGCTGTATTTTTAGATCCGATAATGTAAATATGAAACAGTGGTGGAATTATGTAACTTTAGTCGTAATCGGAGTCAAGTATTATTTGATATTTCTTTTCAATTCAGCTTTGTCAAATATACACTATCAATATACTCGATTCCGATTACGACTGAAGTTGCATAATTCCCCTCCTGGATGCAAAACGCATAACATTATATTAACTGTTTGTAATTATACTATAGTTTACCTACGGCTGTTTAATCAAATCGAATCAACTTCTCAACTCGATGAGCTATTTAGTTAACTAGATTTGAGCAGTCTCCTCAAAGTACACAACTCCGTAGGAGTTTGGAGAGGGTATCATGGAGCTTACTGTATTATAAAGGGTTCAATTGAATAATACTTGGGTTTAGCGTCTACTGCTACTATCAGTCATTTTAGTCTAACACATTGATTCAACTTCAAACTCGTGTTTAACTTATCGCAGAGTGATCCCTGTTTATTCTCGGGTTAGCCAGGATTGAAAAGACATATTCAGTCACCAACATAGAATTGAAGACGTTTAAAATGGTTTTTGGGATGTCTTGAATAAGATTGACTGTTCTATCATCAGGCTGACGCTGCCATGGACATGGCCGAGCGCGACTTCTGCCAGGCGTCCCTGGAGTACGTGTTTCAGTTACAAGCGGTGCAGGAGCGTAAGAAGTTTGAACTGGTGGAGACCCTGCTTGGCTTTGTGTTCGGCTGGTGGACCTTCCACCACACAGCACATGACGTGCACGCTGACGCAGAACCGCGTGTGCGTGATCTGCAGCTCCGGATACAGAGGGTAACACAATATTTCTGATATTTCCGATCCATACGGGCTGCGCCAGATTCCTTACACTTTGTCCAGAGTCCGTCCAGGCTAACTCTGCGATGTAATAAATGGGCAACCCCAAAAGATTTGTACATGTTATCGTTTTACATCCTTTTACAGTCACTGTCGTTTAAATGTTTCTCAAATGGTTTTGATGTTTCCATGTATCAATTTTCAAATTCTACTGTTTTTTGACTTTTTCAGTTCGCTATCCAAACTCTAGTTAGTTTGGCACTATACATATGCAGCTCCGGATACAGCAGATAATATATATTTAACAACACTTTTGAATGTTCCGTTCCATACCAGTCGCCCCAGATTCCTTACTTAATGGCTAGTTTGGCACTGCAACATGCAAATCCAGACATTAAGGATAACAAATAACAAAACTTCAGATAATTCCTATCCCTACCGGCTGCGCCAAATGAAATATTTTAAATAAAATAAAAATAAAATGCTGGCTTGGCCACTTACACACATGAGATTCCGAACACAGAAAGTAAATAAAATACTCGATAGTTTCGATCCCTACCGGCTACGCCAGACACTTTATTAACACAATATACAGGCTCGTTTGCACTTATACTACAATTTCATGCAGAGAGTAACTAATTTTGATATCACCAATACAATTGTACTATTACATTATACGCTCCCTAGTATTTACAGGGGTTATAAAGTCCACAAAACTGGCGGATTTCGGGTCTGAAATAAATCGTTGTTGTGTGTACGCCGACAGGTCACTGGTCTCCCCGACAGGGTCAGCATTAGAGGCGCCGCTACAACCACATTGTAGGTCTAACCACACCACACAAGTACTGTTTGTTCGCAAATCAAATCCAACCTCTCAACACTCATGGACTCCTAGCCTACATTACACAATGTATTCATTTGATAATTAATTAGTTAAGTATTTGGATTTTTTTTTCTAACATGTATGTTATCATGATCGAAATAAATCCTAAAGTTAGTAGGTAATTATCTTGTCTATACATCACCGTAATCGAGCTAACTAAGTACTGCGCTTTGGGTCGACCCTACTCCATAGAACCATCAATAGCCATCATCTAGCTAGACTGTAACGCCTCCGACTCATCCATGGAATGTTCCAGTAACAGATTTTGAATTCCGATTGTAAAACCTATCACGCCATAGACTAGATTGAAGTTTACAATTTATATAGGAGCATGCTTTATTCGAAGATTTTGCGAGTGTGTGACCAATAATGATGTGAACTAATGAGACATGCGTTAATGAAGCGACTTGGTACGTTGAATACTGCCAAAAGTAATTGGGATAGAAGTGCTATTTGTCTGCATTCACAAAGCCACAGAATCTGCATGTTTTAATTGAATATTTTACAATTCCACTCTCATTCCCTTTCTATTTCTTTCTTTGAGCAGCGAACTCTAACCTAATGTAACCAAGTCTATTCTTTAGCAGCATGCGGTGTGTGTGTGTGAGTTGTGTGCGTGTGTAACTAACCCGAGTGCGTGTGTGCGTTTGCAGACGCGGGGCAATTTCGAGGAAACCAGCAAGCAGACCGAGTCGCTCATGAAAAAGATCATGGAGGTTCGTCAGATGGTAAGTTCAACTTTAATCGCATGTGTTCTAAGTTGCAATATTGCAGTTCTCATACGGCCTGGAAATACATTGTACAGTTTATGTATAGTATTGGCTGTTGGGTTCACAGTGTTGTTGTTTTCAGAGTAAAGAAGAAGAAGGAGGGGAGGAGGGATCTGGAAGCGCGTCCCTGGCCGGATACTTGTTTCTTATGGAAAAGAGTAAGTGAACTAAATGATTTAAATGTTATTTTATCTCGTAAATAACTATTCATTACCGTTTGTAAATTCGTATCAGTGGCAGATCTATAATGCTGTTTGAATATATCGTGGCCCGCTGCTCTTGCCGGCTCTATTGGCGAAAGAAGCGAGCCGCAACAACGTTAGTGAGTTCTTATTTGACTCATCAGGCATTTGCCGATGTAGTCAAGGCTTGTTTGCTGCGATCAAAATTGGTTGAACTAAAAACTGAAGTACATATTTTTTTATTTATAGTTAAATTACATTATTAGAATATTTGTATCGGATTTGCCTTGTACTTCGTAGCCAACTCTGTGCTGTGGCCAACCCAGGTGGAGTTAATAAGCAGGCATCCCAAATGTCTCCTTAAGCACGAAAGCTCTAGTACCTACTAACGGGCTCGCGTTGCTTAACAATGTTTAACTGTATGGAAATACTAAGTTAGCTGTTACGAGTGCTTCGCTTCACTTGTAATAATAATTGCGCAACGTAAAACATTGAAATTGTGTTGCAGAGGCGTTTGGCACGACCACTTGGAGCAAGCAGTACTGCACGTACGAAAAGGGAACTCGCACATTAGCGCTCACGCCATACAACCAGATCAATGTTAAAGCGGTAAGCTTCTGAATATAACTTTTTGTTACAATTTTTAAAATATACTATTATTTAAAAACGAAATAAACCGTTCACGTTTGTAATCCCCACATTTAAATTACACAATGGAACTATCGATGAATGTTTTTTTTTAAATACTTATTTATTTTTATTTATTTATTTATATAAAACGTACTTACTTACACTATTTTTACAGGGGCCCCTATAGTGTAAAAGAAAATAATTAAAATCAATAAAAATAATCATAGCATTTGTCAGACCTAGATAATATAAATAAACATGAACTAAAAATTAAAAGTTACACAATACATAATAATTCTTCAATTAATAACTTCGAATTACATAATGTCAAAGCTCACTTTTGACATTTGGTGTCAAAAGTGTCAAAAAAACAAACGTAATGTCAAATAAAAGAAATAAAATAAAAACTTGTTAATCAATATACAATGTCAAATAATTTTACAATAAACATAAAAATTCTTCAATTCATAAATTCAAATTACATAAAGTCAAATCAAATAAAATATAAAAATTCCTCAATCAATATACCATGTCCAATAACTACACAATGTATTCGGGTCGATTTACATCTGACGAAAGATGCGTGGTGTATCAGTTAGTATGAGGTTAAACTGCTACAGGATGCTAGCTGAGGGGTGGTTACTCCTAAGAGAGTTAAATGAGTGTAGTAGTACAACTTTATTGTTTGTTTATTGCTTTATTGTTTCCACCAAAGATCGATAATAATTGCTGGGGCTATTGGGTCATGAAAGAGTTTATGAAGGACAACCTTTCGCTTTTACTCAATCGTAAGCTCATGGACGTGTTCATTCTCCCCCTGCACAGAGCGCGGGGAGTGAGAGCGTGTGCGTTTGCGGCGCGCGAGCCGCTTCCGAGCCGTTGGAGCGACGCTTCTGTTGGGAAGCCGTGCCTGCGGATCGCGAGCGAGCGCCGCTAACACTGCAAGCGCTCAGCGACGCATCGCGTGCCGCCTGGTTGCGAGCGCTGGACGCCGTGCCTTACGTGCGCCCGCCTCCCCCTATAGCGCAGGTATATCTTTTTCTTTCAACTACGCAGTAATGTTATCATTAATCACTACAAAACCGATCACAAAGGACGTCTTTTTTGCTTAGAACCAAAACAGTGCAGTAATGTTATATGAAATCTCATTATTGCAGTGTTTTTTACTTTTTATTTAGATATAAATTTACCACAGAGGTTTGATATTTCGCATTAAGTTAAATATAAAATGTTTCCATTAGATCAAAAGATATTGGCTGATAATAAAAATCGGCTGAATAAAACCGACTTGGTGAAAAAAAATAACAAATGGCGCGCATTTTGTACCATTGTAAAACATTTATTCTTCATATTTTTTGTTTGAGTACGTATATTTTATCACAGTAGGTGGATTGGTAGTTGAAAGAAAAGTAAATTACGCACCTTGCTAAAGAGAGTAATTAATGCACTAGTGTTAATTCAGTGCCCTCGCTTGCGCTCGGGCACCAACATAACACTCGTGCATTAATAACTCACTTTGCGCTCGGTGCAACAATCTAATATTACTCCAAGTCCGCCAGATGACTTATTCCTCTTCCGATTTTCATACAATATTTTGAAAAGAGAACCCAAGAAATATAGGCATGCGCGGGAATTTCTTCGAAATTTTAATTTTGGTTTGGTCATTTTATTAATTCTACAGAATGTCGTCGAGTGATATTTAAGATTTTATTCCTCGTAGGTGTAGTATAAAGCACTATGTATCACTCGGGAGAAAGTGCGATTCCTACCTCGTGTATTTTAAGGCCCTCGGCTGCGTCTCGGGCCTTAAATGACACACTCGATAGGAATTGGGCACTTTCTCGCCTAGGTGTACAATGTACTATTTCACCACCATTCATTACATCACACGTTAATACGGTGCCCTCAGCAAACGAAAATATTTTTTGAAGTGATAACTTCTGATGGGAGTGTAAACCGCTTCGTTACGTAACGCGTTACGGCGCCAGTCTGTCTGGCTTATCTTTCTCTCACGCATACAGCAGCGGTAGCAGGCTCCTCCTCTCTCATTCTTACCCACAGCGCTAGTTAGATTAGTATAAGTTATCACTTCTGTCGGGCGTCCCGAGACGCACACGTTTTTTTATTAGGTCTTCTAAACTGGACGTTAGACTAAACTAGCTTACAGTAATAATAACGAGAGACAAGTAAGATTAATGCGGTGTACATCCTTCTAAAAGTAGGCACAATTGCAAAGAAAAGCTATGTACATTTAAAAGAAAAACAAAAACTTGTATAATAGCAAAACTGATAAACAGTAAGTAATTACCATAGACTAAAATATTTATATTAATAGTTACACTAATAGGCGGAAAGTAATCTAATTAAAACATTACCCGTTAACTTTTTTCTGAATTCCTTATTTGAATGTTTTCTGAAAAAAAAAATCGCGATTGGAGCACCGTGAATATGCTTCAAAATCATTTGTTCCGGGAGTCGCCTTAAGGGATTAAGGGGTTCGGAGAGGAGGAGGTCAACAGATTACAAGTCATACCACACCTTGACGTCACGTGTACAAATCTAAACTCAACTTTTACGAACATTTTATAATATTATTAATTTCTAAATTAGAAATTGCAAAATATGTGACCAGATATGAGAGGGAGGTCACACGAAAGTGACAAGGACGGGGAGAGGCTCCGAAAATCATGAAATTTAATGAAATTCGTGTGACGTAATTTATAGATGCTGCCGAAACCTACCATTTAGGTTAGGACCTGAGTGGGAGACCGGGAGAAATTTTCAGGAGTTCTTTAGGTAGCGTTAAGTACTACATACTTAATCATAAATACATGGTTGCCTTTGGAAAAACAGAGAATACTGCCCTACGTTACAGTTTCATTAAAATTGTAGTAGTAAGTTAATATAATGTTGATCAGAAGGAGAGCAACGAGCCGTCATGCCAACTGGACGACGCAGGCTTCTCATTCGTGCGTCACATCATTGAGGTGCTCGAGTCACGTGGTTTGGAGGAACAAGGACTCTACAGGTAACTGCTTCACGAATGCCCGATTCCTTTACAATTAATCGTGTGAGATCTCAGTAGCAAATTGGGCAATACCAACTATTAAAAATTGCCTATATCTCATTCATTTTTATACAGTTTTATCATGAAGGGTCTAGGTCATAGGATATCAATTATTATAATTAAAATAAACTTTTTTCTATTCCAACATCATCTGACACGTGCGCGCTTGCCGACCTCACCCTATATAACCAGTAATCGTTAAATGAGGTTTATAACAGAAGGATGAGCTTGGGCGTGAACTGAGCTACAAGGTTTCGCATGCTTAATATTGTTAAATGTCTTCTTCTTTCTTTCCTCCTATAATGGCTTCTGTCTTGTTGTAAATCTTGCCAGTGTGATTGTTTGCTAATAAAGTCTTAGTCGATCGTAATTTGTCTATTTTAAACTTCGTCGCGGAATGTCCGTCTAGAACTTTCTCGGGATTCCTCGTCGTTCAAATCACATTGCAACATAATACACTCATAATTCAATTGTCCATACTTGTGCTATGAAGTCACAATTTTTTCATTAAAATTCCGCTAAAATTACTGAATAAAACATGCAATAACACGAGAAAAATAATTAATTTATAAGTGCTATGTTACTTCATGAAATGACAAGCGAAGAATCCAATATTGTTAAATGACATGTCGTATGTTTATTCGTCAGAGTGGCAGGCGTTACGTCCAAGGTGTCAGGTCTGGTGGCACTGGGCGCAGCCGGCCGGATGGCGCCGGGCGCACTGAGAGACCCGCTGCAATGGGAGTCTCGTACTCTCACTTCCGCACTGAAGGCATACCTACGAGCGCTGCCAGAGCCGCTGCTGACGAGACGGCTGCACGACAAGTTTATCGCGCAAGCCAGTTAGTACCACCACCACATGTTTTTCTTATATGCTTTCTTTTACGATTATCAAGGAGTGAAGTTAGGCAGGCGGCCGTTACAACATTATAGCCCAACATTTTGTGATCTGTCGATGCTAAATTTGTAATTAATTTAACTTGCTTAATGTTTACGCATGTTTCTTGTAAAAGTAATATATTTAAAAAATTATCGTACTATGCTGTCATGAAATCAATGTGCATTGTTGTGTGTAAGCGTGCTTAACACGCGCTGTTGATAATTGCAATATTCTGATGTGGGGCGCTTACATCTATTTTCATGTCCTACATAATAACTTCGGCATATAAAGAGTAAATAAATAAAAGTATCAGAAAGCCGATTATCTTTCTACACAAACTTTGAAGGATGATCACTCCATCGTCTGATGTTGAACAACCAAAACTAAAAGTGATATCAATTTATCTTGTCATAGACTATGTATCTAAAAATGTGGGCTCGAAAGACGCAAACCTCAAAAAAATCATATATAAACACTTAGTACTAATTCTAGCGTATATAAATGATATACGAAGTATGCAAAGTCCAAAATATATCTAATACAAGCATAGTTTATTTATTCAAGGACTCAAATAACTGTATTTTTAATAGATACATTCAGTAGGTTCTTCATCTAAACGCTTGAGCCAAATACAATTGAGTCTGTTCATGATTTTTACGTGGTCGTTTTATGTAGAAATCAGACTATGCTAATCACATGATTAGAAATCATAATTATACCATCTCCTTACTGTTCATTACTATCCCTCATGCGCGTCTATCCTATCTCACACTAAGTGAAATAGCATGTATTTTAGCTGCGCCCACTGACAAGTTTGTCTCGCTGACTAGTGTATCTTTAATCCGCAATGAGTGTCAGGCCTAAGTGTGTGTAATGTGTGTGTGTAATATGTTTTTCTTACAGAATGCGAGCGCGGGGCGGAGCGAGCACGTGGCGTGGCAGCCTTGGCGCGGGCACTGCCGCCGCCACACAGAGATATGCTGCACCTAGTAATCACGCATCTACGCAAGTACGTATACTTACTTCTTAACCACCGATAACAGCACCTCTGTTTACGTCGTGTGTATCTGTATATGTGTGTGTCTGTAGCATTGTAGCTCACAAACGACTGAACTGATTGTTCAAAGTAAAACGATCACATAAGCGAACCGCGCATATTTCACCAAATCTGATAGTTTTTGATAATTGAGACACATGCTCAATTATTACAACCAACTAATTCTACCATTGCACCAACCAGGAAGCATCCGTCATGTATAATGTAGTGATTATCCTAAATTTAATTGGTTCACAGCTTACATTTGGCTGTAGGAATAAGCCACTTCTACAGATAGTGTTTATTCTTTATATAAGACATTGACCAACTCTGGGGGTACTCGGCAAAACTATATATAGGAACAAGAGTCGTGCAAAACCTACTTTAAGTTAAGACATCGATACTTAGATCGACATTACTTTGTCGATGTCGATCGAGTGTTTATTCTTTATATAAGACATTGACCAACTCTGGGGGTACTCGGCAAAACTATATATAGGAACAAGAGTCGTGCAAAACCTACTTTAAGTTAAGACATCGATACTTAGATCGACATTACTTTGTCGATGTCGATCGTACTCTTACACATACGATACGTTTAACGGTTATTCATCTTTAATAAATGAACGAATTGTTTCCAAATAAATGAATGTATTAATAGTTAATATATTTTTCTAGCAGTGCATAATTTAACCGCGATAATAATGTAATATTTATTTTTCTCTCAAAAAAGGTGTACAACAGTTAACGCTATAATTGTAAAGACAATATTGTCAATTCGATTGATTTCGAGGAATTTCAACGATATTATCGTTCCAATATTCAAAATCGGTTTACTACGTAAACGTCCTGGTGACTGAGTCATTTTATATATAATAAATAAGTAACAAAACCATAGAGTGACCACGATGTCGTGTTCGCAGCGTGGCGCGCAAAAGCGACAAGAACCTGATGTCGGCGAGCAACCTGGCGGTTTGCTTCGGGCCGACGTTACTGCGAGCTGCGCGCGAGACCGTCGCCTCTATCCTCGACCTCAAGTTCTACAACGTAGTGGCCGAGACGCTGCTGACACATGAAGACATACTGACCGAGCCACCCCCTACCCCCGCACCCGCCTCCGCCCCGCAGAGACCCGCGCACAACGGACGAGGGTAAGTACATCAGTTTAAAGTATATATATATATAAATTGTTGTAACAACTCTAGATAAATAACCCTACTAGGCGTAATTTGCTGTGCCGCCAACATTCAATCATGGGCTTCATGGCGCCTCAGCGGCGTTCGTGTTTTATAAATTGATAAAAAAATATTAAACTTTAATTGTTTCAACAACTTTGTATAAAAATTTACGATGGTAGACGAATTTTGCTCAGGTGCCGACATTAAATCATAGTTCTAAACATGGAAACTACAGTCTTCTCCATACCCTATGATTTCTAACATTGTGTAACTAATGTCCAACTATCCCACGGTTCGTGGCGACTCGTCTACTACGAGCTTCAAAAGCGGTAGCACGCGCGGTTCCAGAATTAGGATATATGTATATACTCACTTCCGCCCGCGCTTCGGCTGTGCATAGACGTGTTGTCGCTTGTCTAAGAATCAATTCTTGTGCCTATATTAAACTCTAGTCTAATTTCTTAAATGTGCAAGAAAATAGTTATGCCAGTATTATAATAGGACTTTAATAGCGTAACAATACCTACATCGAACATTCTCTAGAACATTCTCTAAAGTGTATTTTTGTTGTGCTCGTCTGGCTTGTGTCTCAAGACTCCTGGGAGGAAACCACCGTAGCAAGTAGGTAGCATGCATCGTACTCCTCCGACTACGCCAACTCCAACTATACAGGTAGAAGACAATATTATGCAGTCGGACTCCGACTCGACGACGCTTAGTGAAGCGGGTAGGGCTGATCGACCAAACACTATGACTCGGTACAAAAGAAGAAGGGACTTGATGGATGATTCAATAAGCGGCTCATTGAGTACACACAGAAACGAACTAATCGAACTGATTAACGAAAAGTTTAATGTGTTACACGCAGACATGATTGAACTGAAAAATCATAACATAGAAATATGCAAAAATTTAGAGTTCATGTCCCAAAAATATGAAGAGATAAAGTCAAGGTATGATATACTTGATAGAGAGGCGATAGCAAGCAAAGAGTATATACAAGAGCTGGAAGAGAAAATTGAAAATTATGAAAGGAATAATCGGAGCACGTCCATTGAAATAAAAAATATTCCCAAAAAACAGGGTGAATCAAAAATAGACTTACCGGAGTTAACAATATGCCTGGCAAAGGCTCTTGATCTCGATTTGCAAAAGTCAGAGATCCAGGACGCCTATAGAGTTAACGTAAAGTCAAACGCAAATCCACCGATAGTTGTAAAATTTACCACTGCCTTTCGCAAGGAAGAGTTTATAAAGAAGTCAAAGAAAGTTATGAAGGAGAACCACACCAAACTTGGAAATGAAATACGCAGCCTAGGCTATCCTATAACTCAGGTATATGTGGCAGAACACCTGACGGCTAAAACTCGCAGACTATTTATGCTAGCAAGAGACTTTGCGAAGGGCAATGGCTTTCAATTCTGCTGGTGCTCGTACGGAAGAATTTTTCTGCGCAAGAGAGAAGGAGTCCCACATGTCTGGATTAAGGAAGAGAAACAGATGGAAGGCCTCAGGGCTCCGCACCAGGGCTCCAACTCTAACGTGTAAGGTTTTTGGGAATGAATCCAAAATGCTGAGCACTAGATTCCTTTCCCATTTTTTTACAATTATGCCTGCTATATATTTAATAATATTTATTAAGTCAGCAATAATTTTAGATCTACATTTCAAAGATCAATCACCACTTATTTTTATTATTATGCCAGTTTTATATTTACTATTATTTCTTAAGTTAACAGTATTCCTAGGAGTAGAACTCAAAGAACCACTACCACATGATATATTAAATTCAGAACAATTACGAGTATACGTTGGTCCCCTCAGAGAATTTGGGTTTGACTTTGTTTATTTGCCTGTTTATCTTGCTGTTACACTTGTCAATCTCCTATCAGGCATAGATGCCTGTGCCACAAAAATGTTTGAATTTTGTTCTTCACTTATATTCCATTATGGTTATTAACGACATAGCGAATGAAATAGACGAGTATACTGTATCACAATCTTTTCAGTGTGATGCTGATAACGCTTGCCGCTTCTTAGATCTCTCTAATATGAAGCTTACGATCGTATGTCAAAACATACGAAGTATTGGTCGTAACTTGCCGCAAATGAAAGTGCTTTTATCTAGCTTACAAATTGATGTCGACATTATAATTCTGACAGAGTGTTGGCTTCCTAAAGTGGATTTAATTCCAAAACTAAGTAATTTCAAGGAAGTTGGCTCGAAACTGAACAGGACTCAAAATGAAGGAGTCGTTGTTTACGTCAGAAATGATATAGTATCTTTAGTGACAGAACCACTCACACACGAGTGTAACTGCCTTGTAGTTACCGTAGGGAAAGACACCGCTATAATTGCTATTTATAGACCACCGTCCTACCACTCTATGGACTCATTCTTTAACACCATGAATGATGTATTAAACTCCCTAAAATCTTATAAGAACATCATTTTCACAGGAGATATTAACATTAACATATCTAATACAGACCCAAGGGTTGACTGTGAAGACTACTTAAACCTGATGGCACATCATGGGCTTCTATCGGCTCACTCATTGCCAACTAGAGAGCATAGTGTACTTGACCATGTTTTCCTAAAAACTAAGCTTTCCGCTACAACCCTTGTTCTTACAACTACTATAACAGACCATTACACCATTCTAATAAATCTCGGTAACCATTCAACGCCCAGAAATAGGTTTAACTCTCATCGTGTTATAAATTATGATAAAATTGCTTCTGATCTAGATGAAAACGCCTTCTATGAAATACTGGCTACTGAAGATGTCAATAAGGCAACAGGTTTGCTAATAGAACTTTTAAATAAGGCTATTGAGAAAAATACCTTCATTAAATTAGTTCCATGCCGCAAGCGACTTAAGGAACCTTGGCTCACTCCAGGACTGTTAAGGTGCATAAAACACCGTGATAAGTTGCATCGAAATCTTAAGCGAGATCCTAAGAATTTGGTATTAATTAAAACATATAAACGATATAGAAATTTTTGCTCTGATATTTTGAGGAAAGTTAGGATAGAATTTGATAGAACTCTGATAGACAAAGCTGGCAAAGACAGTAAAAAGACATGGAAAGTTATTAAAAACATTGCTAATATTCGTTCTAAGATAGATAGTGGTTCTGATAATGACCTTTTAAACATTAGACCAACACCAATAGAGTCGATTAACTGTGTTAACAATTATTTTGCAAATATTGGTAAAGCGCTAGCTGACGCTATAGGTGAAAGTGATAATACTTCTTCCTCCTCTACCTCTAAACTATCTAATTCTTTGCAATCCTTTGGCCTACTTGACACTGATTCTTCTGAAATAGAAGCTGCTATTATGAGTCTAAAAGCCTGCACTGTCGGATACGATGGTATCTCTTCGCAGGTTCTTAAATCAACAAAACAATTAATAATTCCTTCCGTGGTTCACATCTGCAACTTGAGCTTTAAACTAGGAGTGTTTCCAGCTCAATTTAAGACGGCAATAATCAAGCCAATACATAAGAGTGGACAAAGGGACAATATCACAAATTATCGTCCTATTTCGATCCTAACATCGCTTTCTAAAATCCTGGAACGGCTCCTTAATAAAAGATTAAGAGCTTACTTAACTAAATTTGGGTTGATCTCGGAAAATCAATTCGGGTTTGTGGCTGGAAAATCAACGGAAGATGCTGTGTTATCTCTCACCGACTATATAGTTCGCGAAGTTGACAAAAACAAAAAATGTATAGGTATTTTCCTTGACTTATCGAAAGCATTCGATACTGTGTCAGTGCCAATCTTACTCAACAAAATGGAGAGGTTGGGCATTCGGGGTACTGCTCTAGAGCTTTTCAAAAGTTATCTTTCTGACAGAATGCAATGTGTTAGGCTAGGTGATCTAGTCAGTGACGAAACTCCGATTAGTTATGGTGTGCCACAGGGCAGCATTCTTGGCCCAACGTTATTTTTAATTTATGTCAACGATCTCTGTGATCTTGGAATTGGCGGTGGTAAGCTGGTTGCGTACGCTGATGATACAGCCTTGGTTTTCAGTGGACCAAATTGGCATAGGGCATCGATGATCGCTGAGATCGGTCTTAAGGAGGTTATGTCTTGGCTCAGAAAGAACTTGCTTACATTAAATACTGGTAAAACGAAATTTCTTACATTTGCTAAAACTTCTCGAAGTAAGCCCAGCACCGATACTCTAAATATAAAGGCTCACATTTGTGACTCACCATCCTCCTGCACATGTACCTCTCTAGAGAAAGTGTCATCCATAAAATATCTTGGGTTGATCGTTGATGACTTATTGAGCTGGAAAGAGCATACAAAAACACTAACTTGTCGCATACGTAAACTAATTCCAGTATTTAAAAAGCTTAGGCACCTGTCGCCTGATTTACTGAAAACTATTTATTTCGCCCTTTGTAACTCACTGTTGACATATTGTGTGATTGTGTGGGGAGGAGCTTACAAATCATATATACTTCGTACAGAGAGGTCCCAGCGAGCGGTACTAAAGGTGATGCTCTCAAAGCCCTTTCGGTTTCCAACATCACAGCTGTATGCTGAAACTAAGGTGTTGACGGTGCGCCAATATTTTATTCAAAAAGCTGTCTCAAGAACTCATACCCAAGCAAAATTTGATTTTGACTATTTTACCAATCTTAGACGTAAAGATCGTATTATACCCCAAACTAAATTCTCATCTGCTTATGCTCATCGACACTATTGCTTTTTAGGACCACACCTCTATAATAGAATTAGCTATCATAGAACAATCTTCCCGCTTAACAAATCTGAGTTAAAGATTACTATTGTTTCTTTTTTGTCTGCGTTGGGTTATGACGGTACAGAGAAATTACTGCTTGTATCTTCATAGTTTTAAATAAAATTGTATTATATTATGGTATTTATACTTATACATATATATATTCTATATTTAATATATCATCCTATATTTTATACTACTTTTATAATATATATATTTTTATATTTTTATTATTATATTATATTACATTTTATACTCTATACACTCCATATATCGTAGAATAGCCTTATATTACCACTTTGAAATAGATTATTAAGAAGAAACAAAAAAAAAACAAAATAATAAAAAAGTCTCCTCCTTTTCTGTACCGTGCCATTCTCCATGCGCTAGCTTATTCTGTATAGAAGTTGCCCGTGCGGTCGGCGCAGTGCGCGGCGTACGTAGATTTATTGAATGTAGGTAGATTTCGTTTATGTTTTTGTTTTGAAGCTACTTGCTACTTTCCAGGTAATGTTACTTGCGAGTGGGTACATTAGGTACCTACTAACGTATCTATACATTGAATGTTATTATTCCAAGTAGGACCTCAAAATAATTAATTGCCTATACTTTATGTAAATTAGATTATCTTACTCTCTTATATTTTGCTTTGTTTTTATGTTAGTTTTGTATCATGGTAGTAATTTCAAAATTTAACTAGTACTAATGAATAGGTACCTATCTAGTTTAGTAGGAAGTACTTACCTACATACCTATTAAGTAGTACTGTACATTTACCTATGTGATTATATTGTTTAGCATGCAGGAACCCTATTTTTTTTTTTTATTTATTGTATCTTCAGATAATGTTGCTATCAGATTAAGTAATAGGTTTGTATCCAGAATAGTGGTGTTGTATACTGTAAAGGAAGTATAGCAGCTGTAACACAGGTTTACCTAGCACAGCTGCTAATGAACATGTATAACTAGTATAATTAGATTTAATACATCCATTGTATTTTTAACTAGTACTTACGTATTTAGTTAGTTTACATTTTTCATTGTTTTTTTTTGTTGGATGCTAAATAAATAAATATTATTATTATATTATTATTATATAGAGCTATTAACACTCTCTGTAACATTTTACAGTAGTATGTATTTTTTAGACTTTATAAAATCAATTTGCAGTGATCGATTTTTCTTTTAGAATGGATTCCAAATAAATAAGCTTATTGAGTCAGAATCTAATTTATATTTAAATAAAGGTAGCATATCTAGACTGTTTCTGCAGATCTAGGCGATTTCTGCATAGATTATTAAAAGACAAAAATGCTAGATCAGCGGTTAAATAGCTAAATAGAGGCCGAAATAGACTTTTGGACTGAGACCTGACAGTTTTGTTTACAGCGTAATAAGAAACATGGTACGAGTATATAATTTTAATTAAAAAAAACAATTACATAAACTATTGTAACAACTCGAGATAAATGTCATCAGGCGTTAATATTGTCGAATTGTTCGAATAAGATACAAAATTTGTTGAAACGCCAACATTATATCGTACTACTATAATTGGAAACTAGCGGCTTCAAGAATAAAATCAACTCCTGGCTTCTGAACATCTGCTATGATGACACTGAATATCTATTTAAAGTTCAAGTGTGAACCATACCTCTTACATGGAGTAACATATTCTCACCATATTTACATATTTACATTTGTGTGTGTGTGTGTGTGTGTGTGAGTGTGTAGACTCACACACACACACAAACACACACACGCACGCACACACAGGGGATGAATTTTAAAAAAACCCGCCTTGGTGGGTGGCTTTGCTGTAAAAGGAAGCTACCTTCCAAATTTCAGCTTTCTAGCTTCAGCGGTTTCGGCTCGGCGATGATGAATCAGTCTGTCAGTCAGGTTTAGATCTTTTATAGGTATAGATATCATGTTAAATTGGAACATTCTACTCAAATCTCCGGAGATGGGCGTTAATAGCTGCATCACAGTCACTCTTGTAGTCTACTGTAGTTATTATCGAACATTAATATTATTGTACTACCCATGTTATTGTTTCCAAATAAATATTTTTTTAATTTTGAATAGCACTTCTAATTTTTTTTTTCCGAGTTATTGCATATTTTATGTTATTGGATTTTAATGAATAAAATGTGACTACATAGGACAACAAGTATAGATAATTGAATTATTATGCTGTATTATTGTATTAATTTTATGTAATATTATGTAATTAGTATTATAGTGAAATGTTATTGAAACGACGAGGAATCCCGAGTTCTAGACGGCCATTCCGCGATGACGTTTAGAATAGACAAATGACCATCGACTAAGTCTTTATTATCAATCAATCACTTGACACTGGCAAATTGTCGACAAGACAGACGCCATTCTAGAATAAAAAGAAGAAGATGTACAAGGTGAATTTAGGTGCCAGTCCGAGAAGAACTGGCAAGAATCTCGTCCTGGTCCTAGCGCTTTTTTGTATGATCCATCTTATAACTGGCTTAAGTACGAAAAACTAATACAAGATTACAGTTGGTATATACATTTCAAAATATATATATGGTGTATGTTATATTTTTTATCAATTCATCGTAATACGAATTTTAATTTAAACGCAGCGCCGGCTGACAACCTTTCAGATAGGACGATGACATCGAATAGATAGGAGGATGCAGCCAGCCCATAAAAGAAACGTGTGGCAATTATACGATACTAGTATTATAAAGTGTTAGTGTTTCTGTTTGTTTGTTTGTTTGGTACCTTTTCACAGGTATCTCCATACTTAAGAGGTTCCCACACTCGTGAAAAGTAACATAAGTTAAGTATAGAATCCAACGGCTGAATTGATCTTGCTAAGGACGTAAATTGTATCTTCGGAACGGACATAGGCTACTTGTTATGTATATACAACGTGTGCGAAGCCACGAGCAGCAGCTTGTGTATTCTTTATTATGTGGAATCCATTCCAGGATTATTTGTTCTAACAGATTTTCATACCTCTATACCTACCATACCATATTTCATACCTACCTTTATAACTGTTTGTTTTCCAGAAATGGAAGAATGAATGAAAGAAAAAGTTTATTTCATGTCACATTCTGTTATCATATAAGTACTTATGAACTAACAAGTAAATTGACAGCAAAATCGGTCGTCACTAAGGATGTGTTATAAAAGCATTTAGAACGCTCTTATAACGCTGGTCTTCCATGACGCCGCGAAGTGGCCTTATAAGTATCCAGCAGGGTACAGGCTGACAATGATGATGAATATAAAATAATGTTGATCATAAAGTAACAAATTGTAAATAACGTAATCAAAGAGCACAAATGTTTCCCCCTTCGTTGCTTATCCACGTCGCAACCCTAAGTAGGACCCCAGGGCCGAGCGGCCAGGTGTGCGCAGGCGCATACTATCAGCACATCGTGATCTATTCACTAGCGGCTGCGTTGGTGTTCACTTCACTTGTTTCACTCGTTTTTCGCAGCTACAAGTAAATATTGCGTAATTTAATAAAAGAGAATAACACGATCATTTTACTATCGAAATATAATAGGACTCTGAGGCGCACTTTCATCCATCACTACATCCAAGAAGAATATAAAAAAAACAACAAAAGGGCAACACGCGTGTACTCGTGTAGTGTGACGAAGGGAAACCTTCGTCATAAAAAATTGTTGTCTTGGTTGTTGTTGGTTACGGACGATAATTTTACGTGCTAACGACATAAGAAAACGTTCATCGATTTATAAGACCTTATCACGTCAAAAAGCTATAGTAATACAAACTCACGGTTAAATTTGTATAATGTGTTTATTACATTATTTTATGCAACAATCTAAAATGGGAATTAGATAATTTCGTTTAATAGAAACAAACAATCCTGCTGAATTAAGTAATACTTTTAATAATCATTACTGTAGGGCAGAAAATATAAATAATGCCTGACATTTCACACAGCATCATCTGGCCCCAAATTATGCAGACATTGAGCACATGACTGATATATTACTTATATACTTTTTATACATTTTATACATAGAAACACCTAGACCCGAAACACTTGTTTTACTTGTCAAGTACTTACTTGCAATTCATACAAACATTTCGCAGAGGTCGTCAAAATCCTACACAATATTTTAATTGGTAAATTTGTAACTCATTCACGCGGCAGAACCACTGGTTGGATCGGGATATAATTTGGATTGTAATATTGCCTTAATCAAAATGTAACAACACTTTTTACCTCTTTAATCTTACCCCAATCAATGTGGTCTCAAATAAATAAAATAAATAGATAAATAAATATTGGTGGAGAATGCACACAACACTATCTAGCCCCAAACTAAGCATAGCTTGTATTATAGTAACCAGATGAATGTAGGAATATTTATATGTTTTTAAATAAATACTTATGATACCTTATAACATCCAGACACAGAACAAACACCTGTCTTCATCACACAAATGTTAGTCCTGAGAAGGAATCGAATCCTCGACCTACAGCGCAGAAGGCAGAGCTACTACCAACTGAGATGAAAGCTAGTCAAAGGCTTATATATCGTTGAAGCTGGTAACAAAATAATAAATAAATAAAGATGCTGGACATTTCACACATCATCATCTAGCCCCAAAGTAGATACATATCACTACATAGTATAAAACAAAGTCGCTGTGTGTCTGTCCCTATGTATACTTAGATCTTTAAAACTACGCAACGGATTTTGATGCGGTTTTTTTAAAAAGATAGAGTGATTCAAGAGGAAGGTTTATATGTATAATACATGTATAATATAGTAGAGAAACACTGATTATTTTAGAAGATTCTAATCATATTAGACATTCTGTAGTATATTTAGTATCAGCATTTTACCCGTGCGAAGCGAAGGGTCGCTAGTATATTATACTCGTACATACCCGAGACAAAATATTTGCAGATTATACATATAAACATTTGTCCCGCCCTAGGAATCAAACCTTCGTAACCTTCTACAATAATAATATTATACATACATACTCTAATATATATTATAAATGTGAAAGTAACTCTGTCTGTCTGTCTGTCTGTCTGTTACGTTTTCACGCCTAAACAGCTGAACCGATTTCGATGAATTTTGGTATAGAGATAGATGGGACCTTGGAGACGGCCATACTTTTTATGTAGAAGGACATACTAGCTGCTGGTACCTATGCGTGCGAAGCCGCGTGCAGCAGCTAGTATTCTATAATACAATGAATGATTGCACTGATTGCTCAGTAGAAGTAAGGTAGTGCTTGCACGTGTCGTTCAGGCGAGTGGGGGTGGGGGAGGGGAACACATGTCTGTGTGTTTCCGCCGCAGATGAACCCGGTACTATTGCGTTTTTGTTCGGCGTCAGCTGACGGAAGCCGGTGTCGGGACTTGTTGGATTCCTATTGTGATTCCAATCCTTTATGCGATTTCAATGAGCCTTCTCGTAACTTCACGATTATTTGGTAGTTATCTGTTTTCTGTTTTCTGAAATCACTGTTCAAATCACAATGACAGACGCCCTCTATGAAGTTCGCGGCCTCGATTCCCACCGCTGGAAAAATGTTTGTATAATCTGCAAGTATTTGTCTGGGTGTTTCTATAATATGTATGAACAATACAAGCTCTGCTTACTTTGGGGTCAGATATATGTGTCAAATGTCCGGCAAAAATATATATAATTAAAAACAGTTTTATACAAAATGATCACTTTAATCACTTTTAATCATCATGCCACGTGAATCTTGGTCCTCGGTTACCGCCCCGTATCGGCGCGGATAATTAAAACAGCCTGTGTGGTCCATTTTTACTTTCGTTGAGCCAAGTAATTTCAATAAAATAAAGAATCAGTAGAAAAATAATAAAACTTGATGATGACGACGAGTTGGTGAAAATGTGATGCCAAACAGTTTACCATTGGGAATTCTATTTTTATTCTTCAGTATCAGTTCAACTCGTCAAGTTTTAGAAGTTTGATAATGATTGGTTGACAACTAAGCATTCAGCTCTAATAAACATCGAAGCAAACATTGCACTCCTATATTATTTATTTTTCTGATATACCTATTTCGGATTTTGAATTTTGATGAGTTCAAATAAAGCTAGAGTTATTGACTCGTGCGGGTGTGAATAATTGGAATAAAAGTTTTGCATATGGAATACGAACAAAAAAAAAATTTTCATAAAATTAAATAAGAAAATAATAATAATTAAATTAAATAGGATCACTTTGAAACTTCCTACATACTATGAGAATTTAGGCCAATTGCTCCTAACCCAAGCCCGAGAAGAACTGGCACGAAACTCGTCCTGGTCCTAGCGCTTTTTTTACATGATCCATCTTATAACTACCTTAACTACGAAAAACGAATACAAGATAGTTTACACATTTTAAATGTGTCTATTAACTGTCTGAGGGCAGAGCGACACGAGGCCATGCATTCTAATCAATAATATAGTAATTTATGTTATAATACGCTTTCTTCAAAAGACTACCCTTTATTTAAGATTTAAACTTCTTAATAGGTAGATTAGTTACATTTTCAGGAAGCTTATTATAGAAGCGCACCATCATAAAGGACACTTAAGTCCTTTATGAGGAACACGGTGCGCTACTTTTTCTAGTAAAAATCTAGAGATGTATAATTTGTTTCTGTTCTTAGTATTGATACTATATGAAGATCACTATTTTGCTGAAAAATAAGAATATCGATAAATAAAACTCGCTACAGTCACAGAAACTAAAAAAAATGCAAATTTAGTGTGATTGTAGAAATATGGAACGAATAAACATTAAATAAATAATTTAATCTACCTACAGTTTAATTCCAACTTGTTCGAACACAACAAAAAAATCCCCTTTGAAATGTCGAGTAGATATCTCGTTTCTTTGTGTAAGATGTTAGTGGAGTGGAATCAAGGTGCGTGTGTAATTACGGCGCGCATCTGTCGCGTGCTGTTTTTGTGTCTGAGTCCGCATGCCGCCTGGCACGAAGCCTCAGCAAATCAGACTTAAAATAATACGACTTGGCCTTACAAAAAGTTATTCCTTCTCTAATGGTTTGCCTTACAAACCATAGAACAAAACATACAGTCTTACTGCATATTCATACACAGTTGGGTGTAGGCCTTTTTTGTATGTGCCAGTCTTACGGTCCTTGTAATACTTTTTATTGACACGACACGTGTTGTCAGTTGTAGCGGCTATTACTCGTTCTTATTATTATCACGAAGTTCTGTGCAGATCCAAGCAGAATTCACTGCTTATCCAAAGAACTAATGTGACCATTTTTTTTCTAGGTCATCCCTTATGGTTCGTTTCTAATAGTGTCTTCTTCTTTGTTTATGGCATGTGACATAATTATGAAAATTTTGCCAGTGTGTTTATGTTTGTTTATAGTCAATTGGTTTGTTAAAGTCTTAGTCGATGGTCAATTGTCAATTCTACCCGTCACGCGGATTGGCCGTCTAAAATTTTCATGGGATTCCTCGTCGTTCAAATCACATTGCCCCATAATACTCCTATAATTCAATTGTCCATACTTGTGCTATGTAATCTCAATTTATTTATTAAAATTCCGCTTAGATTACTGAATAAAACGAGAAAAAAATATTAACTTAGAAGTCCTATGTTACTTCATGAAATGACAAACGAAGAATCCCCTTAGAGTCAATTCGTGTGCAAAATTGTACGAATAAGACGTACGATATAAGTTTGACATGACTCAACTATCGTTTGTAAGTCAATATGCAATGAGTTTTGACAAAAGGCAACAGTTTAAGTTTATGCTTAGTTTTGTCTCTGAATCTTATCCTGAGAATAGCATATTCAGAATTGTCAGAAAATGTAAACTTGGTTACGATTAATTTTATTCTGTAATACGGCCCATTAAAGACTAATCTTAGTATAAAGCGCAGTGTCATAGAATACTAATTAGAACAAGAACAGAAAACGAACTCCACGAAAACATTAACATAAATAGCCACTCTGGCCTGGCAGCATGCGAATGGATGGGTGGTGTAGGGCTTCCTAATATTCACACCTCGTTGCATATGACCAACACATTCCATTATGCTTTACCTTATAGGGCATCTTAAACTGTTTAGTTTACTCTGTATTCCATGTTCAACAACACTAGCTACTACACTACAACAATACTAACTACTACCTACTTTAAACAAAATAAACCCTAACGCGAAACTCTAGTACAGTGCGATCTTATTCCCAACTTTTACAAATTAGAATCATTGTTAAGTACCAAACAAATGTTGATTTTGCAATGTGCAGATATTAATAAATCTATTGAAGCTTATAGCGCAACCGTTCAACGGTCATTCGATCCTGCTTTACAAAGCTCCGCAATAAACACTGTTCAAAAAAATAGTAAGAAATCGTAACGGCCGTCGAGGCGTGTCCACAATGCACGAATAAAAGATGTTCGTGACGATCGTGTGCCAGCTGGCGAGGCATAAAGGAACCTCGGCAGGTAATCTGCGCTCTGTGCTTACTAACTATGGCTAGAACTGTGGTTGTTCTTACTAACTGTAACTTATTCTGCGGTGGCTGAATGTCGATACCTGCCTCCACAAAAACAACCCCCTTTTGAACTCGCAATGTACTGCACTTAATGCCCTCTATTTCCCGCTATACCTACACATAAATCAGCCTTGTGATGTAGATATGCTAACATCAGTTGAATTAGCGTGAAAGATCCTTTCCGATTGTTTATTTATATATTTGCGCAGTAGGTTCGATTTTCTCCAAGGACAAACATTTATGTGATGAACGTTGCTGTTTGTTCTGTGTCTGGGTTTTATAAAGTATCGTAAGTATATATGTATTTAAAATTATATAAAACTTTAGTGAGAAAAACTTTTGAGAAACACGGCTTTTACTCTTTTGAATGTTTTAAATATAGGAACCAAACCTTTACTCAGAACAAAAACTTGTTCCCTTGAACTTATTATAAAGCTTTAAACTTGTTTATTATTATCACCGTTGGACTTTTCGAGATAATTCGGTCGTTATCCTCTTTTGTTGTTATTCCTGTTCCTGTAGAACCGCTATATTTCTTGACCGATGCGCCATTCTGTCCAAAATAACTTACGAAAAAAGCCAATTATTGCCCCGAGCAAAAAAAGCCTGCAGCATAAAGCCGCTGTCGCCTGCACTCTCGCTCGTCTCGAGAGATAAGAATGCCGCGGGACAGCTGCGCGTGCGAGGAATGCACACCTGTCACCCCTCTCCCCGCCCCGCCAATTGCCACAGCAGCCTCCGAAAAGAGAATCGCACTTTTATTGTACGATTTATATTCAGTTTCCAACACTCGATTAAATTAGGTTAATTAATTTTTGAAGGGTCAATCTGGGATTAATCGATGTTAGGTTGCGGTACGCGTCCGCAACGTCGAACTTTTCTTTATTCAGGTATTGTGCGTAAAGACCGCACTCCGCCCTAATACTTGCTTAAAGAATGGTATTGTTTTGGTGAACCGCATCCTTGCGACCACAGCACCCTTGACCCATTTCGCGAAAGCTCGCACTCGTAATTTGCCTTCACAGTATTCAAATATAGGTAGGTAGGTATCTTCTTTGTGCAATGCACTTTGTACAGTCTGAATGCGTCTTTGGGACTATTTAATTTGACTATTCACTTAAAGCTTTGGTAGATATGTAATAAGTAAAAAAATCTGGATTGTGTATTATAGAAGTATTCGTTAAATAAAAGCGCCTGAGCTCGATTAGAGCAGTGATCTAGGCACCTGGTGCTTGTCAGAGGCGAGCTAGGCCCGTCAGGTTCGGCTCGGGCAGGTGCGCAACACACGTGGCCCACAGCTGTCATCGCGCGCCAATCACCGCGCGATCCTGTGCCATATATACCGGCGCCACAACCTTCCCCTCGCATTCAGTGCAGAGCTCTCTTGAAGAACGCGTATCCCGACTCTCCCTATTCTCGCGACTGCGCGCAAACTGACAGTTCTCCCGTGATTGTGTTAAAAGTTACAGCTATTTATAGTGCAAAATGATCATCTGCCTCTCTGGATTTGTTATTGCCGGGTTGGTGTTTCTTTTTAATGATTTCTTGTTTGGACTCTACCTAATTTTAAATTTACTGTATCTGTAAACCTAAAATGTGTGTAACGACATGTTTTTATATTTATAATCATTTGTGAATGGCAGCTGTTTTTTAAAATTAGGAAACGTTTTTTGATAATGTTTTAAAAATAAAATTCAATATTGTTAATTATTTTTGGACATACAAATGTGGTTTTAAACAAATGTAGTTTATACTATATAGTTCATAGAATAAACTTCTAACATAACTCTAGCCTAATGCTCTTTCAATTTAACAATTTTATAGGTAACTTTTCTCATAACTAAGTAAATGTGTTCTTGTTACAGAACCTCTCCAACGTCGATGCCCATGTCAGCCCGTAATGATATCGTAAGTACTTGAGCATTTCTATACTTTGAGTTAATTCTTGTCTTACTAAAGTCGCAGGGTCAGCCAGGGTAATTGTAAACAGGGGTAATAAGATGCGCTAGTTAGTTAACGTTATCTTCATGCATCTATAACCTTATTTTTATAATTTCCAGAGTATAATGGACCGTGTGAGCGTGGGCGCCTCGGGCTGCGAGCGGGGGTCGGGTGTGGAGCACTTGGGCGGAGGACTGGATCCCCTTGGTCTGGTGGAGCCGCGGTTGTCTCTGAGCGGAGGGTTGTCTGGCCTCGGGGGAATAGGAGCACGCTACTCACCGCACCATCACCAACTGCTTCAACACTTCACGCCACCGCTCGCGCCGCACAGAGGTAAACATACATTTTGTGCCAAAGCTAAGTGTGTAATTATATGACATGGAAGTTAAACTGTTATAATTATAAGGTATTGAATTAATTTGATTTCATCTAGGAACATAATGCACAATGATATACATCATTACAAAGTATAAAATATATTTAGTATAAAACAATATTGCACAAATAAAAAATGAAAATGTATTGACATTTTGAATTGAGCATTGGCTCAATCCATAGTCAAAAATCGTCAGGTAACGTAATATATCATAAAAGTCAGACTGACTTAGCTCAGTTGGTGGTAGCTGACTTCTGTGCTGTAAGTTGTGGGTTTATTCCCTCCCAGGAACATTTGTGTGATGTGACATAATTTGTTTTTTTCTTTAAAAATATAAATAAAAATATATTCTTAGTCATGTTTTTAACAAGGTATGCTTAGCTTTGGGCTAGATGGCGTTTGTATATATTGAATGTGAATTGTCTTCCAGGAGCGGGCCGGTCGAGCAGCAGTTCTGCAGAGTCAGTATCGAGCCACAGCGCGTCGCCTCCTCCAGCGCAGGGAGTGGGGGCGCCGCGTCGCGTTCGCACCTTATACGCTTGTCTCGGCGAAAGCGAAGGCGAGCTATCCTTTGAGCCCAACCAGATAATCACAAACGTAGCGCCGTCCGGAGAACCCGGCTGGCTACGCGGCTCGCTCAACGGCAAACACGGCCTCGTCCCAGAAAACTACGTCGAGCCGTTACCCTAGACACCCTACTCTACCCTACTGTACTATATTGTACGCGATGTAGCCACACCAAATACCATATCGTAGCGTTACGTTGTTGATTCTTTTGTACGTATTTGTATATTTTGTACATTGTAAATAAGAGTTTGTTGATATTTTAACTATTTATATTATACTTTGTTGTGACTTTTTTACCAAATATATGCGGTGTATAGTTGGGAGTCCCTCGCCTCGGGCTCTTGGAGTAAACGTTCATTTAAACGATATTGTGGTTTTATTCATAACCTTGTATTACATTCTCTTAGCTTAGATTACACAGTGATTACAGCTACAGAAGCTTAGGCATATTTAGCTTTATCCAACTAGAAATTTCTTTATAAAAAACTCTTTCACAAAGTGGATTACAAGTAACAGGTTGCCTGTGGCTATACTAGGTAGGTACATGTAAATAAAATCAAGGTATTTTCTACCGGTCAGCTTTTGGTGCCAAGCTTAAAAATAACAGCTTTTAAGAATTAACAATATTATATACATTTATGACTTAAAATAAGCTTCAATCACTGTTAGGGCTGCCGTTACATTTAGACCTAAGTACTTATTTATTAAAAACCATCAATGTAAAAGTTATTTTCTTGTCGCTTAATCAGAGCGGTAAACTGAAAGTCAATGACAGTTCTTTACTGATAGAAATATGATAAACTAGCATCTGCCCGCGGCTTTGCACGCGTGGAACTTACCTACATAAATCTAGCCTATGCCCAACTCCAGATTACTAACTATGAGAAAATCTTATAAAAACATACTCAAATTATAACAATTAATAACATTTTTCCGAACACGGATTTTACTCACGTATTATTTTGTCGATTGAGACAATAACACTGTTTTTATTCTTGTAGAGAATCTTCATCAGGGTGAGTTTGATCCGCGGTTCGCTCGTTACCGCTCGAGTTCACGGTTGGAGCGGCAACGAGCGAACAAAATAATACGTGAGTAAAACCCGTGTTTGTCAAATTGTGTACAACTCACGAAAGTATTGAAAGTGAAATAACAATTAATTGTTTAAATCTTGTTGCCATCTCTATTCTTTGACTATAGAATGACATGGACTGAACATACTAAAGCGCCACGCTATCTCATTTTGTGATTATAGGATAGTCGGTATATTATACATGATTAAACCAACAATTATGTTAACATCCAGACAAATTTCGCATTGACGAGCATAAATTTGTAGACATTTAAATGTTTGAGTGAACAATACATAAAGAAAGTTACACTGCGTGTTTGAATACAGACAAAAGCTAGGGCCGATTACACAATTATTCGAAATTATACAATCAATGCTGATAATTAATCGAGTGTCGGAAGGATCTAGCACCGACACAGCCCACGCACACGTTTGGGTCACATAGATATAGGCTAGAGTAGAAACCTAGTCCCGACCGACACAGCCCACGCACACCTTTGGGTCATAAAGATCTACGTTGAGTAGAAAACCTAGTCCCGACCGACACTGCCCACGCACACCTTTGGGTCATAAAGATCTACGTTGAGTAGAAAACCTAGTCCCGACCGACACTGCCCACGCACACCTTTGGGTCATAAAGATCTACGTTGAGTAGAAAACCTAGTCCCGACCGACACTGCCCACGCACACCTTTGGGTCATAAAGATCTACGTTGAGTAGAAAACCTAGTCCCGACCGACACTGCCCACGCACACCTTTGGGTCATAAAGATCTACGTTGAGTAGAAAACCTAGTCCCGACCGACACTGCCCACGCACACCTTTGGGTTATAAAGATCCAGCTAGAGTAGAAAACCTAGTCGCCACCACACAGCCCAGGCAAACAATGTACCTATATATCATACTTAAAGTTATAATAGCCATGTCATTTGGCAAGGCAGGTAGACTGTGGGTGGACTAAGGAGCTGTGGTGACCTGACGAGGGTCAAAGACCACTAAGTCCGTCAGGTGTTCAGATGGTATCATTAAAACGGCGGGATTCCACTGGATGCGATGACGTAATATAAACCTTTTCTCAGCGGTGGGTGAATGTGGGCTTGTTAGATAGATAGATTAGAATGACAAGATCAGACCATACTTTTCGAACGATTTAAATTGATACCCTAGTTTCATTACCTATAAAGTTGTTTCTATAAACAATAATTTACGTTTTCAGAGAGCTTAGATAAGATCGACTTTCTGTTGGCGTTCACGCCTGGGATAATAATAAATTGGATGGACATGATATGTCACATGACCGAAACGTATCTGCTGCTGTCATCTTTGTAAAATGTGATCTTTCCGTACAGGCGTGGGCGTGAAGGAGAAGCAAGCGCGAGGTATTTGCCCAATCCCGATATTTCTAAAATAAGAATGTTCACTCGAAGACAAGAGGTTGAACATCTTATCACATAATATAATAATTGTGCTTTGCCTATAACGTTAAAATATTTGAATGCACTAATAATATATAAATCGTCTGTAGGTGGTTCATAACTCAACTAAGAATTTAAAACAAAACTTGTTTTCAAAACGACAAGAAACGAGCGACCGAGTTGCTTAGCCGCAGTCGATCCGCTCGTCGGCGTGATGCGCGGGCGCGAGGGAGGGGGAGGGGGAGGGGGAGGGTGCGGCGCGCGCGCTGCGCTCCAGGTCCCTCGCGGCGCCGGCGCGCACCACGCGCAGCAGCGCCGCGTACTTGTCTTGTAACGCGCGCAGCCGCGCCGCGCCCTCCTCCGCCTGCGCGCGCGCGCCGCGCTTCAACTCCGCCAGTGCCGCCTCGCGCGCGCCCAAAGCCGCCTCCGCCTCGTGCGCGCGCGCCGTGCCCGCCTCCGCGCGCGCGCCCGCCGCCTCCGCCTCCGCCTCCGCGCGCGCCAGCGCCGCCCGCAGCGCGCGCTCCGTGCCGTCCGCCGCGTGCCCTGCGCCCGCGGCCGCCGCCGACAGCGCCGCGCTCACCGCCTCCCCGAGCCGCGACTCGCGCTCCGCTAGCAGCAGCAGCTCGCGGCGCAGGCGGCGCACGTGCTCGGCGCGCCGCTCGGCCGCCAGCGCGGCGCGCGCGAGCGCCTCCACGTGCCGCGCCGCCTCGAAGCTCTCCCCGCGCGTGCGCTGCAGCTCGGCCGCGTCGCGCGCGCGCCCCGCCTCCGCCTCGTGCAGCGCCGCCTCCGCGCGCAGCCGCAGCGCGCGCTCCGCCCGCAGCTCGCGCTCGGCGGCGTCGGGCGCGGCCGCCGGCTCGGGCTCGGGCTCGGTGCGGGGCGGCGCGGGCGCGGGAGCGGGCGCGGGCGTGCGACGCCGCAGCTGGTCCCGCTCGGCGGTGAGCGCGCGCACGCGGTCCCTTAGTGCGGCGCCGCTGAGCTCGAGCGCGCGCACGTGCCGACAGCGCCCAAGCAGCCGGCGGTTGCGCTCCGCGTGCAGCTCGCGCCGCCAGCGTTCGTACATGAGCTGCGCGTGCGCCAGCGCCAGCTGCTCGGCGAGCTCGCTCTGCGAACCCGCCCCCTGCCCCGCGCCCTGCCCCGCGCGACCCGCGTACAGCTCGGCGAGGTACCGGTCGAGCCGCTCGGAGGGGTCTACTCCTTCGCTGCGCGTGAAGCGCTCGGAAGTATCTCGCTGCGTGGACTCCTTCTGTAAATAAATAAATAAATCATCAAGTACAAATAAATACATTCTACAATACTCACACTGGATGTTTCTCCCTTTGAAGTTAGGTGCAACAAACGATTGCGCATGTACTCTTCCGCAGAAAAATGTTGGCTACAGATGTTTGAAGCCTGATACAGATCACAAAGGATAGTTTTACATATGCATAGAGCCTGTGCTAGGTCCTACCTACCTACTTTTTACAATAAACGCGAAAATAACAGAAAACAGATAACTATAAAATATAATAACAAAAAGATTTAAATGAACAAAACTTTAACAAGGCTTGAAATTACAATTTGCGTGTTGTTATCGAGTAGGTATTACTTAAATCACACTGCTAGTTTCCTGAACTAAAAACCAATAGCATCGCAACCTTTGCTGACAACACAGCTATAATGGCTTTTGGAAGCACTCACGCAGAAGCCGCAGAAAAAGTTCAAGTAGCTGTCAATAAAATCCATAACTGGACAAAGAAATGGCGTATTAATCTAACTGAAACAAAATCAGTTCATATACATTTTACAAATAAGAAAGAACACTACTGTCCAATATAAATATATAAACATATAAACAACAACAACTTACGAAAATACAGCAAAGTATTTAGGAATGACTCTTGACGCAAAGCTGCGCTGGAAAGCAAACGTTAAGAAGAAAAGAGTTGAACTAAAAATACGCTTCAAAAAGATGTACTGGCTGCTTGGACGAAACTCCGCTCTGTCAGTACACGATAAGTTATTATTGTACAAGCAAGTCCTGTTGCCAATTTGGACCTATGGAATTCAGCTGTGGGGCTGTACCAAAAGAGCAATATACATATAATCCAAGGATTCCAAAATAAAGTTCTAAGGGAAATAGTGAATGCCCCCTGGTACATAAGAAATGAAGATCTCCATAGAGACCTCAGAATAGAATTCGTCGATAAGGTAATACAAAAGTATGCAGAAGCTCACGAACAGAAGCTTCATCACCATGTGAACGTCGAGGCAATCCAGCTCCTCGACCGCACGGACATTGTAAGAAGGCTCAAACGGTAAAAGCCGTTTGAATTAGTGTAGTTTAACAATAGTGAAGTGCTAAATAACTACATAAAAACACAAGAAAAAAGTGTCTTCCCCTTAACTAGAGACTGTAAGGAAATTGCTATTAGACACATTCTTAGTATAATTTATTTTATAAAACTATGTCAAAACAATATTACCCATTAGCTTATTTGGCTAGATTGTAATATTATTTAGCGCATGATCAATATTGTGTACTAGAATAAAAAAAAAAATACGGGTTGCACTCCGGGAGTGCCGACAGAAGTGAAAACTTATTTTGGCGCGTTAGACATTTTTTAGATGGGTACTAGGGTTATTGGGTTATGAATTGCATTTTATTTATCAATTGTATTCTATTAGTTATTAGAATCTTTAAAATACATTTAATATTATTTTATGTTTTTGTTCAGAATGTAGATAATATATCAAAGAACCTAACTCAGTAAACTTATCCATACAATAGTAGACTGTAAACATGTGAATTAAGGTTTATAATCAAATGGGGCGAGCGCGGCAGCCCTGCGTCTCGGTAACGGTGTCTCGAGTCCAGAGGTTTTACCTCATCTAAAAATATGCGTACCGCGCTAAAAGAAGTTTTCACTTTAAAAAAAAACTGCTAGTGCTGTTCGATTCAAATGTTAAACTCGATAATCGAAACAATCGAACAAGATCTTTATTTTCTTAACCAACAGTTTTTGTCCAATTTATAAGTTTTATATTAATTTTTTGGTTTGATTTCGCTATAAATTTAAGCTTTAAACATTTCAGGTTCAATATATACAAACTTCCTACCTTAATCATTACATGCATATCATTGCTTTCCTTTAAATATTTTACTAACCTAAATAGACTTACTGCCACTATTTACATAGTTTAAAATACCTTTCTTTCAAAGTCAAGTCAAAGTCAAAGTCAAAAGATATTTTATTCAATACAATCAAGGATCCCTATGAAACGTCTTACAAACTAGGTAAATTTAGGTCCCAATTCCTCCCAAGCCCGAGAAGAACTGGCAAGAAACTTGGCCTGGTCCTAGCGCTTTTTTATTGCCTTCCTTGCCTGCCTGCCTTAACTAATACAAGAGAGTTTTAACATTTCAAATGTGTTGGTTAACTGTCTGAGGCAGAGCAACATGAGGCAATGCATTTAATCAAATATTTAATTGTACCTTGCAAATACAAAATACAATTATCGATTAAAATACTTCCACATAACTCCCTCCGCACCCCTCGCATGCCTCCAATTTGACCCAAAAACGGCTTCTGGGCAGCTACTTGCAACGCGCGCCACCATCCGAGGTACAATGATCCAGCGTGAGCAATGTACCTTATTTCATTGTTAATTTCGCGAGACAATCGGAGCAGCATTAGATGCTCGATACGAGAACAAAGCGATGTACCTTATCTTGAGCATCATCATCGGGCAGTGCAGCGAAAAAGTCCTCAATGAGGAACTCGTAGGGCTCCGGCCAGACGTCCACTGTCTGCGCGGCTTGGTCGCACCGCGACGCGCGGGCCGGCGGGCCGCAGGAGGCGGCGCGTCGCGTCGGCGCCCCGCCCGCGCCCCGCAGCGGCCGTGCCAGTGCGCGTGCGTCCACCGCAGCCCCCACCCCCGCACCTTGTCCCGGGCCCACGCCCACTCCTGCGCCTTCCGTCTCGCCCCACGCACCGCTCGCTGCCGACAGCGGACGCGCCGTTAGCTCACGCACCTGATCAATTAATTACATTTGGTACATTATTTCAATCGAACTTCCTTTTTGTCGCACAAACTTATCATTTAGTAGAATATGTTCATTTTACATCGATATCTGTAATAATGTAGACATTTTACACACTAGTCTCTTATATCAAAGACTGTCTAAATCTCCCGGATCAACGAATGTAATGTTGTGAGTATTATTTCGCACTCATCTTGTTTTTATTTTTAGAGAATTATTTTTGTTTTGTTTTTTAATTGAAAGAGTAAATATTTTATGCATGTTGTGTTCTCTTCTAAAAGGTCATACACTCGCGTAAGTACTATTTTTATGTTATATACTTGAATAATTTAAGATTCTGTGTAATGTACATGTCCAGTTTAGAGAAGCTAATAAAATAACTATTATTTAAAAGCATTTATACTAACACTAGTCATCTTCAGATCCTCAACAGTATGGATTTTTACCAGGCAGACCAACAGCATCAAACCTAGTCAGCTAAACCAGCGACATTACTGCAATTTTTGAATATAAATCTGAAGTGCATGTGACTTACACAGATTTATTAAAGGGTTTCGGTGAGGTTGATCACGGAATTCCAATACAAATCTTGATCGTGCAGACATCTTGATCGACAGATTCCTTTTTAAGATGGAGCGATTATTATCCTCGGAACCGATCTCAAATCGTAATGTTTCGTGTTTTAAGTCTTTCACTGAAATTATACCATCTGGTGTGCCCCAAGGCTCACACCTGAGGCCACGATCCTTCTTAGTTTTTATTAATGACCTTAGCAATAATTTATTTTCTATGTATAAATTGTTTGCATACAATTTCAGGGTTAACAGGGTAATTCAGTCAGAACTCCAAGATTCAAAGTTATGTTATATGTGTGTAAGAAACACTTTCTACGGCGAAAGCCTCCTTCAGTTCTTTTCATTTTGCTATATCTGGGCTCTGCTCCACATTTGCTATTTTTGCTAGTGCTATTTTTACAATATTGTCTTCTTTTTTAGTTTTATATGGATTGGATCAATCCAACTCGGATGGGCAGCGTTCGGGAAATTAAGGCACATCTTCTCGTCACAGATACCGCAGAGACGAAAGTCTACAATCAGTGCGTGTTGCCAGTGATGACATATGGAACTGAGACTTGGTCGCTGACTATTGGCATACACAAGCTCAGAGTCGCGCAACGTGCTATGGAGAGAGCTATGTTGGGTGTTTCACTACGTGATAAAATCCACAACGAGGAAATCCGTAGAAGAACCAAAGTCACCGACGTAGCGCTCAAAATTTGCAAGTTGAAGTGGCAATGGGCAGGCCATATAGCTCGCAGAACTGACAGCCGCTGGGGAGTAAAAGTTCTCGAATGGCGACCAAGGACAGGAAAACAAAGCGAAGGACGACCCCCCCACCCGATGGACTGACGACATTGTAAAGATCGCAGGAAGTCGGTGGATGGAGAGGGCTCAAAATCGTTCTTCCTGGAAATCTATTGTGGAGGCCTATGTCCAGCAGTTGACTTCATAAAGGCTGATATGATGATGGATTGGATGCCAATTTGTTATTGTTTTGGACCATCTTACATTTAAAAAAAAAATTCAATTGGGTGGTAAAACTGGAGATTTATATGAGCTTCAATTTTATTTAATGAAGTCTGTTTCTTTTAGTTTTAAAAACTTAATTATTTACAATAATTTAGTTGTCTAGGTGCAGGCATAGTTACCTCGCTGTCAGTGTTATCGGGCAGGGCTCGGCGCGGCTGAGGACGTGCGGCCTGCGCGGGGGGCTCCCCTCCGAGCGGCGGGGGCTCCATAGCGGCGCGGCGCTCTGCCTGCAGGCGCGCCAGTCGCGGGGCACACGCGTCCCCGGCTCCGGCGCCCGGCGGCGGCGTCCGGCCCAGGGGACGCACGGCCGGCGAGTCCGCGCCCGGGAACCGGAATGCCTGTCGCGCCAACCGTGCCGGCGTGTTCTCCGGCGTTGCCTCCACGGCCGGCTCGGGCTCCGGGTCGCGTTCCGGCAGCGGTGTGTGAGGCGCCGCCTCAGCGCCCGACCGCTCTCCCAGTGGGAACCAACCCGCGCCGCCCGGACGCAATGCGCCCGCCGCCAGCGCCGCCTGACGACAAACCGCATGCATCTATCGGATCGAATGGAGCGCGGTACCAGACACTTAGGCTGCTCTACTAGGACTCATACGTCTCAATGTGTACAGCAAGGATGCGGTACCATCGCGCAAAGAACGTAGGGGCTTCGAGTACACTCGCCACCTGGAGGTATCGGCCGGGGTTTTGACGGCAGATCGGAAACCAATCAGAGCAGCGAAAGGGGTAGACGCGACCGAAGACCAGCCCAGAGTGCAGCCGAATGCGATGAGCTGTCGACGGGGACGCGGTCGCGATGTAGCAGGAGCGATCGGTAAAAGCAGACACAAGAAATTGGCCAAGTGTGATCAGACACAGTGAAGATTCTGAAGTCAGTAAGTATACGAATCACTAGTGGTCAGGTCCCAAACAAATTGAATAGCTTAGCAATAAAACAGTACAAGATGATTGATTTTATTTGAAGTTTACAAATCAGGTAGTTACTCATAATTTAGTAAAGCCGTAATAACTTTTCTTGTAATTTTATGATATATCCAACTTTTTTGTGAAACCTCACAGCTACTAGCAATCGGGTGGCCGTCAATTTGTAGACCGCGGGTGGTTAGAGTACGGCGACTCACCTGAGCGCCTGAGCCGGGCAGCGCGGCGGGCGACTGTCGGTACGGACGCGGGTCTGCGTCCGGCGGCGCGTCGGCGTCGGGGTCGGGCGGGTCGGCAGGCGCGGGCAGCGCCAGGCGGCCGCACTCGGCCAGCACGTCGTGCGGCTCTGAGCGCGCCCAGCGGGCCCCGTCCGCCTCGGCGCGGCGCGAGCCCGTCACCAGCGCGGGGTGCAGCGCCACGCCTCGCGCCAGCGCCGTCACGCCACGCTCCCAGGCCGCGCGAGCAGCGCCGCCCAGCTCGGCGCCGCCAGCTCGCAGCGCCTCCAGCACCGAGCACGGCGCGGTCGCGTACGCGGTCAGGAACAGCGCACGGGCGCCTAAAGCCAGTTGCCCCTCGAGCGCGGGCGGCCGCGTCAGAGCCTCCGCGAGCTCAGCGGCGTGCGCAGCCGCGAGCAGGGGCGCCGCGCCTAGCAGCGCCGCCAGCGCCAGCAGCGCGTGCAGCAGCGGCGCCGGCTCGCGCTCGCGCCGCGCGGCCTTCAGCAGCTCGCGTGTCACCGGGCCGGGCGGCAGCAGCAGGTGCAGCCAGGGCGGCCGGCGAGCCACGAGCGGCGCCAGCGCGGCTAGTGCCCCGCAGCGCGCCTGGCGTTCCCCGCGCAGCTGCTCGTGCAGCGCGTCGAGCGCGAGGCGCGCGTGGTGCTCGGGCGCGCGCGCCAGCAGCTCGAGCGCGCGCTCGGAGCCAGTGCGTGCGTGGTACATTAGTAGTGCGCGCACTAGCCAGGGCTCGCGCACGGTGGCGTACAGCGCGACCAGTGCGTCGGAGGCGGCGCGCGACCCGCCCGCGCCGCCTTCCAGCCACGCGAACACGTCGCCCGCCTCGCACGCCGCCTGCATCTCACCCTCCCCCTGCCCGCTTCTGCACATCAACACACTGCACCTTACGGTGGGCGGACACGACTAGGTTTACCTGGCAGGTCAATAGGTTAACCGGAATGTATATATGTGCTTAAACTATAAAGATAACATGATTGCTAGATGAAAAGAAACAGTAGGTATTGGTGACTCCATCAACAAAATAATATGTGGGTAAAACCCGTGTTTATCAAAATGTACACCTCATGAAATGTACAACTCATGAAAGTTTTAAAAATGAAATGATTACAATTGAAAGTTTTATATTTTGCCTGATGATATATTTGTGATGCTTGCCTGTACATTTGTTTATTTATTTATTTTTAAGGAAAACCAACAGCTATACACGTTTAACTTAAATAATTACATAAAACAGAAAGCCAATAACAGGTTTCCACTGATAGAAACATAACAAAAATAAATGTGAACACAAGCTTAAATAATGCTTATATACTTAATCTAACACAAGAAGAAGAAAAAAAAAGAAAATAACAATCGGCCTAATCTTTAAAGAAGTCGAGAGTTAAGCACCACCTTGCCCTGGGAACACTTGTACAATATGGATCAATATCCAACAACTTACTAAAATTATTCAGGGTTTCATTAGCTCGCACCATATATTCATTCTGTCTATAGTTAGTGGACACACCTAGAATGTGGATGATTGAATCTGAGTGTTCTACTAGGAGTGTTAAAATATATTTTACTTAAAAGGTCTGGACAATCAATTTTACTAGTTATAATTTTAAAAATATATAGAAAACCAGCAATGCCCCTGCGGTTAACAAGTTAACATGTAAATCAGTGTGTGTGCAGCGCTCTGTCATGTTATTTATTGCCTTCAGTGGCAATGGCAGATAAGACACTAGTTTTAAATCATATAAGTAATTATCATGTATTTATATATATATAATTTCATTCTTCCATAAATTTTAATGAAATGTATTGGATTATAGAGGATTTACTATATAACAAACTTATGGGATGAATTTTTTTATTGGACCACTTTTAATGTACTTTTTGTTAACATTTTCGGCTATTCGGTTCGGCTAGCCTTGCTTCTCAAAAACCCAGGTGTTCAAGAAATATTACAACAACTCATGTTGGCAGAGCACACAGTTGGGCCAGGACAGATTAAAAGCATTTTGGATTGGGGAAGTGACCTGCCAGCGCTAGCATGTTGTCTTTGTCAAAGAAGTTGTACGGGCTGATGCCATGGTTAAAACGGAGATCAAGATTTTTAACCCTGTCTCATGGAAATACTCTATATTCAAGCTATTGGCAGACCTAAAATTTATAAAGCCTCATCCTATTCCCAAAATATCTGATTTTCCATGTAAACAAGTATATAACTAGTACTGCTGAGAGATGATATTGAATAAATTCATGTAGGTGTTGTACCAGCAAGACCTTGATATACTGTGAATTGACACCCTATTTGAAATAGTTAAAAGGGTGGATACTATTCATTTGTTGTGCTATTCATATTTATGTACAAAACTGATTGTGTCACCAAAGGCATTTCCTATAAGCTAACCCTGATATCAGTCAGCGCACAATACAATAGCAATACCTTAGAAATATAACTACTTACTTGTTTTTTTTATAGAACGGGGCTGCAGAGTTCACAAAATATAAACTCGAATAAGATGAATACAATACCTACATAAAATAGCAGGTAAACAGAGACATACCGATTAGCAGACCGGAGTGTCGATTCTTGAGGAGCCGTAGCAGGAGGAATTTTGACTTATTTTAATTCCTTATCGATTTTAGAAAGTGGATTTTATATGCACCAAATTGGATAAATGAAGACACAAATTACATGACTTGACTTCTAATAAAATCTATCGTAAAATGTAAACTACGACGCCGCTGCGTTAACTGAGGTAAAATAAGCTCACAACAATGTGACAAGAACAGCTGAGCCAAATTGACATTGACTTGAAATACGGGTAGAAAATAAACTTCGGTCTGTTTTGACAAAGTCACTGCTGATTGATAATTAAATTTCAGGCGTAATATACTATTATGACCGTGATTTGGTTCGGCGTTTGGAAGTGATAGTGGAGTGAGCTAAGTGGTATTTTTTTTGTGTTTTAATTTATTTTTTGTCTTTTTAACTTTATCGAACCCAATTCGATTTAGTATGTTATTGTATTTATCCTAGATTACTAATTTTTGTGTTTGTGTTGTTTCGTGCAGGAGCACTTTCCCTGAATCCCTACGGATCCCCCCGACCCCCCTGACCCTTCATTTACGACGATAACAAGAAACAAAAAAAGATCGGCAGAAGAATCCAATCCGGCTTCCGCCCCCAAAAATAAAAATAATAATAAAAGTAAAAAATATTACGTCTCCAGACCTAGCATCTGCGTCAATTCAATCTGTTTACGTGGACCCATCTATGGTAGTAGGTGGAGTTCAAGCATATACTGACTTAGACAAAGGCCCATATCTGGTCCATGTTTCTCGTGAACAACAATTCGTCCGATAAGATTTGGGCAATTTCTCAAAACCTACAAATATGAAAACATATGTCCAGATGGAGTCAAACAAGTAGGAAGAAATAAAATATCTGTACAATTCTTCTCTGGTAATGATGCAAACAAGTTTATAATCAGCGATGTTCTCTCCATGTGCAAATACACAGCGTCTATCCCAACATACAACGTTACACGTATGGGTTTAGTCCGCCATGTTCCAACAGATATGTCAATGGATGAGTTTGTGAGTTCATTAGTTCTCCCTACAGGTTGTGGCAAAGTCCTCAAAGCGCGCCGACTGAACAGAAAAATACAACCGAAGGAAACGCAGTGTGGGTTGCAACCCAAACGGTTGTAATTACATTCCATGGTCAAGTTCTTCCCTCTAAAATCTTCTCCTACTACACCTCTCTCCCAGTGGAACTTTACCAATTCCCCACCATTCCCCACCATAGTGTTTCACCTGCTGTAGGTATGGACACACCAAAACCCAATGTAGGTCTAAGCCTAGATGCTTACGATGTGCTCGGGAGCATTCCAGAGTTGTGAAGTACCTGTGGCAGAATCTGTCTGTCTGCACTGTTCTGGACGGCATTTAGCGACTAGCAGAAATTGTCCCGAAAAGGACAGACAGAGATCTATTAAGTCTGTCATGGCTGTGAATAGTATATCATATGAAGAAGCCGCAGCCCAATTTCCCAAGTCATCCCCATCATATGCCGTAATTTCACAAGAAATGTTTTCTCCCCCGAATCCTAATCCCAATATCCCTCATAACTATACTCCCTCAGGCACATCACAATCTACAAGATCATATGTCAAAACAGTGTATGCTACTTCTCGCTCAAAAGCCCCTCTTGCCAAGACCTATGATAAAATAACACACCGAGAGATGGTCAATGACCATCCCTACCTAATGGCAGTGCTCTATTAGGTAACAACTCTTCCTCGTCACAAAATAATAACAATAATATGTTAGAAACCCTCATCACATTAATAATAAATATCATCCTAATGAACCCCAATCCCCTACCGTCCAAAGTTGCCTCAAAACTTACACAATTAGTTTCGCTTTCTGGTCATTATGGATCCAGTGGTCGTTCTGCAGTGGAACTGTCAGAGCCTCAGGGCCAAAAAACATGAACTTCTCCATTCGATATCTAAATTCCGCCCTTCAGTCCTCGCCCTCTTGGAGACGTGGTTGAGGCCGGGATCCCATGTTCGGATCTCAGGCTACTTCTGTGTCCGGGAGGACAGGTCTGACGGGCATGCTGGAAGGGCCTTATTAATAAGGCGCACACTTCCATTTTCCCGAATTTCCCTTCTTTCCCTTCCCCCTGACATCAACGCTGTTGGTATCAGGTCCATGGATATCTCTTTTGTTTCTGTTTACATTCCTAATCCTAATTCTACCATAATTTCTGATTTACTTCTTTTATTTTCTTCTATTCCTCCTCCTATATTACTTATGGGTGACTTTAATGCCCATCACATTATGTGGGGTCACCATAGATCTGATTTATTTGGACTGTCCCTCTTGGAAATTATTGATGAAACGAATTTATGCTTGTTAAACGACGGTTCCCCCACCCGCAGAGCTTACCCTTCACAAAATCCTAAAAGTGCTGTAGATCTATCTCTATGTTCCCCTTCCTTATTTCGACTACTTACATGGCAGATTCTTCCCCTTTCATATGGCAGTGACCACTTCCCAATTCTAATTTCTATTGCAAATAGTAAATCCCTTAAATAGTAAGTCCCTTTCTGCAATCCTAACCCGACTATGAAGTACAGACTTTCAGGAGCAGATTGGGAAGCATATTCTACTTCCCTTGATATAAGGCTAGAACATTTTTCCGTGGGCTCCTCCCCTCTAGGCTCTTATGACTCCTTCATAGAAAATATAATTTCCTGCGCTAATACCTACATTCCACTCAAAAAAATATCCAAAAATTTTAAAATATCCACACCATGGTGGGATTTTGAATGCTCATTGGCTGTGGCAAAACGAAAGGAAACTGAAAAATTATATATTGCCGAGATGTCTGAGAGAAATTTTATAAAATATAAAGAAGCATCAGATATGTTTAGAAAACTAGTTTCAAAAAAGGAGAGGCTTGGATGGATGGACTTCTGCGAAAACCTTTCCCCAAAGACGCCTTCGTCTCTCGTATGGAAACAAATAAGACGATTTCGAGGTTCATATAATCCCATTAACACTTCTTCCAATGATCCGTTTTCGTGGTTAGAAGCATTTGCTGATAAACTTGCTCCTCCCTCAGTACCCTCTGCAGACTTAATTCCCACACCTCCTGTATTTTTTCCTAGTCAAAACCCCTTTGACCAACCCTTTTCCTTTAGTGAACTAGCTCTTGCACTTGACGGACTAACTGACTCTTCCCCCGGTATAGACGGTATCCCTTATTCATTTATTACTAAATCTTCTAATAAAACTAAACAAGCATACCTAAATCTTGTTAAATCTTTTTTCGAAAGTGGCATTATCCCCGATCAATGGAAATTCCAGATAATTATCCATATCCTGAAACCTGGCAAAGATCCATCTAATCCCAACAGCCGTCGTCCTATTGCTCTGTCCTACACCTTAGCCAAGATTATGGAACACTTAATTAAACATCGCCTTGAATGGTTTGTGGAAAATAAATCTATCCTGGCTAAATCGCAATATGGGTTTAGAAAAGGGATGTCCACTATTGATAGCCTTAGCCTTTTGGTGTCCGCCATTTTTACTGCATTTAAGGAACAAAATATAGTGGTAGGCGTCTTTCTCGATATCACGTCCGCATACGATAACGTGATGCTTCCGGTGTTCAGAAGTATACTTATTCAGCTGAACATTCCAGAGAAGCTTACTCGTTTCATATGCAACCTTTTGATGGAAAGATCAGTAGTGATAAAATCTTCAAATGGACTCTTACCTGCTAAAACCGTTTGGAAAGGGTTACCTCAAGGATCTGTCTTAAGCCCTTTACTCTACAGTCTATACACGTACGATCTAGAAAGTTCTGTGGACTCGTTCTGCGAAATTTTACAATACGCTGACGATCTGGCTCTTTACGTGAAAGTTCAGTCCATAGAAACCACGAAAGACAAAATCAACTCTGCCCTGCGGTACCTTGAGGATTGGTTGCAAAACCACGGCCTGTCAATATCTGCTCAAAAAAGCTCCACCGTAATTTTTACCCGAAAAAGATTCGTACCTCAAATAGAATTGTTTGTGAACCAAGATGTCATTCCACAGTTAAATAGCACCAAATTCCTCGGTATAACTTTAGATACTAGAATGACAGGCATTCCCCATCTCACTCATATTTCGGCAAAGTGTGAAAAAAATATTAACATTATTCGTTCTCTTTCAGGCGTTTGGTGGGGTTCACATCCCTATACCCAAAAGCTTTTATTCAACGCCATAATTCGTAGCCATTTTGATTATGGTGCCTTCCTGCTCAATCTTTTTGATAAGTCTGGCTTAGAAAAAATTAATAAAATCCAGTCAGAATGCGTAAGCATTTTGACTGGATTTTATTCATTCTATGCTATGAAAAGCTATGCTATGCATTCTATGCTATGAAGCTATGAAATCTTCACCGATAAACATTATGCAAGTTGAGCCCCCCCTTGATTTGCGTAGACAATTTCTATCAGACAGATTCCTCTTCATATTTGTTCAAAACTCAAACCATCCACTTCTTCCTAAATTAAACCGTCTACTTGAACTATTTGCTATGCATAACCTTGACAAACTTCCTTGTCTTCTTCGTAGTTATATGAAATTCACACAACTGCCAAACCCTGTTCACCAATACCCTCTTAATCCTCTGTACCTCACTCCATATGAATCTCTAATATTTCAGCCTAATATATTTTTAAACTTTGGTATTGATAAGAATTGCTATTTTAGAAGCTATCCTATTTATAAAGTCTCATAACCTTAATAACTCAATAATTTTCACAGATTCGTAAAGCTGTCTACAATCTATTTTGGCTAATCCATTTCATCGCATTTCTCGATTTCCTTCTATCCTAAAAATAAGGGATATTCTTTTCCAATGTCACTGTAAAGGTATTAATATAATCCTTGCTTGGATACCAGGACACTCAGGTATCCCTGGTAACGAAGCAGCTGACTCCTATGCAAAGGAAGCTTCTAACATAGGCTCCCTTGATCATTTCAAAATATACTCACACGACCTCTGCCTTTATCCTAAATTCGATCTTTATAAATCTTGGTCCGTAGCATGGAACATATCTAAAAGAATTAAAGGCAAGCACTACAGTGAAATTCAACCTGAAATTCTCAACAGACCTTGGTTCTTCAAATTTCGCACAGCTAATAAAACGACTACCTCAACAATATGTCGCCTTAGATTGGGTCATTCATGTACCCCTGTATTTTTAGCCAAACTTAGAATTAGGGCCCATTCTCTGTGAGAATGTGGTTTGGAAGAGGGAAATGTGGACCACATATTTTTTAACTGTACTAAACTTCGATGTTCTCTGTATGATATGCTTCCCCCCCGAAATTCCCCGACCCTTATCCCTTAAATGTCTGCTTTCCCTCACTTTTTCTCTCCAAATGAACTATATTTTATGTAAATTTGTATATATGAATAAGATAAAATTGTAATATTATTATATACCTTATCTAAACCACCCTAAACTTACAATTTTTTTTCTATAATTTATTTAACTAGTTTCGTATGTATTTATTAACCTACATATTAACCTGGATATGTATATATTTTAATTCTAAATCAAATTGGTTGCAATATTTTATGAAACTGATCCTATTCTCCTGCAATCCACAAATAGTTCACGAAGCGTCATGAAACAGACACTGGCATAATTGTGACAAAAGCCACAGAAGCCATAACCCAAGAATTGAATTGAATTGACCGTGATTTGTTTTATTAGTTGCCCATCTTTAGCGTTCTTATTCAGAGAAACTGAAACTCTTCGACTTCTTCTTTGTCAAAAGTTGGCGAAGAGTTAAGTGGAGAATATTATTATAGTTCGTATATAGCGGCCTCGAATTTCGCATTTTTTTAATATCCTACTAATATTATAAACGCGAAAGCTTGTTCACCTAGGTGTTTGCATGTCGGTTTGTTACTCAATCACACCTAGACTGCGGAAAAGATCTAGATGATATTGCTAGACAGATATGTATTATATATATCCTAGATTCTAGTAATAAAAGTAGCCTAAATGTTATTCTATGACCTAGTATAACACATAGGCTACTTTTAATACGAATACCTATAGCTTATATAGAGCTATATGAATGCCAGAATCCTAATAAGAAATATATCCTAATAATATAATGTAAAATAAATCTCCGGTTAGTTCATTGATGTGCTGACCCAAGGACAAGGACAAAATTCTGATATGCTTGATGGATGATACACGTAAGTAGCGACCGACGCGACGCCTTCGCTTGTCCTGATATCAGAGCATGGAAAAAACAGGCATCGCAGGAACCTTTGTTTCTAGAAGAAATTAAGATCCATGGAATGTAAGAGGATTCCTACAGTATTGGGCTACTCTTTGTAGATGGTCAGAGCTTTCCTAGCTCGCCATCAGGTACAGATAGACACGATGCAGTCACTGACTGTTTAAAATATTCACGTAGTTTTGTTCTATAGGTACATAGACATAGACATAGACATAGACATAGACATAGACATAGACATAGACATAGACATAGACATAGACATAGACATAGACATAGACATAGACATAGACATAGACATAGACATAGACATAGACATAGACATAGACATAGACATAGACATAGACATAGACATAGACATAGACATAGACATAGACATAGACATAGACATAGACATAGACATAGACATAGACATAGACATAGACATAGACATAGACATAGACATAGACATAGACATAGACATAGACATAGACATAGACATAGACATAGACATAGACATAGACATAGACATAGACATAGACATAGACATAGACATAGACATAGACATAGACATAGACATAGACATAGACATAGACATAGACATAGACATAGACATAGACATAGACATAGACAAATGGTCATCAACAAGTAAAGAGTGCATCATAAGTGAGGGTACCAGACAACGCAGTTTTCTGCTGCTTCAATAAATACTTTTTGTAATTTATTTTGAAAGAATACTTAGATTTAAGCAGACGAAGTGGTGGCGGTATGTTATTCCAACACTTGGTCGCCTGGTACCGGAAACTGCCCCTAAAGGCCACAGTTTTATGTTTAGAGTAGTGCAGTAAGTCCCTCGTGGGTTTTGTGCTGTACTTACTCTGTCGACGATTGAGCTTAGCATAGAGGTACTCCGGGGTTTCAAATGTCGTAACGCCATGAACCAACACTGCCAAATGCATAGCCCTCCGTGAAGCCATATTGAGGGTAGAGGAATTATTTAAATAGGGTGTGATGTGGGTTCGCGGAGGTACATCATAGCAGAATCGACAACAGGCATTCTGGATCAAGTACAAGACGGAAAGTTCGCGCCGTCAATCGTGCATATAATTACAATGAGAAAATTATCGTTACTGATAATTAATTAATGCTTAGGTCAGTTCAACGGCAGAAGGATGTTCAGAGGGCAGTAGAATCTTATAATTATAATTTTCGAAAACTAAAAACCTAACACAAAAATATCCTATATATTTTTGTGTTAGGTTTGTAGTTTTCGAAAATCCCTTGAAATAACCCTTAACATTAATATAGAAAAGCATGCAACAGATGGCGTTACGTGTTGATATATTGACATAATTATGAATTCCTTAAATAAAGATGTAACTGCACTACCTTCGTAGTAAGCTGTAGACAGACTTTCTAAAAAAGAACTGACACAAGTTTAAGTAAATTTTTTAAATATACAACATACGTAGTATAAAGGCCTACAGAACTAGCAGTAGGTAAAGGTAAAATACAAGTAAAACAAATGACGTGGAGTAGGTAGGTGCATGTGCATGTTAAAACCTTTTTCGCATTCTATTTTTAGTCCATTGAAAAGTTACATTTGGGTATGCATTTGTCAGAGGACGCAATTTTATTTTTTTAATGTGTAGGGGGGGTCAGTAGAAGCTTAAGTTCAAGTTTGTGGGGTCGGCACCCTTGTCCCCCGGCCGCCATCTTGGAAAAGGGGGTGCAAAGGGTTTTCGCGCTGTATCTCGTAAACTAGTTACCTTACAGAAAATTTAATCAAACATAAAATGTAGCAAATTAAATTTCCTACAATTTTATTTCTATTACTTTTTATCGTCAAGTGACCAACAAAAAAGTTATAAACAAAAATAAATGAAAATTTTGTTTGTTTGTTCTAGGTTTTACAGCGCTCCAAACTTAAACGGATTCTCGAATGCTCATAGGGATGCAATAAAAACTAAAAATTAGGCTTACTTTTCTATCTATATTTTTTTTATTCATACAATTTATTATGATCTTAACATTCCTATGCTATTATTGAACTATGTTTGACCCTTTTACCCACCACCTATGAGGTATAACATGGGCAAAGTCAAATTTATAAAAATTTTGCAGAAGCATCCAGAGTTAGCAAGTGGAACTAAATTATTTATGAGTGAGAAAGTCGAGTCATCGTTACTCAGTGTTGTTGGCGAACGTTTTTTCGTCTTTTTATATGGCGGAAATAAAGACGATACTCTAGACACTCTGCGATACAAACGATTTGCTAAGACAGTGACAAAAAATGCATTAAAAATGCATAAAACCTAGATAAATAAATAAAATGAAACAATTATATAGAGGAAATTGTTCGTTGAAAAACCCTCTACAAAATTGCTGTGATGTCATTTTATTGTAAAATGAACTGAAAAAAAGTTATAACCTCCAAAAGGAAATTTGTTACAAAATTTTCATTTATTTTTGTTTATAACTTTTTTGTTGGTCACTTGACGATAAAAAGTAATAGAAATAAAATTGTAGGAAATTTAATTTGCTACATTTTATGTTTGATTAAATTTTCTGTAAGGTAACTAGTTTACGAGATACAGCGCGAAAACCCTTTGCACCCCCTTTTCCAAGATGGCGGCCGGGGGACAAGGGTGCCGACCCCACAAACTTGAACTTAAGCTTCTACTGACCCCCCCTACACATTAAAAAAATAAAATTGCGTCCTCTGACAAATGCACACTAAGGCCTAAAAAATGTAACATTTTAATGGACTATTTAAAAAACTGCCGCTCGCTTCGGTCTCTAGGTGTTTGTAACTTTGGGTAACTTTTTGCAGAGTTTGTAAATGGTGTCTTTTCATAATGAAATAATTATATGAAATATTTTTGCTCGAGTCATAAAGAAACACAAAGTTTTTAGGTATTTCAATTATTAACACCCGAGCCAATAACTCTAGCTCTATATATCCCAACATTACAAATAAAACCTGAATTAACTCGGGAATATAATAAATAATGAGCGCAATTCGGCCAAAAAATAATATACCTACAGAATCTTGTTTATTGGGTAAAATGCGCAACAACAACAATATTTGTGACAAAAACAGCTTAAGCCAAATTGACAATGACTCCGTACCTACATAAATATTTTTGACAAATTCTATTTTATTTGACAATCAAATCAATGTCATTGTAAATTAAATAACCTACAAAGTATGTACACGATAAAAAAATCATTTTGTAATATATTTATATATTGATTTTAATTGACTTGGTTCTCTTCTGTGGTTATTTGTAAAAGTTTACAACTCTAACTCTATATCAATGTGTGGAAATGAGAACCGTAGGGCATAGGGTATTGTGAGAAATTGCGGCAAAATTACACTTTCAAAATTGTGTACAACACCTAAAATGTTGAGGGCAGTTTCAGCAATTTATCTTGAAAGTCAGGCACTGGAGGTGTTCGGTTTTGCAAGGAGGGATGTCTACAGGTTCTTCCGTATGTATTCCTAAGGATGAAGAAATTGAATTAGTTTTGACCTAAATAAAGATCCATTCTGGAAACATACCTAATTTACGTAAATCTAAATACATTCTGCCAAACACTATCTAACAATTTATAAAAAAATTGTTTGTAAATTATTTCACAAGATAACATAAGTATTTACTGCAATATGCAAATTAATATAACTTGGCAAGCGAACAATAGGTACTAAATTATGTTCAGCAATATTTTATCCAGGTGAGATCCATTTAATAAATTCTGACAATAACCTCTGGTGTTTATTCAATCTATTACTGCAATCATTTGTTGTGTAATACAGGCCTCGCCTCATTTATGCTTCCTCTGGTTTCTTTCAGGCACTCATCGGTATGCTTCATCTGCACCAGTAGCTGCTAATCAGGTAACAAGAGCAAAATACCTGATTTTTAACTAACATACTAGAGCAGCTAAGAGCGGAGCACAGTTTGTTTAAAATATTTATAATTAACAGTGATCGGCATAAGTAGTGCTATTCACAGAAATTAGTGACCATTAACTTAACATGGATATGCCTTCTAAATCCCAGGAAATATATTATTTATTTTATTAAACCGGTTTTGTTAGGAATTCGTATCTTACATAGTACATATTCAGCTAAATGCAAATAGGTACATATTATATTGGTCACTAAAGTCATCCCTTTCCCTTATGCGTTTGTCGCTACTACCACTACACACTTACATTTTAGATTTTGTTTTTATGTACAAATAATGTTGATTTTCAATATCTGAGATAAAATATTGCTGTGTTTTGAATGGTTATTTTATTTTTATCTTTATTGTTCAATCATTATCATATTTCACAAATTATTATAATAAAAAATAGGTGCTTATTGAGACCTGATAGAAGAAAATTCAGTTTTTCAACTTTAATACCCATATACCTTATAACAAACAAACTTCAAGATAAAACAACAGACAAGAAAATTTCTTACGATTTGTAACAATCAACTTAATATCATATTGACAAGCAATTGTAAAGTCATTGTAATTGTACACATTTCAACATATCAAGCCACCCATTTCGGGTATAATCAGATCCCGCCTATTGACCAGTAAGTAATATGGCAAACAGCACTGTGTGGGACCAGTTTAAACCACAAATTAGTAGTCTGATATATCGTCGTACTCATGATATCTTAAACAACTTAACTTAGCTTAACTTAATTTATATCAACATTCAGAAAAATATACCCATGAATCCCGGGGCATGTCCATATTAACATTATCGTTTATGTTCATTGACTACCTATAGCACTACCTACATAGATCCCTAATAATTACCTACATGTTAATTATAAAAATTTTACACAAATATTTAAATACATAAAAGTATCTGTTTTTGCTATGAAATGGCCAGCCCACCATCACATATTATCATTATTTTTATCCTTTGAATATCATATTATACATTTTCATTGAGTACCAACTATTAGTGACTATATAATGTTATACACCTATCCAATTATCAAAATGTAATAAATTCCATGCATGCACATTCATCTCTTATTAACACAAGCTCTGCTTACTTTAAGGCTAGATGATGCTGTGTGAAATGTCCTGCACTATTTATATTATTCGTTTTACAAACATTTTATGCATGTAGTGTTTTTTTAAGGAGATGCTCATGCTCATCATGCAAATTTTTATGGAAGGTAGGTGTTTCTAAAGTTTTTCTATTTTATTACTCTTTACTAAGAGTACATTTTGAGAAACACAGCCTCCATCGACAAAATAATACTAGAGTTAAAGCCAGTATTTCACAAAATGAATAGTACAACTCACGAAAGTTTTGAAAGTAAAATATATTAAGAGTTACATATACAATTATACCCCTAACTAAGCACCTACTGTATATTATACTGTATGGAAGTTTATGTTATATATAATAGATATATATCTATTTATATAGGTATATATATATATATATACTAGCTGTCCAGTTCGCGACTTCGTTCGCGCATTTTAAAAAGAAAACACACACAAAAAATTTCATCAAAATTGGTCTTTTCAGCCTTTTAAGAGGAGTTTAATTACAAATACACGCACATAAGATTTATATATATAAATATACAAATGATGTAGATAATTCAAAATATTCTTTGCGTTTTTTTTTCGCAAAATATATTCAGAATCATGGTCTGATTGCAACCCCCCAGTTTTCGGTAGTAGTCTGTTTACACGCTGTAGTATTTGTATATCGTAATGTGATTTTATTGGTTGGTTTATGTTTTATTATTGTTAAGATTTTGCTTATTTAGGCGCACAAAATACAGATTGTATTGTATTCTTTTTAAGTATTTTATGTCAGGTTTTTGTTATGAATTGTTAATCATTTAAATTTATCCTAAAATAGGTTGTGCAATTTATAAAGTACTTATAATTATTTTATAGATTACATAATTATATAGTATTATAATTTTTATTCAAGGATTTCTTTTTGAGTATAGGCCCACTTCTCTTCTAGGCAACTTGTTTGATTTCATTTTCCCACCTTTCCAGAGGTCTTCCTCTTTTCCTATTGCCGGGTGGGTCGCGCCAGGCTGTTATTAACCATCATATAATATTAGAATTTAAAATAGGTTTGAATATTATGTACAATAACAAAATTATTATTTCTTGACTTACAAGCAACCCAAGAAAATTCGGAAGTACAGGACGGTAGGTACCGTATTATTATTATTCCTTTCTTATAAGGATATTTTACTATCATATAGTAATTCCATCAATCCTGTGGTTTTGCATTTTTATCTGAACTTTCAATATTCTAGAGCTAACCTTAGATTAAACTTTAAAAATGGACCTTTTTGATTGCAGACCGTGCTAACCGGAGATAGTAGCAAAAAGGCGGCAACACAGCGCACATCGCATCATGATGGCGCCCCTCCCCCTCCCCCGCCGACACCTCCGCCCCAGCCCCCGCGGCGCGCCTGGACACTCGCCGCCACCGCCATCGCCCTCACCGCTTCCCTCGGCGGGGTGAGCGTAACCGTCCATCTCGCTCCCGAGCCCTCGTCCCCCTCGCTGACGCACCGCTCTCTCCGCGCAGGTATACTTCTACCGCAAGCTGAGCGATGAGGAGACCCCGCCCCCGGCTCCGATCGTCCCCGTCGAGAAGCCGTTCGCGGATCCGGCCGAGGGATCCGCACTGCCGGCGCACGCTCAGTTCCTGCTCGTAGGCGGGGGCACGGCGTCTTTCGCTGCAATGCGAGCGATCCGCAGCGCGCGTCCCGAAGCGCTAGTACTAGTGGTGGGTGAGGAAACGCACCCGCCGTACATGCGGCCGCCGCTTAGTAAGGAGCTGTGGCGAGAGACGGAGCTAGCGCGGGCGGCGCCGGACGCGCTCCACGCGCTATCCTTCCGTCAGTGGAACGGCAAGCGGCGTGCGCTCGCGTACGAACCGCTTGCATTTTACACGCCGGTGGAGGCGCTGGCAGAAAGCGGCGGCGGCGCGGCGTTGGCTCGGGGATGGCGCGTGGCGAGACTGGACGTAGACCGGCGCGAGGCCTTGCTGACCGCGCCCGGTCGCGACTCCGTGCGGATTACGTACGACGAGTGTCTCATCGCTACCGGTGAGTGCCTGCATCCCATCAATCGGTAGGCAGCTAGCTTCGCGCGGAGTGTAGTCCATTTGAGACACAGCATAAATACTAAGCATAAATACTATTAAATTATTTTATACTAAACTCATCTCCCTGCCCTACTCCGTCACTAAGACAGGTCGACTCATATCGTCTTTCACGCAATCCATTAATCTGTTCTTTACTACCTCTTCTTTTTTGTCTATCCAAAATTCATATCTTAATACTCTTTTCGTCATTTAGGTATGATTGTAAAAAGTACAAATTTCAAATTTTAAAAGTAAGTTGATCCTGCAGATTCCAGTTGATACTGCAGCATCAGGTCAAGTTTACCGTGTTCTTGCAATATCATTGAAGTTACAGAATACTAAATTTCGAATCGATCAGACCTGTGGAAGTTGCTCACATCTCATCATCAACTAGAAAAGAGCTGATGATCTTAAATGGCTGAACATTTCTTGAATCTTGAAAACATTCTCGATGTTTTTGGCTATCAAGTCGCCATTCAAACAAAAGAAAGAAATCAAAACCGATTCTGCCGTTTTGCCGACTATGCGACTCTGCGATAGACTATGGGATAATGCTTTCGTATGTCCGCCGCGTCGTCTGTTCAGAAGTTCTTCTCCTGGACGCATTGCTCAACCGTAAAAAAAGTTATATTTCAGTAATTTCGAAATATGTTTGCGAGGTGTACAGCTCACAGAGCCACTAGTAATAACAGTAATTGACTATTGTAGGTTCTCGCGCACGTCGTCTGGAAGCATTACGAGGTGCCCGAGCAGCCGGGCGGGTGATAGCACTGCGAGACGCGCGCGATGCCGTGAGACTGGCTCGCGTGCTAGAAGACCCTCCCGCTAAACACGTCGTGCTGGTAGGCGGAGGGTTCCTAGCTTCGGAGCTCAGCGCTGCACTCGCAGAAAGACGTGAGTTAACACGAGTGAGGACCTGTGGTTCTACCAGACTAAACTTAAAATCCATTCCAAGGAAGGTTTTCACCTGTTCGTAGGACTCCACAGCAAAATATTGTCTTGGTAGGTATAACCACAGTGCTAGATATTCTGTCTCCAGGCTGTAGTTTGTAAGCATTATTGTGTTTTGTTTTAAAATAAATGAACAAATAATGCCAGACATTTCACACAGCATCATCTGGCCCGGAGGTAAGCAGAGCTTGTGTTATGGATACTACTTATTTTTATATTTTTTAATTTAAATATATACTAATTATACATAGAAACACCCAGACCTGAGATAAATACTTGCAGATCATACAAACATTTGTTCCACGGCGGGAATTGAACCCAAACTATTTAAATGTTTCAATTTAAGTCCTCTTTTAGATGAACCAACAAGAGTGACACTAACAATAGCCACTTGTCTAGATAAAATTTATTGCAGTTGCACACCAGTTCATAAGTGTGTACTAAAACATTTTAGTTCTAATCATTACGGTCACTGCGCCACCTTTTCTTGCTATCGCATAGATGAAGCTCAGAACTTTACCTACTGACCTATCACAGAGAGCCGCAACAAAACAATTCAAGGTAGAATTGAACACAACGTTTCCCTCGTACCATGCATTGATGATCCAGATGATCTTTTCACCACATTTCCACCTCATTGTCTAACTTAATAATTAAAGAACATGCTGACATATTCAGAGTAAGAACATGCAAAGCAAAAAAATTTACTAGATTTGCGGACTGGGCTACACCAGGTATCTATAGAAGTAAGAATACATTGTACGAATTATATGCTTCCAGAGAGACAATGTTAAATGATCCTGTTTTTATTTTACATGTTAAGAACTACTCAAAAGTATTCAAAAAAGTTTGTCATGCAGCTAAATCACTGTTTTTGAGAAAAATAATAGAAAATTCAACAAATAAAATAAAAGCTACTTGGAAATTACTAAATAATGAAACAGGTAAATCAAACGCCCAAAATAAACAGTTCTAATTAAATATAAATAGTACAAATTTGACAAAGCAACAGAAGGTTGCGAATGCATTTGATAGATATATTCTCAGGTATACCTAAAATTGTGACCAAATTGTTACAACTCTTCAGCCTCCAGAGCTTCCGTTCTATTAGAATTTAGTGTTGCTAAATGTAAGAATGAGTTTAGTTTTAGCTATATTAACGAGGCCAGTATTGTAAAAGCATTCAAGTTAATTAAAATAAAAAATTCGGACTTTTCACACAACATCATCTGGCCCCAAAGTAAGCAGAGCTTGTGTTATGGGTACCAAATGATTGATATACTACTTATATACCTTTTTTTTGTAAATACATACATATTATACATAGGAAATACCCAGAAACGAGACAAATACTTGCAGATCATACAAACATTTGTCCCGCAGCGGGAATCGAACCCGCAACCTTCTGCGTCTCAGTCGGACCTTAGCCCATTGCGCCACAGAGGTTGTCAATATGAAAATAATATGTAAATAAATAAGTAAAATCTTTGAAAAAAACATTTTGAATCAGCTATTATATCACATTTACGTTAACGGCCTACTACATAGTAGCCAATACGGATTTACTAAAGGTCAAGGTTCTACAACAGCTGATGCAGGTATAGCGCTCTTAAAGCATATTATTTGACGCCTGCGAGAAGTCACAGGATGCAGTTGGGGTATTCTGTGATCTATCTAAGGCCTTTGACTGTGTGAGTCATGCAACCCTAATCACAACGTTAAAATATTATGGCATTAAAATCCGGACGATTGACCTCATACAGTCTTATCTATCTGTCTATTTATCTATCCAATAGAGTTCAGAAAGTAGACGTGGGTGGTGAGAGGTCTTCAGGATCAATTATTGATATAGGGGTACCTCAGGGTTCGATACTAGGCCCTTTTTTATTCCTAGTGTACGTTAACGATTCACCTTTATTTGTAAAAAATATTTGTCATCATCATCATATTAGCCTCTAGAAGTCCACTGCTGAACATATGGCCTCCTCAATAGATTTCCAGGAAGAACGATTTTGAGCCCTCTCCATCCACCGACCTCCTGCGATCTTTACAATGTCATCAGTCCATCGGGGGGGGGGTCGACCCACGCTTCGTTTTCCTGTCTTTTATGAAATATTTGTGATATAGTTTTATTTGCAGACGTCGTTAATATTTAAAGTCGATAGAGGTAAAACCAGTATCTGCGATAACGTATATGAATCCTTATCGTTAGTTCTTAACTGGTTCACTGTAAATAACCTTTTGCTTATAAAAAAAAACTAACTGTAAAAACTAAATGTATCAAATTCACTTTGCCAAATGTTATTCATAGCCCGACCAACATTGAAATGAATGGAGATGCAATGAATCTTGTAAATTCCAAGATCTTCCTAGGTCTTAATATTGATGCAAAACTACAGTGGGGACCACAAATTGAAGCACTTGCTGGTAGGCTTAGTTCCGCTGCATATGCAGTTCGTGCGATACGGTGGCTTACTGATGAAGCTACAGCTAGACTAGTTTATTTTAGTTACTTCCATAGTGTTATGTCATACGGCATCATTCTCTGGGGGAAAGCAGCTGATATTGGTAAAGTCGAAGTCAAAGTATATTTATTGCATCATTACATTTTTAAAAAGAAGTTTACGACTTGTATAGATTGGTAAAATATTTGTTATTCAAAAAAGGGCAATACGTGCCATTTATAAAATGAAACCACGAGAATCTTTGAGAGAAATATTCAAAGAAATTAATATTCTCACAATAGCTTCACAATATATATATAAAAGTTTGCTGGCTCAGTCCTCAGTTACGAAGCAGTCTAAAACCCACCTATGTCCCGCGGGTTTTAAACGTGTTAGTTTAAAACTGTATCGAAATAATATGATGAAAACATAACTAGAGATGTAGAGATCTCTTATAACGCCCACCCTAGTACCAGACACTTGGTACTTTGAGAGATACCTACTTGGTTTACGTAACTAGGCCTCTGATGGGCTCTTGCGCGACGGGTAGACTGTTATTCCAGCCACCCGATATTCTCTAAAAGAAGCCAGCAACTCGCTAACTAACGCTTTTATTTCAGTATCGGGGACAGGCGCGCGCGTTACGCAAGTTTTCCGCGAGGAGGCTCCCTTAGCGCGCGTCCTGCCGCCTTATCTAGCTGCAGAAGCGGCTCGACGCCTACGCGCAGCCGGCGTCGAACTACTACCGCACTCCGAGGTAGTCGAGAGCGGAGTGCAGGACGACGAAGTCACACTTCAACTCCGCGGTGGTGGGGAGATCCACGCTTCTTGCGTAGTCGAGTGCGCAGGCGCAGAACCCGCACTTGACCTCGCGCGCGCTTCAGGCTTAGAAGAACACCTGGAACTGGGTGGTGTACTTGTAACTGCGGAGTTGCAGGCGCGTGCTGGGGTATGGGCTGCGGGGGACGTGGCGTGTTTCTATGACGTGGCGTTGGGAAGGCGGCGCGTGGAACATCATGATCATGCGGTGGTGTCTGGACGTCTCGCTGGGGAGAATATGGCTGGAGCGCGAACCCCTCGTCCATATCATCACCAGAGCATGTTCTGGAGTGACATCGGACCGGAGCTCGGGTATGAGGTGAGTCTATCTGCTGGAATTTCAGCAAGTACCTACTCTATTCAATAAACCCTTCATGGTATTATTACTCGTAAAACCATTTTCGAAATACCGAGGCCTCTCCTTCGTGAAAAGTAAACGGGCCAGTATACAAGAATTCAATTTAATTGAGGCTATGTGGCACTTGTGGTATTGTATGAAAAAACTTGACATACAACACGTGAAACTCAATACTTTTGCGTTTTCCATACTGCATTGCATACAGGCATTCGACAACTTCTCGATTGGTTCTACTAAGTATTGGTAAATTAAGTAAGCTTTATTTGTCAGGCGATCGGCATTATCGACTCGCAGCTGCCAACAGTGGGCGTGTTCTCTGCGACGGCGGTGACTGACGTTGGCGCAGAGGCTAGCACGGCTATCGGAGCGGCATCGAAGTCGGCAGATGACGTGACGTCAAAAGGCTCCATGCTGGCTAGTGATGTCACGCCTGCTAGTGACGTCACGCCGGCTAGTGACGTCTCGCCGGCTAGTGACGACACGACGGCTAGTGGCGAGCGGCGTTACGATCGCGGTGTTGTATTCTACACGCGAGAGAAACGCGTTGTAGGCGTACTTCTGTGGAATCTTTTCAACCGTATGCACATTGCAAGACAGGTCAGTCTGAAATAATATTATGCTTAGGGTAGAGGTAGGATGAAAAGATGGATGGACTGTGTGTAAGATGATTGTATGAAAAGAGATGTGACTACTGAGATGTTGGATGATAGAGCGGAGTGGAAAATCTTCATTTCCACTCCGCTCTAACCAACCACCAACCTCTATTAGTGGGATAAGGGCAGGTAAATGACTATCTCAGGCTTAGTTCCTCAGCTATCTCTAGATTATCAATTAACTGTTTAGAAAGATATCTAAGGCGTTTTCAGATCCCATATAAAATTTTCAAATAATAATAACTTTCTTCTAATAACGATTATTGAATAAAATCATGTAATCAAAACTATTATTGTTAGGCAACTTTGTATATGAATAAAATGCTTTTATTTTAAAAGTACACAAAGTACACAAAGAGAACACAGAAAAATTAATAGAAATAAAATTGTTCAATCTGTGGCCTTATCGCTAGAAGCAATCTCTTTCAGGCAAATTTTTGCTGTCCTATTGTTCAGTAAGTACCTACAATGATCTATAGAATTTTCTTCCTATCGTGTCACTAGTTAGATCGAACCAGTGTGGTGAAAGGATTGAAGTGCATCTCACATGTTTCTTTTATGCGCTTGGCTTATGTCTTCGAAGTTTTTAGGTTCTAGCACATGCCGGTTTCCTCACAACGTTTTCTTTCACCATTTGAGAGAGTACTGGTATAGCGCACATATATTTTTACGAACACAAAATAAATTTATTTACAACCAGATTTGTACCCACAACATTAACCTCAGGAAGACTAGGTCAGTATCACTAGACCACCAGTAATCTTAAATATCTATAATTTCCTACTTTGCTACTTATTACCTACAGAATTCTTTCTGATATACATGTTGTCTGGAAGAAATTGCTTCCTTAGCGATAAGACCGGCCATTGTACATAATTTTTCATAAGTGAAATTATTATCAAATTGTTATATATAGTTTTAGGTGTATAATAAAGAAATTTCATTCATTTTTTCATGTCAAGAAATAATCCTGTATTCTGATGGGTGTATTTTGTGTTTGCATATTATTATGTGAAGGTAAGAATGTGTATGATTTGTTTATTTTTACAGGTACTGGCGCAGGGTGAGTTCGAGGACCTGTTCGAGGTGGCCAAACTATTCTCACTGCATGAGGAAGACTAACGCTCATGTTTGTATTTGCCCGTGACGGGGCCCAACCTGCATTTACCTCCGTTTGTAAATAATAACTAGTATTAAAATATTATATTATATATTTTTTCTTTTTATTTTCAAACTTGTTATGAATCCTGGATCTAGATGTTTTAGATTTTTACAGTTGAAGGAAAAACAGGTTTCAGGTTTCCAGTAGGTTATGAAAATAGAGTAAGTATAGATTAAGATGTTATTGTAACTCGGGTACCGAGACGTTTCTGAATGATTTTCAACTTACAAAATATTTAAGTATGTAGGGAGGGACATGTAAGTATGAATGTTTGCGTATGCAGTTTTGTGTGTGATAGAGATGCATGAACGAGAAGCCGTCAGTCATTGCACTTGCGGCTAACGTGTGAACGTGTAACAGTTTTCGGGTAAATAAAGTACACAAAATTACATTTGAACTCTGGCGTTTTAAATATACTACCTCACCAATCCAGATAGACCGTTAGTGCAGTGATTCCAACAAGTACTTAAAAAAAAATGTAAGAGCTCAGACACTTAGATCAATTATATATAATACTAGCTGCTGCCCGCGGCTTCGCACGCGTGGTACCTACATAAAAAGTAGCCTTTGTCCTTCTCCAAGGTCCCATCTATCTCTATATTCACTCAAAATTCATCAAAATCGGTTCAGCGGTTTAGGCGTGAAAACGTAACAGACAGACAGACAAGAGTTACTTTCGCATTTCATCAGCCAGTTCTTGATACTAGGTTATAATTTTTTTTAAACATTCGCAAACAGAAATCATAACGTTTTTGTAGTCGGCTCACCATGACTATGGATGTTGTGTTGCATTGCAACACAGCTGAAACGTCGCGTCTCAGGTGGTCATAATTAGATGTATGTAATACGCGTTATTATGCTTGGCTAAGTAATTATAGATAGATCGTTTAACGCGCTTGCATTTGGCACATGTATAATATGTAAATTGGTAAATAAAGACATTATTACAGTCGGACATTTCTCACAGCATCATCTAGTCACGCAGAACCCTTTACTTACTCTCGAGAAGTTCAACTTCATACAAAAAAGAGGTGGAACCCGCCGCGCACCGTAAGTACATGACTGATATGATACTAATATATATATTTTTGAATTGTTTGTAAATACATATATACTCGTACCTATTATACATAGCAACCCCCAGACTCGAGACAAATACTTTCAGGTCATACAAATATTTGTCCTGCGACGGGATTCAAACCCGCGATTTGTGTCTCAACCGGGCCTTGGCTCACCGCGCTACAAAGGTTGTCTTAACCCTTAACCACTGACTGCAGTGACACGTGCGCAGCAGTGTTGCCAGATGGAGCTCGGTCCAAATCGCCAAAAAAAATACAAAAAGTAGCCTAAAATCGCCCAATTTTTTTTTTACCAAAATGTAGGTTTATTTCATAAATTAAACTACATTGCTTAATTCAAAGATACGCAATATACGCCTAATACGGGTAATAATACTATGATAACCTATTTTTTTGCTTAGACTCAACAGGAAATAAAACATACATAACTAATCCTTGATAATTAAAATATTGAAAGTGAATACTGTAAGCATGTAATGTTATTTTTCCTGTAGAGTCTCAGTAATAAAATAAAAAAACGGGTTGCACTCCGGGAGTGCCGACAGAAGTGAAAACCTATTTTGGCGCGTTAGACATTTGGGTCATTGGGTTATGAATTGCATTTTATTTATGAATTGAATTTTATTAGTTTTTAGAAAAGGAGACGGCCCATTTTTCATGGACATTTGCCCCACAGCAAAAGTGCAGGAGACTCGACCAAAATTGGATCATTGTATAGGATTTTTAATATCTATTGAGGAACCGTTAATGTTTTTATTCTGCATAGCGGGGTTTAAAAGATATCAACTAAAACGTTGAAAAAAATAACGCCCCAAGTAGGTAATCAAGAACGTGATTATTTACTTACTACTAAAAGAAGGTAGTAAATTCATTACTTGGCGACTTACTGTGCTCATTTTGAGATGAATTTAAGTGTTTGCAAAAGGGGAACCAGAGTTTATATGAAACTGGAAAAATCAAGCCAAGTCTCATTTTAACAAGTCGTAAGTACCTATTTCAATAATCTAGTGATATTTCCTTTATTTTTCTAATCTTTCTTGGAATGATGGTTATTAAATTATTAATACAAAAATAAAAAATGCAATGTTGATTACCAATATTGTTTATTACTCATCAATAATTAAATTATCTAAAAACGGCGCGGGCGGATGAAGGCGATCAGGGTTGTACCTTGCCCAAGACAAAAACCATATTACAACCATTATATGGGAACAGCACCCAACAGTTCTACTACCAGCCTTAAAATTGCAGTAATAGCCTGTTATGCTATCTTCCGTGTCTTCGATGCATTGTTTGTATGTTACATATGTATAATATACCTTACTAGAATGCCGGGACCGTATGCGACCATGAATCAAAGTTCCTGATATGCGATCACTCACGAGGGCTTCCACGTGAGTGTTCAACCCTCGAAACCCCCTATCTACTATGAATACATCGCCTGGTCTGATAAATATGATCTCATCGGTCCATTAGCATTAAGAAAAGCATTTCTCATTATAACTGCATCCGACTCTTTTGCTGAGTATGGCCCCAAAATATCCAAGATATAGCCATCCGAACACACAATCATAAAAGGCTTTACCAGGTTACGGTGTTTATGTAGACTGTAGGTATCTTTTTGAAACTTATAATTACTGCTTTTTTGTGTATAAGTATAAGTTCCATTACAAACAGTAATCAAAAGTCTCTCCCATGTGCTTGTAAGATGTGACCCAAACAACCCACTTGGAATGATTAGGTTGTGTTCGCTAGCATCCTGCACAGTTAAATGTCTTAATCCTGAATGATCAGGAACGTAATCTCGGAGCAGACAATCTCTCACTTTTGCTATTTGACGCTGAAAAATAATCTTTGCCACCCCAAAAATTGTAGACAACCTTGCGTCACTATCACAAAAGAGGATTTTGGCGTCGCACCTCTTTTGTGTTTTCCCATATTACGTATTTAAATATTTTCAAGTTTTACTAATAATCGTCAAAGAAGCACGTTCACGAACATCAAATAATTTATAATAATCCACCATTTATATTACATATTACCACTCGAAAATACACAAGTTAAAGAAAATAATACAATGAGGCGACAGGCGATTTTTCACGTTGGCGCCAAAACTCCAATTTCGCAATCCAAGCAAAATGACACAAGCACGTTCACTTTACGTAAACTTCAACAGAAGAAAATAAAGAGAAAAAACATGGCTGACTACATGTACAGTCATTAAAGTACTTTTTAATCACACCTATTTGCAATCCCCTCTTGGCACGTTAGTATCGAATGTACAGTTTGCATTATTTAATTATATGTTATTTTAATTAAATAACTTTTTTAGGTCTACGGGGCATAAACTTGAAACGACTTGGGGCAGAAATGAGCAGTCTCCTTTAAAATGCATTTAATATTCTTTTATGTTTTTGTTCAGAATGTAGATAATATATCAAAGAACCTAACTCAGTAAACTTCTCCATACAAAAGTAGACTGTAAACATGTGAATTAAGGTTCATAATCAAATGGGGCGAGCGCGGCAGCCGGCTGCGTCTCGGTAACGGTGTCGCGAGTCCAGAGGTTTAACCTCATCTAAATATATGCGTACCGCGCTAAAAGAAGTTTTCACTTCAACAACAATAAAGCAACATCGTAAAAACGGCTAGACTTATTAACTGTTTTACCATTAATGGTTATATTATGTAGGGTTAAAGCTTTTATTATAAAAAAACGTCGACTCGTCGACTGCTAACAAAATAACATCATCAAGGATTCCTCCATTTATTGATTGATTAAATGCCGCGAAATATGCATCCAACTTACCACTACCATATGATTCACTTCTCAATCTATTAAAAAATAAATGATTCTCATCAACTGACATTGACTGAAAGAAATAAACATTCCGGTTTATCCATTTTGTACCTACTTATTATTGTAATTTGAAAAAAAATATGATGAATGTAGCCTAGCATCATAATTTTTAATTTCTTAAATAGCCTAAACGGCGACCAGTCGCCGATCGCATTTTTTGGTCGCCCCGCCACCTGTCAAGATAGCCTAAAGGGCGATAAGTCGCCTAATCTGGCAACACTGGTGCGCAGCGAGGGTGAGCAGACGCGTAGTCCACGTATAAATAGGTGAGTTCAATGACTCGACGTATGCCATTCGTCGTATGGTCAGTGTTAGTGTCATTAGTCATATTCTACAGGATTTTGGATACCGCCGCTGCCAATTCCTTTATAATGTCGAATTATAAATCCTCGAACTACCTGGCATTCATGAAAGAGCTTGGAAGACGCTTAGCAACGCTGCACTTAGAGCGAAGATTTGCAATACCGCGAATTTTACATGAGCTCAAGAGTCTCGTTGGGCATATCTTTGGGAAGGATAAAACTGAACCGAATAACCCTAAGCCCTGAAATTAGAAGATTGGAAACATTGAAGAATTGTTATATTTCAAGCAGAAACGATGTAGAGTCCGTTATGGGTGTAAAATATGCGGTCAGCCAATCTGCTTGCACTGCTCAAAACTGACCTGTAATAAATGCTAAGAAAAAGTGCCTAAACATGTGATTTTCTGATTTTTTTTCTTAGATATCATAAAAACAGTCTTAATTTTGTAAAAAACAAACAAAAAAAAATCCTATTAACGTTAGTTTTTTTAAGTGATAAGTATTTGAAATTTGTTCGTTACAATTTTGATACCTTTATGTGTTAAATTAATAAATATTTTTCCTTGATACTTATTAATATTTTATTTATCTTATTTTTGTAGTACCTTATTTTTGAAATGCTTTAATAATTTTAAAAAGAAAGAACATAATATTTATGGTTTATAACTGACTCAGAACTCCTTAAAATCACAGATGAATGCCATTTGTATGTCAGTGGTAGTGTAACAAAATTACACGTCAGTGGTTAAGGGTGGAAAAGTGCTCCTTTCGTGCACTTGACACACATGTGTCAAGTGCACGAAAGGAGCTTTAATACCTTCACAGACTAGTTCGAACTAGTGGTCAGTCTGCTGCGACATGAAAAAAAGAAAACGAACTATGATATATGGCTAAACTTGATGCAATGGAAGATATTAGTTTCTCCCTCTTTCCAGCACTGACATAAATTGGTCAGGCTGTCAGTCAGTTTAGCGTCAGTTGTCACTTTTTGCAATGTTTACATGTTGTTTACGAACTCAATAATCGTTTTAAATTGTAATAAATACTGATAGATAAGGTTTAAAAGGCTGCTAGCATGATAATCATGAGTGTGTTTCTTATAAATTCCTGTTTTCCAGCAAAATTTAGAGGTTTATGGCGTGTAATGCGAGGTAAGTATGAGGATTTCGTTCACAAAGAAAATATGCTAATAATCGGTTTTTATGGCCAGATTTCCCCTGGATGAGGGGCGTTGCGTAGAACTTAAACTAACTTATCTATTTATAGGCACCTAGTAGTACCTACATCATTTTGGAACAATATATTATTATAATAACAGTAATCTCGGTAATAGAAGGGTGCATCGAAACATTTTACAAACATCGATATTTTTTCGATGCTATAATTTTTAGTTGTAAAAATGGGTAAAGATGGCAGGCAATGAGGACTTATCAATTGAAAAAATGAATTAATGAATTAAAATTTGTTTGCAGAAAGCATTTGATGATAAAACCTTCCAAAAAAAGAACACAGTTAAACAGCCTAGCCATGGTAAAAAGAAGCATCAAAGGTTTGAAAAGCCGCAAACGAATGGGTCAATTTTAAAAAGTAAAAATGTAATTTCTTATCTGATCGTTTTTTATTACAGGTATTATTATGATAATCAGGAAGAGGAGGTACTTATAAAAATTTCTTTTTAATAAATTTGTTTGATTATTTTAATGACGTTTTATTATTGAACCCAAATCTATACTGAGCCTAGCACCTTGTTTTGTGGTGTTAAATGAAACTTCTGGAGTTTCATTTACCACCACAAAATGATAGTTAAATCAATACCACTTAGGAATCGCAACCGTGGGTAGGTCAGGTCATTCATCGATATCGATAAATTTCAAATGTTATCGCTGAACAGCCCTATTTCGTTTATGTTTGGTTGCCTATATAAGTGTACCTAAGGATTGACATTGACGTAAGTGGTAGTCTATATTAATCTATGGTGTCCCGACTCTTCTTATAGGATATTGCATACTCTTTGCTAGTGGTCATAAAAAATATACAATATCCATCTAGACGTCATGCTAAGAAGAACGTAGTTATCGCAAAAAAAAAAAGGAAACGGATTTTCTTCTCTTCTTTCTCTTCAATGGCATCAGTCAGTCTATACCGTGATGACATGTCAGTGTCAAGTGTATAATCGTATGTCACGTTGAATTGAAATGTTACTGTCAATGTCGAAACACATCGCTCTAGTACAATTTAACTGTCGATGTCATGTTAGCATTTCACTTAATGTAAATGCTTTTTTATACTGTGGTGTAATAATTAATTTGCTTTGCATTAGCACAAGCGTCTCCTGTTGTCAGATTTTGGCTGGAATTATTCCTATTTTTCAGATTAATTCTATTGTCTCTTCTGGTTGTTCCTATTCCACCTCATTTCCCTTAGATTATTGATAATAGAAATCCAAAATAGGTAAGCAATTACGCACACGTTACTATTAAAAGCTGGGAGACTACACCGCACCGTCCGCGTCGCTTCAGTCAGCACAGTAAATCATGTTCAATTAAAGCTAAAACTGTTATTACTTACTCCTTAAGAACTGATTGTATGTGAATCTTTCAACTTTCTGTACCAGATATATTTGTAAGAAAACCTTGTTCTAGATTAGAAATGTTCTGTAATTGTATTGAAGTGAATAGTGTAACTAGGCTACGTGTGATAGGCTCAGAGCGTGTCACTCCTCACCCAGTAAATCAACAAGTAAGCAGCCTTAGGTGTGTAATGTTCCTAATGCCATTTCAGGCACGCTGGCGGCTCCCGTCACAATGGCCGCGCCAAACGCCTACAAGCAGAATGCGTCTATGTCGATGCCCAGCCCGCAGAACAATCCGCGTTCGTATTTCAATACATACTCTTTATTTAACCCATACTATAAACCCTGTATTAGAAAATAAAAATTAATAGTATGTGCCCTGATTTCAATTATACATAGCAATATTTGCACCTAGTATGTTCAGTGAAGTTTGTTGTGTTAGAATGTTGTTAGATACTAACGTAATAACATCTGCAAGTACTGAAGTCGATGCCTGCTCTGCGCAAGCTTTAAGGCTGCCAGTCCTTGGTATTGCTGGTATCTAACTCATGATCCTGAGCATGTTCCAACTCTATGCTTCCTCATTTCAAAAGTATTTAGTGACTTATAATTTTACTTATTTTAATTTGCCCCGCTGCATTTTACTTACATTGTTACTCTTATGTTGGTTTTGTTTCATGTTTTGTTATGTCGAAACAGACTTCATGATTGCCGGGCCCCCAATGAGTTTCGGTATGATGAAAGGTAATGATACAACTCTGTTTTTTTTACTGTATTTTATTCAAAATTATTCCTCATTCTCACCATTTCGGCCTAGGACACTTTGGGGTTAATAAAATAAAATTGCACAAAATTTCCGTTTCCACATCACAAGCCATCACTTTTATGTTGTTGTTTTTTATTATTTATTCTCTTTTCTGCCGATTAATAAATTAATACTTAGTCCCTCTTCCACCATTGATGGTCAACCAATCAGTGTCCAACCAAATTTAAATGGTACATATCTGCCAAAAGCTGCAAGGACACCAATTAATGTTGGAAGGGGGCTCAAGCTTTAACGCTAGTATGCTCTAACTGTTAGCCTGCAACTTATTTATCTTTCGTTCGCATCGCCTGCCCATCCTATCCCTTATGCTTCTTTTTTTTCTTTTCATTGTATTGCCGCCCGGCTTGGCTTGAAGGCGGTATGAATGCACCGCCGCCGCACCATAATTACCAGTATCAGTACCAGGGTGGGCCGGGTCACTTGCACCCGGGGCAAGGCCCGCCCGGGGGGTACTGGTCTCCTTCACCCGCGGCGCGTTTCGCTGCAGAGGGCGTGCGCGCGCGACCACCCCCGGGCTCGAGTGCGCCACCATCCAAGGATGATAAGACGAGCCCATTCGTCTCCACGGTGCATTCACATCCTGGTTTTCAGCCGCAAAAGATTGGGAAAGGTCCTGCAGCGGTAAGTTTACTTTGTTTTTATGTATGTGTATTTGAAGCTACAAATAAATGTCATATCTATTTAATGTTATGCAAGTACACTGAGTGAACTTTCACAGTAAGTTCAGCCAATCTCGGCGTCTACTCTGCGAACTGATATTGATGGATATATTAAATCGAATTGGCGGTTACATATTTCTTTGTCAAACTCAAGTGATTGTATCGTCTGTTAAGGAGGATTACGACATTAAGGAGTGTCAAAAGTAATATCAATTGTATATTACTCAAAACGAGTAGAAAGCTATTAGTAAGGTTAGCATGATTATTAACTTGATTCATTATATATCGATTTTAACAGTAGGCCTGGATAATATTAGCTGTAGCTGTATTTTTATTTGGTCAGTCTAGATTTTAAATCAAATTTAAAATTCAAAAATTGCATTCACATAAAATTCCTATGGATAGTATCTATGCCGTGAAAAAGGTTCACTGGGATAGAACTGGCTTAGGTTAAGGTTGATAGGGATAGAGATAATTGATGTGTCATAGGCTATTTGAAGGGATTAAGGAAGTTAGTAGTTAGCAATGACTCTATAATCTCAATAAAATCCAGGGTGCTGGTCTGCCAAAGCCTCCAAAGGCTCCAGAAAAGCCGCTGATGCCATACATGCGTTACTCTCGCCGCGTCTGGGACAGTGTGAAGGCTGCTCACCCGGACCTGAAGCTGTGGGAGATTGGACGAATCATTGGGGGCATGTGGAGGGATCTACCCGAGTCGGAGAAAGCTGGTTTTGTGGATGAATATGAAGCTGAAAAGGTATGCTTTGTGGTTGTACTAACTTTTCAAAGCGGTTCACGACATCTATGCTGACGGGGTGATAGAGCAATTGTAGCAATTTAAGTCAATGGCACTTCTGTTGTATTCAATCAAATACAATTCCTTAGTGTGTAATACTGACTGCTGGAATGTGGCCATAAGAGCCTCTTTGCTTTGAAGTGTATCTTGAGGATTAGAACTTCATAGATTTAAACTTGAATGCTTAAAATATAAAGATGGTGTGGATCTTTGAATGTTTTTTTGTTGCTTAATCACTCCAAAACAGCTCAACTGTTTTGGCTGAAACTTGGTATAGATGAATTCTGTGCCCTAGAAGAGCATATGTGCAACTTTTTATATAGATACCACAAATACAAATACGAAGCGGGTCGAAGCAAGTATTATTATAAAGATAAAAATATGTGATAATGTTTGAATGTTTGTTTGTTATAAGCAACTTATACACATACGAAAGCGAAGTCGCGGGCAGAACTTTAAAATGGGTTTAGAATTTACTAAGTTTTATTTTGGGTTCGGTACTCACAGGCGCAGTACAATGAAATGTTGAAAACATACCAATCGTCGTCCGCGTACATTCAATGGCAGGCGCACAAGAGCAGAGGTACTCATTCTAACCCTAAGCAAGGGAATATACCCATGCCTGCACTAATAACACGGGGAGGGTCATTCTAAAATGTGTTTTATGTTTGTGAGCAAAGATTTCACTTTCGGATTATCATTCAGCTCATTGTCTCATTGATGTAGTGTACAGTGCTAGGAAGCAAACATCGGAGCACTTTGTATTGAAGATCGACATGGTCTTTTCTCTGCAACCATCCATTTGTATTGGGGATGTGGACAAAGAATTGATTGGTACCAAATCATATTTTTTACGGCAAAATATTTCTTTTGCGGTCGGGGATGCTAATTAAATAAATTGTAAATATCCGAAATGATGAAACATAATTTAAAAAATTGGCATCAAATCTCATCCCATCTAAATTTTGTTTATACATCAGTTAATTTCAATTGTAGTCTGGCATGCAAAATTATAAATGTCGAAATTATGGAGAAAAGAAAATACCATTACAACATTATATGGTTTGGACCATTGTGTTTTTGAACGACTAGACTGGCCATCATCATTTCTCTGCCCACCCCTTTGCGACTAACCCACAACCACTCACTAAAGCTAAATGTTTGTCCCCATGCACCCTCGTCATGTAAATAACTGCACTGGTTGTAGTCGGAGTATGAAAAGAGCCTCAAAACTTATCACAACTCACCGGCTTACCTCGCATACGTGGCTGCGAAAAACAAGGCAGTAGGTAAGGGAAATGCATGCTTTTGTACCTTGTTAATTGGAGTCAAGTTCGTGTGAGCGTGCCGGACCCCTCGTAGAACATGTACATGTTCTCACGAGGGATCTGATAGAAGCGTGGTGTATAGAATAATGGTCCTTATGATAACCTACTGTTTTTCGTATCAAAACAGTGTTATACTAAATATTATAACTATTTTATATTACTCAATTTCTTTCTGTAAATATAATTCTATAATTATTCACTATCTTTAATTACAATGGCAACACAATCGCTACAGAGCATAAATTAATACTTGATGCAGTTAAGGAACAGTCTCAAACAAACCAAATAAACTTCTGTCAACTTAGCTTCTATCTAATTTAATCACTGTTTTTAAAAAACTGTGTTTAAAGTGCTGTCCCTTTTTGTAAGATAGTGAAAAATAGTGACAGACCAAGTCTTAAACAGTGTTTAAGTTAAGAGGCATTAAAACGAAAGGCCGTCCAAAATCAAAGTAAAGTTGCTTAAATCAAGTTTCTGTGTTCAAACATTATAAATATGGAATTAATCTGACTGAAGCCTTGATCTTAGCAGTGTAATATTAACGCATACAATGTTCATAATATATTTAATAAATAACATATGAAAAAAAATTACATAAATAATCCGGTCAGTCCTTGTGTCACCAGATGTAAATTTCGGTAATCAAAACATATAATTGTTGATTTAAAAAAAAAAAAATACATTTAAAAGTATAACCATACGCACCTGGATTTACATAGTTAGTAAACATATAAACCATAGCCTACTAAAAAAATATCCCAGGCACGACAGCATCCTGGGACTGTGTAAAATCTTCCACTTGACTCTGTATAAATCATCTATCTAAGAATGCAAGATATTTGATAATATTAAACTATGGCAACTCATAAAACCTTAAAGGTCTACCCTTTATCTTTTAATTATAATCACATAATTTGCTAACGTGAGGTTTAACTCCTTGAAAACGACTAAAATAAACAATAAACATTTGTTTTTAATTGTTCTTCGTTAAAGGCATGTGTCATAAATGAAGACAATTTTGAAATTGACAAGTGATTTGATTTTTGGAGGAGTATGTCGTTGTTCGTCATTGTTATCTTTATATATATATAAATTTCTGTGCGTGTTTGTAATTAAACTCCTGCTACGGCTGGACCGATTTTAATGAAATTTGTTGAAAGTCACCTTTTTATATAAACCTTGCTGTCCCTTACTCCGTCCGCGCGTTTTAAAAAGAAAAAAAAATCTAATTGTAAATCTAAACCATTCTCGAATCCACTTGAACACACAAAAAAAACATCGAAAGCGGTCCAGCCGTTTAGGAGGTATTTAATTACAAACACACGCACAGAACATTTATCCTTACTAATATTATAAGTCCAGCCGTTTAGGAGGTATTTAATTACAAACACACGCACAGAACATTTATCCTTACTAATATTATAATTGCGAAAGTAACTCTGTCTGTCTGTCTCGCTTTTACGCCAAAATTATGAACTGATTTAAATAAAATTTGGTACACAGATAGTCTAAAGCCTGAGAAAGGACATAGGCTACTTTTTATGTAGGTACCACGCATGCGAAGCCGCGGGTAGCAGCTAGTATTATATAAAGATTATGCAGACTATTTATGTTTGAATCACAAAGAAACAACACTTTTATTCCAATTATTCACACCCGAGTCAATATAATCTAGCTCTATTTGAATAAAAGCACCACAATAACTAATGAACATCTAAATAGGTGACTTGATAAAAAAAATGAGAATGCAATGTTGGCTTTGCAGGAGGGTTTAAAATAAACTCTTTTCTATTGTTCTTGACACGGTATTTGAGGGGTTCAGTATGGTCTCTACTCGTCATTCTAATAAAGAAGGCATCAGACTTTAACATTAGTTAATATGTGATTATAAAATAAAACCCATGGTCTCGTAGTCTCTTTGTCGCTATTGCATATTAAAATATGTTTTTATGAGTAGTAGGTAGCCTGGAAGATGAGAGTTCGAACAAGAAAGGCAGTTCTCAGAAGGAGCAGCAGGACAGGAGAATTGATATACAACCTGCAGAGGATGAGGAAGGTATGTGACAACTTTAATCTTTGTGGCTTACTTGAGCACTGTAGACTATGCAAAATGATACAAGTGTCATTTTTATGTGACCAAATATCAAGATACCAGAGCATAAAATATCGTGCTAGAATAGAAGAGTGCTAAAATATCGAAATACAACAGGTCATTAAATAGATAATAATAATAAAATAAATAATAAATATTGCTGGACAATGCATACAACATCATCTAGTCCCAAACTATGCATAGCTTATATTATGGTGACTAGATGACTGATAGAATACTTATATATTTTTAAATACATACTTATGATACTTTATAACACCCAGACACAGAAGAAACACCTATGCTTTTCATCCAAATGTTTATCCTGGAAGGGAATCGAACGCTCAACCTACAGCGCAGTAGGCAGAGCTACTACCAACTGAGCTAACAGGCCAGTCTAAAGATAGATAAATAGTACTGTTCCGCCAATCTATTGCTAATGAGTTAAGACGCGACACGATGCAGACGCATGCACCTCCCTTCCGTCTGCTATTGAAAAGCCATGCAAAGTGTTAGTAAAAGGTAAGCGCACACCATCCACACATGCTACCTAAAAAATAATTGTGACACGTGTTTTGCCTCAACAAGGCATCTTTAGGAACACTTAAATCGCTCCGCACTTATAAAAAAACATTCTGCTCTGGAGACTCGTTGCTTCGCCGAACTTGGATTGAAACTGAAAATACATAATTGTTAATCTACTAGTATTTCATTTTTTTGGATTTCTGAAAAGTCACGCCTGAATCAATAATCTACAGCGAGTCTTTTATCATGTTAAAATATCCCCCTATAATATAAAACTAACCGATAGCCTTAAATGATCTAAGTAACTAGAGGTCTAAGGAAGTGTCTACAAAACCGGCGGACTACAGTGAGAATGTATGTTTGTAGAGTTCTGTAATCCACAAGAAACCCATATAGTTTTGCTGTCTGTCTGTTTGACCCTAATCAGAGTACTTGCTCGCAGGCTATTAGTTTTCTCGTGATGAAATTACGTATAGTGGCCCTTAATAAAAATAATATGTAGCAATAAAACTTTGCAAAATTGTCTTTAAAGGCACCTCGTCTACATGTAAAGTGGAGGTGATTTTTGCAATTTGTAGATTTATGGCATATCGGCACAGATAGGTTGAGGAGTTTTTTTTATAGTTTTTCGATATAGATATTCGTGGTAATTTTTAATGGTCCATAACCCAGTGCCTGCAACTATCCCAGGCATTATTTTTCTTGCTAACTTCGTAAGCCTTCATTGTGCGTGGGTTTGTGTTAATATGAATATGGTTTTCAGATCAAGATGAAGGTTTGTCTGTGAAGCACGTCTCATACGCGCGCTACCTCAGAAACCATCGGCTCATCAATGAGATATTCTCCGACACCGTTGTACCGGATGTCCGGTCTGTCGTCACCACAGCTAGGATGCAGGTATAACTCATATTTTATACGTACGAAGGACAGATTTTAAGTTCGCGGAATGAGGGACATGGAGTGAACACAAGACTCTTACGGAAGTAGTAGTAGGCTTTACCTAGTAGGTAGTGTGCTGAAAGATATTAACTAGTGTCATGTTTAATATAAGTACGCATCTTCATCAATTTGTATTAAGTAAATATATAGTATTTATGTTTATATACCTGTAGCACATATAAAATAATGTCTTGTACATAATGTATAATTTTCTTTCTTTTTAACACAAACAAACACACACACAATACACCAACACACACGTAAGCCACACACACACACAAGCCACACATACACACACACACACACAAACACAAGCCACACAAACACACACACATTCACATAATTATATAAGCATCACACCTAGATTACTGTCGGTTTCATTTGTTAATTATAATGTTAATCCGTTATTGGCTTTCAGTTATTTATTTATTTTTAAGGAAAACCAACAGCTATACACGTTTAACTTAAATAATAACATAAAAACAAAACATAAAAGCAATTTTTTTAAGAATAACATTTTTTACAGAATTAAATAATGCTTACATACATAATCTAACACAAGATAAGTAAAAAACAAAATAACAATCGGCCTAATCTTTAAAGAAGTCGAGAGTTAAGCACCGCCTTACCCTGGGAACACTTGTACAATATGGATCAATGTCCAACAACTTACTAAAATTATTCAGGGTTTCATTAGCTCGCACCATATATGAATTCTGTCTGTAGTTAGTGGACGCACCTGGAACATGTAGTGGATGGAGGATAGAATCGGAGTTATAATGTTTTGTATAATATACTATTTAAAGAGCTGTGGATTTTGTACAATGAATAAATAAATAAATAAGCTTAAATAAAGATCTTAGAAAGAACGTAAATCATGAAATCGTATTTCCAGATCTTGAAGAAACAGGTCCTGTCACTGACGATGCACCAGAAGAAGCTGGAAGATGAGCTCCAGCAGATTGAGGAGAAGTTCGAAGCCAAGAAGAGGAAGTTCATCGAAAGCAGTGAGGGGTTCCAGGAGGAACTGAAGAAGGTATTCTTCTTCATGTATTTTATAGATACCAAAGAGTCTTATGCATCCTCATAGTACCAGTTATTTTCTGCTGACTGCGCGGTAACAACATATATTAAAAATAGCCTATATATTATTCCAGGTCCACATCTATACATACACAATACTTATCAGGCACAGAGGAAACATATATGTTCAGCACTCAAATGTTTGATCAGTAGGGATTTATACACAATGTACAGCGCAGAAGGTGGAGCTACTTCCATGTGAGCCGAGAGGCCGGTTAGTTGTTTTTACATCTTTATATTTGGTTGCAGCATTGCAAGCCAGCTGTGGATGAGGATACGTTCCAGAGAATGGTGGAGCGTGCGTTGGAGCAGATGCGTCGTGGCATTAACCCAGCCTCACAGCCGCTCACCGGAGCTGCTGTTAAGAAAGAAGAGGTACGTAATGCATGTATACCATACCAATTCAAAGTGTTTGAATGTAATATTACTTTTCTTTCAACTACTTAATCACTACAAAACCGATCACAAAGGACATATTTTTTGATTGGAACCAAATTTACTACAGAGCTTTAATATCTCCCATTAAGTTTAATATAAAATGTTTGCATTAGATCAAAAAGATACTGGCTGGTAATAAAAATCGGCTGAATAAAACCGATTTGGTGAAAAAAAAACAAATGTCGTGCATTTTGTACCATTGTAAAACTTTGATTCTCCATATTTTTAGTTTGAGTAGGTATATTTTATCACAGTAGGTAGATTGGTAGTTGAAAGAAGAGTAAATTACGCACCTTGCTAAAGAGAGTAATTAATGCACTAGTGTTAATTCAGTGCCCTCGCTAGATTAATAACTCACTTTGCGCTCGGTGCAACAATCTACCATTGTTAAATTAGTTTTATTCAATACTAGAGCCCTGCCCGGCTTTGTTGCACGGGTGCAATTTAGAGTTATTATGATATCGTGAAATAATAGTTGAAGTCTCTTCAATACCCGTCGTAACTTCTAAACGAAAGGTCTGATTCTAAATTTTAATAAGAATTTAAATGTACATAATACATTTTGATAAACACGGGCTTTACTCAAGTATTATAAAACAAGTCCGAAGAATTAATAAAGAAACTTGTCATGCTACCAGCATTTTTTTTATATGATCTTTATCTACAAAGTGAAATGTAGTTCAGCTGAGCTCTTAGAAATCAGAACACATATTATTCGCAGCGTTCTTCGTTAGCTTTCCACATACTTAAAAAAAGCTCTTTATTGACAGCCAATGGAAACAGAACAAGCCACAAAGGTGGAGGCGAATGGACCCAACCCTCCCACGCAAGTAGACAAAGTCTCCACTACAGAGGTGAAGAGTGAACCGAACGGAAGCACGGCCGAGCTGACCAAGGAACCGGCAAAGGAACCTGAGGCAACTACTAATAATAAGGACGAAGGTGAAAACCCATTTAGACTATAGTTGTAGCTGATAATAAAAGAAAAGCAAAATGGCGGTTCAGATTAACAACTCATTTATACATATTATACAAAGGACAAAGCAGCTAGGGCTTTGTCCGCGTGATACATAGTATCGTGGTTTAATCCAGGTCCGTATCTATATCTATACCAAATTTAATTAAAATCGGTTGAATAACAAACAACTTACTTAATGTAATTACTTAATGTACTAGATGTAGTAAAATGCTTTACTTGTTCTAAACATAATCAGATTGTTGATTCTCAAGATATTTAAAGATATATAACTATTTAACTATATGTATGCTGGTGCAGCCAAGATTTCCATTTGGAACTTTTAAATCTTTTTGTTTTCCAACAATACGAAACGAAGACTGTAACCTGTCTGGAATTGCAAGCATTCTTAGGCTATAGTAACTACTAACAACTTGGTGGTCTTTATGTTAGTTTGGCAAGTTTATACAGAGTTCTGTAAAGTCAACCAATAGACGTCTCAAAATTTCAAGAGGGCGGATGACGTCAGATCCGCCCTAAAACATCTACTTGCTAGGTTCACACATTCACAGTAAACAGCTGCATGCCATTTATGTTTGATCAAACATCGCGCACATGTTTTGCAAATGTTTACCCTGAGATTGCTGACATGCCAATGACATGCCAATCGTAAGTCAGCCAGTAGTTACCGTAGCGAGTAGCCTAAAAATGCTTGCAATTCCAGAGATATTTGATTGTTAGATTACAGTGCTTGTTTATAATATACCAACCTGCTGTTACAGTAAACAAAGACGAGAAGGTGAAGATCGAGAAGGATACTCCCCCCGCGGTAACCGCTCCCCCCGCTTCCGGCGTGCCTCCCCCTGCGCCCGCGCCCCCCCCTCCTCACGCCCCGGCCCCCCCCACGGGACATCCGCAGCAGATGACCTCGCCACCACATCACCGTGAGTCAAATCCACAATAACCTGCTGTTTTTAATGTGTAACATCTGTCCTGTAATCTGCAAAAAGGACGGAAGTGTGTAACAGGAAGCCGAGGAAGCGCGCTCTAATTGATTTGACCAATGAGCGCGCGCGGTGGTAGAGTTGGCGGTCAGGTGGTACCAACCCTGAGTTTTTCCTGAGATGTCAAATGTTACATATGCATCATATGCGACTACGGAAGGCAGGCGCACTCGTTTTTATATTTTACTAGCTGTCCCGTTCGCGATTTCGTCCGCGCGTTATAAAGAAAAAAATAATTACAATTATGTAGATGTAAATCTAAACGATTCTCGAATCCACTACAAAACTTCAAAAAAATCGGTCCAGCCGTTTAGAAGGAGTTTAATTACAAACACACACACATATAAGATTTATATATATAAAGATAACCAGATGTTCCTGTGGTAAAGTGCCACATGACTTGACTTGCCTCTGATTATCCATTTTCAACATCTTCAAAATGTCTAATTAACTACAAATTTGAGGAGGTCTGTCTACTGAGCCTGAAGATTTAAGTTGTAAACCTGTTCGTTATTCGTTTGCCAGCGGCTTTAACAATGTGCTACGTAGGTAAAAATAAACTATATCCGGGAAGGACAAGATACAATCTATCTTATTGCCAAATTTCAAAAACCGTTTAGCCGTGAAAACGTAACAAACAGACTAAGACATTTCCGAATTTATAATTTCGTATATGTTCCTTCCATGACAAAATATATTGACTAATGGTTAAAATCGTATCAAAATCCGTTGCGTTTTTTACTAGTTTCTGGATATACGCGGATACAGTCAGACAGACTGTAAAAAAACAGACAGGCTGCGAAAAGCGACTTGTTTAATATTGTTAAGAAGTATGAATAATGATGTCGTTAGTCTCTGAACAGTCTTTTTACAAGAAGTCTTCTCAAATGTAATATTTACGTTCCAGCGATGATGATGCCGCCGAACCCTAACGGACCTCCCAGCCACCCCCAGGGACCCGTCCCACACGGCGGACCACCGCCCCCAGGTAATTTTAGAAAGAAGTTTGAAGACTCTCAAACGGATCCCTTAGCCTTAGTGGGTATCTAATTGTTGAAGGAATAATAACTAAGAAATATGGTATTATCAATATTTGGAAATAAGGTTCAAAATATATGTCGGGAGATGCGACTCGAAGTGTCTCTTATAGCTTTGATCTTGTCTCGTCTTTTGCCTGGGTTTACTGCTCCAGGTTCGGTCATCCAAAAAAACGCTGTTGAGTTTCGCTTTTTAACAGGACTTTTACTGGACAGTCGCACAACTATACCTAATGACCATGACTCAATGATAGAGACAGAATTTGCACACACACCACCATTCCCGCTATTCTGCAGTGTTATCTCTTTCTATTTCTTCCTTTCTTCATAAAATTGCATCTATCTGTCTGTGCAAACAACCTGACCTGACAGTTGACGGTAACATAATATGCTGGTCAAATCCTTGCCGATAACTTGTTCTTGGACATCATCCACACTCGACATATATATCTTCACCTTAAGTTGACGTTCTAACTTGCAGTTCACTATGTAATGAAAACACTATTTTAAAATCGTATTTGTATGATTTTTTTCCTGATAAAAAGTCGCGATTTGAGCCGTCAAAACGCGTCAAGATTTCTGGCGGCTTTGAGATAAAGATAATATTTATTTACCAAATAAATTTCACATATATTTTACCGTTACTGGTGATGCCTGCACTATGAGTGGCAAAGCCACTTGTTTACATCATCGTTCCAATATTGTAATTGTTGGATTGAATTATTTTATTTTTTGCATTATGACATGTGTTAATTCAATTGTGACTACTCTATTGTATTAGGTCTAACCTGTAATGGTAGATGTAATGTTTTAAATAAATAAATAAATAGTCAACGCTGACCTCTGGATATGGATCAGTTGAGCTATCTATAGATCGTTTTAAACGATTCTTAGATAGCTGAACTGTTTCACATGTGTTTAATATTATTCTGTACATTTCTGTAATTATTTTTGTAAATAAAAATAAAAGATTGCTGAAATTGTATTTTGTAAATAAGTCAACGCGTCGGAGTGTCAATGATCAGTGTACTTGTATTGCAGTCGGAGCATACGGGGCACCGTACGGCGGTCGCTACTACCCCGGCTACGCAGGCGCCTTCCCGGGCGGGTACCCGCCGCATCCGTACTACCCCGCGCCTGCGGACGCATACCAACACGCCGCGCCCGCTCCACCGCATCATCACGACGCCAAGCGTGAGTACGATACACAAATAACGGATCTTCCGCGATCAAAATACTATTGTTATGTCGACTTCTTTGGCGCAGTCGGCGAAGGCTTACCCGAGGCCTGCATGATTCTCGTTTGTGATCTGCATATATTTGTCTCGGGGTATAGTTGATTTTCTATATATGATATGAATCGAACCCACAATCAGAATACAGAGCGGAAGGCAGAGCTACTTCCGATTGAGATGGGAGCCCAGTCAGTCGTGTTATCATGATCGGAAATAAAACGGTTGTTTTATTAAAGACTTTGTTTTTGTTACAGCTGAGGAATCACAAGTGAAGAAGGAGGCTGAATGATCCTCGCCTAAACGCGCCGTCAAACGACGGCGCAAGTCCGTCCCCAGACAGGTGGAGCAAGCCCCTTAGATTGGCGAACCCCATCCTGTTTTTAAGGGGCCTTTTTAGTCCCTGGACGGAATCAAGACACAAGTGATTGTGATCTAATAGACAGTAGTGTGAACACTTCTTAGTATAGTATTGATATGCCTTGACTAGACACATATAACGAGCAGTGAATTTTGCGCGTCATCGTTTTTAAATAGCTCATTTTGTGTAGGACGAATACAAACAAAACTAGCCTGCTATCTAGGCTACTTTGTAATATAAATTGTGTAAAGCACATTAGTAAAAAAATGTTATTGTGAATAAATATTACTTTATTTTTAAAAACATTGACTTATTTCTATGTTAGATAGTTCGTACTAGGATCACATCGCAACTCACATGTCCGAAATACGCATTGCGTAGCGCTTTTAAAGAAAAATACACAAACATAAATGCATGGTATATGTTACCTTTTGACCTTCGGGTCGTTTTGCGCGACGCAATCCGTACTACACTAGTATATACTAGAGATGTAACGAATTCGAATATTTCGTAACCACATTCGCAAATACAGGTCTGTTTTTCCATTAATAAAACATTTAGTTTAATACCTGCTAGGACCAGCAGGTATTAAAGTATTTAAATATTCGCAGGAATTTTTGCGTGAGTTGTTTTTCGTTTTGAGGTACCGATCGACAAAAAAATACGTGAGTAAAACCAGTGTTTAACAAAACGAATTTGAATCTTAAAAAATCATGCGAATATTCGTTACGTCACTAAGACAGTACGCAGTAAACAGTATGCAGATGTGCAGTTTGTTAATCACTGTTACGCATTGGTATTTTCGAGCTTGGGAGAATTAATGCAAGACTAAAGAATTTTGTATGTGACTTTAAAAAACTCTAACTTGTATTATACAATTATTATGAGCATAATAATTGTTAATCTTGCTGCATATTATTTTCAACCAATAGTAAATGGTTTAGGTTGGTTTACGATGTTTGATATTGATGAGAATATTAGCATGTACGTCACTAGCAATTAGAATGAAAGTAGCTACAAATATTTCTAGTAAGAAAAATGGGCGGCACGAAGCAAACGCCCATTCTTTACTTTAGAGAATCATTTATAATATAAGATATAAGCTTGCTTTGATACAATGAAGACATGAGATAAGGCATAAGTATAATAGACTACATCTTAGTTTCACATAGTACATAGTTATAAAAAAGGCAAATACAATTTGGAGTTTGTATTGAATTTTAAATAAAGCATAAAAAATATATCCACTCTTCTTAATTGTTCTTAGTACGGTTTATCTTATAAATTAGTTTTTTTTTAAATACAGCTTGAACATACATAATAAAAGAATTTATCAACAATACAACAGAACCAGCTTCTATGCTAATTCCTTTTCTGTCCAAGCTGTGCACCTATGGAATGCATTGCCGATCTCCATAAGGCAATCCTCTTCACTAGCCGTGTTTAAAATTAGGATCAAACAACTGTTTCTTGCTGAAACATCATGAGTCATTCATAGATCTGTTTGTATGTATAATATTAATTTTTAGTATATATATATATATATATACATTTACTATGTACTATCTGTATTTGTGTATATCGTCTATGTAAATATATAATAGTATCAATAATGTTGTGTAAGTTTATTGCGTTTATTGAATACAAAAATATTTAAATCATAATTTAGTGCACCCTGACCAATCTTCCATTCAAGTTAGGCTCCTCTCCATCCAAAGGTTCTCTGGAAGAAATCGCTCCCTTAGCGATAAGACCGCCCATTGTACATATGTTTTTAGGTGTTCTTAGTTGTCAAATTGTTTAGGTGCTAGTTTTAAGGTGTACAATAAAGTATTTTCATTCATTATTTCATTCATTCAATACTTTTTGTTTATAATCTTTTAGCTTAAATGCTAAGAAATAGCGACGACGACATAGACAAAAGCAAAAGCGATCGGGTTTTTTCACCCTAAAAATTTAGTAAACTTCAGTACTATCGTTTTGGAACCGCACTAACTATAGTGAACCAGTACTGAACCAGGACCAGGTGTTGGAACCGCACTAACTATAGTGAACCAGGACCAGGTGTCCCTGCTATTCAACTAGTTCGTTATCGCCAATCGGTGTGCGTCTGATCACGTCCGGCCGCATGAGGGGACAGGCTTAAGCTATATAGTTGTGTACTAACACAACTATATAGCTTAAGTTAATTAGCAGCAAAACTAGCATTATCTAAAGCCACACTTCCCTTTTGATAATTACTAATCGTAATATCAGCCATCGTGGGTTATTCTAAAACGTTAGTACTTGTCATTGGATTCCCGACCTACAGTCGAGAACGATAATTTCAATGAAAAACTAGGCACATAAGATATAATCAATTATTGATAGTTTATCTGTTATCGTCGAGGGGAGGCCGATTGTTTGTCCTCGCGAACTGTGCTATAATTGGCTGTCCGCCGAGAATCGTACCGTTGGCCTCTGACAGTGCTTGTATGCAGATCTCTTCCTCTGTAATAAAATATAGTACGTATTTCAACTGAACTTTCATTTGAAGACAGTTCTCGGCAAAGGCACTGGGTGTCAGCATTAATTAACCCCTATGCAAGACAAATGTATTAAATTAATGAATAAGAGACTACATTATACAATACTGACATAATTATATCCATCATCAATGTTTTAATTTTAATGAATTTTACTTTAATTTTCGAAATAATTTTGAGACATGAATCATTGTTGTCTGAAAAAACACATTTTATTTATTTATTTCTTAATTCTAACTAGCTTCTGCCAGCAGCGGCTTCGCGTCTTACCCACGTAAAAGTAGCCTAGCTCCTTTCTCTTTCAATCTATATCCTTAACAAATTCCATCGAGATCCGTTCAACAGTGAAAAGGTAACAACTGGATGCACAATTTCTTTTAAAAACTCTGGCCATTATAAAGCTAAGTTTACAGTTCGCTGAGATGGACGACGTGCGATACGTGATGAGCAAGATTTTGCAAATGCGTGGTACTTGCTTGAACATATACCACTCACTTGGTATGCTATCTGGTTATCTTACCTTGGAAATCAATAAAAGCCTGTCCCCTCATGCGGCCGGACGTCATCAGACGCACACCGATCGGCCCGCCGTTGGCGAGAACGAACTGGTTGAATAGCAGGGACACCTGGTCCTGGTTCACTACTGGTGCAATGTTCTTTAAGTATAACACCTGGATTGGGCAAAAGTAATAACATTGTCATTACCTATGTATATTAACAGGTTAGACAGCTGTGTGTCCAAATCAATATTAAATTTACATACCTTTGAAGGCACCCCGGGATCGTAATCTTTGAATCTGTCAATCTTCCTGATATCATCAACAGACATCTTGGTTCCTTCAAGTAACTGATCTTCAATAGGATTCTGTGGAACCAAGTCATTGGCTGCATTCTCTTCATCTCTTCGATCCTGATTAACATTCTTAACATGTTTGATCTTAATAATTTTATTGTCACGAATGGAATACATTTGATTTTTTCTTGGGCCAATAAATCCTTTGCGATTTATGAGACCATGGTGATGGATTTTTCGATTTCTCCAACTGTCAGGGTGCTCACTGAAACTTCTCTGACCAGGATGGTAATCATTGCGGTTTCTTGGGGCAATAGAATGTCTTGGTGTGCGGTCCTCATCAAGAATATAGTCAAATTGAAATGGGTCAGCTAGAGGCTGCTCGATTTCCATATCCCAGAGTCTACGACGACGGTGCCTTTCTCCAAACAAAGTTGGTATTGCAAGGCCACAAGTAGCAATGCTGACCTGCCTTTCGTGGGCCAGAACTCTGTTCTTCTTTCTCTCAAAGCGCCTCAACATCTTTCTTCTTTTTGAGAGTGGTGGGATATCATTAGTTTGTAGATGACCAAAGAGGTCAACTTCGATTTCTTTGATGCTGTTCATTGGATGACCATCAGGGTATATTGATAGAGGTTGCTTGTGGGCTTTGTAGAGAGCATCTTGTTGACCTCTTGTTGAGCCAGATTTCATATCATCGTCATCTGAACTAGAAAAACAAAATATAAGATTGTGATCATTACTAAATTGTGACAATGATGAAAATTGAATGCTGAGTACTAAAAAAATGTAGTGTATGTGTGTAAGAAATAAATTCTTTTGATGAATCGAAATTGCCTTCATCATCAAAATAATATCTGAATAAAATCTTGTGTTTCTCAAAATGTATAATTTAATAGTACAACTCAAGAAAGATTGGTAAACCCAATGAAATGTAATAATTCTTTAATATTTTATCAAAAGAAATAATTTGCAAATAATCCCTACTAATATTATAAACGTGAAAGTAACTTGTGTCCGTCTGTTACCTTTTCACACCTAAACTGCTGAACCAATTTTGGTGAATTTTAGTGTAGAGATAGATGTGACCTTGGAGAAGGACATAGGTTACTTTTTAACTCGATCCCGATCTCTCAATTACACGGATGAAACTGCGCATCTCAGTTTTATATTGTATACAGTTTTGTTTGCAATACGATTTTTTTTTATTTTTAGAGACAAGCTTAGAGAAAAAAATAGGTTATGTAGTCATTCTAATGCAAATGAAGTTCCAGGTAACAGTTAGTATAATATAAAGGTTGTGTTTGGATGTTTATTTGCTACTCAAACTTGGCATAGGTATACCTATTATACCAGGTGTAGATTTGAACTTAGAATATAACACGGGATTTTAATTTATATTCATGTAATGTTAACGTTCAAAACTATTTTGAATATTTTGTAGCCTTTTGCGGATTCGTTCAGAAAAACGAGGTGAGAAATTGTAATGACAGGTTACTAGATTTGGTGCTGGTCTCTTCAGAAATGGATGAAGCGCACGTGGGCATGGCCGATGAGGCACTGGTGCCGGTAGACAAGCAGCACCCGCCGTTCGCGGTGACGATGCGGCGCTTTGCGCGCGTGGAACCGGGCCCTCAGCTGCCACCTCCGACCACTTTACCGAGCTGGAACTTTGTTAAGGCGGATTACCACGCTTTATATTCGTCAATAGCAGCAACTAATTGGTGCGCTATTTGTCGGGTCCAAAAGCCAGAAGTCGCGTTAGACTGTTTTTATGGTATCCTGAATGATATTTTTGACAAAGGTGTACCTAAAAAACGTACAGGTAAGGTACATTCAAGATATAGTTACCAAAGGTGGTATAATGTAGAGATCATTCGAGAAATAGAACATAAGGCAAGGCTGCATAAATTGTACAAGATGAGAGGGTCCAAGGAGAACTACCAGGCTTTCTCAGAATGTAGAGCGAGGGTCAAGGAAATGATACACTCGGAGCATCAACAACACCAGGAGCGAGTGCAGAGCCGACTAGTGGAGAACCCGAAGGCATTCTGGGATTATGTCTCTCTTATGTCTGGCCCTCAACGCGAGCGAAGCGGAGGCTTTGAGCAGTGCCGGAAGCTCGCGCGTTCACGTGCCGAAGCTGTCAGTGGCAGAGGTATGGGCGGCACTCGCACGACTTAACCCGAAACATTCTGCAGGCCCAGACGGGATACCCGTGTTTGTAATGAGGGACTGTCGTAGGTTTCTAGCAGAGCCACTCAGCCATATATTTAACTTGTGCTTGGAAGACTCATATTTCCCGGAACGGTGGAGGGTTACCCGGGTGATCCCTATACCCAATGGTGACGGTGGCTCAGAGGTAAGCGGATTCAGACCCGTTGCAAACCTTTCAACACCGGCAAAAGTGTTTGCGCGCTATCGCGAGTGAGAAAACGCGGCTAATATCCAATGACTGTTTAATTGTAATAATTTGTCCCCTTTTATGTGTTACTTTTACCACACCTACTGAATTATACGTCTAAAGTGTTGCCCCACGTTGGGCGCCAGTTTAACGTTGCCCGGCTGGCTTCTTAGGGTTGTTATGTTAATAAAAGCTTCTCCAACACTTAAGACGTATAATTCAGTAGGTGTGGTAAAAGAAACACATAAAAGGGGACAAATTATTACAATTAAACAGTCATTGGACATTAGCCGCGTTTTCTCACGCGCGAGAACGAATGAGTCAGCGGTGCAGCGCAGCATACAACAGCAAGTATCGGCTCATCTCTCGGATGCTCAGCATGGCTTCAGGCCAGGACGCAGCAGCAACCTCCTCAACTTGAAGTCGTACATTCTCCCGAACGTGGACGCAGGGGTGCAAGTCTAAACTGCTCCAGTTTTTCACTTGCTACATGAAGGACAGGCAGCAGTATGTGGAGTACGCGGGACACAAATCCGAACCTTACTTTACGAAAACAGGTGTGAGTCAGGGCAGCAACTTAGGGCCGTTGGAATTTATCGTGATGATTAACGATCTGCCCGAAGTTGTAACAGCGGCCAAATGTCTTCTGTTCGCTGACGACCTCAAGCTGATCTTATAAAGGAGGATCTCTTATTCCTCCAATAAAGGAGGAAGGAGATTTCGCCCGTCTTCAACAAGACGTGGAGTGGGTAGTGGAGTGGGGCCGACGAAACAAGTTGCAGTTTAACGTGAACAAATGTTCCATAATAACATTGAGTAGAGCAACAGCCCCACTTCACTACAAATACCAGATTGAGGAAGCGCAGTTGAAGGGAGTAGAATCGGTAAGAGATCTTGGGGTTCGTCTGGACACCGAGTTGAGCTTCAGAGTCCATATTGTGACCGTTTGTAAAAAGGCGTACAGAATTTAAGGATTCATTTTACGCCGAGCAAATGGTTTCACAAACATAAGGGCTCTCACGGCTATGTATAATGCCTTGGTCAGAAGCCAGATGGAAAGTGCAGCTTCTGTATGGGCTCCACATGTAGCTAAATATAGCCTAATGTTGGAGCGCATACAGAACAAGCTTACAAGATATCTGTATTGGAAGACATAAGGCATTTATCCTTTCTATCCCCTGATGTATCCAACCTAATTCGTTTAAGGTATGGTTGGATACAACAAGCTGGAAACTAGGAGGGATATGGCGCTAGCACTGTATGTGGTTCGGGTGTACCAAGGGATGATATCCAATCCGACCATCTTGGAGATGATGACACTGTGCATACCGGACGAGTATGTTGGGCGTCGCAGATGGCCTCCTCTGTTTGCAGTGCCTCGAGGAAGGACTAACCTGGTAGGCAAGGCGCCACTGATGCAGACCTTACAAGTGCTAAGTCTGGTGGCGGTGACCGTTGACATATTTTTCTGTCCAAATAGTGAGTTTGTAGAAGCGACATTATTTAATGTGAGTTATTGTGTATAGGTTATTATTATTAATTTGTTTTTTCATTTTAATTATTTATGATTTTGACATTATGGAGATTCAAATTTAATTATTTAGTTATTGATGTGATTATATATTCATATTAATATTTGTTATTATTGTGTATTAATATTAATGTATTAGTAGTATTATTTGTTTTTTTTTTGTCCTAGGTATGACATGTATTAATTATATTGTGTGTGACTACTCTATTGTATTAGGTCTAACCTGGAATGATATATGTAATGTTTGAAATAAATAAAAAAAATAATATTATTTAAGCTATTTATTATAAATAGCCACAAAACTGAATATAATAAAAACACCAAATTGTAATTACCTTTTACTTTCACTTGCATGCTTCTTCATTTTATTGTAAACAGCCTCCAGCTTTTCCTTCATTGCATTAGCTTCAACCTTTTTCTGCTGGTCCAACAGGCCTGCTTCATTGGCCTGGTACAGATCTATTTCATCGTGAGTCAAGCCTGCATTTTTTAGCCACAGCAAATCATGTATCTCGCTTTCGGCTTCTTTGAACTCTTGCATAGAAGACAGGCCATATTTGGTAAATGGTAAAACCTCTGTGGTCTTTTCAAACTCTTTCGGCATTGATTCCGAACTAAAACCAACAATACAAACCGGTACAATACAATTTAGAAACATTGTTTATTGTATGAACAAATATACTCGAAACGAAAATAATTTACTGTAATCACTATGAATGAAAAGTCAAGAGAAATGCAAGCGATTATTGTAATAAATGAAAGTATTGCTTTGCTCACCACATTTTATTTTATTGTCGTGTCGCGTCGCGTATGTACGGAACACTACGCACTACGGTACGCACGAGATTATTGTATTAAAACTTATCGCTCGGGTCGGATGATTTTTCCTCAATTTTGCTTATTGTTTGAGTACATGGATTTAATTACTAACTCGATGAACTGATTCATCCAATAAAACTAATAAAAAGCAATATTGTAGTAACATTTAAAATTTCAATTCACAAAAATCTTACTGATTTATTTAAACCACAAACTATAGGTATAGGATAGGATGCTTTATACTGACCACAAACTATAGGATGCTAGCTAACGATACTGACTGTGACCACAAAACTGTGACTGCTGCGTGCTGCTGCGGTTTCGCTCAGTGTTGCCAGCCGGATTTTGTTTGTCAAAAGAATGAAGACCAGATCATTTACTGATCTACATGAAGAAGTAGATCAATAAATAATAGTAAAAAAAAAACTAAAAAACACGCTTTATATAGAAAACCAAACTAAAAAATAGAAAATATTAAATATTTTTCTTACTTCCATTTATTAAAATTTATTTTCAATTTTAAGTTTGGTTTTCTATATAAAGCGTGTTATTTTTTTTTTTAACTATTATTTATTGTCTACTTCTTATTTTTAGGATAACCGGATATTTGAATGGTTTTTTTTTTATTTTTTTTTAATTATTGCATTGTCATCGGTCTTTGACAGGTGTGCAAAATTTGAATGAAATCTGGCCGTTTAAAGTGGGTCAAAATCGCGTCCTAAGGTGTCGGTTACATACAAACATACATACAAGTGAAGCTAATATAAAGCGTTTAAAAAGTAACCTTCCAGTGAAATGTTTTTTTTTTCTTTCTTATGTATGTGTTTTAGTAATTAAATATAAAAAGTTAAACCCATGTGAGTTGTATATACTTACGTATATATTTTGTAATAATTTTTAGTGTTTTTTTTAATGTTGCATTTAGCTAGGTAACTAAAGGTATCTAACATTATCTGTACTAATTCCTGTTTTTAAGAGGCTTATTACGATCGTGATTTTTAATAAAACGCCGATTTTTGGCGTTCTTGTTCAGAGAAACCGAAAGTCTTCGACAAATTTTACTTATTGTATGGTGGAGAATAGTTAATACTATAGTTCATAGCGGCCTCGCTTTTTGCATATTTTTGTTATTTATTTATGTAAAGCCAAAATTCCAAAGCAAGTTTGCAAATAAAATACGCGAAGGCACTTTTTCAAGCTCGTGGATTGAACGTCTGTACTATGAAAATGAAATAAAAAATATACCACAACATCTCTCATATAGTAGTTGAGTTTCTAGCGGCCTCGGAATTCAGAAATATTTACAAGGTATCTACAAAAAAGATCCAATTCAAAACTATAAACCTACTAAGTTCAGAATTAGCTGTAAATTTCTCCTTATAGTCCGGTCAATCTAGACCAAAAAATGAGAGCGAAGATACATAAAATCCCAACAAGCTGAAAATCAGTAAAATTGTTCAAAACATAATTATAAATCATATATAAAAGTTCCCCATTTTTTTCATTTCATTATGTCATGTCAGGCCAAAAATGCCCACTAGACATATCCATAATACATTTCGTGTAATATCCAAAACCAAGTTTCTAAGAAATCAATAATATTGTATTGTAGAAAGAAATAATATTGTAAGTACCTGTTTTATTAAATATTTTTTTATGAAAACACCTTCCTACTTATTTGTTATACAAAACGTCAACAGACAAAAACCACAATACTAACTAATATACAGTACAGTCTACACGAGCGAAGCCGTGGGCTGTAGCTGGTAAACAGCAACATAAATAGATATAACACAAAATATATATATATATGCCTGTATTACAGTTCTAATTCTTACACTGAATATTGAGTTATTTATCATTATTAACAATATCTCAATATGTATGCAATAAATAAATAACTCAATAATAGGAAAAGTATCAAAATCGTTTACACGTTGTCTACAGCTGTGTCGTGAACTCGTGACCTCGAGGGAGTTGTCGCCGTGCTTCAATATAGCTAATCTTTCAGAACGAATGTTTGTGATAGGCCTCTTAAGTACAAACAACCAAAACAAACCATAAAGTTACAACTGAGTGAGTTGAGTACTGACTTTATAGTTTAGATTAGACTGACCACAAACTATAGGATGTTATCCATGTTATCGCACTATAGAATGCACATCATAAAATTATCTATCAATCATTATCTATGATGCTTGCTTTGCTTGTGCTATTGCTATTGCAATAGGATATTGTTTGTTGTTGTGTTGCTTGCTGCATTTGCATACTCTTTGTAAACTATTGCTATTGCTAACGCATGCATCTGATTCAGAACAGAAATAATAGTATAATTACTTAAAGATTGTTCACAAACACGCTCGCTCCATCATCAGTGTAACATGAACTCGTGGACACCCGAACAGTATAACATGATGACGATGAATCCGGGCTTGATTCAACCACATTTACCACCGCCTCACCTTCCTCCCGATGGTTTGATGCTCATGAGGGGACCAGAATGGAACCAAGTCGTGGAACCAAACGCTGGACTAGAATATAACCATATAGCACCAATTCCTCCCGAAGACCAAGATACAACAATGGATTTTAATCAAGGTGACATGTCGAATGAGCAGAGTCAGAGTAATGAGACTAACAACCAAAGTCAGGATGAAGCTACTCAAGGTTCACGGGGCAGGCAATCAAGTAATTATCAAGGTGGTAATCATATCAGAGACAACAGGTGGAATAAAAACAGAGACAAAGGTATGTTGCTCCATATCTTATTTTATTTAATTGTATCAATCACAGGATACTACATGTATGCTTTTTTTTTAAATTGTAAGTATAACATAAATGTTATACACAGAAAAACACAGACCTGGGACAAATATTTACAAATAATACAAACATGACAACCTCTGTAGCTCAGTGGGCTTAGGTCTGGCTGAGATGCAGAAGGTTCGGGTTTGATTCTCACTGCGGGATAAATGTTTGTATGATCTGCTTAATCTGATTAAAAGGCACACTCAGAGCCTATGAGTTCAGCTAGATGTGTAATCAATATTCCAGCAAGTACAGAGCCCTAAGGTGATTCACTTACAACAGGTTTTTGCTGTGACAGTGAATCACCAACATGAACTTGAAATGTTCTGTTCAATAAATAGTTCTCTATCCACTTCATCAGTGGTCCACATATTCCAAAGTATTCTAGCTTTATAAGAAGGCGTAAATTTGTTTTTAAATCAATTTTGTTAAAAAAACAATCTCAACTCTTCCAGATAATGGCAAATCAGATAAAGGTGACAGAAACAGGCATCCTAGATCTCAGGATCGCAACCGAGACAGAAGTGATAGAAGTGACAGAAGCAGAAACAACCGTGGGCGCGATAATCGCGAACGTGTCAGCCGTTTTGCTTCTAGGAATGATCTACCCCATCCTGGAATGCCAGGAGGGCTAGGCAGTAATATTACAGGTAAGTGATATCAATGAAATTGAAAATAAAAACGTCAAATCCTCTCATTTCTGTTGTTTTTTTCATTATGCAGTGTAAACATCAGATCAATTAATGTTATTTTTAGGAATGATGCCATATGGCAACAACATGATGCCAGGTCAGCAGGCAGCGGAAATACCTAACATGCCTAATATGCCTCAAATGCCAAACATGGCCAACATACCCAACATGCCTAATATGCCCAACATCCCCAACATGATGCCAGGGATGAATGTGCATCCCAACATGATGGGAAACATGATACCAAACATGATGCCAGGAACGGTTGATCAGAATATGATAATGGCACAGCATCAAATGCAATTCATAGCATCTCAGTCAATATATGTGCAATCTGGAGTCCTTCTCCCACCAATTCCAGGAAATTCCGTGCCTACAAGACGGGAACGACCTGCCGGCTGTAGAACCATATTTGTAGGAGGTCTACCTCCTCATACTGGTTTAGATACTATCACTGAGATATTCCAAAGATTTGGTGATGTTGATGATGCAAAGATTCATAAACAAGGAGTATGTCATGTAAGATTTTCGAAGCAGGATATGGTTGAACAGTCATTCTACCTCTCCGGATACAGATTCAAGATGCATGATCAAAATGATAATGAGGCTACTACTCTCTTTATTGATTATGCTTTGGTAAGTTATTTTTTTTTAAAGAAAATAAAATAAAAATTAAGTCAGTGGTCAACTCCTCTGGTCCCAGGTCTCCATCATGATTGGCTTTATTTAAAAAGTAAAAAAGAGAATATCAATGTAGGTTATAAATAGATTAGTTTTAGCACAGGTTTAAAATATATAATAATATAAAAAGTTATACCTGAACTGCCAAGTAAAATACAGAATCGCGATGACCAGTACGAGAATGAGAAGCAAAAACGGGAGCCAACCCCGCCTCGCATCGAGCAATTTACTCCAACTGCACTTGCTGCTCTCACTGACAAAATCAAGAGTGACACGGACTTTGCTGATTCTGCACCTGTAAGTTTTTAACCTTTAAATTCGACAAACTCGTTTAATAAAGTAAATATCGTTATTGAATATGTTGAAAAAATAAAAGGTCTAATATTCACCCTTGCGGCACTCCAAATATATTAACATAATCTGTCTTAAACTATTCAAGTTGTTAGTTGTTTCTAGTTATATGAATTTATAGAAATATAAAACGATAAACTTGTATGGGGTACAATATGCTGATGCCTATAAATAAACATGCGTATGTTTCTACTTGTACTTCAAGAAAGACAGTCAAATGCCTTCGAGTTATAAAAATAATGTTTGCAGACGCTCGCTGGTTGGCTAGAAAAAGGAGAATGCAACAAAAAGAATGCAAACACGTTCTACTCTCTCATCCAAGCAAGCAATAATCAAGTTCGCCGGCTCTACAATGACAAGATGGTTGTAGACGAGGAATTCCTTAACTTGAAGACCACGATGAAGGAGAAGTTCTCGCATATCATCGTCCAATGTGAGTTACTATTTAAACTAATTTGAAGCTGTTTTGATATAGGTCTCTTAGTAATGTTTCGTGTCAGCGGCTACTTAAATTGAGGGTTCCCGATAAAAACTTTTCAAACGTAAGTAGTACAATTAAAAGTACATAAAATTAACTGCAGCGCATTGCTTGTCGCGAAATATCATCAACTTTGCTAAGTTTAAGTTAGTTATTAATAATAACATTATCTGTGTGATGAAACTGAAATCTTCAAGAATTGAAAAATACTGAAGGTAATTACTCAAATCGAACAAAGGTCGAACAGTGAGACAGTTGGGACACGTCTAGTCGGATGAATGACTCCCTGCATGTTTGTGGGATGATTACAAAGGATACATAAAATCGTAAGTACTGATTTAATAGGAGAATTCGTGCGCTGTATCGATGATTTTAATATTTTTAAGCATTTGAAGGGGATCTTCAGAAACATCTAGCGAAAGCAAGCCGGGAGAGCCAGTGACTGCATAAGACTTGCTGAACAAGTAGGTAGATAATACTAGCCAATGGGTTAGTAAGAATTAGGCATTTGCAAATTCTATGATTGTCAGTCCCATTTACAGTTTTCCTGAATTGTATTTGAGCTTACCAATTCGAATGTAGATGAAGTAGTGCAAAATGGAACGAATGCATTCCATTCGTTACATTTTGCACTACTTCAATAATAAAATTATGTTTATTTTGCTATTATAAGAACCAGAATATTAGGGGAGATATGCCTGAAAAAACCTTAAGAAACGGTAAGATGAGATAATGTGTTTAGATCAAAGTTGATTATAATTTGTTGACGTTTTTTATATAGGTATTTTTAAAATAATAAATATAATTTCATATTTCCCTATTCAAATAATTTGTGCTGCAGTAATTTTAGTTTATCCTTACATACTATTCGTCACGTCATGTCACTGGAGTCACGTTATTGAATGCCTGGCGAGTATGGCGAGTCAGCGTAACTGAGAGATCAGACTTTACCATCACTTCAGTCTGGAGCCTATCACTGCTGAATGGACTTCTCCTAGATTCTGTTCGTCTGATTCGACGTGATCGACCCTACGCGCTGTTGGACGACCCGAATTTCTTCAGCATGTTCCCAGCCACTATTTTCTCAACTTGTATAGCTGTCCAGCCCAACTCCATTTCAGGTCTATCGTTCTACGACGCGGATACCTTCAGTCCCCAAGGATTCCCTGCGTTCCTTATCAAGGAGTGCCGAGATCATGATCCTGTCACACGTGTTCCTATAGTCTACTACTGCTATACCACCATATCACAACCACCAGGATGGGTCTTGCCGAACGTCGTTTGCTATACTTTATAATACCAAGGAAAACATCGTGAAGTAACTAACAACCGGCAACCAGCAACTAGCACATTGCACAGTTGCAAATGACCAACCACAATGTACTTTAAAATAGTGGTTCGGTTATGGTCCGACCTGATACGTCATCAAGTAACAAACAATGATGCGTTTTTAAAAAAACAGTCGAGCAGGTGGCAAAGATTCTGTCAGCGGCGAAACACAAGCGCGCCTCAGACCATTTCTCCAAGCAACAGCGGCGGAACATCGAGATGTGGCTTAAAATGACTGAGGTACGTAAAGTGGCAATGTGCATATCTAGCGGACATACTGTAGCGGAAATTCTAGTCATTGTTACACTATATATACGTGAAAGTGGATGCATCTAGCCCCAAACTAAGCATTGCTTGTACTGTGTGAACCAGATCACTGATAGAATACTTATATATTGTTAAATACATACTTATGATACTTTAATAACACCTAGACAGAACAAATATCGATGTTCATCACACAAATGTTTCTCCTGGGAAGGAATCGAATAATAATATCCAGTAGGATAATACCTATTGGTATTCGTATTACTCGAAAAGAGACAGCAGAAGGAATCGCTTTTAAACACAAAGAAACTGTCCATTAAACTGTTGAATTGGATGTAACTATGTTACTACTGTGGGTGTGATCTGATCCGCGCTGACTTTCGTCTGCTAGATGTGCGTTGGGCCTGTCTCGCGATTTTCTTCGAGCAAATTATGAATATACTCAAGGTAAATTAGATGTTGTCCAACAATTTTAATTATTTGAACATGTATTTTCATTTGAATTCACACAAACAGTGCAGATTTAATTTTGTCGAAGATCTAACTAGGTGTTTAAAAGATAACTAGTGAGGAGAACTTATAACGATAAAGAAATTAATTAATACGTACTATAAAAACTCTGCTAAAATTCAAGAACGAGTACAGGTACAGGACTTCAACGACTGGAGAGAAAACCATTTGATCATCATGTTAGCTTCTTTTATATTTAGCTAATATTGGTTTGGCGTCAGAAGCCGTGCGACGCATGATGTTCAAATAAATCCGATCAGGTCCATGTGGTGAAATCATTACCTTTCGAGTTAGAAAGCTTCTTAAGTTATGCAGTAACGCTGACGATACCTCATGTTCCGGAGTATGCTGCAGACATGCTGTGGTCAAGAAATGCAGACAGCGAAAAGGTTTTGGGTCCATGACTCACCTCGTTTATCTTATAGTATATGGACTATGTCTCCGGCTCAGTAGCTCATGGAAGATACCTATTACTAGCCATGGACTAGCATGACTGGACATAGATCATAGATTTCTTCTACTGAGCCCAATCCAGTCTCTCTCAGTTGCTGCCAACCCGGTGCAGGTGATCGCTCCATCTGGCCAGCCGGAGAGCAATTTTATCTTTACAGTACTTTTAGCACAGTTTGTTTACACATCTGCAAATGTAAGTGTTTATTTAGCAATTTCTGCAAAAGCAGTCCTCCACGCTGAAAATGAAAAAATCTACAAAGTACAGATGCTACGGTGATGCTAATCAGCTTATAGCCACACTTGTTCTCTCAATATCTGTTACTAGGTTTTTATTATATAGTAATTTCTGCAAAGGCCATCTTCAACGCTGAAAAAAAATGTAACATTCATACAGCAATCTGTAGTTGCCGCAGTGAAACCAAGCAGCTAATAACCACACTTGTTCTTTCACTATCGGTCACTGGTATTTTCCAGGACATCACCGTCCATCATGAAAATTATACTTGGTTCAAAATAATTGGTCATTCACCAAGAATTTTGAACCGAATATAATTTTCATAGCAATAAAACACTATGCTTCAGTAACTTACCTAAGAAGGTATCTAATATGCTTTCTAAATTAGGATTGAAATTCCAGGACTTGGAAAACATTAAAGAAGAGTTCAAAATGATGTTCGATGACGAAGAAACTGAAAAAACAGGCCAGAAGATGGTATCTGCTGAAAAATATGAACAGCTTAAGGTAAATAGTAAGAATATTCCTTGTGAAATATTACTGAAACTCATTAATTCAAAACAGTGAGAGTGAAAATGCAAACTGGCAAAAATTTAACTATTTATTTAACAATTGAATTGTCAGGGAGGATATCGTTGTTTTATGCGGTTCATATTCCATACAATTTACCTAAGTGTTTAAGTATGGGATTGAATGCAATGACACGTCTTACGACCTTTGGAAATAAATATATTATGATCTTTCTCAAAAGTCCTATTACCGTAAATACAACACAAGTTGTAGTCCTGTAGGCCGCTATTTTATGTACTACTCAGACAAAAATATATTAAAATTAAAGTTTAAATTATTTTTAACTGACTTTATTAAAAAGGAGGAGGTTCTCAATTCGTCGGAATCTTTTTTTTTTTTTTATGTATGTTCACCGATTACTCGTAAACGGCTGAACCGATTTTGAAAATTCTTTTTTGTTTGAAAGGGTATACTTCACAGGTGGTCCCATATAAATTTTATCAAAATTGGTCGAGCTGAAAAGTAAACGAAAATCTAAAAACATATACATACATCGATATCGAGTATACATCGATGATGTTTTCATGTACTTTCATACCTCGCTGTCTCGTTGGAGCGTTGCGTTTATTTGGCCTACCCATATTATATATATATATATACAAAATACATCTACTTTCCACTAAAAATTTATTATAGGCTCAAATTTCATTCAATGAAGTCTGTTTCTTTTTAGGTTTTAAAACGTAATTATTAGAGTTCTGAAGTCCACAAGGAACCCTTGTAGTTTCGCTGTGTCCGTCTGTCTGTCAAATGTTTGTCTGTCTGTGTGCTTTTTCTCGCGGACTATAAGCCTTGTGATGATATTTTGCATATTACAAAGTTATGAAATAAATACATAAGTATTAGTTTTTTGTTTTTAGAGGTAGGAATAGTTTACATGTACGCCCCCTACATGTAAAGTGAAGTAGATTTTTTTATTAACGAGTGGTTTTTATTATTCCTACTGACTTTGGAAGCCTTCACTTTGCGTGTTCCGACACGCGATTGGCTAATTTATTATTTACTTTGAATCGTCTTACATGCAAGGTGATTTTAGTTTTAGTGACTTTAGTATTTCCATTACGAACTTAAATGTTTACGCTTGTATAGGAACATTGTATTAGGAATGCAATATCGCCAAGAGGTCACCGAACACAAACATGCATGAAAACGATGCGAATTATTGTACACCTGCAGAAGTACTAATAAACTTGTTTCTCTTTGCAGGTTGAGAACGACACGCTGATTTGCGAACTGGAAGGCTTCAGGAACGTGGCTCACCTCGCCAAGGACGAAGCCGAGAGAAAGTTTGAGAAGTTCAAGGCTCACTATATTGCACAGCAGGCTTTGCACGGCGCAGCCGGTCTTCGACCACCGTTTCAGGTTAGATGCTATTCAATTTGTCGTTAAATCTAACTAGCTTAGATCCCGCGGCTTGGCCCGCGTGGTACGTAGCTTAAAAGTAATCTATATGTTATTCCAAGTTGAAATCTATGACTAAATGTTTAATTCAAATTCGATTAAGTATGAGTAAGGTGATAGTATGATTATTAAGGATATACTAGTCAGTAGCAGAAATACGATAGTGGGCGCAGCTAAAATGCATGCTCACCTAGCATAGTGTGAGAAAAGTATAGACGTGCACGAAGGATAGTGATGAGTAGTAAGGCGATAGTATGATTATGATTACTAATTATATGATTAGGTTAGACCGTAGACAGAGAAAACAATAGACATGGTGATCGTGCCGCGTGTGAGATAGAACGATAGGTGGGTGGTGTTGCCACATTAAAACTTTTACCCTAGTCCTAAGTAATCTTAGAGCTTTCCTCTCTATCACAAATCTCAAACTTTTTTAACAGATGTGTGATATAGAAAACATATCACAACATTTGTGTATTTAATTGTTTACTTATTATTAAAGCTAAGCATAACAATACAGAAATAAAAAAACCATAAATATAACAAAAAGTCAAAAGATACTTTATTCAATACAATCACAAGGATCACTTTGAAACTAAGTCTTACCTACTGGGTGAATTTAGCTTCCAATTTGTAATCCAAGCCCGAGAAGAGAAACTCGTCCTGGTCCTAGCGCATTTGTGCATTATCCATCTTATAACTAAATTAGCTACGATATACTTATACATGAGTTTAAACATTTCAAGTGTGTCGGTTAACTGTCTGAGGGCAGAGCGACATGAGGCCATGCGTTCTTATCAATAATATAGTCATTTATATTATAATATGCTTTCTTCAAAAGACTCTTTTATGTAAGCTTTAAATTTCTTAATAGGTAGTTTAGTTGCATTTTTTGGAAGGTTATTATAGAAGCGCACCGTGTTCCTGATAAAGGACTTATTTACTTTTTCTAGTCGAAAAGTATTGATCAGTATCTACCTACCTACAGAATAAAAACTCATAAATCATATATTTACTAACCACCAGTGGAACAACATAGTTAATTTATTCTTCTTAAACAAAACATTTTTCTCAAAATGGGTACTACAAATCCTCGAAGAGTTTTTGGGTGTCCAGATTTTTCGGCCTGTGGCTTCAACCCACTACAAACGTACATTATCGTTTGATGGAAAACTGTAACAAATTAATAGCGAGGTGTTTTATTTTACAATGTAAGAATCATTTTAATCTATTTATTTATACAGGGCGGTATGGTTATTGTCGCTGACAGGACATTATTTCACAATCAATTGACATCAAAATGTATGAAAGGTTTCCTCAGACCGATTTTAAGCAGCTTTTGCCTTTACCATGCCTCCATATATTCATCTATCAACATTGTACGATACCTCCGTTAAATTGAATTATTAAAATTCATACGAAATGTAAAACATATTTTATGTAAAATTTATGTACTACTGTAGTACCTAGTCTGGGGAATGTTAAGGTCGAATGCAGGCAACACCAAAATAAATAAATTATTTGTTATGATTTACGAATTATGCTGTAGCGAACAAAGTTCAGTTCAAAATGCTGTTATCTATTGTGTGTATTATTAAAAAAACAGTTTGAAAGCTAATAACTACTCAAAAATACTTGTACTTACGAGTAAAAAGACAAATCGGGGTGTTTCCGTTCACTATCACTTTTACACCCTAAAACGATACATCGAACCATTATCTTTACAAAATCCGGTAAAGGAATTTGTTAGTAAGGAATTCGCATGTAATTCACCGTGTTCACAATTAATTTTTAACTCTTTTTTTCAGTTTATTTCACACAAAGCGAACACAAAGCATCCAAACAATGGCAAACTGTCAAACGTTGCTTTGCACATCGAGATGCGATCTTGAAACAACCGGCACGCGACATGAAACAAAAAATCAAACCATTCTATCTCGTTTCTTTACAGTATCTGCACATAAGTTGTTCTCTTTCTTGTATGAATGCAACGGATGCTATCTAGTTGTCTATTAGTTTCTCGGTCTACGGGTTAGACAGATTTCTACATAAAACGACCGCTTAAAAAAACATGAACAAACTTTTTGCTCAAGAGTTTCCATGAAAAAACAACTGAATGTATTTATTCAAAATAATGTTATTTGAACTCTTGAATAAGTAGGTTATGCTTGTATCGGAATCATTTTGGAGTTTGCATACTTCGTATGTTATTTCTTTTCGCCTAAAGTTACGCTATCAACTGTTTTAAATGACGATTTTTTTTGAGGCTTGTATCATTCAAGCCCATATTTTTTTTAAGATTATTTTGTGATACAAACATTGACGAGACAAATTGACATAACTATTTGTTTTGATTGTTTAACATCAGACGGTCGGTGATCCTTCGACCTTTGGTTAGACAGATAATCGGCTAGTTTACTCTTAAGATCAGCCATTTAAATTAAAGGTTCACTACAAAAATTGTAGCTAAAGTCTAAAATGTATTCTGTGTTCATACTTATTCTGTGTGTATAGAAGCAATGTGTTTGACGCTAAACACCATGTTAAATTCTGCTCTGACAAAGAGGACTCTAAAGTTTTAATATCTTTTGCACAGGGAGGAATATTCCCGCCCCTACCGCCGCCTCCATTAATGCCAGCCATGGATCCACCGTCGCCGTCACTCTTCGTCACTCCCACTCCCACTCCAGATGACACGAAATACATGTCACAAGGGCTCAACCAAGAGGCCAAGCTTGTTGCAATGCTGACTGCCTTTCTTCTCGCGCATCCTCTTGGAGCAACTTTGGACTATCTTGCGTCTTACGTAAAGTCTATGGTACCAGGCATTGCACAGAGCTCGGTGAATAATGTTCTGATAAAGTATGGAGATATCTTTGCGCGGCAAACCAAGGACAGGTGGACTTTTGTGCTGTTTGATAAGGTGAAGCAGGAAGGACATTAGATAATACCACTGTGAAATACATATTTTAAGAATTTAATATTTAGGTACCTACCTTAAGTAATGTACTTAGTAAGAAATATGAAGCAATGGAGTTAACTTTTGTAACTGTGAAGTTTGGAAAATAAAATAACTTATCTTGATTTGTTGCTATTTAATGTATATTACCTTGCACATAATACTTAGTATAAGTACAGAAGGCGGAATCCGCTAAAAAAATATATATAAATAAAGTCTCTTGTTACAATGCAACAAAGTGAAATTTAGCTTGCACAAGCACTTGCGCGTAAATCAGCCACAGTACTTCTCTACAAATATGCTCAATAAGTTGAGTGCACCAATGTACATGTATCTTCGTACCTAGACCGTGGAGCACGCCTGGCTACAAGATCAATCTTGTGGCAGATTGACTTTCTTTTGAAATAAATATTGGATGTGAAAATGTTATATTGGCCTATAATTGAAAATTAATCTGATCTTCAATAATATCTGGCAGCTCGGCACTCGTACATGTGTGCGTCTGAACTTAAGTATTATGTGAAGTACCTAACTGAAGTGATTTTAGTTCAGCTTCCAACAATTTTGGTTCATAGCAATAATAGTAATAATAATAGGGTTTATTTATTGATTGATGGCAGCACTGATACTAGCCAACTGTCAAATGTCAAAATGATCTTACTGTCAGTCTCAAACAACAATAAACTTTGCAGAAGTTTATGAAGATTCTTCTCTATATTATTTATTTTCTTTAGGGATTCCTATTTTGTCATTAAGAAGTAAATTACATAGGTAATCTATATGTAATAGTTATTTTCTTGTTATTTTATTCGTGTAATCTAAGCGGAATTATAATTGTAATTTAGCATGAGATATAGACAATTGAATAATAAAAATAATATCACATCCTAGTAGTTGTGAATTATGTTGCTTTTGCTTTGTGATTTGTAATAAGAGAATCCAAGAAAATTCTAGACTGTCATTCCGCGATGACGTTTAAAATAGACAAATGACATTAGTGAAATTGTCACCCAGACAGATGCCATTTTAGGAAGAGAAGAAGAGGAAGAAAAGTTTTTATAAAAAGTTTATTAGTTTTTTATAGCGGGAGGACGTGTTTTGTGTTTGTAAATAAAATATCTTCGAAAATGAAGAAATGGTGGAACTGGGTTCTCGGTATTGCTCTATTTTGTTTACTTTTCGTTGCTGTGCCTTTGACACTGAGTGGAAATGAGTCTGAGGAGGAGCTAAAACCGATGTATGAAGAATACCTAAAAAAGTTTAATAAAACTTATAACTCTCCTGAAGAGTATCAGACGAGGTTCCAACATTTCGTGGTAAGCTATCATACTAATTATCTACTACGTATAGATCATTTATGAATGTCTAATATCTCAAACAAATTTTTCGGCTCTATTTTATCAATCGTTGAAGGTAGGTAGGTAATCAATCCCAAATGAGTTTTGCAATAATATTCAATTACATCGTAATATTTGAATGAACTTGGGTCTGGTTTCGGTAAGTACATCAAAACAACATCTTTCACCCACAGTATTTATAATTCAATTAGGATACCACAGAATACCAAATCATTACCTACTTATGTGCATAAATACTTACCTACTTAAATATGTATTACTCAAACTCAATAAGTTTCTTTACAATGAAAGGTAAAAATTTAATTTTATATAATATGTTCAAAGGCTGCAGTCAATGAAATTAACACACTCAATGGAGAATCTCGAGGTCCAGAGTCATACCGAGCAAGATATGGCCTTACTCACCTATCAGACATGTCCAAAACAGAGTTTCGGAATATTCACCTTTCTGATGAGAGGCAGCAAAAGGCACCTCATTTGTATGGAAAAAGCTGGAATAAGTACCAAGAAACAACTTTGAAAAATGATCTGATGAGGTATGAGTTAAACAAGCCTCCGAGGTATGAGTTGGACGAGCCTCATAATAGCCATCAGAGAAAAAGACCCAACAGTGGGAACGAGCCGCATGATAATATCTACATAATTATTAGGAAGAAACGAGCCACTTTGCCCATAAAAGTTGACTGGTAAGTAAGTTTTCAGCTAATGGCCTCAATTCTGTTGGCAGCAACCTTACTTAGTTTTTTTTAGCTAAAATTAAGTGTCAAATGTAACTTGGTATTCTTCTGTTACTAACTTATCCTAATTTAATTTTATATAATTTAATTAAGCGTTCCTAATTTAGTTAGATGGTAACAACCGAATAGGTTTTACAATTGCTATGATAAACTAAAATATATTTTTGCTAATTTTAGAAATGAACCAACCAAATTGCCTTTAATAGCTACTTTTCATACATAGTTTAAAAATAATTTTGCAACTAATTTATTCTAAAATAAAAGCTTGATGTTCGTTGTTTAGGTAAAAAAATACAAATAAAACTGTGACACATCTGCTGCTCATAACAATGTCAGCCGAAAAAGGCAAATGTCTCATAAAATGTCACATTATGGATCTTGACCTATCTTTATCTTTAACTATCATCTTTCTGTGACCACCACAAAACTGTTACTCTATTCAGTAGGTAGTCCTGGCATTAACCATTCAAAGTCCAATGTTTATTCAAAAAGTTCCATTCATTTTTAAATTAACGTGTATGCTTAATAAAAAACAAAGTTATGCATTAAAAAAAATATTTTCAATAGAAGTCTATTTTGGAACTAAGTCTGTCATAATATACTTCCTCATTCTCAAAACATGTTTAGGCTCTGACATTTAGAAAAAATTATGAGCCTAGTTTTGTTGTCTAAATTAAACTACCTATATAATGTAATTAATATATGCAATACTTGTGGTAATAATAATAGGTATTTGAAGGTTTATTCTTTCTGAGATCCTGGTACGAGTATTCTAGAATCTAGATCATGATATAAGTAAAGCTGGTTTGGATTTCTTAATAATTACTATCAGTGTCAATTGCCACAGGAAAAGGTAGGTAAGTATGATATATAAGAATTTTAGAATCATAATTTTAGTTCCAAGTGGAACCAGTTTTGGCAAAATATGTTTAACTATTTGACTGTTGAAACAAATGAAAGTTGTTACAAGTAGTATCATTGTTTAGTTTGACGGGCCTGTCAGCACAGTTGGTAGTAGCTCTGCCTTCTGCGCAGTAGGTTGAGGGTTCGATTCCCTCTTAGGATAAACATTTGTGTGATGAACATATTTATTTTATTTCTTTATTTATGAGTTTGTATCCAAATTCAATAAACACAGAATTGATGATGATCACTCGCACCACTGCTAAAAGAAAGGCTTCAGTGTGGTGATGAAAGGCTTCTCAGTCCTTCCATACATACTAATAGGCAAATTATTGCATGATAAGCAAACCATATTCATTACCTGTAGCCATCCCCTTAATCTTAAAATCATGTGCTAACATGGCGTGTAAGTATTGTCCATCCTTGTCATGCTAATGTGAATGAATAGAGATAGCAATTGATTTAAACAAACCATTACCTAGTATGTTTCTAACCTTTATGGTTAGAAAAGTGAGAAAATATAAATGAAGACATGACGTCAAATCTCGGTGAAAGCAGTTGATTAAGTCAAAGGTTTGGCATCATTTCTCTGTATGACATAATAATATCTGGCCTCTCAGCTTAGTTAGTAGTAACTTGTATCTTCTGCGCTGTAGGTTGTGGGTTCGATTCCTTTGCAGGACACACGTTTGTGTGATGAACATAAATATTTGTTCTGTATTTAGAGCAAAAGTGATCCGTAGTTATTTTATACTAGCTGACCCGGCAAACTTCGTACCGCCTCCATAAATGAATAATTAAAAATAATCATATTTACTCACCCTTTAAACCTTCCCTGGACTACGACAAACATTTCAACACCAAAATCAGCTAAATCAGTCCAGCCGTTCTCGAGTTTTAGCCGGACTAACGAACAGCAATTGATTTTTATTATATAGATGAAAGGCATCATTTATATAAAAAAACAAATGACGAACGACAAGATATGACTTTGTGACATAATTGTGATTGTTATGACACATGCCATTAACGAAGAAGAAGTATGTATTTACAACTTTATAAATGCTCTATCAATAATTTGGTTCTTATTTAGTACTTAGCACTTAATACCGAGCATAAGGTTCCCGATGTTATGGTAGGTAGGCTGCTTATGTAAAAAGCGCACAGTGATAGTGGATGTGAATGCCCTGCAATGTGATTAAATACTTGAGCAGAAGCAACCATATAAATAAAATAAAATGATATCACTCTTAATCTATTAGTGTGTATGAAATCGACCTTTCGGCGCGAAGTGCAAGGTTTCATCGCGCCAAAAGATTCACGCACGATTTTTAAAGTGAGCCATAATGTGCTAACTGAATCCTGCTTGGGGATTATATAAAAGTAGCTGCAGTAGCGTCAGCAATAGCTCCAAAATCAGTCGAAAGTCGTTAAATAAAAAACAAAAAGAAAACCGACTTTATTTAGGTATATAAAAATAAGAAATTTCGTTTACTTGAATGGCATATTTTTTCCACCTTTTTTTATCTAAAAAGCAAACTTCTAAACCGATTTTGATTTTTTGATACTTTCACATAAAAAATATTTTTTGAAATTGGTTCATAAATGATTGAGTTATGAGTTAACATATATAAAAAAATCCAACCGAATAGAGAACCTTCTCCTTTTTTTTTAGTCGGTTAAATAAATATTACTACGGAAGCTACCCGCTGTCGTATATACTCGTCTGCCACCCAAACCGAAAATACGCATATGGTATAGTATAGATTTTTTTTTTCATTAACCTATAATGTCCCACTGCTTGGCAAAGGGTTCCCCCTTTACCTTCCACTTTTTGCGCTCCAAGGCTACAGTTTGCCAATTTGACTCGAATGCACCTAGATCGTCTCGCCATCTTTTCCTGGGTCTGCCGCGTTGTCTCCGGATATCGGGCACCCACTGAGTGACGAGCTTCGCCCAACGTTCTGAATGCATTCGAGTCACATGACCTGCCTGCCCAGTCCTATTTCAAAAGTGCAGTGCTCCTACCAACTTTCGCTATGCCCGTTTTCGATCTGATTTCGGTATTTCGGATTTCGATTTTCGGTATTTATAGTATAGATATTAGCGTACAAAAAGTGTGATTAACAGCAGTGATTGCGCAATTCACACCTATTGCTGTTGGTGCTATCACGAGATAGATAATCTGGGGTTAGTCTGATTAGTGGAAGTCCCAGTGTAACGTAACTCGCGACATATAGGCGTGAATTGCGCGTTCACTGCGGTCAGGAAGGTTTAGGTTCAGATAAATTTTGATTGACTCATAAATGAACAGGGTTCACTTATAATATAAAAACTAGATTTATAATTTACAGTTATTCAAGTAGGTTCAGTTTCCAGAGATCAGATACGTTAATATCTCTGTTTAAAGCGTATTTTCGCCTCTAGGTGAGCGACAGACGAGTAACCGGCAGCGACTGGCTTCCGTAATAAGTGTTTTTGAAAAATATCTTTGTTTATAGCGTATTTTCGCCTCCAGGTGCGTGACAGACGAGTAACCGGCAGCAACTGGCTTCCGTAATAAGTGTTTTTGAAAGACTGATTTCGCAGATATTACGTTTATGTAATAACTAGAGACTTCATTGCAAATGTTATTTTCATAATAAGTTTAACCTCTGCTGCGTCATCTGCCTGGCATAGCAGCTCAGTTGGTAGTAGCTTTGCGCTGTAGGTTGAGTGTTCGATTCCCACCCAGGACTAACATTAGTGTGATGAACATAAGTGTTTGTTCTGTGTCTGGGTGTTATAAAGTATCATATGTATGTATTTAAAAATATATATGTATTCTTAAGTCATTTAGTCACTATAATACAAGCTATGCTTAGTTTGGGACTAGATGGTGTTGTGTGGATTGTCCACCAGTATTATATTATATTATATTACATGTATTGATTCGTCTTTCCTGCGGGTCCTGTTGGCAAGGTCGAAAGAAGCCTCTGAGGCGCACTTTAAACCTTTCACCACACTGGTTAGAAATAATTAGTGACACTATAAGAAGAATATTATATTATATCTAGGCTTAGGGGTGAATTTTGGAAATCCTTTCTTAGTACGCAAACTGAATTTATGATTGGGCGGTAGGTACCTCTATTATTATGTCAGTCAGGGCTTAAATTATTACATTACATAGGTGGCTTATATTACGTAGGTAACTTAGACGATCTCTGTGGCTCAGTGGGCAAAGACCCATCTGAAACGCAGAATGTTGCGGGTTTGATTCCCGCCGCGAGACAAATGTTTGTATCCTCTGCAAGTAATGGTCTTGGGTCTTCTATGTATACAAAAAAAAGTATTTATGTTGTATATCAGTAATGTGGTAGCCATAACACAAGCTCTACTTACTTTGGGGCTAGATGATGCTGTGTGAAATGTCCAGCATTATTTACATATATTGATTTATAAATAGTTTACCTAATACCTACATAATTATGCATAATGTATGCAGTAAGTAGCCGATACGTAATATTTTTTTTTCGTGTCTTACCAAGGTCGAAAGCCGAAAACAAGTCGGTATTATGTTAATTCACTGATATCAAATCAAATGCCGTGCTTGTGAAACTGGTTTGATAAAATTTATAAAAAAATTACCAGGCGGTAATTCTGTTAATTTCCGTAAGCTCGTATGGAATCGAACCGCAGACGAATGACATATGAATATGAATGCATTTGACGTCTTTTCGTATTCTGCTAATGAACAACGGCTCAGCTTACGCTGCTTTTACGAAGTCGTCACTTTAACGATCGATTGAATGTTTTCTTTTGTTTGGTCATAAAGATGTGTTATCTCTATGACCAAACGAAAGAAAACACAATGAAAACAATTGGTTTTAAAGTAATTATAGAACTGTAATTCAAGCCGAAACGTATAACGGTAACCGTTATAAATCAACAGAATTGAGGCCCTGTACAGTTTACTTTGTTATTAAATTTCCATAAATAGCATAAGCTATCTCGCAAACGTAAACTCAAGCTTTCACTATTATTAATTTTTTTAAATTAAATATTGCTGGACAATGCACACAACACCGATATTGATATTGATCTCCAGGCATACACCGACATCATCGGCCTGCTCTTATTCCAAGTGGGCCACAACTGTTCCTTACACACTCCCCTGTCATTTGTAATCTCAGTAAACACTCCTTTCTAGCCCATACCATATCATTTTACCTCTCTCCGGGAACGCAAGTGATCACCAACTTCTTTTATGTTCTTCCAAACACTCCCCCCTCGGAATTACGAATTACAATACCCCTGAAGAGAAGCTTCCCCCTGGGTATGAACTCCCGTAGATAGTGTTGAAGTGCCTTAACAGAATGCGAGTTCAGGTTGGGCGTCTCGCGACAAACGACACGCGGTGTCATTGTGGTTGCCAGGTGCAGTCCTTGTCACACGTACTTGTGTGTCCATCTTGCCCCAACTCATGCACTATGGGTGATCTGATGTCCTGCTCGGATAATGCCGTAGATGTGGCTACATCATCTTTTCTTCTACTCTTCCCATTTCTTCTACTTTTACATTTAAATTCATCACATCTCTTGTAACATGACATTCTTCTCTCAGCACGACATGCCTATACCAAGCTAATCTATTACTCCTCATCTTTTCTTTCACTGGAGTTACTTTAAAACTTCCTCTATATCAGAGGAATATATCATTCCTCTGATATTCCTCTGATCCCTTATAAGTATTCTATAAGTTATCTGGTTACCATAATACAAGCTATGCTTATCATGGGACTAGATGGAGCTGTGTTACCCAACATTCATGGCTTATAAAATTTCTTTTAATAAGGTATGAAACGGTTGCCTGGTAGAGATCGCTATTAGCGATAAGGCCGCCCATTGTATTGCCTTAAATAAGTGAAGTTATTTCTCACGGGCGGTGTCTGGTAGATACATAGCGTGATCCAAGAGCTGGCTCCTATCTGGCTCTGCGTATTAGCATTGCCATTCAACGTGGTAACGCCGCCAGTGTCTTGGGAACGCTGCCCTTCGGCAGTGATCTGGATCAGTTGAGCTATCTATAGATCGTTTTAAACGGTCCTTAGATAGCTCAACTGTTTCACATGTATTTTATATTATTGTATATTATTCTGTACATTTCTGTAAATACAGTTATTTCATTGAAAAGTTAAGTTATTGTTAGTGTAATATTCCGTGTAATCGCTTTACAGACACAATAAGTGTAATCTTATTGTGTCGGTAAAGCGATTGTGTCTCGACAATATTAACTATGTACATAATATGAACGAACATTGTCATATTTATTTCGGATCTGTATCTGACGACGACTGTACAATTTACGATTTACAATATTAAAGTAGAGCCCATTTTCAGGCGAGATAAAGGAGTGGTGGGCCTGGTGAGAGACCAGGGGCTTTGCGGAGCATGCTGGGCTTTCAGCACTGTTGCAACTATGGAGTCAATGAACGCTATCAAGAACGGCAAGCTGGATATTCTTAGCGTGCAGGTAAACTTAACAAAGGTGGTTACGAAACAAGTAATAAAAGGTGTAGTAATAATACCCAGCTGCCGGCAGATGAATTACCTAAAAAAGACAAAAAGAGCTGATGATCTTTCAATGGCTGAAAAGATTTTTACAGATTTAGCAGAGCGCGAGAATTGCAAGTTGAACGTGAGGGTTCAAGTACGGGAGTATGGAATGGTTTTTAAACTTTTTCGTGCGATTTCTTTTTTATTTTAACCGCCGAAGCAATCATAAGGGTGTTACAATTTTAACGTGTATATCTGTGTCATTCATCATCATCATAACAGCCTTTATGAAGTCCACTGCTGAATATAGGCCTCCCGAATAGATTTCCAGGAAGAACTATTTTGAGCCCTCTCCATCCACCGACTTCCTGCGATCTTTACAATGTCTGTGTCATTCTGTGGCATCATAAAACGATTTGATATCGTTTTTTTCTTCAAAGGTGATTTGATCGAGAGTGTTGTCTTTTCTAGTTAATTGAGAGATGTATGCAACTTTAACTGTTTCACTTTCAAAACTTACGTTAGTTGTACTATACATTTTGATATACACGGGTTTTACTCACGTATTATTTTGTCCATGAAGGCACCGACACTGTTTCGATTCATCTAGAGAATCTACTTCAGAGAATGCATCACCAGTGCGAACCGTGAACTAGCAGCAACGAGCGGACCGCGAATCCAACTCACCCTGATAAAGATTCTAGATGAATCGAAACAGTGTCGGTGCCTCCATCGACAAAATAATACGTAAGTAAAGCCCGTGTTTATCAAAATGTACCTACAACTTTAACTGGTCTAATCGATTCGAAATTTGATAAGTATGCTGATTTTTCAATGATATTGTTAGAACGTGGTAATCATGACCTGTAGGGCGATCATGGAACTCTTGATACAATCAATGTCTATCCGCTTCGATTAGCAATCGGCATCAATGTCTATCAATTTCGATTAGCAATAGGCATTATTTCAATCAATCATATACCTACGATGTATTTAAATGCTTAGTACGCTAAACAACGTACTACCAAATACCAACCCAAATCGTACCAAAATCGTACTTTGAAAATTGGTTGAGTTATGGTTTGACACCAACTTCTCTAGCGCTAGAAGCCGATAGAAATCGCAACGATCCGTAATACCAATTCATCTCTGAAATTCATTCATAACTGAAAGCTAATATCAATATATAATATAATATAATATAATATTATCAATGTTTTGATAGTATCAAAGTTCTATAATCGCCCCACTGATGCTGCAGCGACACCTGTTATCTGCAAAATAACCAATTCCTCACCTACTTACAACAGACTTATCGTGTTTGGGCTCATTAGAATAGTCTCAACGGATAGGTTATACTAGTGAATATCATAATGTATTCTTGTGTCAGCGGTTTTTGTTTTAAAAATTTTTATGTGATTTTTATAGCAAGTGATAGACTGCGCGGGACTCGGCAACAGCGGGTGCGCCGGTGGCGACGTCTGTCTTCTACTCGACTGGTTACAACTCACTAAGACGCCTGTGGAACTGGAGAAAAAGTATCCGCTAAAGCTAACAGATGGCGCTTGCAAGCCGATCGTGAAAAACGCGACGGGCGTGCGTGTTAGCACTTTTACGTGTGACGAGTGAGTTTTTTTTTAATTCTTTTGCGTACTATAAGATGATGAGATAATTATTTTATATATTTATTAATAATTAGAACGGTCCAGAACCACTTACACGAATTAACTCGATTTTAGATGTCAACAATTTTAACCTAATTTATTCGTCAAATAATTGAATAAATAATAAATCAAAATAGAAATTAAATAAAGCAGAAATACCTACATATTATAAAATCAATAATATGTTAAAAAATCATAAAAAAAGAAAATACAGCACATGAAAAGTGTGCACTTAAACACTATAAACAAAAATGCATAAACATAGATAAATTACAAAATTAACATAATTAGGTATTTCAAAGTTTCTGAATGTTTTCTGACAGAATAATTGCGATTTGTGCACCGTGAAACCGCGTCATAATCATTCGATCAGGGAATAGGTACTTAGTCTTAAATTATGTATTATAAAATATTTAAGTATTCTATCAGTCATCTAGTTCCCTTAGGACAAGCTAAGCTTAATTTAGAGCTAGTGTTGTGTGGATTGTCTACAATGGTGGCAATTCGTTTGGTTCGTTTCTAAAATTAGGAATTGTCTAAAATACACTCGTGAGCAAAAAAATCGACTCAAGACGCACGCTCGCAGTTAAAAAACTCTAGCAAAAAAATCTGAAGCTTTCATTCTATTTCTGATTTTAACATCTCAAAGCTGTTAGTTTTAGCTTTAAAATAAGTGGTCTTTGTTGTTGTTATTTTATTATTTTTTTTGGAGCAATGATAATCAACAGTAAAGAAAATTCCAGCTTAAATTCGTCAAAATATTAATTTAATTTAAATTAACTAATTAATATTTAGTTTTGACCCCCCTGGCCCTAACAGCTTCCATCGCTTCTTCATGGATCAAATAAGTTTCTTTACTCGATTTTGTTCGATGCTATCCCATTCTTCAATGAGCGCCGCTTTGAGGTCCGATTTCGTGGCTGGTGCAGGACTTCTAGCCCGAACATTTATTTTAAGTTCAACCCACAAATGCTCGATAGGATTTAAGTCCGGGCTACGCGCTGGCCAGTCCATAGCGGCAATTTCAACCTCCTGTAAATACTGCCGGAGGGAACCTGCAGTATGTGGACGGGCATTGTCGTGCATTAAGATGAAGTTTTCGCCGATGAAACCGGCGTAGGAAACGACGTGATCCCCTAAAATCTCTTCGATGTATCGTTTTGCCGTCAATCCTCTCACTCGACCGCCAGTTTCAATAAAAACTAACTCGGTTTTTGCCTCCATTGAAATGCCCGCCCACACCATCCAGGAACCTCCTCCAAAAGCCACATTTTCTTTAATGCAGCACTGCGCAAATCTTTCTCCAGGTCTTCTGTAGACTCGTCCTCTTCTATCGCTACCCTGCACACTCTGCTTTCGTCTGAGAAGAGAACGGAGCTCCATTGTTCGTCAGTCTAATCAACGTGTTCTCTGGCAAATCGAAGGCGGGCTGCTCGGTGGGCCGGGGTTAATTTGGGGCCAGTAGCTGGCCTTTTTGGCTCAAGGCTAGCTGCCTTAAGTCGTCTTCTGACTGTCCAGCCACTCACAGCCACTCCTCGCGTTTCTCTGAGCTCTTGTTGGACTTGAACGCCAGTGAGTGCCCGATTTCTCAGCGATGTGCTGACAATGAATCGGTCATCTCTCTCCGAGACTTACTATTGTAAACAAGCGTAAAAAGGGTGGTTACTGATCACAACATATTGTTGGGTTGTGTTAGAAACATTACAATATTTTATATCATTTTACAGCTGAAACTAACAGCTTTGAGATGTTAAAATCAGAAATAGAATGAAAGCTTCAGATTTTTTGCTAGAGATTTTTAACTGCGAGCGTGCGTCTTGAGTCGATTTTTTTGCTCACGAGTGTATATTGCATTTGTAAAACCTATTCGGTTGGTACCATCTAACTAAGTTAGGAACGCTTAATTAAGTTAGATAAAATTAAATTAGGATAAGTTGATAGCAGCAGAATACTAAAGGTTAATTTGACAGTTCAAAACCTAATTTATCTAAAATTAGTTAGGTTGGTGACAACAGAATTGAGGCCAATATATATTTATTGATTCTAATTTCACATCCTCTGTTAACAGTTTCGTCGACTCTGAAGACAAGATCCTAGAAGCTCTCGCGACACACGGCCCGGTTACCGTGGCTGTGAACGCTCTCACTTGGCAGAACTACCTTGGAGGAGTGATACAGTACCACTGCAGGTATTTATCTGTATTTCAAAACTTTCGTGAGTTGTACTATACATTTTGATAAACACGAGTTTTACTCATGATTTATTTAGTCGATGGAGGCACCGAAACTTTCGATTCATCTAGAGAATCTTCATCAGGGTGAGTTTGTTCCGCGGTCCGTGAGTTGCCGCTGGCGTTCACGGTTCGCACTGACTCTTCCCTATAATACTACTACTATAATACTTAGTGCAATACTTACTCTGGATCTTTTTCCCTTTAAAGTTAGGCGCAAAGCAATCTTGCGCATGTACTGTTGTGCAGATAAATGTTGGCTACAGGTATTTGAAGCCCAAAAAAGGGTCAGCTCAGCATAAACCTACCTACTTAGCGCTGGTGTTATGCTAACCCCGTGCAGTAACGTCACGACGTCAGAGGCACGCCCTTCTCTCGTTCAAAACTTTTATTATATATTATATTATTATTATTATTATTAATATTATTATATATACTTTTATTTAATAATATTCTAAATATAAATATTCATAATTTATATTTATGACTTCTAGCGGCGCAGCAACTGATTTAAACCACGCTGTACAACTGATAGGGTACGATCTCAGCACCGACGTACCCTACTACATCGCCAAGAACTCCTGGGGAAGTGCGTTTGGGAACGCAGGATATCTGATGCTGGCTATCGGGAGTAATATCTGCGGGTTAGCTAATGAGGTTGCTACTATCGATGTTGTGTAAATACAGAGACTGGCATTATCGTCCCCTGTCACTTTAGACATTGACATATCGTCTTTTCTATAATCTCATGATTAGTTAGCGTTGCGTTTAAGTTCTGTCCTTGTCATTCTAATGTCAAAGAATAGAGATGGCTACATATTTAAACAATTAAATAAATAATGCCTAATAATAACATTTCACACAGCATCATTTGCTCCCACAGTGAGCAGAGCTTGTGTTATGGGTACCACATGACTGATATACTACTTAATATATCAACTTTTGTCGCCGAGGGACAAATGTTCGTATGACCAGCAAGTATGTGTTTGTCTCGGGTCTGGGTGTCTATGTAACATGAAACATGTACATATGTATTTACAAAAAGTTATATAAGTAGTATCAAGTTATGTGTCACCCATAACACAAGCTCTGCTTACTTTGGGACCAGATGATGTGTGATGTCTGGCATTATTTATTTATTTATTATTTATACATGTGACGTCACGAAGCTTATTCCTCGTAATGTCATATATTGTTGACTCCTTCTGTTCTTAACGAGTGGCGTAATTTATGATAGATAGCCCCAATCTAGAGGCCTTATCATGAGATTTTACTTAGACGTAGCGCTAGAAACATAATCGTATGGTAACCTTAAATAATGTATATAATTTACTCAAAACGGGATATTTACATTATGTGAGTTTTACTTCTTCCCGATAATTTGGCACAGTTGCATGCGCCATGATCATGAGATAAACTGAAGTCTTTGCCAATTGTTATTGGCCGAGAAACCGATCTACCCGCTTTCTCAGTCTTCCTGCGACATTACCCTTACCACTGTCAATGACAGTGCATCCGGTGCCGAAATATCGGGAATAAGTAAAACTAGCATATCTAGCGACTCGTGTTAGTCAAAACTAAGGCCTCTAGTTGTAGCAGTAGAGTATTGTAGTCAAAATGGTAGCTTGTAGAATACAGTGGTACAGTTCTACGATGAAAGCTTGGCGCTTCGGCGACGTTCGTGTTTCCGAGTATGTACGATTATGCAACCAATCTCCAGCTGTTCCACGGCCCGTCAGTCACCTTCGAGCTTCAAAAGCAGAAGCACGTTCAAAATTTGGATGTATATAGAGTTATTACCACTAGACTATATAGAGTGATTACCACATTACTAGATAAATGTATTTTTTGGACTTAGACATCCCATTTTTTAAGTGAATCTCCATTGATCAATTGTGTTTACAGAATAGACTCCAAATTAATAAAGACGAAAGCTTTCGAAAAATTAATCAGAATCCCATGAAATAATATACAACGTATCTAAATAATTATTTTTTAATTGGGGTTATACGTTCAAAAAACTGAAAACGCGTTGTCAAAGCCACTGGCATGTCTAGACTATTTATGCAAAGATTATTGAAAGAGAAACACAAAAATACTGAACTAACGAATCAAATATTGAGGCCAAGACTATTAGACTGACACTTGATGAGATTGCGTTTCAAGGTTGTGCACTTTTTTTTTTCTGAACTAATATAATAAGTTTACGATAACACTAAAAATATATACAAACGTTGTTGTAACAGTTCTTGATAAATATCACTATCGGGCGGTCGTATTTCTGATGATAGACGAAATTTGTTGAGGCGCCAACATTAAATCGTATTACTGTACCTAATAAAACACCATACATATATATACATAGCGGTATATACATATATATACATAGTATACATTGGACATCATCATAAATAAATAAATATTGGTGGACAATACACACAACATCATCTAGCCCCAAACTAAGCATAGCTTGTATTATGGTGACCCGATGACTTATAGAATACTTATATATTGTTAAATATATACTTATGATACTTTTGTGAATGTGGCGCAGTGGGCGAAAGCCTGCCTGACACGCAGAAGGTTGCGGGTTCGATTCTCGCCGCGGGACAAATGTTTGTATGGTCTATTTGTGTATATTTGTCTCTGGTCTGGGTGTTTCTATGTATAATATGTATGTATTTACAAAAAAAAAATTATATAAATAGCTGGTATACTACTTATGTGGTACCCATAACACAAGCTCTGCTTACTATGGGGCCAGATGATGCTGTGTAAAATCCCCGGCATTATTATTATTTATAACAAACACAGAACAAACATCGATGTTCATCACACAAATGTTTGCCCTGGGAGGGAATCGAACACTCAACCTACAGCGCAGAAGGCAGAGCTAACCAATTAAGCTAACAGACCAGCGAATTAGTTAAGGTAATGGCCACATCACCACACCACGGTGTTTTGCCGTGTTATGTTTTATGTGAGACTTTAGTAAAGGTTAAGTACTACTAAAGATGTTTTACACTGAATGTGCCTTTAAATGACATTCCTATCGAATTTATTGTTTGTTAATATTATTTGTTTACTGCATTTACATACCACATGTGATATTCATTGCAATAATTTATTCTTGCCGCTATACGAGGTACCTATATGCGCAATAAATGCCTACTTAAAAAATACTCACTGAATAACGAATGTACATTATGTTACTGCGCACTAGATGGCGCTATAGGAAAATTAGAACGCGGTTCTTAGAAATTAGTGCCTTAAGTTATATTTGTGGCGTACCTACTACGCCAACTTACTATCTACGACTCCGTTGTAGACTCCTTTCCCTGTAACATAAAACAAATATTTAGAAACAACTTAAAAACTAAACATTTCACATAAATACCTACCTAGTATACCTATCTCTAATAGATAAATAAATAATAATAATGTTAGTAAATACAATATACTTACCTAAACGAATTCCTATTAATATTATATAATAATTTGCCTACCTACCTAAATGACCTTCTTAAAACATAACTTACTAGCTAGGATTAAATAATATTGTAAAAGTATTGTACTCACTGTAATGTCGTATACGATACGCCGCGCCGCGTCCGACATAAATGTCGGATAGGTTAAGCGTCTTGCTAAATAGCAAACGCGAGCGCATGTCGTGACCAGGCAGCGTCGGCCGTCGCTCGCCGCCGACCGCCAGTGCATTCCACGCGCCTGCGCCGACCGCACGTCGCTTTCTCCCGTAATTTACGTTACGCAAACTTATCGCTGTGCAAAAATCTATACTTTCGCCTTACTTCCTGTTTCATTCTTCATACGAACTATTATAAACTTTCTGCCGTGAATAGACTAGCTGTGTCGTCCTTCTGTGAACTTTTTGTAGACAATAAAGTGAGTGGAACGTTTTCTCGTATTTCGTTGATGCTGAGTACCTACCCATCCTAGATAGGATCAGGCACCATTCCACCACACTGGTGACCCCGCTGAAAAAGAACAAAGGTACACAAACCGTAAGCAGATTTTTTCTCGAAGAATATGGAAGGCAAAGATGGCGGAGAACAATCGAACAGCAAAAGTGCCGCATCAGAAAGGACTTTTACACCATACGATCCTACTGGCATTTTTCGAGTCGGAGTACGACCGCCACCGTTTTGGGCAGAAGAACCCGCAGTATGGTTCTCACAATTAGAAGGGAACTTTATACTGTCCGGCATCAAAGATGACGATACAAAATTTTATTACGTCACTTCAACATTGGAGCATAGATATGCCGCCGAAGTGAAAGATATAATTGTGTCACCACCTAAAACGGGCAAGTACGAGCGATTAAAGACCGAACTGATAAAACGTCTTTCTGCTTCTCGAGAAAAAGAAGTTAAGCAGTTGCTCATGCACGAAGAGCTCGGCGACCGTCGTCCATCGCAGTTCTTGCGCCACCTTCAAAGATTGGCAGGACCTACCGTTCCAGAAGAGTTCATCAAAACCATTTGGACTAGCCGCCTGCCCACAGCCCTGCAGCCAATCATCGTGGCTCAAAAAATGTCTGATCTACAAGCACTGGCAGACTTAGCTGACAGTGTGCACGAAATTGTACCGAGCACACCTCAAGTCGCAGCGACTTCGGCGCCTACAGAAACTGCGCTTCTAACGATGGCTCGGCAAATCAGCGAACTAACACGGCAAGTCCAAGCACTTTCTTCGCGAGACCATAGATCGAGATCGAAGTCTAGACAAAGAAGTTCCGACAGAAGAACTACTAGATCTCGGTCCAACTACCAGAAGTTTCCAGTTTGCTGGTACCACAGCAGGCACGACAAGAAGGCAAACATCTGCGTGAAACCATGCGACTACAAGCCGGAAAACGACCAAGGCAGTCGGTGATGGCGACATCCGATAGCCAATTTATACCTGGTCGCCTGTTCGTGATGGACCGCAGATCGAAGATGCAGTTTTTAGTCGACACTGGGAGCGACCTCTGCGTCTTCCCCCGCACCATGCTTCGCGAACGCCGATCTCCAACCAATGAATATCGACTTTACGCAGCGAACGGGACAGCCATAGCTACCTACGGTTTCGCTCACCTCGAGCTGAACCTCGGCCTACGTCGGGACTACAGTTGGCGATTCATCGTGGCAGACGTCACTAAGCCCATCATCGGAGTCGATTTCCTGTCGTTCTACGGACTTATAGTCGACTGCCGAAATCAACGGTTGATCGACAGCACCACGACTCTGACATCAGCAGCGGCTTCAGTATCATCGTCGATCACTATTTCTTCTGTGAAGACACTGATCGGCGATTCATCTTACCACGAGCTACTTCGTCAGTTCCCGGAAATCACCCGTCCAGCGGGCAAAGAACGTGTTGTCAGCCACAACACGCAGCACCACATAAAAACCACGCCTGGACCTCCAGTATTCTGCACTCCACGTCGTCTGGCCCCGGACAAACTGCTCATCGCTAAGAAAGAGTTTGACGACATGATCAAAAACGGAACTGCAAGACCATCGGAGAGTCCATGGGCGTCACCTTTACACCTAGCTCCGAAGAAGGACAACGGATGGCGCCCATGTGGCGATTACCGGATGCTCAACGCGAGGACAATTCCAGACCGCTACCCAATCCGGAACATCCACGACTTCACGCACAACATTTCTGGTTGCCACGTCTTCTCCACGATTGACCTCGTAAAGGCGTACAATCAGATCCCAGTGAGCAGCGAGGACATTGCTAAAACGGCCATCACAACACCGTTTGGTATGTATGAGTTCCCGTATATGACTTTCGGACTCAGAAATGCAGGACAAACGTTCCAGCGCTTCGTCGATGAAATGACCAGAGGGCTAGACTTCACCTACGCGTTTCTCGACGATTTCCTCGTGTTCTCCAAGGACGAAACCAGCCACAAGGAGCACCTGAACACACTATTCAGGAAACTGCAGGACTATAGCATGGTCATAAATACTTCGAAGTGCGTATTTGGAGTAACTGAAGTTACCTTTCTGGGCTATAAAGTCTCATCCGCTGGAATCAAACCACTGGAAGCAAAAGTCGAAGCCATCAGCAAATTTCCTCTGCCTAAAACCGTGAAGGAGCTACGCAGATTCCTGGGGATGATCAATTTCTACCGCAAGTTCATCCCACATGCAGCTGAAATCCAAGCGCCCCTGCACGCACTGCTCACTGACAATGTGAAAGGATCACATCCAGTGACCATTGTAGGAGACGTTTTCACGGCATTTGAAGAGTGCAAAAGCAGTCTATGTCAAGCCACTCTACTAGCGCATCCAGACTTGAACGCAAAGCTAGCGATCGTCACTGATGCCTCAGATACGGCTATTGGCGCAGCTTTGCAGCAATATAGGAATGATCTTTGGGAACCTCTCGCATTTTTCTCCCGAAAATTAAGTACATCGCAGGTCAAATACTCTCCATATGACCGAGAGCTACTGGCGATCTACGAGGGAATCCGCTACTTCAGACACATGTTAGAAGCACGCCATTTTACCATTTATACAGACCACAAACCCATTTGTTTCGCTTTCAACACTCGGAAGGATAAATGTTCGCCACGGCAATTTCGACACCTGGATTATATATCGCAATTTACTACCGATATACGACATATATCCGGTAAGGACAACGTCGTGGCAGATACATTGTCCAGGATCGAAGAATTAACCACACCTGTCGACTTGGTTCTCCTGGCGAAATCTCAAGACAGCGATCCAGAGCTGCAGAGTATACTTGAGGGGGAAACGTCACTTACCTTGCGGAAAACAACCATCCCAGGTACAAAGACACAGCTATACTGTGACGACAGCAATCAAGTACTGCGACCCTTCGTCACCGCTGCTTTTCGACGCCAAGTATTTGAAAGCTTACACTCTCTCAGCCACCCTGGCGCTAACGCAACTGCAAAGTTAGTGGCTCAGCGCTACGTATGGCCTGGCATACGCAAAGACTGCCGCGAATGGTCGAAGACATGTCACCCCTGCCAGCAAGCCAAGGTTACACGCCATGTTTTGGCAACTCCTGGAACATTTCAGCTTCCACGTGCCAGATTTTCCACGGTGCACATTGACCTCGTAGGACCATTGCCAGTATCGAACGGCTATAGATACTGTCTCACAGCCGTGGACAGATTTACTAGATGGCCAGAAGCCTTTCCGATAGCCGACATAACCGCAGAAACTGTTGCTAAAGCCCTGATGTCCGGATGGATAGCACGCTTCGGTTGCCCTTCTGCCATTATAACCGATAGAGGAAGGCAATTTGAATCGACCCTTTTCAAGCACCTGGCTGAAATGGTTGGTTTCGAGCACAAACGAACCACCGCTTATCACCCTGCTTGCAATGGAATGGTCGAGAGATTTCACAGACAACTGAAAGCCGCAATCGTCTGTCACTCTAACCCAAACTGGACAGAATCACTTCCATTGGTGTTGCTCGGGATTAGAAGCGCGTACAAGGAGGATATCAAAGGCACTCCAGCTGAACTGGTGTATGGAGAACAGCTAAGATTACCTGGAGAACTTTTCCAACCATCCGAAGACAAATCCAGTGACATCACTGATTTTATGGCACGGATGAGGCTGATCGCAAAGAATCTCCAACCACAGCCAGCTTCCAGACACTGTAAAAAGTCAGTATTCATCTTCAGGGACCTAACTACAACTACTCACGTTTATCTGAGAGAAGATGCAGTAAAGGGAGCGCTCCAACCAGCTTATACTGGACCACACCAGGTTCTGAAACGAAACGATAAAGTTTTTACTCTTCTGATAAAAGGAAAGCCTGTGTCGGTGTCAATAGAGAGACTGAAACCTGCCTACGTACTTACCGACGGCGCCAGTCCCAATGATGACGACGACGTGCCACCTCCTTGCACACCTGAGAAGAAAACGCGTTCAGGAAGAAGAGTACGCTTACCGGACTATTATCGCCCGTAGGACGGTCTCTGGGGGGGAGTGATGTGGCGTACCTACTACGCCAACTTACTATCTACGACTCCGTTGTAGACTCCTTTCCCTGTAACATAAAACAAATATTTAGAAACAACTTAAAAACTAAACATTTCACATAAATACCTACCTAGTATACCTATCTCTAATAGATAAATAAATAATAATAATGTTAGTAAATACAATATACTTACCTAAACGAATTCCTATTAATATTATATAATAATTTGCCTACCTACCTAAATGACCTTCTTAAAACATAACTTACTAGCTAGGATTAAATAATATTGTAAAAGTATTGTACTCACTGTAATGTCGTATACGATACGCCGCGCCGCGTCCGACATAAATGTCGGATAGGTTAAGCGTCTTGCTAAATAGCAAACGCGAGCGCATGTCGTGACCAGGCAGCGTCGGCCGTCGCTCGCCGCCGACCGCCAGTGCATTCCACGCGCCTGCGCCGACCGCACGTCGCTTTCTCCCGTAATTTACGTTACGCAAACTTATCGCTGTGCAAAAATCTATACTTTCGCCTTACTTCCTGTTTCATTCTTCATACGAACTATTATAAACTTTCTGCTGTGAATAGACTAGCTGTGTCGTCCTTCTGTGAACTTTTTGTAGACAATAAAGTGAGTGGAACGTTTTCTCGTATTTCGTTGATGCTGAGTACCTACCCATCCTAGATAGGATCAGGCACCATTCCACCACATATTAATTGTTACGTAAGATTTACAAATTATACATGTTTAACTGTTTTATACATTTTTAGTAGAGATTCAATCTATTTTATAATCACATATGTATAGAATTAATTATAAAAAAAGTTTCGAATTATTATGGTCTATCCTTATCATGCCGGTGAGTCAAATCAAAATAATCTTTATTCAATATAATAACAAGGACCACTTTGAATAGTCTTCTTACATGCTAGTGAATCTAGGTGCCGGTTCCTCCTAACCCCAGATCAAGAAGAATCCGGCAAGAATCTTGTCTGGTCTTTACACATTTTTGTATGATCTTTGACAATTTGGTTACGGATGCCGAGTCGAGTTGGAACAGATTTATCCCAAGCTATTTTGTTATTTAAATAATCTGATATTTTATAATATGCATGACAGTTTCTGTTTTATTGCGTTTTTAAATTTGCTTATCGATAAATCTAACAGGTCGCTTGGGACCTTGTTATAGAAAGCGTACACTTTGCCCTATAAATAGAGTTTGTAACAGATAACAACAAAGTATCAACTGAGTGATTATAAAATAGACCCGTAGATATAAGTAGATACACAATAACGTGCCATGAAAAAATCTCTCAAATATATCAAGTTACAATATTTTTTTTATAAAATTTGTATCTCCAGAATAGATTAGAATAAGTATATCTTTATTGTACACCTTATAAAATAAAAACAATATCTCAATTTAATTAAAGTACAAGTGTTTAAGTGGTACAATGGGCGGCCATATCGCCAGAGAGCGATCTCTTCCTGGCAACCTTACAAGTATACAAACAGTATCATAAAAACAGCTGTTATAGTGATTTTTATATTAATAAATGTTTTGATATAACTGTGTGTATATTATTTTTTTAAGCTTCGCTTCGCCTGTGGCTTCGTTTGCTGACATGGCCACAGTCAAATCCGTCCATTAGTGTGTTCGTATCATTAAGTATCTACCTAACAAGTTTACAGGAAAATAATATTAATACCTACTTTAGGTATGAAGCTTTAGGTATAAAAAAGTAATATCGTTGAACAGCCGAGCCAAAATGAAAGCCTGTCGCGGCTTTCATTATCTCTGCGGAGAAACGGCAAAAAACGTCAAAAACTACATATAGTTTGGGCTATAATGTCAGTTTCTTACAAGGCAGTGGATTATTCGTTTGTTAATTCATGAAGTAACATAGCATTTATAAATTCTTTACTCGTTTTATTACATGTTTTATTTAGTAATCTTAGCGGAATTTTAATGAATAAATTGTGACTACATAGGACAAGTATAATCAATTGAATTTTATTTGTATTATAGTACAATGTGATTTGAAGGACGAGGAATCCCAAGAAAATTCCCAAGACGGCCATTCCGCGTTGACGTTTAGAATTGACATTGACCATCGACTGATACTTATCACTTGACACTGGCAGAATTGTCGACATGACAGATGCCATTATAGGAAGAAAAGAAGCAAGAAGTACAATACAAGACAGTCAAATAATTGTCGCGGATGCAATGTTAATGAGAGCAGATCGTTATGGAAAAATAATCCCTTGTTATTTTCTGCGCTAGAAGATTTACTGTGATAATACTGGACTGATATCAGCCGTCAGCTCAGTTGGTAGTAACTCTGCCTTTTACGCTATATAATGGGGGTTCGATTCCCTCTCAGGACAAACATTTCTGTGATGAACATAGGTATTTGTCCTGTGTCTGGGTGTTATGAAGTAAGTATTTAAAATTATATTAGTATTGTATATTTTTAAATCAGTCTGCATCTAGGGAATGATGAACTAGGGTTTTCTTGACTAGGACTAGGATCTAGATGGGCCTAGACGGTGTTCGTGCCTTGTCCACCAAATTTTATAAATATATTTATATCAAAGTTATGTTCATACTATTATTACTCGTAGCCTACTTAATACTGCTCTGAGGCACATGACGTCATTGTCACTCTGATAATGTTATTCCAGTTAATTTTCCTGAAGTTACATTTTGACTTATAAATAAATTGATACTGTTTGCTTCGCAGTTTAAAATATGTCATTTGAGCTGTTTTTTTTAATAATTTTATGTGGGATTATATGCATTAGGCTGCAGTATTTGGATTATAGATCAATACGTTATAATGATTACTTACGAAGGTTCAACAAGACTTATAGTGACGAGGAGTTTAAACGCCGATTAGTTTACTTCGAGGTGAGTTTTATTCAGTTTTACATAAGCTAGCTCCAAACATTTATATGTACATAAGAAAAAGTTAGTTTAAGTAGTATATCAGTCAAGTGGTACTTACCCATAACACAAGCTCTGCTTACTTTGGGGCCAGTTGATGCTGTGTGAAATGTCTGTTATTAGTAGGTATTAGTACCAGGATGACCGAGATATGCTCGGATAAAACGTTTTCTAAAAATGAAACCTAGCTAGATCGATTACCCACGAAAGCCCCTACATACTAAATTTAATGAAAATCGTTGGAGCCGTTTTCGAGATTCAGATCATATTATATACCTACCTACTTATATACAAGAATTGCTCGTTTAGGGTATTAGATAGACTATTAATAAACTATGTATAGCTTGTACTATGGGAACCAAATGACTGATATAATATATACTTATATACTTATGATGACCTCTGTGGCGCAGTTGGCTAAGACCCGGCTGAGACGCAGAAGGTTGCGGGTTCGATTCCCGCCGCGGGACAAATGTTTGTACGATCTGCAAGTATTTGTATCGGGTCTAGGTGTTTCTATGTATAATATGTATGTATCTACAAAAAAAAGTATATAAGTAGTATATCACACACATGTGGTACCCATAACACAAGCTCTGCTTACTTTGGGGCCAGATGATGCTGTGTGAAATGTCCAGGATTATTATTATTATTATTACGACACATCATACTCAGATGCACATGTTAAGTTTAAAACCCTTATGTTTGCGTCGGAGGTTAAAATACCTTTTGAAGCTTGTTCTGGATGAGAATAAAAACAATTTTTACAGGAATCTCTAAAAGAAATTGAAAAACTGAACAGCGGCCGATACAGCACTGGAGCGGTGCACGGGCTTACTAAGTTCTCCGACTGGTCCAAGAAAGAGTTCAGTAAAAACTTCTTGCTGAAAGAGTTTTCATGCACAAACTATGGAGCACACGTCTCGCAATCAGTGCGTTTACCGGGAGCACAAGTAAAGGAGAGCTTTGATTGGTGAGTCTCTGGCAAATAAAAAAAATGCGGGGCAGTCTTTGGGAACTGCCGATGGAAGTGAAAACTACGTAACTTCTGATTTGTATTGTCGAGCTATTAGATTATTATTTTTGGTTTGTATAGAAGTGTTAATGACCAATTTATAGTTTTATACATGATCATAAACACTTCTGTAAAAACCAAAAATAATTTGAAAATAATAATCTAATATTGTTATATTGTAGCTAATAGGAAGCATGCGGTGACGATGACGCGAGTTCCATGATTTATATTCACCCAAAAAGTGCTCAACGCGCCTAAATTTATTTATTTATGTATTTATTATACTTTAATTAACAATAAACCAATTAAATTAATTAAAATCAGTCTAAACAATTATTAAAAATATAAATAGATTATAAATATGTACTTATTCACAATGTCAAAGAAATAGTCAATATAATTCGGTCAATAATAATAATAACAATCAATGCCGAGCCAGAAGACAAATAGAAAATAAAAATAGTATGAAACACGCAATCATAGGTACATCACGCTCACACACTCAAACAATCCGATAAAATTGTCACACATCGATCCGCAAATAAATCGCATTCAGGACTACGATTCAGGAGCGCGTATAAAGCGTCGAAAAACAATCGACGAAAATCGATCTTGCCGCGGATATTTAGCAGGCCGTAAGAATCTGATCGCAAGCCCGTCGAACATCCAACGAGTTGTACCCTAGACAACCCAGCAAAAATGTTGTGGGATAATGGTAAGAGTAATATCCATAACGGCGTTAGAGAGTCCGCAAGAAAGCCTTCTTTCTGGACCTTTTCCAGCAAGAGTGCATATGTGCTCTCATGCTCGTTCCACACACATGCACTGGATTCCATCTTGCTACGTACAAGTGCACCAAAAAGTAAACAGATTACATGATTGCTTCGGAAGTCACAGGCATTTCTGAGGAATTTGAAACCCCAAGCGCCTATAAGACTCTTTAGCCAGGGCAGTTACATGATCGTGAAAAGTAAGCTTACGATCGAAAGTTTCTCCCAAGTCCTTTACTGTGGTAGATCTAGTAATAGAATAAAGTTGATTGGTTGACACATTCGACCGAAAGTCATTACGTAGCACTTACTGGCATTAAATTCCATCTTATTTAGAGTGCTCCACTCGAATACTGCATGAATGTCACCTTGTTCAATATTCAATATTCAATATCACTTTATTCAATACAATCACAATCAATCACTTTGAATCGTCTTCTTACATGCTAGTAAATCTAGGTGCCGGTTCCACCTAACCCCAGTTCAAGAAGAATCCGGCAAGAAACTTGTCTGGTCTTAACACTTTTTTGTATGATCCTTGACAATTTTGTTACGGATGCCGAGTCGAGTTGGAGCAGATTTATCCCATACTTTTTTTTTATCATCTAAATAATCAGATATTTTATAATATGATTCAATAGACAGTTTCTGTTAATTACGTTTTTAAATTTGCCAATCGACAAATTTAACACGTCGCTTGGGACCTTGTTATAGAAGCGTACACATTGCGCTATAAAAGACATAACTTTAGCGAGCCTAACAGTGGGAACAGCGAGTTTATCTTTATTTCTAGTGTTAATACTATGATTATCGAAATTTTTTTTGAATAAATGAACATTTTTGTGCACATGCATTAAATTTTCGTATGTATACTGACAAGGCACTGTCATAATATAAATTTCTTTAAACTTATCTCTAAGTGATTCTCTGGGGCCCATGTTATAAATTGCACGAACAGCCCTCTTCTGCAACACAAATATAGTGTTAATATCAGCAGCACTCCCCCACAACAGAATGCCATACGACATAATGCTATGAAAGTAACTGAAGTAAACGAGTCTAGCGGTATCTACGTCGGTAAAATGACGGATCTTTTTAACAGCGTATGCCGCAGAGCTGAGTCTCTTCGACAATTTATCTATGTGCGGGCCCCATTGCAGTTTATTATCTATAGTAATGCCTAAGAACACTGTTGGTGTCGACGAGATCTATCTTTTCGTTTTTAATTTTTACATTAGCTTTCGCCTGTTTAACGTTGGGCAGTATAAAACGTATGCATTTCGTTTTTTACTCGTTTAGTAATAAGTTGTTTACGTTAAACCATGTTACAACTTTAGAGATTGCATTGTTTACATCGTCAAGATTAGTAAGTCGTCGCTTTAATTTAAATAAAAGTGACGTGTCATCAGCAAACAGTAAAATCTCGTGATCATCCTTTACAAGTTTAGGTAAATCATTTATATAAATTAAAAACAAGAATGGCCCGAGTATTGATCCTTGTGGTACACCCATTTTTACCATTGACCCCGGAGAACGCTTTCCATTTACATCTACTCGTTGTGTTCGGTCACTTAAGTAGGATGTGAGAAGCTTAAGTGAAACTTCCTTAACACCATAGTGATGTAGTTTGCTGACTAGAGTTTCATACAATCCGCTTTCCGACTGGATTTCTGAGTAGAGTTTTAAGTCATCCGCATAGAGTAGAAACCTAGCATGAGACACAACTTCCAGCAGATCGTTAAACATAATCAAGAAAAGCAAAGGCCCGAGGATAGACCCCTGACTAACACCAGAACGCGTATGATATGGTAGCGAATTATACATGCCGAGTCTGACAAACTGCTGACGATCGCGGAGATGCAAAAAAATTGTGCAAATGCTATAGCGGAAAGTTTAGCAAGCAGGATGTCGTTATTGACCCGATCAAATGCCTTTCGGAAGTCATAGTAGATTACATCTACCTGGTGCCTACGATCCATGCAAGTGGAGACATAATCGACTAGTGTTAATAGGTTAGTGTTTACTGATCTTTTGCTCCTGTACCCATGTTGTTCGTTACATAAATACTTTTTGACATGCGCGTATATGTGCTCATGCAGAATGCAGAATGCAGAATGCTAAAGATGTTTTCACTTCAAAAATTTAGTTGTAGAATATTTACATCATCTAGCCTCAAACTAAGCAAATCTTGTAAGTAATATGCAAACTGAATAATAACAATATATCGATTATGAACTATACTGGGACAGAACAATCAGAACAGACAACATAGTTTATAACAACAGGCCCGACATCACACTACAAACAGAGCCCGCGAAAAAACGTCTTATCGATATGGTCCCATGTTCCCGGTGGGAAAGAGTTGAGTTCGCGACAAACAAACATTATGTCATATTCAGAATAAGTCTATTGGGAAATAAAGATAAAATATCTTTAGGAACACATTAAATATATTTTATCTTTATTTTACATGGAAAACAAACAGCTTATAGATTATAAGAACTTAGTTACGAACGTTTAGTCTCTGTATACCGTAAGTCGCGTTACGCCTAAACTACATTCATAGATAAAGCCTCAGATTTCGCAGAAAAAAGTAAACATTCTTAATGTAAAGCACAACCATTTAATGCACAGCCAATTGTGCTTCAAAGGAGGTTATTGGAGATTGTATGTTATAGTAAACTAGCTGCCCCGTTCGCGACTTCGTACCCGCCTTTTAAAAGAACATTCACTTATAAATCTAAACCATTCTCGAATCTACTTGAACACACCCAAATTTTTTTATCAAAATCGGTCCAGCCGTTTAGGAGGAGTTTAATTAGAAACACACGCACAGAAGAATTATATATTATAGTAAACTAACTGTCCCTTCGCGACTTCGTCTGCGCTTTAAAAAAAAAAGCTTCGCACGGTACCAACATTAAAAGTAGCGATTGTCCTTCTCCAATGTCCCATCTATCTCTATACTAAAAATCATCAAAATCGGTTCAGTGGTTTAGGCGTTAAAACGCAACAAACGGACAGACAGACAGAGTTACTTTCGCATTTATAATATTAGTTAGATATAAATATATATTTGTTTCTAGGCGAAACCATAAAGGAGTAATAGGTCCTGTAGACAATCAGAAAATGTGCAACGCATGCTGGGCATTCAGTATAGTCCGTGCTATGGAAGCAATGGCGGCCATCAACAACCTAGGATACGACCAGCTTAGTGTACAGGTATCTTATCAAAATGTTTGAAAAAACGTATAATTGCTCCAAATAACATTAATAATATACGTTTATTTTTAAAATAATAAATAAATAAGGCTGGACATTTCACACAGCATCATCTGGCCCCAAATTAAGCAGAGCTTGTGTTATGGGTACCACATGACTGTTATACTACTTATATACTTTTTTTGTAAATATATACATATATTATATATAGAAACACCCAGACCCGAGTCAAAAACATGCAGATTATACATACATTTGTCCCAAGGCGGGAATCGAACCTGCGACCTTCTGCTTCTCAGCTTTCTGCCATGATGACTATATCGTCGGCAAATCGAAGGTGAGTGACGCGTTCGCCATTGATGTTGATACTGTGTTGATGATGTGTTGATATGTATATACATTGTGTCTATGCCAGTACAAGAGCTTGAAATCATCCTCCAATGCAGAGGTGAACAGTTTCGGAGAAATAAAATCTCCCTGTCTCATCCCTTTATAATATGGATTCGTGCTCTGGCCCTGGAGTCGGATAGACATGGTGGTACTGTACAGATATTTCAACACTTCGATATACGGATAGTCGATTTGGCACCGCTGGAGTGACCGCAATACTGCCCAAGTTTCGACAGAATCAAAGGCTTTCTCATAGTCCACAAACGCTAAACAAGTGGCCGACTAAGTGGCCGGTTATACTCTTCGGTCTTCTGTATAACCTGCCGGAGCGTATGGATGTGGTCTATGGTGTTAAAGCCTTTTCGGAACCCGGCTTGTTCGGGAGGCTGGGAGTCGTCAAACCTACGAGCGAGACGATTAGTAACTACTCTCGAAAACTTATAAACATGGCTCAACAGCGAGATCGGATTGTAATACTTCAAGAGGGTGTTATCCCCTTCCTTAAAGAACAGTACCACCACGCTCCTGTTCCACGCCTCTGGCGTAGTTCCTTCGAGGATAACGGAGTTGAACGGTTTTTGGAGGACCTTAAGCACCTACCGGTGTGCCACCCGCTCTCAGAAGCTCTGTCGTAATTCCGTCTTCCCCTGGTGCCTTGTTATTTGAAGCTGATTGAGAGCCGTTCGGATCTCGCATCGCTAGTCGTGCTTCTAGCAGGCCTTTGCGATCAGGTGTTGTCCATGGAACTTCTCAAGCTCTCATAAAACTTCTAGGTTCAGGAAACCACTGCCACTGCCGGTGACTTTGGTTCTTCTACGGATTTCCTCGTTGCGGATTTTATCACCGACTCCGTTGGCTTGACCATATTCAAAGAATGGGTGAAGAGTGTAGCTTCAGAGAGCATACTTGGGCCGAGCACTTGGTCGTCGCCCGGTTGGTCGTCCCAAATATCGTTGGAACGATAGACTCGTTCCAACGATGACACCCCACCCGATGGACTGACAACATTGTAAAGATCGCAGGAAGTCGGTGGATGGAGAGGGCTCAAAATCGTTCTCCCTGGAAATCTATTGGGGAGGCCTATGTTCAGCAGTGGACTTCCTAAAGGCCGATATGATGATGATGATGAACGGAGTCGGTTATATTTATATTCTCCTATAATGTTGGGCTCGGCAACGAGGTCTTCAATTTAAAAATCAGGCAGTTTAATTTTCCAGCAACTCATTGACTGCAACACTATCAAACAGGGATGCCAAGGTGGTAACATTGACACGGCAATGGACTTTCTAAAACTTAATCACTATAACATTACGACTGAGGACAACTATCCTCTTGTACTGGTTGACCAGAATTGCAAGCGTTCGATGAGGGTAGGGCGGGGCATTAAGAACTTCACGGTCATTTGGTAAGTATTAACAACAACAAAAAAATCTAACTAATATTATAAATTCGAATGTTACTGTCTGTCTGTCTGTTTGTTACGTTTTCACGCCTACACCGCTGGACCGATTTTGATGAATTTTAGTATAGAGATATATGGGACCTTGGAGAAGGACATAGGCTACTTTTTATTTAGGTACCACGCGTGCGAAGCCGCGGGCAGCAGCTAGTAATTCATAATGCCGGTAATTTCACACAGCATCATCAGTTCCCAAAGTAAGCAGAGCTTGTGTTATCGGTACCACATGACTATTAATACTACTTATATACTTTTTTATTTATTATAAATGCATACGGCGGGAGTCGAACCCGCAACCTTCTGCGTCTCAGCCGGGCCTTGGCCGACTGCGTCACAGAGTGACGACCTCTATTAATAAATTTGTTAATAAATAAATGTTCTGCTTTCCTTATTTCAGTGATGTAGCTGACAATGTTCTTGAAGAGAAACTTTTCCATGGTCCAGTGATGGCTGTGGTTTCCTCTACAGCCAACTGGATGAACTACAACAGTGGGGTCATACAAAGGAACTGCCCGTAAGTTTGAGTTCCAATACCGTGGTACTATTTCACACAGCATTTGGTCCCAAAGTAAGCAGAGTTTGTGTTGGGTACCACATGACTGATATATAATACTAAGTATTTTGTATAAACATATTAGTGCCTGGATGACCGAGCTTTTCTCGGTATAAACAATGATAAAACTAAGTTTTCTTAAAATGAAACCTAGCTAGATCGATTTATCGCCCCGAAACCCCATGCATACTAAATTTCATAAAAATCGTTGGAGCCGTTTCCGAGATGCAGATTATATGAACAATCGGTCCTAGAAAATAGTGTCAAGCGAAAGTCCAGAGATAGAACACCCCTTGGGGTACCCGAATCACCCCATGTATGTTCCGTGATTTTTTATAGTTTTCGAGTTATGAATTTTTGAAAATTTTCGACTTGAACAACTTAAAAAAATTCTTTAAAAAAAAAGTAGAAAACTTTTTTGAGGTTTATTTTTAAGAATTTTCCACCTCGCCGTCTTTGAAGGCCGATTTTAGCCAAAGTAGCCCATTAAGTACTACTTTTTTTAATGATTATGAAAGTTGGGAGTCTGGAAAATTCTTAAGGCTTATTTCAGAACTACGAAATCGCGGAACGTACATGGAGGTGGTTCGGGTACCCCAAGGGGTGTTCTATCTCTAAACTTTCGCTTGACACTATTTTCTGGGACACCCTGTTTATATACATTTATACAAGAATTGCTCGTTTAAATGTATTAGATAGGTACATAGAAACACACAGACCCGAGACAAATAGATCATACAAACATTTATTTATTTATAAAAAGTACTTACACTATTTTTACACTAATTTTTTGCACTAATTCAATAGTGTAAAAAAAAATTTGTCCCGCGGAATCGAATCCTTCTGCGTCTCAGCCAGGCCCACTGCGCCATAGAGATCGTCATACCATTGATGGTACTGTGAATTTAATACTTGCCGTCGTCCCATTGCGTCAATGATAATAATCTGCATACCATTGCAGATAAATTATCTGAGGCGAATGTGGCGTCTGCTTTTGCAGGACTCAATCTATTGAGACCAAAAGGTCCTGATTAAAGTGAACGGGATCATAGGTAGGTACTCGTAATAAAAAAAACATAAATTACTCTCCATGCTTGGTTAAAATAAAAACGATTAAGATTATCGAGCTTACCTACAAAGTAAGGTATGCCAAGTTTGGGGCTAGAAGATGTTGTGTGCATTGTTTATCAATATTTATAATTTATTTATTAAGCAGTCCAAAACAGTTCATAACAGTAGTCTCATTTAAACCTTTTTTCCAGGAAAGAACAAGTGGGTATAGTTCACGTAGTCACGATAATTGGCTACGACACTACTTATGACGAAAACGACGAAATAATGCCGTACTTCATCATCAAAAACACTTGGGGCTCCGACTGGGGTGAAAACGGCTATATACGTATCGCTAGGAGCAAGAAGAATCTTTGCGGTATTTATAACCATATAGGGTTTCTTGATGTCATATGAGTTCTTAAAGCGACTTACAAAAAATGTCTACCTAGATTTTGATAAACACGGGCTTTACTTACGTATTATTAATCTAGAGAATCTTCATCAGGGTGGGTTTGATCCGCGGCCCGTGTGTTGCCGCTCGAGCGGCAACGAGCGGACAGTGTCGGTGCCTCTGTCCAAGAATGCATGGCCTCATGTTGCTCTGCCCTCAGACAGTTAACCTACAAAATTAAAATGTATAAACTCTCTTGTATTCGTTTTTCGTAGTTAAGGTAATTATAAGATGGATCATTCAATAAATAGTTTTAAAAAACTATAAAACACGCTTTATATAGAAAACCAAACTAAAAAATATAAAATAAATTTTAATAAATGTAAGTAGGAAAAAATGTTTTATTTAAAAAAAAGCGCGGGGTGCATGGTGTCAATAGTTATAAATATTTCATTGACAGATATGAGAAGAAGATTATCATTTCGATAATATCTTAAAAAGCACCCCACGCTTTTTTTAAATAAAAAATTTTTTCTTACTAACATTTATTAAAATTTATTTTCTATTTTTAATTTGGTTTTCTATATAAAGCGTGTTTTTTAGTTTTTTTAAACTATTTTATTTTCTACTTTTTAGTTTTAGGATAATCGGATATATTTATATTTTTTTTCTTTTTTTTATTCGAATTATTGCATTGTCATCGGTCTTTGACAGGTGTCCAAAATTTGAATGAAATCTGGCCGTTTAAAGTGGGTCAAAATCGCGTCCTAAGGAGTCGGTTACAAACATACATACAAGTGAAGCTTATACAAGGCGTATAAAAAAACGCTAAGACCAGGACGAGTCTCTTGCCAGTTCTTCTCGGGCTTGGGATAGGGCGAATTGGCACCTAATTTCACCTAGTACGTATGACATTTCAAAGTGATCCTTGTGATTGTATTGAATAAAATATCTCTTGACTTTTGACTTTTTTTGACCTTCATTGACAAAATAATACGTGAGTAAAGCCCGTGTTTATCAAAATGTATAGTACCTACAACTCACGAAAGTTTTGAAAGTGAAATGTACACCTTAGATGATTCTTTGTGTCTCAATCACGCAGTAGCTGAACATTTCAATGATAATTTGTATATCTATTAATACAAAGTTAAATTCACTGGCCTGGCCTCTCAGCTCCATTGATAGTTGCTATTTAGTTATATGAAACTAAGTATGAAATAAATTGTGACGATTTTTATTTTATGACGATCTTTGTTTCACAAAGGCCCGTGATACGAAGAATAAATAAAATAAATAAATAATGCCGGATATTTCACACATCATCTGGTCCCAAAGTAAGCAGAGCTTGTGTTATGGGTGGAAATCGAACATACAACCTAGAGCTCAGAAGCCAGAGCCAACCAACGGAGCCGAGCTAGTCAGACCCAGAATAAGGCTTCTTTGATTGCATTGTTGTCAAATTGTTTCTTATTTAGTTCTAAGGTACAATAAATAATTTTCATTTATTCATTCTTTCATGCACCTAACACCCTTAATTCCAGATAAAAAAACAGAATGTCCAAATCGAAATGACACGTACAGAAAGCCGACTCCACACGAAAACATTTATATAAATAGCGACTCTATTACGACGTAATAAAGTGTGATTCAGATCGCACGAGCACTTAACACCTAACATTAAATATAGCTACATAGATAAATAGATAGATAAAAAACATTTAAAGAGTCCACCACTCAACTAAGCTACAGCTAAGCTAACTAAACTAACTATAAAAGTAATTACATTACAATTACATGTGGTACCTAACCTAGTATATAAGTACATGTGGTGGTGAAATGGTACACGGCTCAGCATAATGCTGCCGCATGTTACCATGTGACAGCGCTGGTCTTCCGCTGAGTCCTGAGTGTTGATTTCACGGACATCATGACTCATATCAGGTGTTAGCTCAGCAATAACAGAACTTACTTACCATTATTAAAATTTATGAAAGTAACTTAAAATATACAGCAAACTACATAAAATAATAGGTTAGGGAAAAAGTTTATTCGCGTTTTTTAAGAAAATTCAAAACATTTTTTAATATAGTTTATTTACATTTAACTAAAGTATGTAGGTACCATTTTGTTCGACAACGTTTTGCCATCTTGTAGGGACATGATCCCATTGCTATAGAAATTTTGGGACTTCTGTTAAAAATACCGCGACAAGCGGTTTGGCAGTCCTCTCGTGATGTTAACCTGACACTGCCTAAAGAATTCTGAAGAGACCGAAACAGGTGGAAATCTGAAGGTGCAAGGTCAGGACTATACGGCGGATGCATTAACACCTCCCAGCCAAACTCTCTTAATTTTTGCTGAGTGGCTAAAGATGTGTGAGGTCTAGCGTTATCATGATGAAAAACCACACCCCTTCTATTGATTAACTCCGGCCGCTTTCTCTCAACTTCTTGCTTTAACCTCATCAGTTGTTCGCAGTAGAGTTCAGAATCGATGGTCCTGCCTGGTGGTAACAGCTCATAATGAATAATGCCCTTCCAATCCCACCACACACACAGCATCACCTTGTTGCGAGTTAACCCGGGTTTCGCCACAGTCTGTGAAGCCTGACCGGCCTTTGACCACGACCTGATTCGCACGTTCTTGTCGTACGTGATCCACTTTTCATCACCAGTTATCAGCTTCTTCAAAAATGGTTCGGTTTCATTACGTCGTAATAAAGAATCACAAATGAGTACACGGTTCATTAGGTTTCTTTCAGTGAGCTCGTGAGGTACCCAAATATCGAGCTTTTTTGTGTACCCAGTTTTTTTCAAATGCGCCAAAACTGTTTTGTGGTCAATTCCCAGTTTTTCAGCTACGTCGTAACTACTGGTATACCGATCTTTCTCCACTTTTTCAAAAATAGCATCCATTTTATTGAGCGACCAGAGCGACGTGCATCTTTGACATCAAAATTTCCGGATTGTAAACGCTTAAACCAAATTTGTGCTACTCTCACAGACACTGCACTAGGTCCATAAACATCGCAATTTTTTTTCGAGGCTTGCGTTGCATTTTTACCTTTTTTGTAGTAAAATTTTAAAATGTATCAATTTTCATCATTAGCTTCACTCATCTTGACAGTACGAAAAACAAATAAAAATCACACATATTCCTAATTTAAATTTGGAATTATATTCTTTAAAATTTAAACTTTTAATGATACCAAAACCAGCCAGATACAAATAGCCAAAGAGATTTTATTACAAATTCATACATACTATAATGCGAAAAGATTTTTCCCCCAACCTAATATATGAACTAAACAAGATAATAGAGCATCAAAAAGTATACAGGTATGGATATACAGGTTGGCATAATTCATCATTAACGTGCCAAGCTCTCATTCTCTCTACCCACCTCTCTCTTTAATTTTGATTATTGATGCATTAAATAACTAATATATTCATAAATTTATTTGCAATACATATATATATATATATATATATATATTTATTTCATTTATTTATTTGTTTTTAAAAGATTGTGTTAATCATACAAGAAAGTTGTATTACATATTTTGATTTCGTACAATATTACTCATAGTTACTTTGGTACAAACGGTTATTAACATAACAATGAAACGTAATGAGGTAACATATTTTAGACATATCTATATCAATGATAGATATTTATTAATTTTCATCAGAACATTCAATCATTTAAATTATTAGTTAGGAGACTAGTTATCCGTCTCCTTCATTCTGTCTTTCTCTTACGGTTTTTCGTAACGCGTTACATTTTTTTCTCCGCTAGGTCCCCTCGCCAACCCGCGTTAAGGAACTTCGTTCCAATGGAGAAAGAATACACAGCACAGACTCCACAGGTCTACGAACCAAGGGAGAGTAGAGAATGGTGACAGTGGCAAGAACTAGCTTCTCTTTTGTCTGGTTAATTTTAAAACTATACATTTTGAGTGCGAACCGTGAACTCGAGCGGCAACGAGCGCGATTCAAACTCACCCTGATAAGATTCTCTAGATGAATAGAGACAGTGTCGGTGCCTCCATCGACAAAATAATACATGAATAAAACCCGTGTTTATCAAAATGTAAAAATATACTTACGTTTCGTTTTTTCGATATTTCAATCTTATAAGATTAACATTTTAAAACTTTGTACCCCTTTTTACGAAAATTGCGCGGACGGAGGAGTATGAAATTTCGCACACTTATAGTTTATATAGAGAAGGAGTGCAGAATGCTAATTAATTAATTTTTAATTATGCATAAAAAATACATAAATTATTAATTAATTATGGTCGAATATCGACCATTGGGCGACCACTAGTATTTTTAAAAGGTGGTGGTATGTCATTCTAACACTTTGTGGCAGTGTAGCGGAAACTACCTTTAGAGGTAGATGCTGCAGAGCCATTCAATAGAACCTGCCCTAGTTACATAGTGCTGCTCTTTCCATCGGGTAACTCTTATCTCGCCTGGCGCGGCACTTCTCTACGAATTTGCCTATCAAGCTGGGCTCTACGATGTACCTAGAGAACATTTTTTTTTTGTTCTCAGTGTGGAAAATCCTCATGGATTCCTCCACAAGCGGGGGCTTGTGGGGGATATGTCAGACTTCTACTGACTAAAAACCACACCGGTGTTCCCTCGCACGCTTTGTACCGGGGTTACGGGAACTGCTATTACTATCCGCGACCCCGGTTGCGTTGATATATGTTGACCCAGTCTCAATTGTATTTTACTACAATGCCTTCTCAGGGGTGCGCAGGAACACTTCACTACGCACGCCACCGTAGGGTGTAGGTACCTAGAGAACCTAATCTCACCTTCATGCCTAAAGAACGCAGTTAGCCTACTAATTAAAAGCACTTTGTTTTTATGGGTAAAAGTGCGTATATATGTGGTGAATATAGGTGGTCTGTCCTGAACTTTATGGGGAACACGGCGCGCTTCTATAATAAGCTTCCTGAAAATGCTACTAAACTACCTAAGTATTAATAAATTTAAAGCATAACATAAAAGGTAGTCTTTTGAAGAAAGCTTATTACAATATAAACTAGCTGACCCGGCCACGCGTTGCTGTAGCTCAGTAGCTCTAATACGTTGAACCAATATACGCTAACCTCTAAAATTATCAGTGTTTTTCTACTATATTATGCATGTATTATACATATAAACCTTCCTCTTGAATCACTCTATCTATTAAAAAAAAACCGGCCAAGTGCGAGTCGGACTCGCACTCCGAGGGTTCCGTACAAACCTATGTATATAAGTAAAATTTCACCCATCACGACAATCGAGTCATAGTTGGATGATGTAACAAAAAATTTACAGTTTTCGCAATTTTTCCTTTTTCTGTGCTTTAAGACTATGCTTCGTACCAAATTTCAAGATTCTGAGTTCACGGGAAGTACCCTGTAGGTTTTGATTGCCTTGCGATTTGCGAGTTTGAATATATGCGACTTAAATTGCTGTTTCTCTTGATTGCGTTGACACAGAAGTTTGATTTTATTACAGCTTAAAGGTATTATAGACCTGAGTATATTAAATGAATTTCAATTTAATACCTTTACGCGTTCATGAGTAGAAGGGTAGTAAGTTTAAAATTATTAAAAATATTTTTATTATATGATGTAACTGAAAATGTACGGTTATCGCAATTTATCCTTTATCTGTGCTATAAGACGTTGCTTCGTACCAAATTTCAAGATTCTGAGTTCACGGGAAGTACCCTGTAGGTTTTGATTCCCTTGCGAGTTGCGAGCTTTAATATATGTGACTTAAATTGCTGTTTCTCTTGATTGCGTTAACATTGAAGCTTGATTTTGTTACAACTTAAAGGTATTATAGACCTGAGTATTTAAATGAATTTCAATTTAATACCTCTACGCGTTCATGAGAAAAAGGGTAGTAAGTTTAAAATTATTAGAAATATTTTTATTATATGATGTAACTGAAAATGTAGGGTTATCGCAATTTATCCTTTATCTGTGCTATAAGACGTTGCTTCGTACCAAATTTCAAGATTCTGAGTTCACGGGAAGTACCCTGTAGGTTTTGATTCCCTTGCGAGTGTCGAAAATTTGCGGCATAAACGGCTGTATCTTTTGATTGCGTTGGTTTAGAAGTTTGATTTTTTCACAGCTTTAAGGGACAGTAGACCTGAGTATTTGATATAAATTTCAGCTTGATACCTCCACGCGTTCCTGAGAAAAAGTGTCTTGACAGACAGACGGACAGACGGACGGACAACAAAGTGATCCTATAAGGGTTCCGTTTTTTCCTTTTGAGGTACGGAACCCTAAAAACCTGCATCAAAATCCGTTGCGTAGTTTTAAAGATCCAAGCATACTCGTACATAGGGACAGACAGACAGGGGGAAGCGACTTTGTTTTATACTATGTAGTGATGACTAGATTATTGAAAAGAATGCATGGCCACAAATCGCTCTGCCCTCAGGCAGTTAATATAAGACACACTTGAAACGTATAAACTCTCTTGTATTAGTATTTCGTAGTTAAGGTAGTTATAAGATGGATCATGCAAAAAAGCGCTAGGACCAAGACAAGTTTCTTGCCAGTTCTTATCGGGCTTGGGTTAGGATTAATTGGCACCTAAATTCACCTAGTATGTAAGACGTTTCAAAGTGATCCTTGTGATTGTATTGAATAAAGTACCTATCTTTTGATTTGATTTGAACGACTAATCATAGAAATAGTTATAAACGCCACCACCAAGCGGTCATCCGTCTAAAAGATAACAGCACTGAACCTTTTCTACCCTAGTTGATCTGAAAAACAACCAAGCATACGAGCGCTTCTGTAAATGTTAAAGAAGGTTACTTTGGTAGGTACCTACTAGGTAGGTGCACGCAGAGAATGCACATTTTGCACACCGAAATCGTCTTTTCAATGACATTATTACTAGGTAAGTACTAGTTTATCAATTTGAAGTATGTAGTGTTGATATTCTCTTGGGCATCAATCGCGGCTGTTGCGGGCTGTGGCTAACTTCATTTATAACAGGCGACGCGATAACTTCACGTCAGTGAGATAGCGGCTCTTCTACAGAAAGGACGTGTGTAAGTACATTATTATCAATTGTTTTTATTATTTTACTGTTTCTTATTTTCACCCAATGTGGTCGTTATCTTTTAGATAATGGATGTGGTTGTGAACTCATTCTTTTTACCTAAAAAAATACTATTATCGTGTTACTTTGTTATACTCAGTTTGTAATAAACGTTAACCTACCTACTAGCCCATCTAACCAAGTGGCCACTTGTGTTTTGTCTAATCTGTTATTCAGTGGGCAATAAAGAAAAGTAAATTGAACCAAGTTCTAAAATATCTCCAATTCATCTTTAATGTCTCCAATTCCCAAGGTTTGCTGGAAGAGAACTCTTTTTAGGGTTAAGCTCGCCTGTGTACATGCCATTATTGATTAAGTTTTGATTATGTTTTTTGTGTACAATAAAGAATAAAGAATAAGTTCAGTTTACCTAGGTACCTACTTATTAAGCTATAATCTAAGTAGTACCTATCTAAATTGCAGGTAGGTACCTACTTATAATCTTCTAAGAAAACCTTGCAGGCTTGTTAGGTTTAAGTACCGATATACCTAGGTACTTGTCTATACCTAAATAAAAAATAATAATTAATATTGGTGGACAATGCACATAACACCATCTAGCCCAAAACTAGGCATAGCTAGTATTATGGTGACCAGATGACTTATAGTACCTATCCTTACTAATATTATTAATGTCTGTCTGTTTGTCTCGCTTTCACGCCAAAACTACTGAACCGATTTAAATATAATTTGGTACACAGATAGTCTAAAGCCTGAGAAAGGACATAGGCTACTTTTTAATTGGAAAAAAGTGTTGAAAGGGTTGAAATGGGGGATGAAAGGTTGTATGAAAGTATTGTCATTTTCAGAACTAGAAGCATAAAATATTAGGCTGTTGTTCCTTACTAATATTATACTAATTTATACTAGCTGTTGCTCGCGACTTTGTCTGAATTTTTTTTAAAGGAATTGTTGCTTAAATCCTTCTTCAGGATGCAAATTATTTCCTTGCCAAATTGTATTGATAAGTTTTAAATCAATTACCTGATCCACATTAAAAAGTTTCCATACATACATTCACACCTCATTTTACTCCTTTATGAGGGTTATTTTGAAAAATCCTGAAACATGTGTCCATATATTTTGCATTCTAAGTACCCAAACCGTGTTTCTAAGAAATCACACCACCCGTTAAAATGTTCCCATTAACACCCTATTTTACCCGTTGTTAGAGTTTTTTTGCAAAATCCTGAAAAACGTGTCCATTTATTTTGCATTTAATTTATTCATATTAAGTTTCAAGCAAATCGCACCACACGTTAAAAAGTTTAATACATTCGTTTTCGACCATTTTAACCCTCTTAGGGTTAAAATAGTTAGAATGGTTTCAAAAAATCCCGTCTTAGTCTTAGGGTGGTTTTGCTGTAAAAGGAAGCTACCTTCTAAATTTCAGCTTTCTAGCTTCAGCTGTTTCGGCTCTGCAATGATGAATCAGTCAGTCAGATAGATTATATATATTATACATCTATACTAATATTATAAATGTGAAAGTAACTCTGTCTGTTTGTTCACGCCTAAACCGCTGAACCGATTTTGATGAATTTTGGTATAGAGATAGATGGGACTTTGGAGAAGGACATAGGCTACTTTTTATGTAGGTACCACAAGTGCGAAGCCGCAGGCAGCAGCTAGTTTAAAATAAATTACATGTCATCTTAGTACCAAACACAAAGTTAGGTAGGTTTATAATTAATTATCAATATTCTGTACAATAGGTATACATAATATGCTACATTTAATTACTAAGCAAGTCAGTTGTGAGACACTTTATCAACAGCAATAGATGCACTCTGCCATTACATTCTATCCAATATGAACTCATCAAATCTGTAATAGGCCTTTTGTATCTGCATTTGCTTCAACTTGTTTTTAAAGTACGAAATCATGGGCTCTATTAAAATAATAAAACAGCCAGGCTTAGCCTAAAGTGGGATTGGACAGGTCACGTGAGTCGCATGCATTCAGACAGACGAGCCAACATAGAAAAACCCTGACAGACTGACGGACTGCGGCGCCAGCGTCGCGGTGGCCCTAAAAAGCGTTGGAGGGACGATCTTGACAACTGTGAGAGAGGATGGTGATCTCAAAAGATAGAGCTTGTACTTATATATTTTTAAATACATAATATATGTTACTTTATAATACCTAGACACAGAAACAACACCTATGTTCATCACATAAATGTTTGTCGTGGGAGGGAATGGAACCCTCAACCTACAGCGCTGAAGGCAGTTTACTATCAAATGAGCTGAAAGATCAGTGAATCAGGCACCTATCTGCCTAAAGATTTATCTCTATCCTATAATTATATTTACCATATTTAGCTAGCGTGGGGTTTAAGTATGCTCTGTCCTTCTCATTCTAATGTCTATAAATGAAGTGGCAATAGATTTAAACAACACATTAACTAGTGTGTGGCTATGAGATTGACCCTTTAAATAAGGCCACATGTTCCATCTTCTCCCATTTATTTATTTATTTATTTACACAATAATAACATAGCGTTACGGTAGGCCAATGCGCTATGACATACCAACATTTAGTAAAAAATTACATTAAAAAAAACAATAATCACATTTTTTTAAATAATAAAATATTTATACTAAATAATTATTCATAAAAATGTATATATATATACAAATATATAAACAACAATGATTAGCAAATTAAACTCTTTCTACTACTATCAATCGTCTCACAATACCTCAGACATTCTCACATGCACACATGCCAGGTGTCGATGCCAGGAGCACATTATTTAATAGTTTTAGAGCCCGACAACGTGAGTTGTCGTGTGCGAAAGTTCGCGCCCACGATGCTGCCAGTATTATTATTAAATATAGCGTAGTATAGCAAATAATTAATCAGATTCGTCAGTGTCAAAACACTCACATTATAAGCTAGCCCAATAAGCTCAATTTTGTATGCAAGTTAATTCAGGGTCAGTCCATCAATTAACTTAAAAATGATTAAAATTCATCAGATTAATTCATTGTATTGTTCATTTTATTCACGTCACTATTATTATTATTATTATTAAACCAAACTGTCCCACTGCGGCAAAGGCCTCCCCCATTCTCTCCATTCATCCTTCTCCTGCGCTTAAATGGTCCAGTCGGCACAGGATTTGGAGAGGTCGTCCCTCCACCTGGTTTGCTATCCATTTCACTATTTATATTCTTTAAAAATATTCAAACATCTCATTGTCGAAACAAGAATCGAACTTATTGTTAGGAGTATTAGCATGTACTTTTCATCCCATCTCATACAGTAGATCAGGTTATACCTATATCTTGATAATTTCTATTAAGTTTCAGAAAATAAAGATGGTGACACTAGTAGTCGAAGACTTCGGAAACCACAACGGAGAAACAGTCAAGAAGTTTACTTGGAAAACATGCAGCGGGTTTTCAGTCAGCGTCATTTCCTATGGCGCTATCGTGCAGGCTATCAAGGTAATTTACTTCATCATCAACCTGATAACGTCGTGCATTCCTAGGTATCTCTATACTTCCCTAGAACACGCTGGTGTCCTGCGTATCGCCAAATTACAAATACAATACACAGTCAAATTTGGCGAAGGTTACCGTCAAGCAAGCCAGCTTTGTGTGGTGGTCTTTGCTGAGAATACTCGGAGCGCCATGATATCTGTACCAGGTATGGTAACAGGTACCAGATTACCTTGATTATCTGTTTATACAAATCCCTTGTGTGATCTCTTTCTATTTGTGTCTTGCTCCTCGTGATTTACCAGGTGTAAACATTAACATTATCGATTAATCAAACTCATTCAGCATGGTATAAAATCATGTCATTTATGATACCAGAAAAAGTGAAAGGTTATAGATACAGAAGTAATTAAGTACATAGCTTATTTTCTAAATCTACTTAAGAATATAGGTACTCATAAATGATCGTGATTCAAGAGCTGGCTCCTATCTGGCCCAGCTTATTAGCATTGCCATTCAATGTGGCAATGCCGCCAGTATTGGGGACGCTGCCCTCTAGCAGTGATCTGGTTCAGTTGAGCTATCTATAGATAATTTTACGGTCCTTAGATAGTTCAACTGTTCATATGTATTATAAGTTATCGTATATTATTCTGTACATGCCTGAAATTATTTAAAATAAATGTAAGTAACTCTGTTATTGAAGGTTATTCAAGAGAAGGGATTGATTTAGCTTCCGGGGCTTCGCACGCATATTACATAAAAAGTAGCCTATGTCCGTTCCTAAGATACAATCTAGGAGTATATAAGAAACATACACACACACAGCAGTGGATTTACACTAGGGGCAGTCGGGGCAAGTGCCCAGGGCGGCAACATTTTGAGAGTGAAAAACATTTTTTTTTAGTCTTATTAAGATTTCTCAATATAATTAATTAATTCTATTAATTTATTATTTTCTGTTTAATTGATAATTCAAGAAATTCAATTCATCCATTATTTGTGAATTGTAATTTTGTCACTTTTTTGTAAAAATTAATAATCAAAATGATTTAATCAATTTATTTACTTGGAGATTTAAAATAATAATTGATTTTTCTATTTCGAGCAACTTGAGACAGCATTTATGCAGATACTTTGGTATTTTTTACTCTCAATATTTAATGATGTTAGCCAAAGATTGTATAAAGTTGATTGTAACATTGCTGAAGTAATCGATGATTATCATGGTTTGATCAAAGTTGTTGCTGATACGCGAAATGAATTTGAAATGTATGAAAAAAACGGCTTTAAAAATTTCGGAAATTCAAGAATATAAAACAACAGTTACTAGAAAAAGAAAGAGAAAATTACATGCTGATGAATCACGGGATGGTGATGTACAACTGTCAGGTCGGGACCATATTAGAGTTAATACTTTTAACGTCATTCTTGACAATCTGGATTCTGAATTGCGCAAAAGATGTGCAGCATATGAAAAAATTCAGGAAAAGTTCTCAGTTATCACTGAATTTGGCAACTTGGATAATAGAGAAATTCGTAAACGAGCTGAACGTTTAAGAAATGTTTATTCTTCAGATCTCGAGTCCTCATTAGATGACGAATTTGTGCACTTCCATGCTTATTGCACTGAAAAAATTATGGAACAGAATTCGCCTTCCGATCTTTTGAAATTGTTGCATGCAAACGACCTGTACACTGAGTTTCCAAACGTGGAAATCGCCTATCGAATATTTATGACATTACAAACAAACAAACTGTAGCGCAGAACGATCGTTTTCATGTTTGAAGAGAGTTAAAAACTTCTTACGTTCTACAATGACTGCTAATAGACTCAATAGCTTAGCTATTCTATGCATCGAATCCGACGTACTTCAACGTTTACATTGCGAAGATTTAATCGACCAATTCGCAATTCAAAAAGTCAGACGTGTTTGCCTGTGAAAAAAATTATGTAAAGTGACATATTTATAATTGTTAGAAAAAAAACAAATATTGTTATTGTTTTTGGAATATATAACTGGCAGTGATCTGGATCAGTTGAGCTATTTATAGATCGTTTTAAACCGTCCTTAAATAGCTCAACTGTTTCACGTGTCTTTTATATTATTGTATGTTATTTTGTACATTTCTGTAAATATTTCTGTAAATAAATACTGTTTTTCTTTAAAAAGTATCTGCAATAAATTAGTTATTTTAATTATGACAAATAAAATATATACATAAACTATAAGTTTAAGGGGGAAATACGTGTAGAAGCCCGTTTTTATGCTGATTTCCATAATTTTTTTTAAGGTATAAAAAAAATATATTATTTATTGAAACTATCAGGTTATTTTATACATATATTTATGAGTATTTTTTCGTATTAAACAACAATATAACTTATCAATGGCACAGAAAATTACTTTTTTACAATGTGTATTTTCAATATGAACTTCAATTCCAAAATTTTTATTTTTTAGATGGCTGTGAAATTAAGTCGTGATTTTTTACCATTTTTTCATACATTGTTTATTCAAAAAAAAAATAGTTTAAATAAAAATATCGCTTATGATGGAGGTTCATATTTAGCGTAATTGTATGAAGAAAAGTAATTTTTCTGTGCCATTGATTTCAGATAAAAATTGTGGCTTCCATAGTGCACACCAACTGCTAAGTCGGAAGACAACCTACGATGTGTATCAGCTAAAATCTCCGCTACTTTTTAAGTTATATTGTCGTAAAATATGGAAAAATATAAATTTATGTATAAAAAAACCTGATAGTTTCTATAAATAACATTAGTTTTCATACCCTAAAAAAATTATAAAAAATCTGCATGAAAACGTCTTTTTACACGTATTTCCCCCCTTAAGTAAAATTCTATTATTGGGGCGAATTTTTTCCGGTGCCCAGGGGCGGCATTAAGTTTAAATCCGGCCCTGCACACACACATCGCCCTTAATATATATATATATATATAAATTAAATCATCCATTTTATACAAGAATTTCTCGGCTACCCACTTCTTTAACCTTATTTTCTATCACAGACGCAGGAAGGCGATTAGGTATACTTCGCGTGCTGGTTTTTGTATCTCGTATCCATAATGTTTATGTATAATATATTATGGCAGAATATGCCAGCCAGCCAGCTATTATATTATATATTATACGCCACAAAAACTCATTGCTTTCATGTTTGAATAGAAAAGTAGGTACCTATCTTATTAGTTCGTATTATATTATTATTATATTAGTTCGTATTATCTTATTATTTATTCATTGTCCTAATTTGCCTAACTCCACTTAGATATGCATTTATTCGACAATGGCTATATAATTATTTTACAAGTTACATATTCAAGCACTTATCCTATATTTATTCCCAGATGCCAGACCAAAACGGGGTGACCAATGACATTGTTCTAGGCTTCGACGATTTAGAAGGCTACGTCACTCGAAACGTGCCATACTTCGGCGCGACAGTCGGCCGCTGCGCTAACAGAATAGGGGGCGCCACTTTTGAGATAGATGGCGTTGATTACTGGCTCGTGAAGAATATTGGAGCTGATCACTTGCATGGAGGCACTGTTGGGTTTGACAAGGTAAAGTTATAGCGAAAATATTTATTAACGTCAAAAAAAAAGTACTCACTTGTTGTGTGCTTGTGTTCATAGGTTATTTATTAGCTTCTATAGCTTCGTACTTAGTAGTAGTGGCCTTTCGATCCTATCGTAGGGCGTAGGTTCGAATCGTGTCGTACACCAACATTCTTCTATTTGGAAAAACTGATGTGCGCTGTACCAGTAATCTCAAATGATGAAGAAAAACATCTTGAGAAAACCGGTAACCTAAAATTATTTGATGTGATTTGAAGAAATATTCCAAATGCAAATGCAAGGATCCTTTTAGGCGCACTTTAATCTTTCCACCACACTGGTTTGAAATAACCAGTGACGCGATAAGATGAAGATATATATTTATTTTTTTTACTCAATTCAGTTTAATTACACCTTTTTTTAACATTACAGATACTATGTAATGCGTTAAAATAAGAACACAGAATAGCAGGAGAAAAAAGTTGAAGTTAATAAAAAAAAGAACAGAGAAAAAGTAAAAGTAGGTAAATCTTCCTTCTAAAAAAAAACAATCTCTTAATAAAATGAACTTATACGAACACTAAATAATATTATGAATATAGCTATATTTACGAACGTTCTCACAGTAGATAAGGCTCAGTGTCTCTATCGTCTTCCAGTCATCCGCAAACAGATCCGCCTGAGGATGTTCAGAGAGAAGCATATTTAAATGTCTCTCTACGCGGCAGATGGGCGACTGTTGTCGTGGACAGTGCGTGCAGGCGTTAGTGCAAGCAAAGGGTCCAGGTCTAAAACGAGTACGGTTCTCAGGAACGAACAGTTGGGTAGCTTCACTCAGTAGAGTTGGGCACTCTATTTGTCCTTGTAGTATAAGCCACACTTTTAATAGTTTCAAGCGAATTATAAGCCAATTTACGTGTATGTATGTATTACAGGTTAACTGGCTCTCCACAATCGACGGCACAAAAGTAACCCTTAGCTACCTCTCCAAAGACGGTGAGGAAGGCTACCCCGGCGCGTTGCTGACCAATCTTAGCTATAATGTCACCGATGACGACAATCTCGTGCTTAACTTCTCGGCAAGCAGCTCTAAGAAAACGGTGGTGAATCTCACCAACCATTCGTACTTCAACTTGGCTGGGCATGACGCGGGCTCTCAAGGGCTTTATGAACATGTGATCACCATCAATGCTGACAAGTGAGTTAAAATACAAATGCAAATACAAAAAAAAATTATTGCTAAAAATAGATTTTACAGGATCACGTTCTAAAAGGTTTATACAGTTTTGGGAGTCATTTCGCAATTGGAGTAATTTCAGCACTATATCTGTGCAAACATGGTTTACGCATAGCTGGTTTTCAGTCTACCCTTTAGCTCGAACTTAGGTGACACATATGGTGTTAGTGTTTTCGTAGTTTCAGCAAGTATTACATTGGTTATACATTGTTCTCTGTAGAGTTTTTATAAGACGGTGCTATCGCCGGGATGGTAACTGCCGTACTGCTGTACAGCCGGTGAAGGATTGTTCTGTATCCGTTCAGTGCTTTCTCCGAAGGATAATTCAAATAGCCGTAGGTACGTAACTCATTAGGAGATACGTACGGTTGGTCGAATTAGGGGCAAACCTTTGCTTGTAGGGTTCCCAATCTCGGAACATAATCTGTGTAATGAACATAGGTGTTTCTTCTGTAGTAACATAGAACATAGGTGTTTGTAGTATTTGTAGACTTACACTCACTATATTAATTAACACTTATAATGTATATATACAGCACGTTTTCAACCATTCCCTTAGCTCTGGCATCTTCCCTACCTTATTATAAATACTTACGGGTATTTATCGCGTTTATTTACCTATTTTTCCCGACGTTTCGACAGGTTTACACTATGTCGTGGTCACGGGATGACTGGAGTACTGGAGCTACCGCCTCTGCGAAGCGGGGGCAGCATTTTTTGCAACTACCCTCACTTGTTCTTCCGAAATAGAAATGTCCATCTGCACACTCGGACGACACACAACACTAACCGTGTCCATTACGCATTGAGAAACCGGTCTACGTTGAGTACACTTAGCTATAACTGGATTCCATGAGGCAGAGAGTTTGAAACCGTCTTCACGATTGAAATTAGGATATTTCTTAATTTCAATCGCTTCCCGAACCATTCTCTTGTAGTAATGCCTTTCATTACATAAAACTTGAGGTTTATGTAATTCAATCCAGTGATTGGGTCCTGAGTCCACGTTGTGCTCTGCTATTGCAGACTTGTTTACTTGACGATTTTTGACCGCCGCTATGTGTTCTTTAACACGTTCCGCGAAAAGAAATCAAGTTTCAAGCAATATGCTCCACGCGTTAAAAAAAATCATACATTCGTTTTAACCCTTTATACCCTCTTAGAGGTTGAATTTCAAAAAATCCCGCTCTAGTGGATGGTTTTGGTGTAAAAGAAAGCTACCTCCCAAATGTCAGCTTTCTTGCTTCAGCAGTTTTGGATCGGCGATGATAAATCAGTCGGTCAGGTTAAGCTCTTTTATAAGTATAGATGACCAAATATGGACTGAAATTGACACGGGGTTGTGAAGTTTTTCTTTTGCTTACTGCTTTATTAATGTACCCCCGAAACAAACAAAGGTCTGTGTGTGTGTGTCTATTGCTGCATCATAGTTTCCAAACCGATTTACCGATTTTGATATAGCTTTTTAGTTTAAAAGGTGACTTTATAGAGCCATGATTCAATAAAATCTATTTAGCCATTTGAAGATCATCAGCCCATTTCTAGTTGATGAAGAGATCTGAGCATCTTCTACAGGTCTGATTGATTGTAAATTTGGCATCCTGTTACTTCAATGATAAAAGAACATGGTAATCTTGACCTGATGCTGCAGCATCACCAGGCATCTGCAGGAAACCCACCTCCTCACCAACTTACAGAAAAGGTATCCTGTTTGGTCTTGTTGGTACGGTCAGAATTAATAGTTTATAGATAAATATTTTTTGTTTCTTACATTTTGGACTTGTATTGAAAAAACATACCTGCAATAACGTGTACAATAACTCCACATGATGTACCAGGATAACAGAAACCAGTGAGGCGTCGATCCCAACCGGACGGTTCGTTAAAGTAGGCGGCAGTCCGTTCGACCTTCGCTCGGCTACTAACCTTGGGGACGCGATGAAGAAAGGCGAAGCGCTGTTCGATGATAATTTCTGCGTGTCCACGCATGGGAATAAGGTCAGTTTTTGTAGTTCCGGAAAAAAAAATATCCTTACAACTGAGTATTTATTTTGCCTTTGTGTCAGTAGTACCATTGATTTGTACCATCATGTATCTTATAAACCCTATCTATAGGGTGAAACTTATAAACTCACAGTCTCACACTAGCTAATCTCTTGTTTAAATATGTTGCAATCTGTGTTCTTTGAAATTAGAATGACAAGGACAGAGCAGAGCATACTTAAGGATACACTAGTCAGCGGCACAAACTCGTAAGAGACAGCAGCTAAAATGCGTGCTATTTCACCTAGCATAGAGCAAGACATAGACAGACGTGCACGAAGGATGGTGATGAGCAGTAAGGAGATAGTATGATGATGATTTCTACATAGAACGACCGCGTAAAAATCATGAACAGACTTTTAGCTCAAAAGTTCTAGAATAAACTACTGAATGTATATAATTGAATTAAAGTTATTGAGCTCTTGAATAAATAAACTATGCTTGTATCGGCATCATGTTGAAGTTTGTGTACTCCCTATGTTATTTATTTACCCCCTAACGTTGTGCTAAATTCAGTGTTGAAATACATGTTTTTTGTATCTTTCAAACCTAATTTTTTTACGATACTATTGCGATACAAGTATAGATTATGACAAGATAAATTTACCTATATCATTTTTAGTTATGGTTGTTCAACATCGGACGGTATAGTGATCATCTTTCGACTTTTCTATAGAAAGATAATCGACTAGTTCACTCTTAAGCGTCACGTTAGCTAATTATGTAATTATAGAATAGAGGGTAAGTCTGTGACCTGGATTACCATTTATCCTATTACTAGCTGGTGCCCGCGACTTCGTCTGCGCAGGATAAGTACTTTGAGTAGCTTATTTTCTTTTCCGAGGTCCTATCTATCTTTATACCAAAATTCATCAAAATTATACGTAATAATTACCTAGTTATATTTTGGAAAATTCTCACAATAGGTATAAGCAGATATAATAGCAGATGTGTTATTCTAATGTATAAGCTATATTATTATTGTAAAGTTTCATTAAAATCCATTCAGTAGTTGTGGCGTGAAAGAGTAACAAACATCCAAACATACAAACATTCGCGTTTATAATATTAGTAACTAGCTGGTGCAAACGACTTCATCTGCGCAGGATTAGTAATGCATGTAAATCTAACGGTTTTTGCAGCGCACGCCAGAACAGCTCGCAGATGGCAGATTTTTCCTAGTTACTTGACACTTATCGTTATATTTTGGACAATTTACACAATGGTGGCAATTCGGTTGGTTCATTTATAAAATTAGGAATTGTCTAAAATATATTTTAGTTAGTCATAACATTTGTAAAACCTATTCGGTTAGTACCATCTAACTAAATAAGGAACGCTTAATTAAATTAGATTAAATTAAATTAGGATAAGCTAGTAACAGCAGAATACCAATGTGTCATTTGACAGTCTAAACCTAATTTTAGCTATAATTAGTTAGGTTGGTGCCAACAGAATTGAGGCCAATATCTTTATAAATTATAGCCTATGTGTTATTCTGATGTATAAGCTATATTATTGTAAAGTTTCATTAAAATCTATTTAGTAGTTTTTGCGTGAAGGAGTAACAAACATACATACAAACTTTTGCGTTTATAATATTAGTAAGGAAGATTTTTGGAGATACCTACCACGCGACTAGAATTTAGTATCTAGTATATAAACTACACAAAATACAAATGTTCCCTACTTTTACCATAACCTCTTACGTTCCGTCAGGGTCTGAACTTCGTGTCCCGTGTCATCCACCCTTCATCAGGGCGGACCCTGGAGCTATACTCCAACGAGCCTGGAGTCCAGTTGTATACCTCCAACTCTCTACCTGCGCCGTCCGAGTCGGCTCTGGTGGGGAAGTCAGGAGTAGGTTACAGAAGACATGGCGCCTTCTGTCTTGAAACTCAGGTGAGTGATTAGAGTTAATAAATAATAAATACTTATATTGGCGAAAAGAAATGTGTGCAGCCATTTGAAGGTCACCAGCTTTTTCCTAGTTGAATGGATTTGAGCAACTTCCATAGGTCTGGTTGATTAGAAATTAGGTAGCCTGTTACTTCAATGATATTACAAGAACATGGTAACCTTGACCTGATGCTGCAGCATCACCTGGAGAAACCTGCATTTATCAAACTCCCCAACATTGATATCCTGTTTAGAAATCGTGTCAAAGAATAAATAAATAATGCCGGACATTCCACACAGCATCATCTAGCCCCAAAGTAAGCAGAGCTTGTGTTATGGGTACAAATGACTAATATACTACTTAAACTTTGTAAATACATAAGTATTTGTCTCTGGTCTGAACCTGAGAAAAATCATTGCAGGTCATACAAACATTTGTCCCACGGGAGGAATCGAACCGAAAGGTTACACGAGATAGTATGAGACTTTTATTGTGTCAGGAGTTGTTTAATGTTTGTATTTGTTAACAAACGAAAGCACAAGTTCACCCTTAGCCTGTATATTTAGAAAAAGTTAAAGATAATAGTTTTAGAAGCTATAGGTAAACATTTTGATAAATACGAGCTTAACTCACGTATTATTTTGTCGATGGAGGCACCGACAATGTTTCGATTCATCTAGAGAATCTTCATTTGGGTGAGTTTGATCCGCGGTCCGTGAGTTGCCGCTTGTGTTCACGGTTCGCTCTCAGTCACCCTAATTGAAGATTATGAAGATTCTCTAGATGAATCTAAACAGTGTCGGTGCCTTTATCGACATAATAGTACGTTAGAAAAACCCGTTGTTTATCAAAAGGTATATTAACTCACGAAAGCTTTGAAAGCTATAGGTAAGTTTTTATTCCACAGAACTTCCCAGATGCTGTTCATCATGCCAACTTTCCAAGAGCCGTGCTGTATCCAGGGGAGGTTTACAAACATGATGTGGTCTATAAATTTAGTGTACAGAAGTGTGGGGAACAACCTAATGTGATTTCTGCTTAAAATTACATTGAATCAATCAAAGACAACTAGGTGGTGGTGACTAGATGTCCTGGATAAATCAGTAAAGAAATTGCCATTATAATATAATATATTTGTCTCCAGCAGAAAGGATGCATTGTTTTTTTCATCTGTTAATTTTGCTATTTATTTTTCTTTTTAGGTACTATTTAGAACTTAAGAAAACGAATAAAAAAGTATGTATTATTTAATGTATTTTATTGTTATCTAATTAAGAAAAATCACTAAAACATTACAATATCGTAAAAACAACTCTGTAGAAGTTTTAGAATAAACATAGAGTTGTTACAACTGACGTTCATTTTAATATTAGTCCACGCATTTGAAAAATGTAACAGATATATCTGAACATAAATTATTTGTTGTCAAATATTGATTAGTTCAATTGGTAGCAACCTCATTTCATAAAAATGATCGCAGTAGGTATAAGCAGTAGGTATATAAGTACCTAATTTATACAAATAAGCCAATACTATAAAGACGCGTCCAGTCCATTCCCGTTACTTTCCCCGTTGTCCTTATTATCGCCCCAGGCGAGGTTGAGACTCTTCTTCATACCCTCATCCAGTGGAGGGATCAGAGAGCGAGGTAGTAGGAACGTTGACAGGTTGAAAAGGTCCAGGAATACTTTGTAGCGGTCACTGAAAGTAATGAAATGCATTACTGACGAGCGAAGCGAGCTCATATTACAGCTATCAGGAGAGAGAGAGGTTGTATGTTGACATTAAGTTACCAAGCAATTCAACGAGATTAAAGCTTGGCACGGTTACAAGACAATTCTACTAATGTGAATATAGAATATAAAGAATGTACCTTTTTTACCTTTAGTTAGTGTCTATCTGCTTGATTGAATGAACAATTATAAAAAATAGTTGTCTGTAATGTTGGTTTACGGACGTTAATTTTACGTGATAACGTCATCACAAGTCGATCGCTTAGGCCGATCGTGCCTCTCTATCGCTTGTTCCGCGCTCTCGCTTGTACGCTCGGCTCGGGCGGAACGTGACAATTATTCGTGCGTGCAGCCGGTGTTCATTGATTTATAAGACGTTATCACGTCAAAAAAGTGGGTACCTATCAGAACACCTAAATAGCAAAAAGACTTTAGTAGAATTGACTAAGATGCGAAAATGTTCTGAGGTCGAACGGAATACACGTATTTACGCAGTGCAACAAAAATTATTAAAAATATATTTAAAGTGAAAGTTCAACAATAAACTTTGTACTTGCTACTATACAAGTGAATTTTGTTTGTGCATTAAACTGAACCTCCTAGCGGACCTCGCCATAGAATAGGAGATAGTACGCGTGGCTACGGACACCACAAGCGGTGAGTAAACAAGACAGCTGACATAATTTACATTTCGCTCGCACTTATAATCACGTCACTGGTATTCTAAACTGCATAAGGATGAGTGTCCAACATTCGCCAAAACGCGGATGTCTCGGGTGCGACGGAGGTGGTTCGTCACCTGATTTACGTACGCCAACTCATGAGGAAACATTTACGAGGTTGAGGTTGTACGAAATATCCTGCGCAATAAATCGAAGTTAACTGACGGTGTGCGTGTATATGCTGACCAAACACCCTGACAAAAAAACTATCTTCAAACCGTGAAAGATGAGTTATTGCGCTATAAATAAAACGGTGAATTGCACCTAATAATAAAATATATCAAGGGAGTTCCAAAAATTATGCAAATACCACCAAAAAAACTCCTAGCAGTCAACCAGTTAGATAAATGTTCCACCCCCGATACTACATATTATATCAAATCAACCTATGAAAATATATCTACACGTACTTCTTCTCTCAAGATTTTCTATGCAAACATGCGTAGTATATGTAAGCCTGGTAGGTTTGATGAACTACAGTGCATTCTGAAAGTAATTAAAAGTACTACACACATAATAATAATAACAGAATCTTGGATTTCCTGTGACTCTGAGGCTGCCTACTATTCTTTACCAAACTATGCACACATACACAACTATAGAAAAGATAAAAGGGGCGGAGGAGTATCTGTTTATGTACACAAAAGCTTAAAATATGATTTAACCGAAGAGCTATACAAAGATGAAATTAATTACTCGTGGATTTACCTACCTACTTTTGGGCTACATATTGGCGCTATTTACAAACCTAATAAGAAGAAAATTATCATTTTTTTGGAAATATACTCGCATCAACTACAAAAGCATAACAGATGTATTGTTGCCGGAGATTTCAACATTGACTTACTAACTAATGAAAGCGACAAGTACCTGAGTATGCTACAGGAAACGGGCTATCGAATTATTAACAAAATACACGAAAATCACTGCACTCGCCAAACCCAGACAACCAAAACCATCATCGACCACATTTGCACAAATATAAACAAATTAACTTGTAGCTTAACTGTGATTCACTCATCTCTATCTGACCACCACCAGTTGTTTTTGGAAATTTCATTGATGAATATCACTCTTACACTGAAATTGAGACCTTTATTAAAGAGCACTTAGATAAGACAAGAATCAATAAAACAAAAATATTAAACGCACCAAGAGACGACTGATAAATCAATAATAGACGGCATAAATATAAGAAATACACTATGGCAACGGATGAAACAAAATTCTGAAAACGAGAAAATGAGAGAAGATTTCAAATAAGAAAGAAACAAAATAGGCATGCTTATTAAGAACACTAAAGAAAAATATTTTTGTAAGAAGTTCACTGACTGTAAAAACCCAAAAAAAATCTGGAACCTTATTAACACTATAGTAGTAAACAAAATAAAAGTGGACTGTGCACCCTCTTAATTAATAATTAATAATTCAACCGTAGAAGATCCCGTTAAAATATGTGAGCAATTTAACAATTTTTTTTCGTCAATTGGTATGATACTGGCTAATGACATCGCTAAAACATATAGAAACAACACATTTTACACTTTAACGTACCTACAAGACAAACCTAATACTGAATTACAAAACTTACGGCCGTGCACTAAAGACGAAATTATAAAAATTGTATATAACTTAGATGGTAACACTGGTATCGACGGTATAAGCACAAAAGCAATCAAAGGTATTATTAATATAGTTGCACAGAACTTAACCGACTGCATAAATATGAGTCTTAGTGCAGGTGATTTCCCAGACAGCCTAAAGATTGCTAGGGTTTCCCCTATTTTTAAGTCAGGGATTAAGACCTATCCTGGAAACTACCGCCCCATATCTGTCCTACCTGTTATATCCAAAATATTTGAAAAAATAATATATAATAGACTTGAGTACCACCTATCTAAATTAAACTTTCTATATGAACATCAATACGAATTCAGGCCCAAATCAAATACCCTATCGGCAACAATTGACCTTGTAACAAAACTGAAAATTAATATAGATGAAAAACATTTTTGTTTAGGTATATTTATAGATTTCAAAAAAGACACAGTCTTGACACAGTCATCCATAAAATATTAATCAATAAGCTAAGCGACCTAGGTTTAACGGGAACAGCCTTGAGAATCTTTAAATCATATTTATCAAACAGGTACCAAATTGTAAAAACTGGCAATCATCAAAGTGGTCTACAAAAAATTTAGTGTGGCATTCCCCAAGGATCGGTCTTAGGCCCGCTGCTTTTCTTAATTGATGTGAATAACGTTAGTAAAATAGGCTTAATGGGTCATATAACTCTCTACGCAGATGACACTTGTCTCTTTTACTTTGGAGAAAATTTGTCTGTGTTGATTGAAAACGCACGCTCAGACTACTTAAGGATACACAAGTCAGCGGCACAAGCTCGTTAGTGGGCGCAGCTAAAGTGCATGCTATTTCACATAGCTTAGTGTGAGAAAAGGATAGACGTGCACCAAGGATAGAGATGAGCAGTAAGGAGATAGCGTGATTATAATTTCGAGTCATATGTTCAGATTAATCTATGATTTCTAAATAAAACTATTGCGTAAAAATAATGAATAGACCTTTGGCTCAAGGGTTCTCATGAAAAAACTACTGAATGTATTTATTAAAAAAAAAGTTATTTGAGCTCTTGAATAAATAATCTATACTTGTATAGGAATCATTTTTAGTTTGCGTACTCCGTTTGTTATTTATTCACACCGTAGCCCTAAAATCAGTGATGAAAAACGATTTTTTTTTGTCTTATATCTTTCAAACCCATATTATTTTTACAATTCTGTATTGATAAAAGCATAGATTATGATAAGACAAATTTATATCACTTTTAGTGATGTTTAGTTTTGATGTTCATCATCAGACGGTGGTGTGATCACCCTTCGACGTTTGTATGGAAAGATAATCGACTTGTTCACTCTTAAGTTTAATATCTGGTGTCAAAGCAACCTGCTTACAATTAACACGAAAAAAACCTCTTTCATGATTTTCTGTGCAAAAAACAAAAAAATACCACACTATTTGCCTCTAAAAAATAACGATGTTGCAATCCATCGATCTCACCAGGAAAAATATCTTGGCTTACAACTAGATGATAAACTCTGTTGGATACCACATATCACATACGTAATGTCAAACTTACATCCTTGTACGAAGATATGTAGGATGCATACCTAGCAAAGTTCGTAAGCTTATTTATAATTCTCTGGAGAAATCACACTTAGAGTACCTTATGGAAATTTGGGGCAGTGCAACTAAATCCAATCTTAAAGACCTTCAAATTTCTTAAAATAAACTTATAAAAGCTCTATTTAAATACCATTATCTGACAAGCACACATATCATTTACGAGGAAACTAAAATATTCAATCTTCAACAACTTTACACTTTCACAACGTGCGTTCTAGTAAAAAAGATATTGATTAATAAAATACACACACAAATAGAATTTACAAAAAGAACATTTCGCCATAGTCTAAAAAATACAAATAAACTAATACTCAGAAAATCTAGGACCAATTATGGACAAAGAAATATTATATATGAGGGTGCACACACAACTGTTTAATAATTTACCTGATGATATAAAAACCTCTAAATCACTACCTATATTTAAAACTAAACTTAAAAAATATGTATATGATAAGACATTTTAATGTATCCACTAGATCTCTAGAATGAAACCTACTTGAATAACTGTTAGTTATAAACCTAGTTTTAAAGCTCATTATAAGTGAACCCTGTTCTTTATGAGTCAATAAATTTCTCTAACCTTAAAAATGACCTTGTAGCAAAACGTCTGGAAATATAAAGAGTCTGTATGTGTAAAACGACAAGTACAGTCAGTGTAGTATAAATAAAACAATACATTAAAGTTTATAAAACGTAATTATTTTAAATAAATAAAGTGGCTAACTGGCAAGAATTAAGAATTAAGAGAAAAAAAAATATAATAATAATGCCGGACATTTCACACAGCATCATCTAGCCCCAAAGTAAGCAGAGCTTGTGTTATGGCTACCACATGACTGATATACTACTACTTATATACTTTTTTTTGTTTGTAAATACATACAAATTATACATAGAAACACCTAGGCCCGAGACAAATACTTGCAGGTCATACAAACATTTCGCGGCGGGAATCGAACCCGCAACCTTCTGCGTCTCAGCCGGACCTTAGCCCACTGCGCCACAGAGGTTGTCACCTTGTCAGATCTTTATTAAAGCGATACATATTTTGAAAAACACTACTTATTTTTCAAAATCTGTCTCCAAATATGATTCGCTTTATATGGGTTATATTTTTCATGGGTTACATGGGTTACATGTTGGTTTAATTTTTTCATTTCTCGCTTATATTTTCTATCAAATATAACGCTTTTTTTTTTCGTTTTTGGCCTTCGAATAAAGATCTCTTAATTCTTAATTCTTGCCAGTTTGCTTCTTTTCTTAATGCATGTATAAACGCCCCGGCAAGTTCTTTTTTAGGCCCTTCAGTCGCGTTGTTTGTGCGATGACGTTGGCCAATGCAGCTTACTTTTTCTGGGGATATCTTTATAATCCACTGCTTATTAAAATATTCTATAAATTGTGACATTTGGTCACAGTTCATATTTTGTAGTGCATTTTCTCGGATGCTCAACCAAACTTTTGTTATGTTTATTGCGGGGATTAACGGTAGATTAGCAGCAAGCCGTGTTATTTCTTCGCCCTCAATGGTCTCAGAAACTTTCAATTTTTTGGATTTTCGGCAGACATCTGCATTAAAACGGTAGAAGCATCCCGATACTTTAGAATTAGGAAACACCGCTTGAAAAGCATTTTGCTGTGCACACTCGTAGTCGCACTTAAAATGCATGATGTTAATTTCAAAAAAGTCTTTAGACTATTTTAAAGCGTCGTACATATATGTATCGTCGCGTTTATTCGGCATCAATCCAAATAAATATGGCACAACGTTTGTACTTTCCGAAAAACTGTCAATTTCCACGGTTTATAGTTGACGAAATAAATTGAGTACCTTAAAAGTAACGTCGCCGAAAAACATTTTATCTTCATTTGCCAAATGCTTGACAGTGTTTCGACAAAACTTTGTTGAAAATATGAAAATTTGATCATGGTTAGTGCCATCTATCTTGACTAAAATATCTTTTGAAAGAATCTCTGGTATCTGTACTTCATTTAAGTGCGAAAATTCAGTCAATTCAATTTCGTCTAGCACAATACAAGGTATCTTTTTTAGAGTCGTAATTTGGAATTGTGATCAGATCAGATTTTGTAAAAACTTTTTCCATATTTTTTTTAATAGGAGTAAATTTTGAGCGAACCTTCTGTTTGCATTGATCCATCACATGATCAATTTTATTTTGAATGGTATTTCTGTTGCAAGTGTGAACCGATTCTCTTAAGACCTCAGTTTGTCCCTCGTTTAGTGTAACCGATGCACTGCATTCTTCACGCTTAGCGCATCTCCAAAGCGATGTACCATTTTTATTTTTAGTACTGCAGTTAAATCTATAGCCGTCCCTTCGCAAAACAGACTTTCCTTTCTGACTTTCAATAAATATCAAATTAATTTCATCCATGATAATTATGCTTTAAGTAGGTAGGTTTAAATAATAATTTATTAACTATTGAATAAATCATAAAAGAATTAAACTTGGGACGGAACCTAAAGTTATTTCCTGATTCGAAATCAAGTAGGTTCCCATCGAAAGATAAGGAATGAGGTTATTCACTTCAACTGTACTGGCTAAGAGCAATCCGGACGTTTTGCTACTAGGGCATTTTACTTTATGGACGACTTGAATACTAAGACATTTCACGATCTTGGCGTTTTGTTAATAATGTCGTTTTGCTACATGGGCATTCTGATAGGTACCCAGTATGAAGATTCTCTAGCTAAATGAATTGAAACAGTGTCGGTACCTTCATCGACAAAATAATACGTGACTAAAATCCGTGTTTATAAAAATGTATTTAGGTACCTACATACAAGTACAATTTATGAAAGTTTTGACAGTTAAAGTGTTGTGAATCATTGCCAACTGTATCTTTTGTCCATTGTCAAATATCACCGTGCGATTCTTCTATGAACTTATTGACTACGAAATGTTGGCGAGCGAAGGGAGCTGCAAACTTTAGATATGACTTTTAAATGATAACGCAGGACTTTAGTAGGTGCTTACCTGAGCGTGGATCGTAGGTACTGGTAGCCTGATGAGCCCCCGGTACCGAGCTGCATCGCTCCTATCATTCGCTGGACCATAATCACGTGGTTATCTGAAAATCAAACTCAAAGTAAAAATAATTTTAATACACTGGTTATCAATTAAAAGTTCGAAAACGTGCCAATTGCATGAAAGGAGCCTCTGAGGTGCACTTTAATCCTTTCACCACACTGGCTCGAAATAACTAGTGAAGAAGCTAAAAAGCTAAGAAGAAGATCCATTAAAATATAATTACTTATGTAAGTAAGTAAATAATTTATTCTGATATAAATATTCTAGTATTATCTTAACTTTGTTGTACGAAGTTTGAATCAAGTCAAGTCAAAATCTTCTTTATAGCTATCTATGGAGCGTTTAAATCGATCTATATATAGCTCAACTGCTCTAGATCCCTGCTCGAGGTCAACGTCCTCAAGACTCTGGTGGGGCATTGGCATATTGAATGACAATACTAATACACTGGGTCACATAGGAACCTGCTCTTGAATCACGCAATAGTTACTTTTATAAAAATAAATGATTGTAAGCCCTGTAAGCCTTTTGAAGTCGAAACCTCGAGGAGACCCCATCGCGTTTTCAAAATGATTACAGGGCGCATGGTTGAAACACCGCGTGACTCAAGAGCTGGCATTCAATGTGGCAATGCCCCACTTGTTAGACCCTTGTGTGGCACGCTACTTCCCAGCTCCAAGGTTAGTAGTCATATCTTTCATAGCCTGCAACAATTTTATTTGAAAATTGGCGCATGATCAAGAGAATATTTACAGCGCCATTTAGTGATGAGACTATCGATATCCATAAGCAGCATCAGCAGTTGGTGCGGCTGCGAGAAGCGAGGCTCGTCGCGGTAGAACGTGATCATGATGGCGCCTTGGAGCGCTTTGTGAGATAACCTGAATTAGAAGCATTTTGTTAGGTTCAGTTTTGTTTGTTGTTAGTTCAGTTAGGTACATTAGGATGTTATAAATGATAGATAGTAGTTAATTCAATTTTTATGAAACTACAGGTTTTTTTAAAATGGACAAATGTTTGTATGATCTGCATGTATTTGTCTCGGGTCTGGGTGTTTCTATATATACCTAATATGTATGTATGTATGTATGTATCATGTGGTACTCATAACACAAGCTCTGCTTACTTTAGGGCCAGGTGATGCTGTGTGAAATGTCCGGCATTATTATTATTATTATTATTATTTATGTGTATTTAGGTGCCGAATTTAAGTAGGAGGAAGAATGAGACAAAATCTCGTCTGGATCTTGAACAAGCTTTATGGTAATGATAATTGTTTCTACTCTATTTATTTATTGATTACTAAATAGCTGATGCCATCACGCATTTAATTAGTCTTCATCTAAGTAAGTACGTTGTGTCCCGTGGCAGGTACGATATACAGTTTATAATTCACTCGTAAAACCTCATTTAGAATATTTGGTGGAAGTATGGGGAGCAGCGGCAAAAACTAATTTAGAAATAATACAAATAGCTCAAAACAAACTAATAAAAAGACTATTTAACTATGATTTTCTAACTCACACTGATAAAATATATAAAGAGACTAAGATTTTAAACACATCGCAAATATATATATCTGACCCAGCAAAGGTTGTTTTGCCTTATTGAACATACAAAAAAAATTTAGGGTGAGCCACCTTTAAAACTTGGTATAAAAATTAGTTATAAACCTATTCTCGGACCTACTGAATATACATATAAAATTTTATCAAAATCGGTCAAGCCGTTTCGGAGGAGTATAAACACGAAAACTTTGACACAAGATTTTTATATATATAGGGATAACACCTGCATATTTTTTAGAAAAAATCTTAATAAAGATATACATACCTCTTCAAGTGACGTTCACTATAAAACAGCAAATACAAAAGTTACGGTTAAGAAATGCTAATAATGTACCTAGTATTAAATGCACCTCGTACCTACTAAATAAGGCGCGCCGCTATATAATAAGTTACCAAATGATATTAAACAACCGAAATCAATGCTTACTTTCTAAAAACATCTCAAATATTATTATTATAAACTAGCTGACCCGGCAAACTTCGTACCGCCTCAGAATCAATAAATAAAAAAATCAAGCATTTTTTTCATATTTACTCACCTTTTAAACCTTGCTTGGACTTCCACAAATAATACAAAACCAAAATAAGCCGAATCAGACCAACCGTTCTCGAGTTTTAGCGAGACTAACGAACAGCAATTAAATTGATTTTTATTATATAGAAGATAAGATATGAAGTAATAATATGCATCCATGATTGTTCTACATGTCACTGCCAGTTGCGCTCGCTCTGTGTATCTTATTTGACATTACTGGTAGTGTTCAAGTTCTACCCTCACATTATTTATTTTTTTATATAGGGTAGTGGCACCAAAAGACGAACGATTAAGCGTTTTTGACAACTTTGAGTAGCTTTTCCTCCTTTACTTTATGATATTGTCGCTTGCCAGTATTTTTTAATATGTACTTATATACCCAAGATTTGCCTGCTGAAAAAGAAAATTACTATGTCTACTAGTTTTTTTGCAAAATTACTATTTGTCGTAGATTTTGGATTTTCCCCCTATAGATGAACGCCGACCCCTCATTATGAACGATTTGCCTCCAATAATTGAACTAACATTTTAAAAGGAATATAGTTTTATAAATTTAGATTTTTATAAATTAGATATGGTTTCTGCATGCCTTTTCGTGATGTTAGGGTGCCTTTGCAAAAATAGCTGCAATCATTTTTTGCCTGGTTTCAGGTTCGAACTTTTAATTTCATCAGGATTTTGATGCGGGTTTTTTTAATAGATAGAATGATTCAAGAGGAAGGTTTATATGTATAATACATGCGTAATATAGTAGAGAGACACTAATAATTTTAGACTTATCTAATCACATTGGACATTCTGTAGTATATTTAGTATTAGCATTGCACTCGTGCGAAGCCGGAGCGGGTCGCTAGTTTCTAATAAGTTAGACACGATGCAGACGCACGCACGGGAGATGCATGCGTCTGCATTGTGTCTAACTCCTAACTCTCGCCCGCAATTTAAAAGCCATGCAAAGCGTTAGTAAAAAGTTTAGCGCATACAATCCACACATGCAACCTCAAAAATAAATTCATTGATTATCTAGCGGAATAGTACCTACTGTTGCGCCCGCTACGTAGCTACATCTATTGGCGTATTACCTATCTAGTAAAAGATATAATTTGGTAAAATCGAACGGTTTCGTTGATTTGTTTATCAACGAAAACGCTCGATTTTTCCAAAGAGATTACCCGGCTCGTAACAGTAGGTACTAAATACACTCGAGAGCATAGAAATGGCACATAGGGAAATTTTCCTGCATTTTGATTTCGACACTTGTTATTTTTTTAAAATTAAAGGTTGGTTGCAAATATAACTTAAATTAAATTAATGTACACACTGTTAGCTTCCTAAAAACCCATAATGTCTGGCCTTGACCTTCCAAATCATAGCAGTGGCGGCTTAACAATGGAATGGCCTAAATTCGCTCGTTTCAGGTAGCGCGGTTTGTGGGACTTTGAGCAGGTATAAAACGATAAAGGATGATTGAAATGACATCATTTGCATACCAACTCCCAGTCAGAAAGGTCCTTTAACGAATACGTCATCTCTCTAAACAAGAAAATGGATACCACACCAGAAGCAGCGTCTCAAGTGGTTGCACTAATCGAAGCTGGACAGAACCACAGTCAAGTGTGGCTCGTCAATTAAATTTGAGCAGATATGCTGTTCGACGTGTATACCAGCGATATCAGCAAACTGGTGGCTATACCAGGCGACCAGAAAAAGGCCCAAGGTCAAGGCCAGACTTTATGGGTTTTTAGGAAGCTAACAGTGTGTACTTTAATTTAATTTATAACTTAAATTTATTTATATTATTTACTTATATTTGCAACCAACCTTTAATTAAAAAATAAAACAAGTGTCGAAATCAAAATGCAGTAAAATTCCCCTATGTGCGATTTCTATGCTCTCGAGTGTATTTTTCCATCTGTTCAATGTTTTGAATTATAACGTTCGCATGATCCATAGGTACTAATATGATGAATACGAAAGTTTATGTCTCTGTTTCGGAAGGGAGGGATCTTGATGAAATTTAGTAAGGTTATAGATTATGGGTCTAATAAGCACACATTAGCTAATGTATTATTAAAATGTGATTATATCTCTAATCTTTAACACTAGAATGACAAAAAAGCGCCACGTTAGATAATTATGTATGAGATTATAAACTGGCCTGTCAGCTCTGCCTTCTGCGCTGTGGGTTGAGGGTTAGATTCCCTTCCAGGATAAACATTTGTGTGATGAACATAGGTGTTTGTTCTATATCTGGGTGTTATAAAGTATCATATATACTTTGGGGCCAGATGATGTGTGAATGTTGCGAAGCTTAAGTGGAGCTGGGCTGGTCATGTCTGTCGCGTGCCGGATGAGGTGTGGGTCAAAAACACCACTCAGTGGCGCCCTAAGACAGCGAGAGGTAGGCCCAAAAGATATGGCGAGATGATCTTGACACCATCGACAGAGCTTGGGTCTAAACAGCTCAAAACCGAGATGACTGGAGAGATCTAGGGGAGGCCTTTGCCCAGCAGTGGGACACAATGGGCTAATCGTAATCGTAATCGTAAAAGTTTCAACACAAAATGCATTTTTCCAATAATTCTGGCCCTCTGAAATATCTTAAACTTTCTGCCCTCCCCCCTGTTAGAAAGTTTGCCCGACCCTGGGATAGAGGGTAGGTATATCTTGGGGAGGGACATAAGACTTCTATGTAGCTACCAGGTGCGAAGCCAAGGACAAAAGCTAATTAATAGTAGGATAGGGTTATTGATTATTACCTGCGTTCGCCACGTGATCGTAATGCGTCGTGTACGGTCGGGTCAAATATGGAACGGTAGATTTCGCGCCGGTTCTCTGCGTCCTGGAGACGATGCCGCCGGACTTTCTCACTCGGCTCTTTCTGAAAACACTTCTTGGTAAGGAGTAGTCCTGTTTTTCCCTCAATAAATAATAATAATAATAAACAATGATGGCAATTCGGTCGGTTCATTTCTAAAATTACGAATTGTCTAAAATATATTTTAGTTAGTCATAGCATTTGTAAAACCTATTCGGTTGATACCATCTAACTAAATTTGGAACGCTTAATTAAATTATATAAAATTAAATTAGGATAAGTTAGTAACAGCAGAATACCAAGTTACGTTTGACACTTCTAAACCCAATCTTAGCTAAAATTAGCTAGGTTGGTACCAACAGAATTGAGGCCAATGACATTTTAATTTTACACAGCATCTTCAGGTGCCTAAGTAAGCAGAGCTAGTGCTAAGGGTACCACATGACTGATATGCTACTTATATACATTATTTTTGTAAATACATACATATTATACATAGAAACACCCAGAACTGAGACAAATACTTGCAGATCATACAAACATTTGTACCGCGGCGGGAATCGAACTCGCAACCATCTGCGTCTCAAGCAAGCTTTCGCCCACTGCGCCACAGAGATCGTCAATACAATACGTCTACATAGGTACATTTATTTGCAGAAATGATTACAGAAATGTACCGAATAATATAAAATACATAAATAAATAAATAAATAATCCCGGACATTTCACACAGCATCATCTGGCCCCAAATTAAGCAAAGCTTGTGTTATGGGTACCACATGACTAATATACTACTTATATACTTTTTTCTGTAAATACATACATATTATACATAGAAACACCCAGACCCGAAACAAATACTTGCAGATCATACAAACATTTGTCCCGCGGCGGGAATCGAACCCACAACCTTCTGCGTCTCGGCCGGAACTTAGCCCACTGCGCCACAGAGGTCGTCAGGTCGACATGTGTAACAGTTGAGCTATCTAAGGACCGTTTAAAACGATCTACAGATAGCTCAACTGATCCAGATCACTGCCAGAGGGCAGCGTTCTCAAGACACTGGCGGCATTGCCACGTTGAATGGCAATGCTAATACGCTGAGCCAGATCCTGGGTCACGCAATAGATCTACCAAACGCCGTGAAATAATTTTAAAAACGCGGTGGGCTCCTGTTCCCCACAGGCTCAGGTTCGCGTCTCCAAAAGGCTCAAAAACGTAGGCCTGATCAAGACCGTCATATTTGCGCGTGCAAATAGCTCGGTCGTTTGGTTTCGTCGTGCAAAGTTCGAAGACAAACAAGTGCATGAAAAAAGCCTCTGGCGCACTTTAATCCTTCCACCACACTGGTTTGAAATAACTGACACGATAAGAAGGAGAATCAGCTAATTTATAAGAATAAGCACTACCAAGCCAGCCTCGATGTCTTCGCGTATCATCTTGTCGACAGCCGCCTGGAACTTGCCCCAGAAGTTGAACCCGTGTGTGTTCAGTCCTGGGGTGCGTTCCAACCACCGCTCGATGAGGGCTAGGAGAGCTGGCTCCTGTTCAGACCTGGAAGAACAATTATCACGAATGAGGATTAGTAAAGTTATAGCAAATTCAATAAAACTGATTCACGTATCCACGTATCCACGTTATTCTTTATGACATACTAGCCGGCTTCGGCTAGCATACTAGGCCGCCCCGGCTTCGCACGGGTGCAATGCTGACACTAAATATACTACAGAATGTCTAATGTGATTAGAAACCTCTAAAATTATCAGTGTTCCTCTACTATATTATGCATGTATTATACATATAAACCTTGAATGAAACCGCATCAAAATCCGTTGCGTAGTTTTAAAGATCTAAGCATACAACGGGAAAGACAGACAGCGGAAAGTGACTTTGTTTTATACTATGTAATGATGAATGATATATCCTTTTGAATTATCCAAATCGGACCATTACTTTCGAAGATAGCAATAAACATACTGCCGGTAAAATAACAAATCATAGCTTGTGTTATAGGTATTTTTTTGTAAATACATACATGTTACACACAGAAATACAACCAGATCCGAGACAAACACTTGCAGATCATACAAACGTTTGTCCCGCAGCGGCAATCAAAACCGCAACTTTCTGCATCTCAGGCGGGCTTGGCTCACTGCGCCACAGAGGTCGTCGTACCAAATAGGTTGGTACGTTTTTCTTATCTCGATGTTTGGCACACTATTTTACTCAGTAGAGCATAGATTTCTTTATTTATCTCGAAGCAGTAGACTGTATAAAAAAAGAGTAGGGTTACCATTATTTCGTAAGTCATTTAAAAAAGCCGGACATTTGAAAATTGAATGCAATTCAATTCAATTCAATTCAATAAATCTTTATTCAATAAAATCATAAGGACCACTTTGAACCGTCTTCTTACATGCTAGTGAATCTAGGTGCCGGTTCCTCCTAACCCCAGTTCAAGAAGAATCCGGCAAGAAACTTGTCTGGTCTTAACACTTTTTTGTATGATCTTTGACAATTTTTTTACGGATGCTGAGTCGAGTTGGAGCAGATTCATCCCAAGTTTTTTTGTCATCTAAATAATCAGATATTTTATAATATGCTTTAATAGACAGTTTCTGTTTAATTACGTTATTAAATTTGCCAATCGACAAATCTAGCACGTCGCTTGGGACCTTGTTATAGAAGCGTATACATTACCCTATAAAAGACTTATTAACTTTAGCGAGCCTAACAGTTTCAGTTTATCTTTATTCCTACTGTTAATACTACGATAATCGCATTTTTTTTAAATAAATGAACATTTTTGTGCACATACATGAAATTTTCGTATATATACTGACAAGGCACTGTCATAATATAAATTTCTTTAAACTTATTTTAAGTGATTCTCTGGGGCCCATGTTATAAATTGCACGAACCTCTTCTGCAACACAAATATGGTGTTAATATCAGCAGCACTCCCCCACAACAGAATGCTATAAGACATAATGCTATGAAAGTAGCTGAAGTAAGCGAGTCTAGCGGTATATCTACGTCGGTAAAATGACAGATCTTTTTAACAGCGTATGCCGCAGAGCTGAGTCTCTTCGACAATTTATCTATGTTCAGGCCCCATTGCAGCTTATTATCTAAAGTTATGCCTAAGAACACCGTGGTGTCGACGAAATCTATATTTTCGTTTTTAATTTTTACATACACCTGTTTAACATTGGGCAGTATAAAACGAATGCATTTCGTTTTTTTCACGTTAAGTAATAAGTTGTTTACATTAAACCATGTTACCACTTTCGAGATTGCATTGTTTACATCGTCAAGATTAGTAAGTCGTCGCTTTAATTTAAATAAAAGTGAGGTGTCATCAGCAAACAATCACACAATCTCGTGACTCGTGACGCGCATTTCAGTATTTACTTATATACGTATTTATATAACTTACATGTTATATAATAACTCGCTCTCTCTATTACACGAATTATTGTGGTGAGTAAGGTAGGTAAGTAATAGGTAGGTAGGTAGTAATAGGTAGGTAGGTCAAAAAGCTGATCATGTCCTTGAAAATATTTTGCCCTAACAAAAGGCATCAGATTGAGGTAGTTTCAACGAATATAAGTGATACTAACTTCTGTAAAGCCTCCATGGCTTCAGGGTCGTCTCCAAACACGGTCTGGTAGTTTTGGTTGTACTTCACTCGAAGTGCTTGCTTTAACCCTAACTGTAATAAAAATAAGAAATCATAATTTTTTAATCATTTTAACGAAATATTTATATATTTTTTTATTTATAATATTAATTAATTCCTACCTTATTTTCTAAAAGACGAAACTGCAAACTCTGGAAACCAGACGCCGGCCGGAGGTAGTTTCTGAAGTCCATGAAGTCCAGCGGGGTCATGGTCTCCAAGATCATCACTTGGTCTACTAGAAGCTAAAACACAATAATCATAATACAAAACTACACTGCGCTGCAGAAAAGAACTTACACCCAATTGTAGGACGATATAGGCTGCTGCTGATGGCTAGATGGTGATGATGTATTTAAGTATATTAGAAGATCAGCTTCAGGCAGCATAAGAGCTCACCAGAGGTTTAAAGACTTACGAATCCACATTTATCATTATCAACAAGATATACTCGTATCCAGACGGTTGAATAGGCGTGTGAGCCATTTGGAGTTCAAATGTCAGGGTCCAGTATCTGTAACGCGAGCGATAGAGTTCGCGTAAACAAGCACGCTTTGGGATACCAAATAGCGAAGCTGTAGTAAGGAATTTGTAAAACGGGTTGTGTTGTATGCAGTAAGTTCAATTATGTTTCTGTCGCTAAGGAACAAATAGCGTCGCTGAAGTAATTCTGGAGATCTGATTTTGCATAAAGATAGTACCTACCTTCAGAATGAGTACGATTCTATTAAGCCTTTTCAGTATCTCCATAGTGTGGCTTTCATCCAAACCTTCGACGTCGAGGAGTGCCCTTACGGAGTCTACTTCAAAAATGATCTGCTTGAACCATAGCTCGTACGCTGAAATCGTCGAAAACAAAAGCCTGACGAAAAGTAGTTTGAACATAACAGATGATTTATTGACTTTATTGAGTGTTACGTAATGCCTTCAGGTGGTCTATTAACTGTCACCGTTGGCTGCTTGAATCAAACGAACCAAATTGTGGGTCTATGCCCTACTCGTATTGCTAAAGCACATACCTAATGCTAGTGTATTTGATTTTAGCATCATGCCGACAGATTTATTAGCTTTCGAAGCATGGTTCTATTTATATAGCATTGGAGGGTAGGTACATAATTATTATTACTAACTGGATGAGTAAGGATAGGGTTATCTTCACTCTAAACACACACTATTAAACTTCTTCTGAGTATTTTGCATTACGATGGTTTTTCCTACGTACCTTGATGTGTTACTATGAACAGGTGTTCGTCATGTACTGGTTTGGAAGACTCAGCACTGAGCATCCGCTGCGCTGACAGGAGTTTGTCCAGCATCAGGTATTCTCCGTAGAGCATGCCAGCTTCGTTGCCCAGTTGCTCCCCTTCCTGAGCCATGGAGTCGTCCATCGCGGATCTGAAAATAGACATTAGCATGAGGTTATTTAATTTATAGTGCGACTAGGCTTACTAATTTTTAAATTTTTAATTAAAAATACGAGGAACGTCCTGCTTGACGAAAGCCAAATAACTGGGTATATTCGTATTAATCAGGTATGTGCTTAACGAATAATGCCTAGTATTTCAATAACTTTCCATCCAAGTAGATTATATGAATGCAAGTTAAGCGTAGTGAAAAAACTAGTCAACAAAAAAACGGTCAAGTGCGAAAGCCGGCGGCCTCAAAGGGATTTCGCTTGCTTGCTTGACATGCTTCTTACGAAATTTCATGATTCTACGACACATGAAAGTACCTCATGGGAGTTGATTGCGAGAGTATTTAGACTGTATATTTTGTTTGCATTGACTTGGAAGTTTGCTTTTTTTCTAACTTCAAGATACTAAAGACCTTAGCATTCGTTATTAATTTTAACTCGACGCTTCCATGCATTCTTAAGAAAAAAAAAATAACATACAGATAGACTGACAGACGGACATCGAAGTGATCTTAAGGGTTCCAGTTTTCCTTTTGAGGAACGGGACTCTAAAATAAATTACATGACAAATTCAAGCCTTTATCTCTCTATAACAAACATATTCATAACTTATGACGTCGTCGAAACCAGTTCAAAATATTGATGTAAAAACGTCGTTGTAAACTCGTCTGACGTTCCTGTTGCGCGTTTCGTCTCTACACGTATACGCTCACCACACAAAATATATTATATAAGTTTAGTATATAATGTTTTGAGTGGGAACGACGTACGTGAAGAGCAAAAATTTGCAGTACCTACATAACTTGTATGTTTCCCTAGCACGTGAAACACCACCATTAACTACCTCCTAGCCCACTAATAGAAGTTAATTAGTAGGTAGGTAATCAATCATCTAGTAACTTAATAAACTTACCACATACTGACATTATTTTAAGTTAGCTCTCCCACCTAGCCTGGTTACAGTGCGTGAGATATCACGCGTAGAGCTTGCCGTTCAACATGCTTAATCACAGGCAAGGAAATTATGAACATTCCAACGGAACGAGGTTAATTTAGGGGTAAAGCAACATGAAAAATAGAGATAGCTGTCCTTCTTTCCACCACTCGAAACATATCATGATTTTATTACTTAAGTATTTTATTTTGGGTCTGAGCGATAGGGTTGAACCAACCATGCGATAAAATGCGATGCATTTTACATGGTTATAGAGAAAGCGCACATGGTATAGGTACCTATTTGGTAAAATACTTACCTGCAGATTTCAACATGGGATTTGTAGTCTAGATATACCTAGTATGATGGTAGGTTAACATGTATAGTTTATACTACACCGAGTAAATTCATAATGGGATTATATCTATGTTTAAAAATTAACTCACCGCATAGGACAGGCCATTTTAACAACACAAAATTCCTTAGTAGAAACTAAAGTTTATGAATAACTAAATATCGAATAATGCGCGCGGTTTGGTAGGTATTAGTCGACACGCGCTTTCGCACCGCACGGTCACACGACACTGATCGTGTTACAGGCAGTGTAGATTTCGTCACACTCTCCCCTTGATTGTAATTCAAAACCTATTACTTCGATGCCTTCAAGCTTCAAGCTCTAGAAAAGTATTACTTTAATTTGCAACAATGTATTTTGTAGAAACCGCAGAACGCAGAGGTAAGCATATCTAGGTATCAAACCTTTGCATCTATCTATAGCTTATGCATTATTTTATAGTAGTTTTAGTAAAAAGACACCGGAAGGATGGATGACTTGGGAAGTTAAGTCATCCATACTAATATTATGAATCTGCCTGTATGTCTGTATTTTTTTTGACAATGCAAACAACTCCATTTAGCCCCAAAATAAGCATAGCTTGTACTATGGTGACCAAATGACTGATATAATCCATTCATACTAATATTATAAATGCGAAAGAGACTCTGTCTGTCTGTTTGTTTCATTTTACGGGCTAAACGGCTGAACGGATCTTGATGAAATTTATTAAGAAGATGTATTGCATTCGGGGGTAGAACATAGGCTACTTTTTGTCTCAAAAAACAACCTTGATGGGGGTAAAATAGGGGATATAAGTTTGTTTGGGCAACTAATATTTTTTAGGGATCTGAAGTAAGTTAGGGATCTGAAAATTCATGTTTAGGCTTTTGGTAAGAAATGAAGAAATACGTTTTTACGTTTTCGCTAAATCATCACTAAAGGGTGTAAAATAAGGTACCTATTAAACTTATGAGATGTTCTTTAGATTTATAGAACACAAAAATAAAAATAAAGGTTCTAAGCATACGCGTACGAAGTCGCGGGTAACAGCTAGTAGCACAAAACGTTTATCCTGAGTGGGAATCGAACCCTCAACCTACAGCGCAGAAGACAGAGCTACTACCAACTGAGCTGATTTACTTGTTTGATACCTTTTCACAGCTAAACGGCGAAACGGGTCTAGACGATATTTTGGTACGAATAGGTACCTACCTATATATTCTATTTTGGATACGGACATAGCTACTTTTTACGAATGTACCACGCATGTGAAGCCGTAGGCAATAGCTAGTATCAAATAAAATAAAATTCTTTATTATTTACTTAAGTTTGTTGACCAATAATATAAAAAAGTTAAACCATACCTTAAAAGGTAAACATTGTTTTGGCAACGAAACCCTCAAAGTAGCATCTACATATACCTATTCTACATTCCCCATTTTTATTGCCGGAAGACGTAACGTAGACAAAATATTGCCTCAGCCGTAATCTGATGCCATAGCCGGTTTGACTATCAGTATGCCGCCGTAGTATGGGTATGTAACTAATGCGAAAATAATTTATATTACGTAATCATTGTGTTTCGACTTGTGAATAAGAAGTACTTATAAATGATTTAAGAAATTTGTCTTTTAATTATGGAAGAAAGTGTTGTAGGCTAGGTTTAAAAGTCACCAAAATATACGGAAAAAACCGGATAAAAAGCCGGATATGTTCAGAAAAATCCTAATGGAAGGTAACCCTATTTCTGTTTTAAAAGTAGTTTGATTTAAAATTGGTTGATCTAGAGGATAGGTAACCTACTTCCATCCACAACCCCTACTCACGTATGTACATACTTGTACAAGGTACGAAGGGTAGAAAGTAGGTAGTCCGTAGTACCACCCTGGTTCTTGCCATAACTTTAGTTGAAATGATGGATCAAGCACTAATATTCGATACACTATTATTATTTTTAATTTACTCGTCTAGCCTGTTTATATCCAGTTGTGAAGCCAAGCAAGTGAGGTAGGTACAAAGTTGTTTGACTGACCTCACATCACAGCTCTATGGTTGATAGTAACTGAACTGAGCTTTGTAGGTTGTACAAATACAAAACAATCTTTATTGAATATAATCACAAGGACCACTTTGAATCGTCTTCTTACATGCTAGTGAATCTAGGTGCCGGTTCCTCCTAACCCCAGTTCAAGAAGAATCCGGCAAGAAACTCGTCTGGTCTTAACTCTTTTTTGTATAATTTGTTGTGGGTTGTAAGATAAGTTTATTTAACCATTAGCATGTGTACTTACATGGGTACATTTTTTTCTTAGAGATCTTACACTAAAACGACGCTAGGTAGGTATAGGTACCCGGTATGTAAACCGTTACCTTCCGTGCTAGTTATAAAACTGTGTTACGGCAAGGTAACGCCTCACACCCCTTTAGGACTAATCTGAGCAATTACTTAGATATTACAGGTAAGTACATTAGTTATAAGAATTATAACTAACTAGCGACCCGCCCCGGCTTCGCACGGGTGCAATGCTGATACTAATTATACTACAGAATGATTATCCCTAAGAGATAGCCATATACCATCGCAGACTTTTTTGTAGACCTTTTGAGGGTGTACAATACTGTAGTACATTATCTTGATCTATCTCGTAGGGTTCAGCCAGCGTTTGCAATGTAAGCGCAAAAAATCTGTTTATTTACGACACCACATAAGAAACCTCTAAAATTTTCAGTGTTTCTCTACTATTTATGCATGTTTTATACATATAAACCTTCCTCTTGAATTACTCTATCTATTAAAAAAAATAGCATCAAAATCCGTTGCATAGTTTTAAAGATCTAAGCATACAACGGGACAGACAGACAGCAGGAGGCGACTTTGTTTTATACTATGTAATGAAGTATCTTAAAGCTAATGCATATGTAGGCAGGTAGGAGGTTCATAATTATTATTAAGCTTAATACTAAGTTTATGACATTTAAAGACGAGTGTAGGTTACATTTATAATAACAATAGAAAACAATATAAAAAATAAAAAACACAAAAAAATCATCGGAAATTAAATTAGAAAACACAAAAAGAAGATATTTAAACAACGTAATCTTTACAACAATAACAATTTAGGATTTGTCTACTAAACATAAATAAAGAAAGCAGGTACTAAAATATAGGATTTATAATTGTTAGTTAGTACCCACCTAATTTTTAGACTAAGACACTAGCAGAAATAAGGCTACAACACGCACAACTTAGATACTAACACCTACTTAATATTAATTTACTTTATCAGTGAATTTGGATACTTATTGTATATTTAACAGATATTAGTAGTTTTCAGTATTATCATAGTTAAATTCGTATAGGAACTCATATATTTCTTTGCCACACTCGGTATCTAGTTTTATCTTTACCTAAGAGTAATAGTTTTGCTAATAACGTTATATAAAAATGGCAAAACCTTGCAAAACCTTGGGCAAAAGTGGTGCTGCATGTTGGAATTTTATATACCTACCTCATGCGCCCTTCTACCGAGTAAGTTGTCAGTAGGTACGACCAGGGTAAGCATGTTGTCTTATAACAACTAGCTTGATATACGGTTGTCGTACAGTAAGCACTCTAGTTTCTTTATAAAGATCTGCTGTGGGGTATCTATAGGAATTGAAGTTTAAAATTTTCAATATAGAACGCTGTGCTCTTTCTATTTTTATTAGAGAAGTTTTGGCCGCTCCACCCCAAGCCGACATACCATAAGTAATTAGAGATTGGCATAGTGTAAGGTAGACTGTTCGGTTGGTCTTGCCATCTCTTAGATGTCATTTTTTTTAAACATGTGTATAAGTTTACGGATACTAGACTGGAGAGTATTTATATGGTTCTTCCAGTTAAGTTTTTTATCAATGGTAATTACTAGATATTTGATGTTATCTGTGGCAGAGAGAGTGTAACAGTCGCAACTATTGGTATTCAGAGCAGAGCAGATGTGAGCTTTTAAACTAATGTCCGGCATCGGCTGGTTATGAAATGAGAATGTAATATATTTTGTTTTTGTTAAATTTAGTGTTAGTAAGTTATTGTTAAGCCATGATATAATTATTCGCATTCCATTTTCAGCTGCTAAGCGTATGTCCTTCCAGGTGGATCCTCTAAAGAGTATGACAGTATCATCGGCAAATGTTGTGATTTTAGTATTGGGCAGTATTATATCACATAGGCTATTTATGTATATTAAAAAGAGCGTCGGTCTAAGGACAGAACCTTAGGGGACGCTAAATTTAATTGTTTGTTTTGTGCTATATGTATCTCCGATCCTAACAGTTTGTGTTCGATCACTCAAGTAGTCATCAAACAGATTCAATGGGATTCCTCGGACGCCATTGCACTCCAATTTACGTAGTAATATTGGGATAGATACGGTATCGAAAGCCTTGGCTAAATCCAGAAACACTCCTAGGCATTTTTGTTTATTTTCGAGATTGTCAACAACGTGTGTTACAAGACTTTCGATAGTGTCCACCGTTGATTTGTTTTTTCTAAAACCAAATTGGTTGTTTGAAATTAGGTTATTTTTTTCAAGGTAGTTTACCAGGCGTATATTAATAAGTTTTTCGAGAATAGTATTCCAATTTACTTTTAGTAGCAACTCAGATGCTCTGTTATAATTAATTTTATTATGATAGGTCTGTTTATTGTTAAGTTGTTGTGCTAGCGTTGTGACAAGGTAAATCCAGCTGTGGTCAGTGACTAATGATTCGCATATGGCAGTGATAACTTTAGTGTTTGATTTGACGATACCAATGATCAATACATTTTTCCAGTCGGGTGGGGAACAGGTGACTAGATTATATGACAGCATGTCTTACAATAAACATCAACCTTCCGTAATACCAATTGATCAATAGTAACTGAAAGCTGTTTGTATCAATGTTATGATGGTTTCAAAATTCCTTAATCGCTCGGCTTAGGAACACCACTAGACATTATAACTGACTCGGGAAGCCTTCACAAAGCCTGGTCCCAAATGCGATTGGCCAATTTATCCATACTAATGTTATAAATGCGAAAGTCTCTGTTTGTTACATTTTTACGGCTAAACGGCTGAACGGATCTTGATGAAATTTGGTAAGAAGATGTATTGCATTTAGGGAAAGAACATAGGCTACTTGTTGTCTCAAAAAACTACCTTGAAGGGGGTAAAATTGGGGAAGAAGGTTTGTTTGGGTAACTCATATTGCCTTAAGTTTAGGGACCTGAAAATTCTAATTTAGGCTTTTGGTAAGAAATAAAAATATTATGTGTTTCAAAGTTTTTGCAAAATCATCCCCGAAGGGGGTAAATTAGGGGATTAAACTTATGAGATGCTCTTTATATGCAAAGAATGCATTCCTTACAAAAATATAAATAAAGGTTCTAGGCATACGTGTACGAAGTCACGTGTAACAGCTAGTTATTATAGAAATATGTTTCCATATCACTAAGCTTTGCATTTTGGGACTTAGTATTTTACACCACAGAGAAACCATACGTACTTCTTCGTGGACTTTTTACCTTCGTGACCTTTTCCGTCAAATTCCGTATGTACTTGAATGTTGCAGTGTCAAAAACTCCAAAAAGACTGTACATTTGCACTTATTTGTTTATATTTTTTATTGAAATTGTGTGTCGTGAATTCAATTTACCAGTTATTTACTCATTTTTTACAAGTACCTACTTACTTATATACCTTTATACATAAACTTTCTAGTTTATTTTAGGCCTGACGTTATCGTGAAATGTTGACTGGATCTAGATTAATAAGGTCAGTCAGTTTAGTCTAAATCAAATTTTATCACATATATTGCCTAGAAGCTTTACCTGTGTTTCTGACGAGGCAAGCTCAAAGCTGTCGAAGGCGACGACAGACGCAATAATGTACCCACCCTCGTTATCCCAAAGATATATCAAAAACCTTTACCTGTGTTTTTGACGAGGTAAGCCCAAAGCTGCTGACGAAGGCGACTACCGAAGCAACACTATATACCACCTTATCCTTAAGATATATTTTGAAGCTTTACCTATGTTTCCGACGAGGTAGGTAATCTCAAAACTGCTGACGAAGGCGACGACCGATGCAAGAATATTTATGCTCTTTAACCTAAAAGTTTGTTTAGAAGCTTTGGCTATAACTCTGTTTCTAACAAGGTAAGCTCAAAGCTGCTGACGAAGGCGACGACCGACGCAACGATTTAATCTCGTAGCAACCCAACTCACTGCGCTGGGCACCATATCGCATTTGTAGGTACCATCTCCTCACACCCTGAAGCGGTCATGGCATACCAACTGTCATTCCTAAATGAAATGGTCTGTAAGTACCTAAATGATGCTGGCAATGATATTTTTATCTAAGCGCTTCTATGTTTTGGAGAGAATGTATGTTACGTTAGTGGTCGGTTTCGGCTTTTCAAATATTGTTAGCCTTTGAGAGCCTATTAGGTACCGCCCCGCTGCTATTGTTTTGAAATCCACAATAGCATATTTTTATGTTGAAGTTGGCTTATTTAAAAACCTCTTTAAAGAGTCTGGTTACCTGCCTAGTAAATAAGTACCTATTTAAAGAAGTGAGTAGGTACCTACATACAATAGATATTGTTTTAAAAATGGATGACGACCTTGTCGCTGTTTGCCAGGCGAATGTTTAATGACTCGTGTACACCGAGCCTAATCTGTGTAACCGCGTATGTAGTACATAATTCTAGTGTAGGTCTATAATAAGACCTATATAAATTTAGATTTGAACAGGTTGAATTACCTACCTAACTACCTACCCGGTGGTCTAGTGGTTGTGGGTTTGAATCCAGTCGTGCAGTGCACCAATTATTTTTTTCTTATCGAATAAATTATGTGCTCCTTCCGCAAGGAAGTAAACCGGCATGTCTTAGAACTTAAAAAGTTCGAAAACATGAGCCAAATGCAGGCGCACTTTAATCCTTTGACCACACTGGTTCGAAATAACTATTAACTCGATAAAAAGATCAACCTACCTTCTAAATTTATCTTTATTTGAAAGTCCAATAAGTAGGTACTTACTACCTTCTTACCTAGTTATAGAATCAATGCATTTGTTTGATCATGTGGATAATATGATGTGCTTTTAGTAAAGTTAAGCCCGTACGGGTTTGCCCCAAAACTTCTAAAATGTTTTGCTACCTACTTATCTGACCGGAAGCAGTTTGTAATAATAGGTTGTTTTGACCTTCCATCATACCAATCACTGAGCAAGCCAAGGCTCGTCTCTAGGTCCCTTACTCAATCGCAATCATGATCGATGATATAGCTCAATGTTTCAACTCTACTGAGTGAAGCTTCCCAACTGTCCATGCCTGAGAACCGTACTCGCTTTAGACCTGGACACAGTGGCGTAGCATGCCTTGGCGGGGCCCCGTATAAAAATTTGTTTGGGGGCCCTTATGAAGGGTAAAGATTTCTCACAGAAGAAAAAAAATGTGTGCATAAAATGAAAAGAAATATTTATTCATCATAATTATCTAGGTATCTGTCACTTTTTCCAAAATGTTTCCAAACAATTCAAATTAAATATACACTCTCCTTGCCTTTTTTCGGCAAACTGATTTATTAAATCATTTATAGCTGATGATGACTTTAGTTTTTTTAAAGTTTCTACCTCTATGGACAATAGTGACAGGTCTGATAGACGTTCATGTCCCATCGAAGTTCTTAGGTATTTTTTTTCAGTTTTGATTTTGAAAAACTCCTTTCAGCAGTTGCGGTTGTAACTGGAAGGGTCAAGAATAAAAAGCATGCTGTTAATAGGTACCTCCGGAAAACTGGATGCAAGACTATGAAAAATTCATTCCTTAATGGAATTAAGTTTTTGAATTTCAGATTTTAAGCATATTTTTAGAGCCTTTAATTGTGGTCATAAAAATTAACTGAGATGTCTTTACTGTATTTAGCCGTAAGTTTTCCGGAAGCGTTTAATATCTCTTCGTTTAAAGAAGACAGGAGTTTGTCCGGTAGTAATATTTCGAATATAGGTAACATAGACCTACTACTCAGGTCGCAAAGGCTCTGAAATCATTGTTTAGTATGAGAAATGAATATATCTAAACATCAATAGTATGCTTTACCCGGGAAAAATAGAAATTGCTTATTTTAACTTTTGTCATTTGAAATGAAAAAAAAAAAATTGGGAAGTTTTTATAAATTTTTGCTTACGCAAACGTAATTTTTGCTTACGTATTATACGGGCCGTTTATTTGATATGGCAGATACGGCAGTAGCTACCCCCGGCCTGGACGTGTCCCTTTGCTTGCACCAACGCCTGCACGTACTGTTTCACGACAACAGCCCATCTGCCGCGTACACAGACATTTAAATATGCTTCTCACTGAACATCCACAGGCGGATCTGTTTGCGGATGACTGGAAGACGATAGAGAGACTGTGCCTTATCTACTGTGAGAACGTTTTGTGTAAATATAGCTTAACTCTAATAATATTATTTAGTGTAGGTATACATAAGTTTCTTTTATTAACAGATTGTTTTTATTTTTTAGAAGTAAGATCTGCCTACTTTCACTTTTCTAGTACCTACTTTTTTTACTATTAATTTTTTCTCCTGCTGTTTTGTGTTCCTATTTTTAACGCATTATATACCTAGTATCCGTAGTGTTATAATTACGTTTTAAAAACTAAAAAGAAACCGACTTCATTGAATGAAATTTGAGGCTATAATACATTTTTAGTGGAAAGTAGATGTATTTTGTATATATATAATATGGGTAGGCCAAATAAACGCTACGCTCCAATGAGACAGTGAGGTATGAAAGTACATGATAACATCATCGATGTATACAATTTTTAGACTTTCGTTTATTTTTCAGCTCGACCGATTTTGATAAAATTTATATGGAAGTATACCCTTTCGAACAAAAAAAGAATTTTCCAAATCGGTTCAGCCGTTTTCGAGTAATCGGTGAACATACCTACATAAAAAAAAAAAAAGATTCCGACGAATTGAGAACCTCCTCTTTTTGATAAAGTCGGTTAAAAATAAGGTGTGAATAAACTGAATTGAATTGAATTTAACTGAATCGTAATTGGTGTTTGCATGAATGTAATGTAGCTGTAATGTCAGTGTCAGTCATGCGTTTATTATGTCATTTGTCATGTATGTCAGTCAGTCAGTGGCAAATGGCAAACAAACAAAATTTCCAAACCAATACCAAATGCCAAATGAGTAGTTTGTTCTATTTACACTACGCATTTTCGTGAAATATACGAAAAATATTATTCGTTTTCTATCAAAAATAGTGGTTTTGCATGCTTGGTTATTGGTGTAATTAGAAGGTGTTCATTGCAGAAACTGTAAGTTTCATAAAATTTAAAGTTTTCAAGTGAGCCTAATAATACTGTGAAGATCTTGCTATTCGTGTTTTTGTTTTAAGTTTTGATTTAAATAATTGCCTTGTTATTGTTATTATAATTACTAATCATTTGTTTTATATACATTCTATGATATCTATGCTTTATTTAAAAGGGTCTGATAAGTGTTTAATACACAAATAATTCTGTTTTGATGAGTCTTCATAAAGTGTATGACATCAGAACTTAGTCATGCATATCTATAGCGATCGTTTAGACATAAACTGTTGCTTATCAATCCATATCTATATCTAAAAAGATACTATACTTTAAACTCTATATACTCCTTTATTTTGAGAAAGGAGGATGGAAGAGATAGTGTTATACTTAATGGTTTTATCTTGAACTTATACATACCTACTTTTCTTATTAGCCTTTTATCCCTCCCATTACTTCACAGCTCTACATTCGCTAATAAGTACTGGTTTCTAGTGCAATAACAACTGTTCAAGTCACAAATTAATTAATATAATAAAATATAAGTTATGTTATTTATATTACAGTAAGTAAATTGCTGTTTAAGTTGATGTTTTTACTGGATCTTAATTTACAGAGTTATGGGGCAAACCCTGTCTGAACCGGTGACGGAGAAGCAATCTGCGACATGTCAGGACAATCGTTATGTGGTTGGTTCATCATGCATGCAAGGTTGGAGAGTGTCAATGGATGACTCCCACACACACATTCTATCACTGCCAGATGACCCGGGCACTGCCTTTTTTGCTGTGTATGATGGACATGGTGGTAAGCGCATTGTATCAAAGTCTTTGTAAGTGAATATAACAACTTTTTAAAATACATCCTTTTTATAAAATTGTTCTAAAATCATGCAAATACCATTCAATTCAATTTAACTATTTACACAAATGTTACATGACTATCTCTAAGGAGTTAATCTATTTAAGTACTTAATTTTTACTTATCTAACTAAACTAACATGGCAATGATAACTAGCCTACTAATGTAGCAAGCCTATCTTATATTGCAGGTGCAAACATAGCTGAATATGCCGGGAAGCATCTCCATAAGTTCATCACAGCCCGCCCTGAGTACCACCTTGGCAATGTTGAGGATGCTTTGAAACAGGTATGTTCTCATTACACCATTTATACAACAGTTAAGCTTAAGCATTAAGTATTAAGCTTTAGTAGGACTAAATGTTAATATGATAACCAGCATTATTATGCGCTATTTAGAAAACTGTCAGGATGTAAAGTCCTAACCTAATAATAACTCCCCAGAACAGATCTCAGTATGACAATATTGACACTGCATATTCACTTTCAGCACTTACTACAGTTTTTTATAGGGACTTACAAATGCAAATTGTTTTCAGGGCTTCTTGGACTTGGACCAGGCTATGTTAGAAGAGGATATGCTTCAAGAGAAGGTTGCTGGTAGCACAGCTGTAGCGGTGCTTGTGAAAGATAACACACTTTACTGCGCCAATGTGGGGGATTCCCGCGCTATTGCCAGCGTTAGGGGAGCGGTTAGTAAAGACTGCTGAAACTATAATAAAATGAAGATTCAGTCAATTAATAAGTCTTGTGGACAATTTACACAATAAAATCTAGCCCTAACCTAAGCAATGCTTGTTCTATGAATACTCAATACTCACATGATTGTTTAATGCATTTGTAAGATACAAATACAAATTGTTTTTGTAAAAAATAGCTTTAGTTACTTGTAATTTGAATGTTTCGTTCATCGAGCCATTGTAAACATGCTGTATAAAGAAAACTGGCCAAACTTATCAACAATTGAGTGTTTAATGTCAGGAGTGTTTGCAAAACTTAGGCAGGGCGCAAATGTGAACACTTGTGTCCTGTGTCGGATACAAGCAACCGATGAATACTGACGGAAAACAAGCAACGAATTGCCAGCAACGAGTCGCCTGTTGCCACCAATGGCCTGTAGTAGCAACAGGCGACTGTGTCCGATGACCGCCACAAGACACAGCAACTACGGATCCCTGTGATGCTGTGCCATGTCGACAACAAAAAGTGTCTTCGCTTGCACAGCGCCTTAAGGCACTGCTGACTACTCTATTATTTTTCCTTACCACTGATGTCTCACAGCACTGGTCTCGAGTTACTCAGCTTTATAGCTAAGGCTATAACAGAATGGTGTGTTGTACTTTAAGTGTTTGCTTAAAGCTGGTGTTTTGACAGGTGGAGGTGCTGTCATATGACCACAAGCCCAATAATGAGGAGGAACATCGTCGTATCACGGCTGGTGGTGGCTGGGTCCAATTGAACCGGGTTAATGGCAATCTGGCGCTTTCGCGAGCTTTCGGGGACTACGTTTTTAAGCGGAACTATAGACTGACGCCTCAACAGCAGATTGTTACAGGTAGAGGACTCAGCTGAAGCTTTGCCTTTTATCCATACTAATATTTTAAATACGAAAGAATCGCTGTCTGTCTGTTTGCTTGTCTGTCTGTTTGCTTGGCTGTGTGTCTGTTTCTTTGTTACCTTTTTACGGCCATCTTTTTGGTGATGTAGATTGTATCTCGGAGATGGACAAAGGCTACTCTTTGTGTCGACAATAATCAATGACCATTTACAAATTTTCCACTAATCCTATATATCTGAATGGACTTTCACTTCGATTGCTAGTAACTCTAACTCCTGCGCTGTAGGTTGGGGTTTGATTACCTTCCAGGACAAACTGCTGATTACATAAGCTATGCCTACATATCCTCACATGCTTCTGTTGTTTTTCTCTCATCACATTCCTAAATGCACATTAGGTACTTTTGACCTGGCCTTTCTCTAACACAATTTGGTCAACAATTTGGTCTAAGTACACCGAGGTCTTCCACTTCCATCTATTTACTAGCTGCTGCCCGGGTCTTTGCAGGTGTGGTACCTACATATAAAGTTGCCTATATCTGTCCCCAAGATACAATCTTACTCCTTACCAAATTTCATCAAATTTCATTCAGCCGTTTAGCCATTAAACTGTATCAAACCAATAAAGAATGACACTTTAATAGTATAAATGTAAAAAGTGCATGACTCAACTACCCATACATTTCCTAAAAGGTGGTTGTTCCTTTGAGGGTCTTTCTTAGATGGATCATATCAGTTTCTTCGTTGGTTCACTTCACTGATGGAGTTAAGGCCACCGTCTTGGCGTAACAATTTGAAAAGCTGAGACCCGCAGCTTATCTTGCTTATTAACTCCGTCAATAGAGTTTGCGGTAATAATAATCCCGGACATTTCACACAGTATCATCTGGCCCCAAAGTAAGTAGAGCTTGTGTTATGGGTACCACATGACTGATACACTACTTATATACTTTTTGTTTTTATCTAAATATTATACATATGAAATACCCAGGCCCGAGACAAATACTTACAGATCATACAAACATTTGTCCCGCGGCGGGAATCGAACCTGCAATCTTCTGCGTCTCAGTCGGACCCATTGCATTGCCCATTGCGCCACAGAGGGCGACGATGACTCATACGAAGTAGTCTAGTTCCCGTCACGGTTTAATAGCGCTCGGCAATAGTGGAGGGATTCTATGCGCAATTGTACTTTCGCGCGTACAATTAATAAGTGTTGTTCTAGCGAAGTGGTGATTTGATACCCGTCGGGTAAAATTCTACTAATAAATATCCCATTTGCAAAAAAACGGGTTTATAGTACATACCCAATTCATCTTTTATTTTATTTTAAAATAATAACCGAAATGTACAGAATAAAATACAATAATGTAAAATACATGTGAAACAGTTGATCTATCTAAGGACCGTTTAAAACTATGTAAGATAGAGAGATAGCTCAACTGATCTAGATCAGCGTCACCAAAACACTGGCTGCGTTGCCACGTTCAATGACAATGCTAATACGCTCTTCCAGATAGTCCACACCTTCCGACGAATGGATCTAAAAATCGCCTTCTGCGCATCCAACGTCAGCACTATTAAACTATGCCGCTTGTTCAATGAATGTAATAATAATAATGAAACTCTATAATTGGGCCGGAGCTTGTTTTATGACTAGGTACATGACTGATATACTACTTATGTACTTTTTTGTAATTATACAAATACATATTATACATAGAAACATTATAAATATATAATTAGAACGAAGCTCCTTATCGCACGTTACGGACTTGGCGGATGTGGGACGAATAAAAGTCGTCTAGCCCACATCCGCCGTAAGAATTTTCGGTCACGAATTTATTTCTTTACTTCTTGACATTCTTTAGTGTAGGTAGACGATTATCCATAGGGTGACACGAATGAATGAATTAGATGAATGAATGAACGAATGAATTAGATGAATTGAATGATGTACTTACAATAAAATGTTTATTATATTACATACGAAATTTCCTACCATTCCATAATTCATTAGTTATTTCTGCGATTCATTTAATTGCCAGTAATTCATTCATTTGTATTTCTCATCAATAATAATATACTACGATAGGAACTTTGTTCCAACCAAGTGTTGCACGACACTCACACATTTTTTTAATAACGTTAATTGTTTTGTCCAGCGTTCCCCGATGTCCAAGTGAAGCAGCTGAACGAAGACTGGGAGTTCATTGTGATCGCCTGTGATGGGATCTGGGAGGTTTTGTCTAACGAGGTATGGTCACACATTTTCTTCAGTCTGTGATGGTGGATTGGATCCACAGCAGTGTTTGATATTCTGGCTCTAAGCAGTAAAGAGCCAGTACTGGGTTTATTTATCATTGAAAACTATCATGGTGATTCATATATTTTTTACTAAAAATAGCGTATTTACCATGATCTGGGAGTTTTTCTGTTTCCCGATATTATGGTACAATTGCATGCGCCATAATCACGCAAGGAACTTGCATTAACGAAGAGTAGAAAGACTCATCAATCCTGGTAAATATCCTGTTTGTAATAAAACATACTATGTTTATATATAGTATTGAAACTTCGTCTGGTTATTTAATTTTGAACCATGTCTATAATTTAATTTCGGCGGAGGGTGTTAATGTCTGTAACACAATTTTATACTCCAGCGGATGTCATAGTTTTCATACCATTTTCGGTACAATTGCTATCTGTTACAAAATAAAGGTTTTTGAATATATATATATATATATATATATATATATAAATTTGACGATCTATGTGGCGCAGCGGGCGATGGCCAGCCTGAGACACAGAAGGTTACGGGTTCAATTCCCGGGACAAAAAAAAAAAAAAAATATATATGTATGTATATCACACACAAGCTCTGCTTACCTTGGGGCTGAAGAAGCTGTGTGAAATGTCATACAAAATATATATTTTTACATATATACATCAAAAATCTAAAGCTTAATCAGCCATTGATGCGTGGTTGGGCCACAAACACACATTTTTATGCATGTCAGCTCAGTTGGTAGTAGCTCTACCTTCTGCGCTGTAAGTTGAGGGTTCGATTCCCTCCTAGTATAAACATTTGTGTAATGAATATGGGTTTTTGTTCTGTGTTATAAAGTATCTTATATGTATTAAATATTCGGTATATGTTTTGAAATACATACTCCATAATACAAGCTATACTTAGTTTTGGGCTAGACGGTGTCGTGTGTATCCATATTTATTTATATATATAAATGAAAGTCGTGTTAGTTACACCACTTATAACTCGAAAGCCGCTGGAGCGATTTGGATGAAACTTAAAATGAATATAGTTAGTGACTTGGATTAGGATATAGACTATTTTTTATCCCGGAAAAACAACGGGAACGTAAGCGGGGCGGGCTAAGCCGCGGGTAGCCGCTAGCGCCATCTATCAATATTTATCCGGAACTTTGTTAATCTCCGTAATTATTACAATAATTTGAAGAGCTATCTATTTCTTAATTGCGATGTTAGTACCTTAATATTTTTTGTGAAGTTGTAACCGCCCAACCGCCCGTGTGCACGTGTCAGCTAGTTTATGAAAATGTTAAGTTATAATTTACATCTCTGTTTACTAATATATATAATAATGTTTATTAATATAACTTCAGGAGGTGATATCATTCTGCCGCGTTCGCCTACTGAGTGGTTGGGAGCCGGCGGCTGTGTGTGAAGCCCTGATGCATCGTTGTCTGGCGCCCAACTGTGCGACTGGCGGGCTTGGGTGCGATAACATGACTGTTCTTCTGATCTGTCTCGTGCCCTTTCCGCGGAACCGGGCTCCGGTGAGTACTGACACATGGCAACACTGTTACTGAGTTTAAGGTATGTTTTGGGTAGCATGGATGTTTAAGATTCTTCTGAGAATTAGACTTAATGGTTCATTATTTTAGTTGTTAACGGGTAGTTATAATTTATTCCCGACGTTTTGGATGTGTTGCAATAACCGTGGTCGCGGGCTGACACGATAAAAACAATGAACCTCTGAGGAAGGTGTCCTGGAAGAATTCGAGGCTACGTTCGTTCTTGTGCATGTTTTTGTTTATTTTGTGTCTTTTATGTACAGTTCATTATTAATATACATCCAAATGTGACTGTCTGTTAGTTTATTTGTTTGTTACATTTTCACGACTATACAGATATTTTGATAATATTTGGTTTGTATCTTAGGGGACATAGAATAGATTTATGTAGGTACAACAAAGCGCAAAAATGTTATATAAAAATCCTGTCAATAATAAGGTATGCTCAAATTTCTATACTCAAATAATTGACTGGCTTGTCAGCTCAGTCGGTAGTAGCTCTACTTCTGCGCTGTAAGTTGAGGGTTCGGTTCCCTCCCAGGATAAACATTTGTGAAGAACATAGGTGTTTGTTCTGCGTCTGGGTGTTATAAAGTATCATAAGTATGTATTTAATAATATATAAGTATTCTATCAATCATCTAGTCACCATAATACAAGCTCTGCTTAGTTTGGGGCTAGATGTTGTTGTGTGCATTGTCCAGCAATATTTATTTATTATATATTTAATTACATTTTAGCCTAGGGGTTTGCAAGCCTGAGGGTATATGTAGCATGCCAGTTTATTATTTGCTATCCATTAACACGATTTACTATAAAAAGAGAAAGCGAGATTCGGAGAGAGAATAACAATAAATAAAAAATTGTTTTATCAGAGCACTGTTCTAGTGGTATTGGCCCCGTTTTCCGATCCTAAGATCGTGTTTAAAACCCAGTTGTGCACAATTGGATCATTTTTATCGAATGTAAAATGTATGTTCGCTATTACCAGTACTTACTTTTAAGCTGTGATGAAAAACATCGTGAGGAACATATTCCTTTAACCACACTGGTACGAAGTAATTATTGACACAATAAGAATATTTATTTGGTAAAGGGTAGAACACGTCAGAAGTTCACACAGTTCATAAATCTAAGTGGTATTATGTTATTATAAATAATTTTTGTGTAGATAGTTCTTTGTATGTTTGTATGTGGCTCAAATTAAGCTGTGATTGGATAGATTTGAATAAAACGTAGTACAGAAATAGTCAGTGACCTGTGGGGCGATTATGGAACTTTGATACTATCAAAACATTGATACTAATAGCTTTCAGTTACTATTGATGCATTGGTATTACGGATAGCTGCGATTTCTATCGGCTTCTATCGCTAGTTACAATGTGAAGTTGGTGTCAAACTATAACTCGACAAATTTACAAAGTACGATTGGGGTAGGAACCGTGTTTAGCGTACAAAGCATTTAAATACATCGTATATGATTGATTGTAATCATGCCTATTGCTAATCGAAATTGATAGACATTGATGCAGATTGCTAATCGAAACTGATAGACATTGATTGTATCAAGAGTTTCATAATCGCTCTACTGAAATAACATACAAGGTACTTTGTATGTAGGTATCACACGTGCGAAGCCGCTGGCAGAAACTAGTGTTTACATTAAATCAGTATCATTGACCCTGATTTTGTTGCCGTACTGACTAAAATTTCAAAAATACTATCGATTTTATTTGTTTGCACCATAGTCTAAATTAACTTAACTTAACATTTTTAAAACTATAATAATTATACCATTTCACACACCATCATTGGGCCCTAAGCAGAGTAAGTAGAGCTTGTATTATGGGTACCACATGACTGGGATACTAATTATATACTTTTTTTTGTTTTGATTATAAATATTGTACATAGAAATACCTAGACCCGAGACAAATAATTGTGGATCATACTTTTGACCTGCGTCCCAGCAGGGCCTTGGACCACTATGTCACAGAGGTTGTCAATAAGTTGTAAATTTCTTGATTATTTGAATTTATTTTCCAGAGACTTTTAAGCATTTTTACACCAATTTTGATAGCGACTAAAATAGGTTAAAAATCTTCAATCAGCTTCCTGATCAGAAAGTTGAATTTTTAAGTTGCCTAAGAAGTAAAATGCCCAAATGTCATGTCTAAAAAGCAACATGCCTAAGATTCAGAACACCTAAAACGGTAGTGAGCCTAAAATGCAAATTGTCAAAATGCGAAACATCCTAAGAAGCAAATATTTTAAAATACTTATGTACATAGGAAGACGACTAAATCTTACGGCTGTGATTTGTTCAATAAAAATAAGGGGTACCGACAGCAATTAGACTAACTGAATAACAATATTATTATATATTATATTATTACGCCATCACAACTTCTAAACAATGTTCGTAATTTAAAGAAGCGTATGTTTCGCGAAGAAGAAGAAGAAGGAGGATATGATTCCGTGCGCAACTTTTCTCATGTGGTACCCGGTTAAAAAGTAGCCTATATTATGTTGTAGTGGGTCACTAACTATGTACCTACATTCCAAGTTTCATGCAAATCGGTTCAACCGCTTAGTCGTGAAAGAGTAACAAACATCCTCAAAATCATTATTTATAATATTGCTTCCTGATCAGAAAGTCTAACTTTTAAGTTGCCTAAGAAGTAAAATGCCTAAAATGTAAAATGACTATTTTGCAGAAAACCTAAACAGAAAAATGATTAAAGTTCCATTGTGCCTAAAATATGAAAGGTCTAACATGTGTGATGCCTGAAATGTCAAAGGTCTAAGAAGGAGTATACCTAATAAGATTACTTACTAGGCATTTTAGAAATTTGACGTCTTGATCGCTTCAATCAGAGTGAAAGTGTCAATCTCGCATCAATTTAGTAAATTTTAAGAAGTGTCATAATTTAATTACTATTACTTCAAACTTTGGGTCAAACAAAATAAGATTGCATGTATTTTACTTAGTTTAATTAGTCCGGCGAATCTATAGAATCAAGAAAATTATATGTATAAGTATCACAATATTACAAAAACATTTGGGGAACTTTTTATAAGTAGAAAATGTTGCCAGATGAGCCTGTGTACCTAGTTAAGGTATATATAAAAGTTTGCTAGCTAGTTAACTCTGTTACACTACAGGGAATAGAAAGAGACAGCAGCATAAGCATGCTTATTTACAGTGCTCGTATCTGGACGTCTCCCGCCCAAACAAATACTGGATCCTGACTCCGTCGCGGCGTTTTTCTTAAGCTTCTCTGCCTACCCCCTATTGCACAAGCTTTAATATAACTTTGACGGAGTGCCTCTATATACTGTGATGTGTGGACGTACAATTTGGTTCCTTGTTTTGGATTAAATTCCAATTAGAAATTTAAAACTTTTTAATTTCTCAAGCTGTTCACTTGACTTTTTTTCCCGAGAATGGAACCAAGTTGCACCCGTAAATATACTCTTCTGTGATTGTTATTAATAATTATAAATTTTATATGTTTTCTGTGAGATTTTCAAAGATGAACAAGACTGATTTGTGCCATTTTAAAAACTAACTGACTGACTGATTTTGCAGAATTTTAATTAGAAATAAAACTTTGAACACACGTCAATATAATTTTATTAATCAAAAAACATAACAAATAATTCAACCCTATCAAAAGGGTTCAAATTTTGTACGTACCTGATGTTATTATCAAGTTATACTAAAGGCGGAAACACACTAGGCAACAATCGTTATGCATTGCAAGGCAACAATCGCTTAACATTGCAAAACATGATGTGCAATTATGATATTCTTTTCAAACTTTCGTGGGTCGTACTATACATTTTTAAAAACACAGGTTTTTCCTCACATACTATTTTCGACAAAATACTCATATTTTCACCGACAAAATACTCACATTTTCACCGACAAAATTTCTTTGCAATAACGTGGTTTGTTACTGGCAATATTACGTTGTGTTGTGCAACGTTGCCAAAGTGTGGTGTGTTAATAGTCGCCTAGTGAGTTTCCAGTTTTTTCCAATGTGACAAATATTAATTTACATTAATTATTATAAAGTACAATTTTTTACCATAATGTGCTATGTTCCATAATGGTACTGGGCTTATAAATACTTCATAAACTATAATTAAGTTTTAGTTCTGTTTCACACTTGTTTCATAGTTTCACGATTTTCACATAAAAAAACATTAATAACAATATATTATGAAAATAATATGTATAATAAGTTTAGGTACATCTTTTCTCGTGTTTTGATAATTTGTGTGTCGCGTGTTTTTAATGTTTTACTAACTGCATTTGATCATGATAAAATAGATTTTTCGTACATGTTTAAAAAAAAATAGTACATGTTTGGTTTATGAAATTAATCTATGCATGTTGGGCTTACATAATAATTTGCATGTTAAGTGTCAGTTTTTAAGAAAAATAGTGCCGCATGTAGCTTGGCTTATTTTTTTTTTATTTAATACATAAATGGCATGTCGCATGTTTTTAAAATGTAATTATGTATTTTAAAACTTGCTAAATTAATTGTGTTCATTATATATTTTTTATTGTGTCGTGTCATCAATTACAATTGGTTTAGTGAATTAAATGTGATTTGAGCTCTTAATTTACATATGAATAAAAACTATAATTGCATGCATTCATTGTCACAAAACATCTTAACTATGCATTTAGTTTGAATCACACTGTTTGCTATAATAAATGATCTAAAAATAATTATATTGTTTTATTTGCTTCATTTATATGAGCTAATGTTATTTTCTGGAAAGTGCTTGGAAAATGTCTGCATGTTATGCTTTTTTAACGCTTGAAGAAAAGGTAAGACGACTATAATTTAATTTTCATTATAAGAAAAAAAAAAAGCTATGTATGTTTCTCTATTAATATAGTTTTATGTTTCGTGTTGCTAAAAACTTTACTTGTTGCTTAGTGTAAGAGCACCTTAGTTTATACCTTAGCTCTACTTTCAGCTTTATCATGCTTGAGTTAAGGTCAATTTTGGCATAGACTGTTATGCTACGGTAAACTAGTTGAATCGTATTTTATAACAAATATTTCTTTCAGGAAAATCCACAGCCTGTTGATGATGAACTAGACAGTAAGTTTCTAACTAAAATGGAAGATCTATTGTACGTGGAAGATGAAGAAGAGGATCTCAAGTGAGCCAACAATTCAGTGTTTGTAAATATTGTAGCGTAGAGTGAGTTTGGACCTTGTTAGTATGCGCTTAGGGTGGAGATTTGCGTCCGGAAAGTTCTCGTGTTTTGTTCTCAGCGTCAATAATACTAGGCATGAACTACTTTGAGCGAAAGAGAACAGAATTTAAGCTTATGATTAGGAATTTAACTTTATTTTATTGGATAATGGATTATTTAGCTTTAAAAAGGAAATTGAAAAATTGTCGCTAAAAGCTCACCGGCGCTATTGTGGAAAAACTTTAGCGATAAAAAGCTTTCTTTTATAATATTGTTCCTTTTACCCAAAAATATTGTAGGTTGTATAATTAGTGTTGTTTTAGATATTAACGACACGGATGTCCTATTGTGATGATAATTTAGCATTATTTTTTGCGGTTTTATGGTTTTTATTGATGAATACTTTTTTATTTGTTTGACAGAATGTTATTAATTTTTTAAAAGCATGAAATGCGGGTTATAAATTACGGTTGCTATTTAATTACTTTTTTCCTTTCTTTGTGGAATGTTTAAAAATGAAGCATTTACTATACAGGCTTGCGCGCCAATTTGAATGAAATACAATGCATTTTTTTCTTGAGTTATTCTGAAAGCTGATTTTTTCTGAATGTTGTATTTAATGCGAATACTTTATCAACATGTTTTATTAGAAGCATAGAGTGAAAATTAGAGGTGTGTTTATAAAAAAATCTATTAAACATATAATTATCTTTACATTTTGATTAACACGGGTTTTTTCACGGGTTTTTTTGTCGAAGGAGGCACCGACACTGTTTCGTAAAATGGTGTAATAATAATTATAGAAAGTGTGCACCGCCAGAGGAGGACTAAGGATCATGCAAAATTTACCTGTAGGGCGATTATGGAACTCTTGATACAATCAATGTCTATCAATTTCGAATAGCAATCGGCATTATTTCAATCATTCGTTTGATGGTAACTGAAACTAGTTTTGACAATAGTATGACATGACAGATGACAACAGTGTAACAAACTTCATTCACTATATTCTGATTGTTTTGTTGTAGTTCTGCCAACAGAACTACTCAAGAACAAGTGGGAATAGATGGATTTAAGTTCTATTTAATTTTTAATATTGACAGTATACCCTACTTGAGGTAGATGTATGAAGGATGTATTAAGTACTCGTATATTATTTCCTTGGTATAGACGGCTTGGCATTGTCGACGCGACTGTTGATAACTACTAAGGCTGTATGCATAATATAGTAGAATTATATGTATTTCGCCTGGGAGAAATATGTATTACGCCTGGGAGAAATATTTTAAAAGCAATAGATGGACTAACCGCTCGTTGCCGCTCGAGTTCACCGTTCGCACTCAGTGTCGGTGTCTCCATCGACAAAATAACACACGAGTAAACCCCGTGTTTATCAAAATGTATAGTAATATTCCTGTTTGTAATTGGTTGACTTATTGAGTGTATGTATAGTATTATTATAGAGTTCTTTAGCTGTAAGAAATTAATTTACGCACACACCTGAACGAATGTAAAGGAATTGAAATTAATGTGGTTACTGGGGTCATTCTAGTAGATTTTATTGTAGTATATATTTATAATTTTAATAAAAAATTATGTATTTAAATGAAAAATATGTAATGTAAGAAACAGTTAAACAATACTGCCCTAACTCGACCCTCAATAGAAAAGTCCCGACTGATTTTTTCTGCTTTTTTAGTTTTTCTAGTCATTTTAACATACATTTTGCATATAATCGATGTTTTGATTTATCACAGTGAACATGCAGTCAGATTTTTGATTGCTCATAAAAAAATTCTGGGGCTTCTAGTCCAGGGCTTAAAAGCAAGAAATTATGTCGTAATTACTGGATTTAAGGCGGTTCCCTTAGCAAATGACTGACGCGTTTTGAGTGCGTTCAAATCAAATTGCGTTTGTTTTTCTATGACGAATTCACAAAAAAGTTGAAAATGTTATGTTTAAATTAGTTTATTCTCTACTCATAAATGTAAGCTGCATGTTTTATGAAAACATGTTTTATAACGACGTCATCGTCAAATGATAATGGTTATTGAATATTATAAACCTCATTTCATTAATAAATTACATTTACAATAACTTTTATAATAAGGTAATTGAAGACAAAATATTGAAAATTCGTACCATTTTATAATTATTATTCCTTTAATCAACGAGCAGATAGAAAAAAATATACAAAAGGTATTTTGCTAAGGGTATCATCTTAACACGGATCCCTATCCCTAAAAATTATTGAAATCCAGAATATAAATAAAAAAAACTAAATGTATAATCTAACAAGTTTTACCTAGTAGACATATCTTAATTTGCACTAGTCAATACGAATAGTCTGGTGTGTACAGTACCTTATATTATAGCGGACGATGTGGTAATAAAGTTTTACATTTTTAAACTGTTTTATTTGTGAGATACTGGTGGCAATTCGGTTGGTTCCTTTCTAAAATTAGGAATTGTCTAAAATATATTTTAGTTATTCATAGCATTTGTAAAACCTTTTCTGTTGGTACCATCTAACTAAATAAGGAACGCTTAATTATATTAGATAAAATTAAATTAGGATAAGTTGGTAGTTGGTAGTCTAAACCTAATTTTAGCTAAAATTAGTTAGGTTGGTGCCAACAGAATTGAGGCCACTGAACCGTGTTGCTTTAACACATTCACTGCCACTTACACGCCTCGCGTGTTCAGGCTAATCTAAGTATCTACGCCAAGAACACGCCAGGCGTGTTTTGAATGTTTCGGTTATATTTCCAAAACTAGGCCAGATTTTCTGTTCAAATTTTTAGTGCATCATTTTTAAAGGATAGGCTATGGCATATTGAAGCGGTTCACTAAAAAAACTAGTTCGATTTTTTTACGAAAAATTGGTATTTTGTAGTGCCGAGAACACGCTAGGTGTGTTCACTTATTGAAGCTACCCTTAGGTTCCCAAACTTTTTTATTCTATTAAACGCTTCGCTAATTTCAGAGTTATAAGCTTGCGATATGAGATTTTTAACCAGTATTTCATGACAAAACGGAATGTCATAATTTATCGGACCGTTGTTTTTACCGTATACAGTACTGTGTCATGTATGAATAAATAATAAATAAATAAATAATGCCGGACATTTCACACAGCACCATCTGGCCCCAAAGTAAGCAGAGCTTGTGTTATGGGTACCACATGACTGATATACTACTTATATGAAGTCGCTTATACAACTCCATACGCCATCAATAAAAAAAAACGTACCTATCCGATGTATATCTTTATATAATTATACATACACACACAGTGACATACACACGTACAGTAAAATTATCTCTATTATATAAAAATCAATTGCTGTTCGTTTGTCTCGCTAAAAAAATTGTCATCATTAATATCTTCCGTTTCCGGTACAAATTTAACTTTTCCTGAAAAAAAGATAAGAAATCAATTTATTTCATTTGAATATTTTGAATTTAATTCATACTTATGTAATTAGGTAAGGCCAATCAACCAACATTACGATAATACGAGATAAATAACGTAAACAAACTTTCTGCAGTTCAAAGCTTTTTATCGGTTTAATAATTTAGATGAATTCACTCATATAAGACTGAAAATATGTTTAAATATGATTGTCACTCAATATATTATTAAAACAAATGTACTTGCACTGTTAACAATGCCAATGTTACAGTTCACAATAAAACTTTATTCATTTATGCATGGGAATTTTAGTAAAAAAAAATTGAGAACCTTAAATTACGTTATAATAAATTTACTTACTAAAATCTATTTTTCCAAGCAATGCCGCGAGCACGCCTAGCGTGTCCGCGGTTTTATACGGCGGCATTTCTTCAAGAAAATCGTGGTGGCAGTGAATGAGTTAATAGTTACACCCTTGAATACTTGACCCGGTGACTCATGCATAACATATCGTTACAGTAGGTAGGCAACTAATAAGATGACTTGTACGCAAGGTGTTGTAGTATATTGGTTCCTGAAAGCTCCTTTCATCTCTTATCTATAAAAGCCGATGTGTGTTTGTATGTTCCCTATAGACTCCGAAACGGATGGACCGATTTCGATGAATTTTTCTGGGAATCTTCAGATTGGCCTAGCGGGTGATCCTGTTAAGTTTGGTAGCGATCGGATCAACAGAACTTATTTTTTCATTAATCAAATTTGGTATGGATATATGTACATTTTATCTTAGGAACGTACATAGGCTACTTTTTATGTATTTACTAGGTATGCGTGCGTAGCCGCGTGCAGAAGCTGGTTGTCTAATATCTTTGAAAAGCCAGCCAGCCAGAAAACGACAGCTTAATTATCACATCCGAAACACAGATGTGCTCAAATGGTACTACTACTGCGGTCTCCCATCCATCCAGGCACTTCCCTAAAAGTTAACAAAGGACAAACGATGCCTCTAGGGAGAAACGTCATAATTGACTTCTTCGTTAATGGCTTGCGTCATAATAATGTCAATTTTGCCAGTGTCAAGTGTTTATATTGTTTATGGTATGATGTCGGATTATTTTTGGCGTTTTGCAGAATAAACATTGTACTCTAATATTATTTATTTTCCCCGAGTTATTTTGGGTTTTTATTGTAATTTTGGTGATTTTATACAAATAAAGCTACAGTTAAATGGCCTCAATTCAGTTGCTTCGCTAGAGTAACTAAAATTTCCTAAAACAAAAACGTCTTATTTTGTTTGCATTAGTCTGAATTAGAATAAAATTTTTTAGTGACACTTCCTAAATTAACGTATAACTGACGTGTTTTAGCTTATTTAGTCATCGTGTAAGTACGTGTTGATTAAAACTGTGGTTATTTTCCGCAGTTTTTATCAACACGTCTGTATACATTATTTTCAATAAAGGAATTAATTGGAATAAAAATTATATCAATAAAATGAAAAATAATTTTAACTTATTTTAGAACTGTGATTTAAAATGGGTACCTACTCTAATTTGAACTTTATTGTTAGCAAAATAAGGTCGTCCATATTTTAGAAAATTTTAGCTAGTCCGGCGAAACAACAGAATTGCCAGTGTCACGGGTTTTAATGATTGGAATAAAAGCTGTGTGTTTTCTTGTAATTCGAACAAAAATAATCCGTTGAATTTATATGAAAAGACACCATTTTATATACAATAACAAATGACGAACGCCAACATACCTACAACTTTGTGACACCTTACTATAAACAATCTATAAACAATTGACATTGGGGAAATTGAATTTATTATGACACATATCATTAACAAAGAAGATAAAACATGTTACGCCCGATGCATATTGCATACTCTTTGGCACGATGTACACATTGGGCTTATTGGTTTCCTCAACAAGGCCGCAGGTGTACCCTTTTTGCGTGACGGGTGGAGGCAACTACTCCAGCCACCCGACCCGATATCCACCAGGAACGCCAGCAGCTTACTCACGTCGGCGCAGGCGTCCCTGGGTGTCCTTGGTGTTCCTAGGTGTTGATCTCGTTGGGGTTCCACGCTGCTGCACTCTACGTACTCTACGCTTCCTCCTTGCTCAAACACCCTATGCATAGTGGGCTGTCTGTAACACCCATCTGTAAATAGATGTTTGTTTAGTGCGCAGTGACCCATGACAATACCGACTATAAGTCAAGTTTGTCACGTTTAAGGCTGAGGAGTTTTCGGGAGTATCTGGGATTTAGATCCGGGAAAGCCTCCTTCGACTGCCTGCAGTCTTTCGTACTAGTCCAGTAGTTTTGATGCAGCTTGGTCACTTGTTTTCGTTTTTGAGCCGTCTGTATAGATTCTTACTTCGCTTATCTTTGAGCTGTCACTCGGCTCTTCGTGTAATTGTAGAGTGATGTTTTTTAAGTGTCCTGTCGCAAAGTGATAAAAGCAGTCGGTTTTTGCTCGCACACTCTTCTATTATGTTGGTGTGCAGTGCCTGTGTGTCCTGTTCCCAGAGTTTTAGAGTCCAAAGTCTGTGAGCTGGTGCAGCAGCTTCTTGTTGCACGTGTAGGTGTAGGGGTGTTAGACCAATTAGCGCCTCAAGAGCCACTGTTGGGACAGTTCTCATGCACCCCGTGACCGCCACACAAGCCAGTCTTTGGAATTTTGTTCTATATGTTTTAACATGTTTAAGATCGAGTCTAATAGAGTTGGCTCTACGTTTTCGAAGTGATAACTTCTTATGGGAGGGTAAACCGCGGTAATCGCTGGCTTCCCTTTCTCTCACGCATACGGCAGCGATAGGCAGGCTCCTCCTCTCTCACTCTAATCCACAGCGCTAGTTAGATTAGTTTAAGTTATCACTTTTGTCGGGCGTCCCGAGACGCACACGCACACACAGCCTTTATACTGTTGAAGTAAAAAGTATTCACTAATATAGCTGTCTTAATCAAAACATAATAATAATAATGCGGACATTTTACACAGCATCATCTGGCCCCAAAGTAAGCAGAGCTTGTGTTACGGATACCACATGACTGATATACCTATAACTTTTATAGTTTTTTTTTGTAAAAACATACATTATTATAGATAGAAACATCCAGACCGGAGACAAATATTTGCAGATCATACAAACATTTATCCCGCGGCGGGAATCAAAGCCGCAACCTTCTGCGTCTCTGTCGGACCTTGGCCAATTGCGCTACAAAGGTCATGAATTAATAATACTCTTAAATTATTACAAATAATGTAAAGATTCACCAAATAAGTCTATAAATTGGAACTCGTGTACGAATGTGTTTAGCAAATTGAGCGCTCTTAATTGGCGCTGCAATTAGGGAAAAAACAAATACCAAAGATGTGGTCGAAAAGTAAATGGGGTTATAGTGGAAATGGACAGGACACGTACAAAGAATGAAGCCAAATAGATGAGCCTACATATTTACAAACTGGATCCCCTAAACATAAAAAGAAAAAGTGAAAATTCAACCGTAATGTTTTATTTATATAAAAAATATCATCGATATTAAATAATTTTTGGATTTTTGTTGATATTTAAAAACCGCTCGACCAATTTTGATAAAATTTAAATGGGACCTGGGAAGTATATCCTTTGAAACAAAAAATAATTTTCCAAATCGGTTCAGGCGTCTTTCAGTAATCGATGAACATACATAAAAAAACCAGCCAAGCGCGAGTCGACTCGCGCAGCGAGCGTTCCGTACAAACCTGTAGGTATATAAGTAAAAGTTCACCCATCACGACAATCGAGTCATAATTGTGGTATGTTATTTTTATATAAAAAAAAATCTTCTAGATCTCAAGAAAAGGGTACTTAGTAAGTTTAAAATTATTAAAAATATTTATATTATATGATGTAACTAAAAAATTACGGTTTTCGCAATTATTCCTTTATCTGTGCTATAAGAAGTTGCTTCGTACCAAATTTCAAGATTCTGAGTTCACGGAAAGTACCCTGTAGGTTTTGATTCCCTTGCGAGTGTCGAAAATTTGCGGCATATACGGCTGTATCTTTTGATTGCGTTGGCTTAGAAGTTTTCACAGCTTTAAGGGACAGTAGACCTGAGTATTTGATAAGTCCAAATTAGAGAAACAGTTTTAAAATAAGTTAAAATTGTCATTTTGCCCGATTATTGAATTGATTTTCCGAGATTATTTTTGGCCGTTTTGCGAAGTATTGCGCTCTTATATTATTTATTTTACACATATTTTGGGTTTTATTTGTAATTTTGGTGTTTTCAAATAAAGCTAGAGTTATTGACTCGGGTGTGAATAATTGGGATAAAAGTTTTGTGTTTCTTTGCGATTCGAGCAAAAATTATTCGTATAATTATTTTATAAATACCATTTTTTTATAAAATAACAAACGACGAACGACAACATACGACTTTGTGTCGTTTTACTATAAAAATCTAAACTCTTGACATTGCCAAAATTGACATCATATGACACATGCAATTAACGAACAAGAATAATTGATTTTACGAAGTTTTAATTACACCAATTACATGGCGTCTAAAATGAGTTAAAGCACGTCAATTACACGTCAAAATTAGTATATTTTATAAAGTGTAATTTCATAAGAGGCTAGCACAGGGTTATACGGACCTCTTCACATAAATATGGACGGATCTTGTACAGTATCTTTAACTCTTAATATTTTTTAACAAAAAAAAACAGACTTCAAACAGGTAACTAAAAGTAAAAAATCTCTGGACTGTCCTTCGTTTTCATCATCAGATAATGTAATGTCTATAAAATAATGATAGCCACAACCCATCTAGGTGTAAAGTTCTTATCAATACAAATTAATCAAGCCCAAACACCAGGTAATTGCTGTAAATCGTTGAGGAGTTCCCTCGAATGTCGAGTCGAAATCGAATGACGTTCGGCTCCATCATCAGATTGACTCCAGACCCTTATTAAATTGTAGTGCTTTAATACTTAATGAAAAAAATTAACAAACGCACTAGTCGCATCTACGATTTTCGAAGGTTCCTCTCGATTTCTCTGGGATGCCATCATCAGATCCTGGTTTCCTTATCATGGTACCACCCTTGGGATATCTCCTTTCTAACAAAAAATTATCATCAAAATCTGTTCATAAACGACGAAGATCCGCGAACACTTATAAAAAAAATGTATATACCTATAAGGTCGAATTGAGAAACCTACTTTTTTTGAAAAAAATGTTACACTAATTCAGACTCTGTTGCAAACAAAATAAGATCGTTCTTGTTATACCACAAACTCACGTTATTACCTTACAAAAAGTGTGTTTGACAGCAATTATTGCTAGTTGACGTGAGCTACGCACACGATACGTCACTACGGCGCGGCGTAGCTACGTACTGAAATTCAAATAAACGAAACGTATGAGTTTTTTATACCTCCGACTGTTGTGACGCAGTGAGACGCAGAAGGTTGCGGGTTCGATTCCCGCCGCGGGACAAATGTTTGCATGATCTGCAAGTCGTTGTCTCGGGTTGTGTTTCTATGTATAATATGAAGGTATGTAAATACAAAAAAAAAATAAGGTGTAAGTATATCAGTCATACCACCATAACACAAGCTCTGCTTACTTTGGGGCCAAAATGCCGTGTGAAACCTCCGGCATTGTTATTATTATCATTATTATTATTATAAAGGAATCGGACATTAGACGGTCTCGGCAAAATGTTTTTAATATCTGTAAAGTAGGTTCTCATCTGTCTGGGAAAGAGTTGGGTGTCATTACCATTTTTATTCATCTTTTATTATCCTCAATGGCTGTATGGGCTATTCAGTACCCTGATCTTGCTGTTTTTTTAGTGCCGTCAGCAGCCATTGTGCTTACCCACTATGGCTTCGTTCGTTGCTAGTTCTTTCTCGGTCACTATACATTAGGTCTATCACCCGGCTGAAGTTTGGTGGTCTTTGAAATGCTATTGCAAAAACTACTCCTAAATGGATTTTAAAGTGATCCCAAACGCTCGTCCTTAAAGTTGTTTCAAACTTGAGGTTTTTGGTTCTAGGCCGAGCCACATAGTGTTTTTGTTTGCAAACGCACATGTCTTGAGTAAGTAAAAAAGTAAGAGTAAAAAGGTTTTTATTTAGATTAGATTATAAGTATGATGTATACATTAGGGTTGTGATCTCTTCTGTTAAGTTGCAGTAACCTGTGTTAGAAGAGTCCCTCGTTTCTGTGGTGAGAAACACTTGTATAAATAATATTGAACTAACTAAGTATAGTAAATAGTTTAGTAGGTCCAGTGAAGCTAACAAATACAACCATTCAACAGTAAAAAAAATATCATGCAGTAAGGGTAAGTATCTGAGCTTGGATTTATTCAAATTCGACCAAATAGGCCAGTCAAAATAGACGTTTTTTATGGTCAACTTCGCACAAAATTTCCGATCCAAATTGTTTTTTTTATAAGGTTTAGGATCACTTACTGAGCATAAAATCACAAAATGCTGACAGATCAGGTGACGCTTCAAGCTCCATCTTGAAAAAACGTTTTTGGCCGATATCTCAGTAACTATGCACCTTAAGGCAAAAGTTATATAGACCATTATTGTAGAGAATAAAATTTCGCATCTTTTGTTGCTAGTAAACTTTTTTGTGAAACTTACCGTTTACGATTTATGGCTCATTTAGTGAACCGGTTTTTCTATCGTTCTATCGTGGCCGATAACTTTTGAAATATCAGATTAATCAATAAAATGCATCAATCAATTTTTAAAGATCAGTTAATTCTCTACAACTTTTGTTTCAATCTTTTTTTCTAATGTCCATACTTTTTGAGTTATAGGACGTTTAATGTTGGACTACCGGGCGTAAAGTAAAAAATTTCAAGATACGCATAGAATATAATGGTACATATTCAACAAATAAATTAAAAAAAATATCCCAATTGTTTATGTAGTAAAAAATTAATAGTTCAATTCCTTACCTGCAAAAATAACGAACTTTTTTTACCAAATGCTATAAGAAAAAGTAAGAAAACGAAAAGGGAATATTTAAAAAATATATATACGCGATATATATAGATAGCCGCGATAGACAAACCGGTCATTAAATGGGCCATAAATCGTAAACGGTAAGTTTTACAAAAAAGTTTACTAGAATCAAAAGATGCGAAATTTTATTCTCTACAATAATGGTCTCAATAACTTTTGTCGTAAAGTGCATAGTTTTCGAGATATCGGCCAAAAACGTTTTTTCAAGATGGCGCTTCACCTGGATCTGTCAGCATTTTGTGATTTTATGCTCAGTAAGTGATCCTAAACCTTATATAAAAAAAAGAATTTGGATCGGAAATTTAGTGCAAAGTTAAATGCTATTTTGACTGGCCTAAAATACGATGGTTACAATAAATCTTAGATTAGGTACTATATATTATATATCTTGTAATTTTCCTTAGGTAGGTACACTATCACTATTTCATTGGTACATTTCTAGAAAGATTACATCAGAGGTTAGAGAAAAACTCAAGTCATTACAATAATAATTGGTAGGTATATATATGTGCATGTAAGTATGACTCCATATTCACTCAAGAATATGGATTATTATATTGTATTATGTATATATTTTGTCTTGGGCGAAATATGTTATATAATGTATGTTACTATAATTACTTGTAAGCAGGTAAGAATTCAATAGATTATTAGGTATAAAATAATAAAATGAGGGTATGTATGAATCAAGACTGGGTTTCAATCCAATGAGCTTGGGATCAGAAGACAGATCCCAAGCTCATTGGATTGAACCACACAACCACTTCATCACCAATGCTCTCTGTGATGACGGTGATAAGCACCATGCCAGTAGATGATAGCTGGGTAGCTAATGTGCATCCACCGGCTTCTGTCTCGATACGAGCTTAGTAATTAACTTGTAAACAAATAAATGTACGAATTACCCACAGAGTCATGCAGCAAGCTATCGAAAGCCTTTTTATGACACTATTACGCGTCCTTGTGCTAATAAACAAAAACGCGTCATTAAAAAAATATTTTGTGTTATTATTTTGCCGTAAGACAAAAAAAAATGAATTCCACCATAAACAGAGCATAACAGGTTCTGTTTATTTTATAGTATTTGAAAAAAAAAACAGTAGATTTGGTAAAATACCTACCATCGCCAAATCTAACTATTTTAAATCCATTTACTACCAATATTTTTCGTGTTACAAATAAAAAGCGGTGAAGAAATTAGAAGATTTATAACGAGAAGAAATGTTGCTTCCTTATCCTGAAATTAGTTTATCATAGAAAGTGTGTAGGTAAGTACGAACTGATGATAGATAGTCCTGCTCTCATGCCCACTGCGTCCATTATCTGCACAAGAGAGCTTGAGTTGCTAAAGGCCACAGATAGAGATATGGAATTGCCAGCCCTCAGCTCAAATAGTTACTACCATAAGAGCTGAGAGATTGGCAGGAAAGAAGAAGCTGGTTTGTTAGCAGTTCGTACTAATGTTCATAGTCTTCAGTAACCTCAATATAATTATTACTCTTCAGAAATACCGCTTGAAACCGACGTGCCTCCCCTATAATTGGATGAACGGGGGGTTTGTATTTAAGGGCAGGAGAGGTACCGACGCGCAGGAGTGGCGGCCAGCCAGCCTCGGTGATCGTTTCATGTGAGTTGTTTATATTTATTATTTATAATTTCACTTTTATATTGATGAAAAATAGCACAAGTGTTGGGAAAAATATTTAAAATATTCAAATAAATACTTAGTTTATTAAATAAATAATTGTGAAAATCGAACTTTGTGACATACTTTAAACATTATAAACAGTTGTGTTTCATTCAAAACTACTTACCTACTATACTATAATAACAGTATAATTATAATATTAATAGAAAAATATACATATACGGAATAATATTCAATTACTTATAGATAACTAGCGACCCGCTCCGGCTTTGCACGGATGAAATGCTGATCATTACAAAGTATAAAACAAAGTCGCTTTCCACTGTCTGTCTGTCCCTATTTACCTATGCTTAGATCTTAAAAACTACGCAACTGATTTTAATGCGGTTTTTTTAAAAAGATTATATGTTTTATATTTTATAGGTTTATATGTATAATACATGCATAATCTAATAATTTTAGTGGTTTCCAATGTGGTGTCGTAAATAAACTCATATTTTTGTGCTTACATTGCAAACGCTGTCTGACCACTACGAGATAGATAACCATTCTGTAGTATAATTAGTATCAACATTGCACCCGTGCGAAGCCGGGGCGGGTCGCTAGTTACTAAATGTACCTACCACAGAATGTCCAATGTGATTAGAAAACTCTAAGATTATTAGTGTCTTTCTACTATATTATGCATGTATTATACATATAAACCTTCCTCTTGAATCATTCAATCTATTAAAAAAACCCGCATCAAAATCCGTTGCGTAGTTTTAAAGATATAAACATACATAGGGACAGACAGACAGCGGGAAGCGACTTTGTTTTATACTATGTAGTGAAAAACAGAATTCAATTCACTGACCGCAGGTAAGGTGCCCAAAAGGCTAGCAACGTTATCTCGTTGAATAGCTTTAGTAATCGTAATTTTGAAATAAATTTTATGAAATATTTATTTAAATAGTTTTGAAGTTGTTAAATGAAAAAGCCTAATCTGACTTTCGACTTTGTCATTATTATCATTATCTGCATTATTTGTAATACGACTGGAGTCCATCCAGCATACCTTGGAATGTCATCCCCTGGCTGGAAAAGGTTAGGCTGAAATTTGATGTAGGTACATATCTACGGCAGGTAGGTACGACTCGTCAGTCACCAGCGAGCTGTCACGTTACGCGTCATGGCCAATCATTGGTCGTGTAATCGTACAATTCGAAACAAGAACTTTGCCGATGCGTCTAATTAAATTCGGAGTACTGCAGGGTCTCCCCCAGATCGTTTCCACATTTAGGACTATGCAGCACACCCATCTAAAACAAGCTATTACTATTAATCATTGGTCGTGTAATCGTACAATTCGAAAAACGAACTTTTCCGAGGCGTCTTATTAAAATCGTACTGCTGTACTGTAGGTAGCAGCGGGTGTGCTATACTTTGTTTTTCATTTATTTATCCTAATCTAGGATTCACGGTTATTAATTTAGTTTCATCTAATAAAGTGTGGATATGCCGAACTTAAACCAATTTGAATCCACATTTTTATTCAACTTTCTTATAACTTACTAGCTGCTGCCCGTGGCTTCGCACATATAATACCTACATAAAAAGTAGCTTCTGTCCTTCTGCAAGGTGCCATCTATCTCTATACCAAAATTCATAGTAATATCTAAGTAGTAACGTAGGTATGAATAGGTTAATTAAAAACAAAAGACAAACAAACAATTCAAACTAAGTACAACAGCAATTGTAAATAATAATAACGTTTTAAAAACTAAAAAGAAAACCGATTTCAATGAATGAAATTTGAGCGTATAATATTTTTATTAACATTTTTAGAGGAAAGTAGATGTATTTTGTATATATATAATATGGTTAGGCCAAATAAACGCACCGCTCCAATGAGACAGCGAGGTGTCGAAGTACACGAAAACATCATCGATGTATACTATTTTAGATTTTCGTGGATTTTTCAGCTCGACCGATTTTGATAAAATTAAAATGGGACCTGTGTCCTGTCCTGTGTCCCTGACCTTGTTTCAAACAAAAAATAATTTTCCAAATCGGTTCAGGCGTTTTCGAGTAACCTTTTTTTTTATGTTGAACAACCATAAAAAAAATAGTTTCCGACGAATTGAGAACCTCCTATTTAATGAAGTCGCTTAATAAAAAGACCATAAGCAAAAATACTTTTTAGCAAAATAATGTTTTAAATAAGTTTTAAACTAATAGAATACCAATCGCATTACATGGGTGTGTTTGTGTGAAGTGTATTTTAGAAGATGTTATTTAGGTTGATGAATATGGTTATTTATTGCATCAATAGTCAAAATTAAAGAGAGGGGTGGGTAAATAGAATGAGAGCCTGGCACGTTAATTATTAATTACTAGCGACCCGCCCCGGTTTCGCACGGGTGCAATGCTGATACTAAATATACTACAGAATGTCTTTATATACAACGTTATCTAATAGAATAACATAGACTAAGAGATAGACATATACCATTGCGGACTTTTGTGTAGACCTTTTTAAGATTTACAATACTGTAGTACATTATTTTGATCTATTTCGTAGGGTTCAGCCAGCGTTTACAATGTAAGCGCAAAAAAACGTGTTTATTTACGAGATCACATAAGATCACATCACTAAAATTATCGAGTGTTTCTCTACTATATTATGCATGTTTTATACATATAAACCTTCCTCTTGAATTAATCTATCTATTAAAAAAATACCGCATCAAAATCCATTGCATAGTTTTAAAGATCTAAGCAAGTCGCTATCTAAGTCGCCTCCCGCTGTCTGTCTGTCCTGATGTACGGGACAGACAGACAGCGGGAGGCGATTTTGTTTTATACTATGTAATGATGCTAACCCTGCATACGAAAGGGACTTCCCTCCAAACGCGTGTTCCGCGACACGTTCATTTTTATTATAAAATAGGTAATTTGGAGAGCATACCGCCCCGCCTCAACGACTCAGTATAATATACCAACATACGATTGTGTCCATGAATAAGCGTCATTTTATCGGACTCATATTCCAATTACTTACTAACAACACAAACAACCAACAAACGAACGCATATACGGTACCAATGTCAGTGAATTCCGAGCAAAAGCATACAAATAACTTTTTAAAACCATTGTATTACGGATTGAATATGTGGTACCAGCGAATTCAACTCAACTCTATGAAATAACCATTTATGAATGTATAAAGTATCATCTGCCTCCAGAAAGGCCAGGCGTACTCCGCACTTTAGGTACGTAGTTACGTAAATAGTTGTGGGTTCGATTCCCGCCGCGGTGCAAATGTTTGTATGATCTACAAGTATTTGTCTCAGGTCTGGATGTTTCTATGTATAATATGTAGGTATGTATTTACAAAAAAAACAAGGTATATAATTAGTATATCAGTCATGACGTACCCATAACACAAGCTCTGCTTACTTAGGAGCCAGATGATGATGTGTGAAATGTCCGGCATTATTTCCTACCTTATTTATTTAACTATAGGCTACTTTTTATGTAGGTACCACGCATGCGATACCGCGGGCGGAAGCTCGTAAACTATAGATAAATAAATACTCATTATCTTTGTTAAATAATGTAGACGCTTTTTTTACCTGTGTGATCCAATGTCGTTATTAAGGTGCAGTGATATTGAATTTGTCCACATATAATGCAAATGAAGTAACGAGGGCTTAAATTCTATTAGTAGGTATTCGGATATTAAAACGGTACCCTCAAAAATGTTGACCTTGAAGGATTTGAACAATACAATACAAAACTTTCCTTATTCAATAAAATCACAAGGACCACTTTGAATCGTCTTCTTACATGCTAGTGAATCTTGGTGCCGGTCCCTCCTAACCCCAGATCAAGAAGAATCCGGCAAAAAGCTCGTCTGGGCTTAACACTTGTATGATCCTTGCCAATTTTGTTACGGATGCCGAGTCGAGTTGGAGCAGATTCATCTCAAGCTTTTATGTTATCTAAATAATCAGATATTTTATAATATGCTTTAATAGACAGTTTTTGTTTAATAACGTTTTTAAATTTGCCAATCGAAAAATCTAACACGTCACTTGGAAAGTATTTAAAAAAACCTTAGAAAACATAATAGTACATTATACTAGTATGGTACTAGTGTGTAATGTTGGTGATTACCGCTGAGGCGCCATTGAGACCCGAGCCGTTAGGTGAGGGTCTTAAGAGAGCCGAGGACGGTAATCATCAAAACACACGTGTATCATACGACGTTTTTCAACACACTTGTGAATAAAATAAAAATAAAAACTCATTTTATTTAGTAGGTAGATAAAAAGTTTATTTATAGAAACAATTAGTAAATGTGCAGTTAGTAAAATTATAATTAACTGTTTTTGATGGCTTAGCGGTCTCATCAGATAGATTATTTATTGAAATGCTTTCATGTTCTATTGTAATTTGAGATGGCTCATTATTCGTGTAGGTAGGTGAAATCCAATCATTGGATGTACTTGGTGTTTCGTCAGTAGGAAGCGCCTCAGAATCAAGTTTAATTCTTTTTGTGATTTTTGCACAAATTTCCTTCTTGTTTTGTATGGAATCTTCTACGTATGATTCTGCCACATTGCTACATCGCCACCCACCATGACGCTTCGAAGTCATTATATCAGCTCCTGAATTAGCCAGCAATGTAGCTGAAGTTCTTCTAAAACTATGTCCAGTGTAGCTCTCAGCATCTGCTAAACCTAAAAACTTAGCGATTTCTTTAGGCATAGAACCAAATTTGTTTATACCTATAGGCTGACAGGTACATTTATCATTCTGGTAATTTAGAAAGAAACGGTCAGTTTTTGCTTTTGGTGACCGCAAACTTTCATACTTCTTAACAATTTCATAGAATGGACGTGTATGGTGAATGACCTCGGTCTTTTATTTTTAGTGATAGGTATCTTCAATAAAAGCATCTGGCCATGGTTCTCTATATTTTTTACGGTTATATTTGTTAATTCTTGTATCCTACAGGCACCAGTTACACCAAATATTAAAGCAACCTGAAAAAAAAAGAAACAATAATTAAGTTCAACACACAACACAGGCTGAAGTCGCGTAGATATTTAAAATTAATTTAACTAACCTTAGTAGCCAGATATTGGTTATCTGGAGCATCTTTTATAAATTTTTCAATATAGTCAGACGATAAAACCTTTGATTTCTTGCTTCTAAATCCATCGGATAGTCTCTTTAGATAAGCTGACAAATTAGAGTAGGTATGTTTTTAAGTCCACTCCATTCTTTGTTCGGACTGTACTTTTTAACATTGAGTATAAACACCACAAAGAGCTAGGTTTGTACTTAGAAGATAATTCTTTAAAGTACGCCATGAACACATTTTCTGAAAAAGACTGCGTATTTTTGCTGTTTTGCCATTTTATGAAATTTTGGTACGCTAATAGATATTTTTCCTTGGAGTATTCAGGTAGTAAACTTTCCATAACGTTAAGGGCTTCACATCTTATATCGGGCGGTGTACAACATAAATCATTTTCTTCGTAACTAGTACTTGTAGACATTTTAATGAATAAATAACTATAATTTCAACAGTGAAAACGAGTTGTGAAAAATGATTCGCTATGGCGGGAAAAATTAATCAGTTTTCCTATGCGCGCGCATTGCGATCAGCCACAGACTAAAGGGATGAGGTTTTTTTTTTACTTTCCGCGCATAGGGTTTGCGCCTATTCTGCCACGTACAAAATGGGGAATTAAAAGTTTTCTTTTATTACAGAGAAAACAAAATTTATATTTGAGTGAAAGTTTTATTTAATAAACGTACGAGTTAAAATTATCTATTTAAATAAGAAGTTGCATGAAATGAGCAAGCAATAGGAACATTAATTTATTTGTTCTATTAAACACGATATTTTTTTGAATAAAAACTTTTTTAAGAACAAAGCACCTCAACCAATAAAATTTAAAAAAATAACTATAACTCACTAGTGAGTTATAGCAATGAGGAAAAAAGGGCGGGAACCTCGAAAGTGGAAAGGCGCGAACTCTCGAAATCTTTTTGTAATTTAATTTTAATTCTGTAAATATATAATCTTTTTCGTTGTAAATAAAATACAAAGCTAGTACTGGTACCGGTAAGCCATGGGGAAAAAGAGGAAGAGGTGTGAGCAGCCTCCACCTCCGGATGAAGACCGGTCGGAAGGGTCGACCTCAGACTCCGACTCGGTCGAATCTCCACAAGGGGTCAAAAAAAACAGTAAGGAAAAGGACAGGTATGAGATTTATAAAGTTCAAGGATACATACGAAAATACCCGGATAATTCCAACAAGTCGGACGGATTCATCGTATTCCTGACGCACACTGATGACGGTGTTGCTTTTAATGACCGTGACCGCTTAAAACTTTCCAAAGCATTGCGTGAACATTGCGTCTCTGGAGTTTTACATCTGAGATCAATAAATAGGTACAAGATAGGAATAACATTTGACCTATCTAACAACGCCAATGTTTTTATACAAAATAAAAAACTACTGGAACAGCTATCGCTAAAAGCCACCATCCCAGCAGGCGACACGGAGGTAACAGGTGTTCTGACATCTGTTCCTACTGAGATGTCAAATAAGCAAATTTTTTCGCTTATTGGCAGCTCCAAAAATATAATACAGGTCAGAAGATTTATGCGTAGGGTGCGAGGTGAGGGTAGTGTCTCGTTCCAGCCAACCCAAGCGGTTGCTGTTACATTCGCGTCGACTCAGCTCCCCGAATATGTATACTTGGACTCTTGGCGACATGAAGTGAAAACATACATACCCCCTGTAAAACAGTGCTTAAAGTGTATGCGGTACGGCCACATTGCTAAGTTTTGTCGCAACACAGAGGTCTGCAGCATCTGCTCTGGCACGCATAACTTCAAAAGCTGTAGTACTGAAACTAAAGATGCAAAATGCTCGAACTGCGGTGGCAATCACATCGCAATATCTGCTGCTTGCCCTATTAAAAAGCAGAAGGTAGAAGAAAATCAAATAAAATCTCGATCTGCCACATACTCAGAACTTTTCGACTCTAAGTCTTTCCCAGCACTGTCAGCTAGGACACTTGATGTACAGGTTAATAATCTCATGAAGTCTGAAGTTTTTATTAATATTTTAATAGAAACAATCACTAAAATTATAACAAACAAAGATGTCCCCATAAATTCAGGGTCTATTAAAGATACCTTAAAAAAAACTCTAAGTAACAAGTTACCTCCAACATCATAATGGATTTTTTAAATATTATTCAATGGAATGCACAAAGTCTAAACAGTAACAAACATATATTTACAAACTTCCTTTATTCAAATAACATTCATATTGCAATTATTTCTGAAACATGGTTTAAACCATACCAAACATTCAAAATAAAACATTATAACATTGAACGCAATGATTGTGGAAACAATCATAATGGTGTAGCTATTCTAATTCACAATAGTATCGCATATTCTAAAGTCAACACGTTTTTTGATGACTCACTACAAAATATTTGCATTAAAGTAACAATTAATAAGAAAGTTATGAGCATAGTCAGTTTTTATAGCCCAACAAACTGTAGTCCAGCCTTTAGTAAAAGCAAATTTGACGCACTAATCAAGTCTATTCCTGGTCCATTCATATTTGCAGGAGACTTCAATGCACATCATACCTCCTGGGGTTGCAGTTCTGACTCTCCTCGTGGTAGAGATGTTTTGGAAGTGATTGACGACAATAACTTAGTTTTGTTAAATGATGGTCTACCAACGACGATTGGTTCGTTGTCCTGGCGTCCGAACGCATTAGATTTGTCGTTGGTTTCGCCATCATTGGCGCTACATTGTGACTGGTCTGTTTATGATAGCCCAGTCGGCACAAGCTATCATCTTCCTGTAATAATTAAAGTTTTATTGAATAACAATATCACTGGTTCGGATCCTAGTTGTCATAATTTGAGACATTTACCAATCTATCCAAATTACAAACTTACAGATTGGAAAATGTTTAGTAGTTGCATGGATAAAATGTTGGTTGATTTTATAGTGGATACTGAATGTCCGCAAGATTCCTATTTAGATTTTTGTAAAGTATTGCGTACGGCCGTTGATAGGTCTATTGTAAGCAGAAATTCTTCTGTTGTCAATGTCACTGACACTGACACTGACAGTCAACAGTCATGTGTAAATAAACGTAGTAAAAAACCTTATCTGCCTTGGTGGAATGAAAAATGTTCAGCAGCTGTTTTGAAATCCAAAGAAGCATATTTAAATTTTAAATTCAATCCAACAGAAGAAAGCTATTTGGAGTTCAAGAGACTGCGAGCTCATAAGAAACTTACAATAAAAATAGAACGACAAAAAAGCTGGGTCTCTCTTTGTGAAACTTTCAATCGATGCACTCCATTAACCGTTGTATGGAAGTTCATGCGTAAATTTAATAAATCTTACTATAAACCTATTCAATATGAAGACGACTCATGGATTTGTGATTTTTTATCCAAATATACTCCTGATTTTGTACTACCTAAATCGAAAACACTTAAATCAAATAATTTAAATTCTAATAATAGCTTTCTTGTAGACTCTTTTTTATATAGTGAATTAACTTCTGCCATTTTCTCTAGGAGGGATACTGCTTTTGGTCTTGATGGAGTTCCATTTATAATCTTTAAGAAAATGAATAGAAACTGTTTGACAATTTTTCTCCAAATTTTAAATTTACTTTGGCAAAATAATATAGTACCTCACAATTGGAAAACTGACTGTTTAGTACCAATTTTGAAACCCAATAAACCCAAATTATGCCCTGAATCTTATCGTCCTATTGCGCTCACTTCATGTGTCGGTAAAATTTTTGAGCAATTGCTAAAGCAACGTTTGGAATTTTATGTAGAACATCACAAACTTTTACCTTCCAATCAGTTCGGTTTTCGTAGAAATCGTTCTGCTCGGGAGAGTATTTGTCAATTACAACTTGATATATGTCATTCCTTGGCTGCAAACAATCATCTTGTCGCTGTTTTCTTTGACATTTCAGGCGCTTTTAATAGCGTCAATATTGAAATTCTTTGTCAAGAACTGCTATTACTAGGCATTCCTGAAAAAATTATAAATTGGATCCAATGTTTTTTCTCAGATCGAGAAGTTTTTGTAAAATACAATAAACATCTCTATGGTCCAAGATATTCTTCTGTAGGTGTATCTCAGGGTGGCATTCTGTCACCCTTAATTTTCATTTTGTATATATTTCGTTTAAATTTAATATTAGGTTCACATGTTAAAAATCTTCAATTTGCAGATGATTTGGTTGTTTATGCGTCGGGAGCAGATTTAGCTCCTGTAGCTGAAATTGTCAATGACGCATTGACAAAACTTGAAAAATACTTTTCTTATTTGGATCTTGATGTTAATTCGTCGAAGTCTAAGGTAGTGGTTTTTGGGAAAAAATCTAATAACTTGGCAGCGATTTATTATAAAAATGCACCTTTGCCAGTGTCTCTTGAAGTTAAGTTCTTGGGAGTATTATTCTCCCATAATTTATCCTGGAATAATTACTCTAAACAAATCATTTGCAAAGCTCAAAAAGCTCACAATGTAATAAAGTCTTTGTCAGGCTCTTATTGGGGAGCAGATCCAAAGATTTTATTAACATTGTACAAATCTTTAGTTCGTAGTCATTTTGAATATGGCTTCGTTTGTTATGCTGCCGATGTAAAAATTGTAAATAGAATTAATACATTTCAAAATAAATGTCTGCGTTTAATCACAGGGGCATTTAGGAGTACCCCTATCAATGCTATGCAGATTGAATGCAGGCTTCCACCAATTAATATTCGTTTGAATTACCTAAAAGAAAGGTTTATATTAAAACTTCATTGTGTTTCTGGCAATAGTCTTTTGACTAATCTGTCCGGAGCCCAAGGGGTTTTTAAATCTTTTTTTATGCTTCAGGGCTTTCAGAGTTTTAAACAATTTCTTCAAAATTTAAATATATATCAGGCAAATCATACCTTACCTTGCTATGAAGGATCTTTTAATAGTAAATTCCCAGAAATTAATGTAGTTATTGATAATGCTTTGTCAAGTAAAGAAGAAGTGTGCACAATGCTGTCTGAATGGACAGATCACAAGTTTGTCTATACGGATGGAGCCAAAAACGATAACGCTGTGTCTTTTGCCATATTTGAATCGTCTTTAAATATTGGTGTTGGTCATAAAATGGATAAACTCGCTAGTATTTTCACAGCTGAAGCTGTTGCAATCTTGAGCGCTTTGAAACATATTAAAAGTCGTAACTTGGGACACAATAAATGGGTTGTTGTTAGTGACAGCATGAGTGTTCTAAAAAACCTGGCAAATAACAAATTGCATGCTGACACTAATTACATCATTTACTTAATAAAACAGCTATGGGTGGAGTTGTTAGACTTGAATATTAATGTTAGCTTCGTGTGGGTGCCTTCACATAAAGGTGTTGAAGGAAATGAAAAAGCAGATTATCTAGCTAATACGATAGTTAAGTTTTCAAATACCATATCATCTAATATTGAAAGCGGTGGTGATGCAGATGTCTTATTACCATACACAGACGTTGTAAGTCTCCTAAAACAACGGATGTGTCATGCATGGGGAAGACATTCGTATCACTATACGCAAGTGGAAAATAAAGGTTCCTGGTATGCAACTCTCGATGTCCAGATTGATTCTATACCGTGGTTTTGTAAGAGTAAGATTTTCTTAAATAGAAAATTTTATTCTACAATCTGTCGAATGCGCTTTGGTCACTGTCGTTTGAACTATCATCTCTATCGCTTAAAGCTGGTTGACTCTTCTGATTGTGAGCATTGTCAGTCACGAGAAGTTCAATCATTAAATCATATATTTTTTGATTGTCCATCATTCAGTATTCAGCGCCTTGTACTGATAGATGGACTCCTCCAAATTTATGGTGAGCCTGATTTGGTCCCGCGTTGCATTCTGGAGCTACTTAAGAATGAGTCAACCTATATAGAGTTGTATAAGTTTTTAATTAGTATTTTAATAGATATATAAAAATGTGCAAAATGTACATAGATAATATAATTATAAATGTAAAAGAATATTATAGTAATTAATTATTAAAAAAAAAAAATAACAAAAAATGGGAAACCAAAAAAAAATAAAACTTTTATTTACAATAATAAATATGTACATAACTATTTTATAATATTATTAGCAAAATAAAATACTTGTTCAAGTTAAAAAAAAAAAAATCGTTCAGATGTATCAAAGTATTTTGATGAATACATAAACATTGTTTATGAAACTTACGAAAGACATAAAATTTACTCTTGAAACGGATGAAATTATTTTACGCAAGACAAGGCAGTATGGTCTCTAGACTTTAGCCTGCTCAGATGAGCGAAGAAAAAAAAAAAAAAAAAAAAAAGTTATAGCAATGAAAAGTCACAGTTTGATTATGGGTGTCATTCTGTGCCTAATTGCGGTGACCATAGAGCCACTTTATGAGCAAGTGTGTTGAAAAGAGATTTAAAAAGCGGATTCATGTTTTAATTAGTTTGTTCTCTACTTTTTAGTCAAAGACAACTTTCGTGGAATATAATGATTATTTAATATTTCATATTTCAAAATATATAAAATGTTTGACCTTATTTAATAATTAAACTACAGAATTAACAATAACCTCAAAATCGATTTAAAACGAGGATGTTGGAGGCAAAATGCTAAAGGAAAAAACATTCTGCGCCACAGAAGTCAGTTAATAATTAGCACTTATGAATATTAGTAACAGACTGACCAGTCAGTGCAGTTGAAAGTAGCTCTGCCTTCGGTGCGAGGTCGAGGGTTCGATTACCAGGACATACATTTGTGTGATGAATATAGGTGTTTGTACTGTCTGGATGTAATAAAGTATCCTGTGTATGTATTTAAAAATATATAAGTAGGTATTATATCAGTCATCTGGCCACCATAATACCTACAAACTATGCTTAGTTTGGGGCTAGATGGTATTGTGCGTAGTGTCCACCAATTTTTATTTATTTATGTAAGTATGGAAGTAGATATGGATAGGTAGGTATACTGGCCTCGACCTTCTGCGCTGTAACCCACAAGGTTCGATTCCCCCCCATGACATACATTTGTGTGATGAAATACAATGATATAGATTGTTCTGCAGCCTAGGTATTATAATGTAATATAGTACTAAATTAATATACATAAGTAATACATACATCATATGTAATCACTACATACTATAAAACAAAGTCGCTTCCCGCTGTCTGTCTGTCCCTATGTATGATTAGATCTTTAAAACTACGCAACGGATTTTCATGTGGTTTTGTTTAATAGATAGAGTGATTCAAGAGGAAGGTTTATATGTATAATACATGCATAATATAGCAGAGCAACACGAATGATTTTAGAGGTTTCTAATGTGATGTCGTCAATAAACACCGGGTCGCTAGTCATAAATAATTTAAAGGATAGTTACCATAGTACAAGCTTTATTTTAATTTGGAGCTAGATGGTGCTGAAAAAGGGTATTAAAATAGAATCATAAATTGTTACCATGATTACTATCCATAGGTAGGTAGGTAAATAGTAGGTAACTAATCTTTATATAAATAATTGATTCAGGCGTGATTCAGGTGAAATACGTGTGGAATTTCTTTTTGAGGTTGCATATGTGGATGGTGTGCGGTAACCTTTTACTAACGCTTTGCATGGCTTATCATATGCGGGTGGAAAGGAGGTGCATGCGTCTGCATCGTGTCCAACTCATTGGGAATAGATTAATAGATTGGCGGAATAGTACTAAATATTTATCCATCCGTTTAATATTTTTGAAGTGAAAACGTCTTTTAGCGCGGTACGCATATTTTTAGATAAGGTAAAACCTCTGGATTCGCGACCGTTACCGAGATTACCGAGACGCAGCCGGCTGCCGCGCTCGCCCCATTTGATTATAAACCTTAATTCACATGTTTACAGTCTACTTTAGTATGGAGAAGTTTACTGAGTTAGGTTCTTTGGTATATTATCTACATTCTGAACAAAAAATATTGCATCATCTGTGTTCGTTCAGTATTTGATTGGCAGTCGCCATAATTACTGATTTTGAAGTGACACAATAAGTTTTCACTTCTGTCGGCACTCTCGGAGTGCAACCCGATATTTTTAAATCTTTATATATTTAAATCTTCTATGCGTGTGTTTGTAATTAAACTCCTCCTCAGCGGCTGGACCGACTTTGATGAACTTTTTTGTGTGTTCAAATTTTTCTTTTTAAAACGTGCGAACGGAGTCGCGAACGGGGAAACTAGTTAAATATATTTTTTAGGTACACTACATAAATTTACGAAATATGCCTACAATAATATTATTGTAAACAGATATAAAATACATGTATACGTATGTAATACGTATGTACACACGTATGACGAAAATATTTTTTACATGGTGGTGTTCCCTAAATACGTACGTACCTATCCCTTTCTAAAGAGTTCGAAGACATGTGCTAAATACAAGATAGGAGAGTTACTGCCGACTGAACCGAGAGGCTAGTCAAAGATAAGATATTCGAGATAAATAAGTTTGTTTTTTTGTAAGATAGATAAGACATTCTACCTACTACCTACTGTATATTTTGTGGGGCTATTCCGTGGATATTCCCAGTGGACGTTTCCCTCAACCTAATGTCCTCAATTCTGCTTATATAAACGTTTAAGCTAAGATTCAATAAAACACATAATTTTTAACAAAAAAATACCGACTTCAAACAGGAAACTAAAAAGTAAGAAATCTCTTGACTGTCCTTCGTCTTCATCATCAGACCCCGAATGACAGTCACAACCTAGGTGTAAAGTTCTCATCAATACAAATTAATCAAGCCCAAACACCAGGTAATTGTTGTAAATCGTTGAGGAGTTTCCTCGAGTGTCGATCGGCTCCATCATCAGATCGACTCCAACCCTTCATTAAATAGTGCTTAAAAAAACTTAATGAAATAAATAAAAAAATAACAAACGCACTAGTCGCCACTACGATTTTCGAAGGTTCCCTCGATTTCTCTGGGATGCCATCATCGGATCCTGTTTTCCTTATCATGGTACCACTCTTGGGATATCACCTTTCCAACAAAAAATAATCATCAAAAGCGATTCATAAACGACGAAGTTATCCGCGGGTGTGTCCGCGGATAACTTCGTCGAAGTTTTATCGTGATGCAATTTTGCAAAATAATACGTATCAGTGGCCTCTATAAAAATATGAAATTAAACTTGAAAAAAATGGTTTTTAGGGATACCTTCCCTATATGAAGTCGTATATCGTGTATTATTGATATTGTTGAATGGTCTCTCAAAGGTGTGACGAGGTTTCTTGAGCAGTTCTTCGAAACAGATATTCGCTTGGTAAATGTTAAGCTTTGAAGTAGTTATTTTAAATAGAGTCTAGTCAGTCTCCCCGGCTGAACCGCTGTTTGGGGAGTACTTGAAAAGGTTTTAAATAAATTAGAAAAAAAATATCACGACTAGTAACCTTAAATAAAACAAAAAAGACCATACAGTTTTTTGGTTTGCTTCACAACAGGGCAAGCAACCGCTCAGTACCATCCATACCTTGTTAGTCTACCACCCTTACGAACAACACGATTTGCTTCCACATTTATAATGCGTACAGCCATGGATTGGAATACTTTGCCGTCGTCTATCTTTCCTGAAACTATAATCTGGCTCTCTTCAAGTCAAGAGTAAATAGGTGTCTTCTTAACACTTTACTGACTTCTGTTCAGCAGGAGTTGTCCACCGACGGTATAGTGACGCACCGCTAACGAAGAAAGTGCCCTGACTTTTTGTGTAGTTCATAAGTTTATATGTATGTATGTTAGTCTATTACGTATTTATTTTCTATGGGCCCTTGTTATTGTATTTTATACACATGATTGCCTGAAATAAAGTTTATATTATTAACCTGCGTATATTATTAACCCCATCGTCGTCGGCCGCATCGTCGCTTACAATCAGGCGAGATCGTGGTCAACCGTAAGTCTATCATTTCATAGTATAAAACAAAGTCGCTTAGATCTTTAAAACTACGCAACTGATTTTAATGCGGTTTTTCTTAATAGATAAAGTGATTAAATAGAAAGGTTTATATGTATAATAAATGCATAATATAGTACATAAACACTGATAATTTTAGAGGTTTCCAATGTGGTGTCGTAAATAAACTCATATTTTTGCGCTTACATTGCAAACGCTGTCTGAACCCTACGAGATAGATCAAAATAATGTAGGTACTACAGTATTGTACACCCTCATAAGGTCTACAAAAAAGTCCGCGATGGTATATGGCTATCTCTTAGAGATAACCATTCTGTAGTATAATTAGTATCAGCATTACACCCATGCGAAGCCGGGGCGGGTCGCTAGTTTATGATAAAAAAGATTAAGAAAGAAAAAAAAAAGACTTGAATTGGCTTAATACCTGACCACTTATTCTGTCTGACATCGGAAACCTTTACTGTGCGTGGTCACATACGCTGGCCAATATAGTAAAACTATGCCAATCGAATTAGCCTACAAGCAGCGAATGCCCCCGTCGGATGTAAGGTTAGGTACGTTAGAAGTAGGTGACGGCCGGAATGGTCATGTCAAAGGGGATTATTCAGATGTGCGCGCTTGAAGTGCTTCACGTCAGCCTTAGCTACAGCTGATGTTTAGTATTTGCATGTACACTTCGAATGGTAGACTGTTGACTGGCCTCTCAGTTGGAAATAGATCTGCTTTCTGCGCTGTAGTTTGTGTGTTAGACTCCCAAGATAAACATCGGTACGAGCTATGTTTAGTTCGTGGCTAGATTGTGTTCTCAAATATTTATTTTGTAATTTATCTAAGACGTCATAGATAGCTGCACGAGTAATTTTTAAAGCGACAAGTTGAAAGAAAGAAAGGAAACCGTTTATTTAGCACACACAAAACAAAAGAGAACACATGAGCGGAAAACAGACTAAAAATAGGCCCCAAGGGGAATCTTAAACAAACACATACACATTTATACAAAACACATAAACAAACAAAAATCAACTAAGTATGCGTAAGAAATTGGCCCTTCCCGCAAACCAATCAACATTTTAGTGTGGCCACAGATAACATAATACTATGGTGTGGCTAAAAAGTTGCTGTCTGGTGTCGCTTAAGGCTCGATTTGATTGGATGTATTAGGGAACTCCCATAAACCCCATATGTGAATTCAACTTTCGCATTGTAAATTTGTACTTTAATGTATTTTTTTTGGACAGGTAAGATAAATAATTTGTGAGTGGGGCGAGCGTAGCCCTTGGCGTAAACCGCCATCATGGCCGACAAGAAGGATCCGGAGAGCGTAAGTATCTACCAAGAGAATTGTAGCGGAACGAATCCAGAGTCTAAAAATGTCTTAGTATATTACTAAAATCTTCGGATTTGTTATGATTGCATATGTATATAAATCATTCTTCTATTTATTTGAAGGGTGACCCCGACCTGGAAGCTCTTTCAAAGCCGATGGACCTCCCAACGCTGCCAAAGCCCCTGACCCTCGAAGAGAAGAAGTACCTGTTGGCAGTTGAAAGGGGGGACATGGCCAATGTACGGAGGTACGAACGAGTTTTTGAGTTTTTCGAAAAAACACGCGGTTTGAGAAGAGTTTGCGTAAAAAAGCTAAATAAAATCCCCAGGCATGATCTGCTAACATCTTATGATAAGTTTTGAATCACTGTACCATCACTACTAGGCGAACAGGAACTTGAAATATCAAGAATTTAATAAAGTGTTCGTGATTAAAGTAATATTCGTCAACTAGTTCCAATCATTGAATATCTCTGAGATCTAACATAATTGCTTGGAACATCTAGGAAACATGGACAAGTAGGTAGGTTCTTATGAATATTATAAACGGGGATTAAAGCTTGTAAATAAATAACAAAATCTCGAGAGTATTTGTGATTCTACCATAATAAGTATTGGAAGACCTAACCATAAACTCAGGGAACGGTAGGATTATAATTAAAAACACCGTGATGCGTACTTCACTTGATATTGGTGGCAATTCGGTTGGTTCATTTCTAAAATTAGGAATTGTCTAAAATATATTTAGTTAGTCATAGCATTTGTAAAACCTATTCGGTTGGTACCATCTAACTAAATTAGGAACGCTTAATTAAGTTGGATCAAATTAAATTAGGATAAGTTGGTAGCAGCAGAATACCAAAGGTTAATTTGACAGTTCAAAACCTAATTTTAGCTAAAATTAGTTAGGTTGGTGCCAACCGAATTGAGGCCAATGTATTATTAAAATTACCATACAGTACAAGCAAATGGCTTTATTTAATGTTCACAGTTTTGCGGCCTAACTTCAACTTAACTTAACCTTAACATCAAGACTCGCTTCTCTTGCACTATCAGCTACTCATAAACTAAGATCTAATTGGCTAAGGCGTCGACGTTCTGATTGGTCAGCGCCAAAGTGAACAAACCGGAACGACTCGTATTTAATTTAACAATGTCTAAATAAATAAATAAATAAAGTGTTGCAAAAATAATTATTCATTTAGGAATTATTTATAGATAATTACAATGGTTTTTATTAGGGCGTCCGACAAAACGTCGGCGCTAAAAAACAAAAACCGGCTGTTCTCTGTATTACTAAATAAACTACTGCTAACAACTATAAAATGAACTAACATTAACAGAGTATTTTACAAATAAGTTTTAATTTAGTAGAGAATTCTAGAAACTGTAACATAAGGTCAAAGTAGTGGGTGTCGCGATGTCAAGACATGCAATTAAAACATTAAACCATCCTCAAACAAACCTAATAACTGGAGCAACGACTTAAAAGAATGACATCAAACAGAAACAATTATTTTTTAATTAATAATAAGATTGCTTACTTTGTTATGCTCGAAGGACGAAGCTCATATTCGTAGTAGGCTCTTATATAAGTAGGGCAAAACATTTGCAGATGACCTTTAATTGGAGTTTTATTATTTATTTACTGTCATTTATAGCACAGGATTTCGTAGTTTAAATGACTGGTTCATTGTAAACCTAAATACCTAAGATCAATAAATATATTATCTTATGTTATTTATCCCCAGGATTCTCCAAAAAGCTCACCGGCAGAAGCATATAGAAGTGAATTGCGTGGACTCCCTGGGCCGCGGCGCCCTAACCCTGGCCATTGATGGAGAAAACCTGGAAATGGTGGAACTCCTTGTCATCATGGAAGTAAATACAAAAGATGCTCTTCTTCAAGCTATTAATGCGGAGTTTGTGGAAGCTGTGGAGTTACTGTTGGAGCATGAGGAAATCATACATAAGGAAGGAGAGCCTTACGTGAGTGTGGCTACATAAGAACAAATGTTTGCAGAACGTAGACCTCTGGCATCGCAGCCGGCTACATAAAATATGAATAATTTATTGCCAAAAACGTGTTACATGGTTCTTAAGTAGGTATGCATGTAGTTTTCAACTTGAACGTACATAAAAATAAGTAAAATACTGTAAATATAAACATTACAAACACCTATACTTTTAGAGGTGAGTATAAAGGTTCAGAACGGATAAAATTAGCTAATAGATTTTCCGAACAGAAAATTCAAGGCTCACGATCCCACGAACCACGAACATAAGGATCGGAAGGCGGCGCCGATACTACCAGACCACCACTAATCATCGTAAGAAATCCCGTATGTCGTGAAAAGGTTGTAGACATGTGTCAAGTTCACGAATGGAGTTTCTGACACGCACTTTTTCCTTAACTCAATAACAGTGAGACAAGAAGAAGCCGACCCCTGGACCGCCTTACCACTAATGTTTCCTATTATTTGCTTGTGTAGAGTTGGCAGAAAGTGGACCCGAATACTGCTATGTTCACGCCTGACATCACGCCGCTGATGCTGGCGGCCCATAAGAATAACTACGAAATTATCAAGATCCTGCTGGACCGAGGAGCTGCCATACCAAACCCACACGATGTCAGGTATACCTACTGACTTATTTTTGAAACCTTAACTCCATCATCAAAGTCAGTAGTAATATTGATTAATAAAGAGCTTTATTCGTGCCCGTGACTCCTCATGGAACTTTTTTGTCTATTCTAGGACATTTCGATATTTCATAGATTCTATCATCAACTTTTTAGACTCCAAAAGGTTGATGATGTCGAGAAAGCCAATTATATTCATGACTCCTTCGAAAGTAATCGGTCAACGTTTGGTCCATATCTCGTTCGAGATATAGGCCGGTGATAGGATGTTATCAATTTCGCGTTATCTGTTACGATAGACTCTATATTAAGACTATGTTCCAGCTGCAGTAATATCAGCAAACTGATTATCAATGTCTTTAAAGGTGTGGTTGTGAAGAATGTATCCGTATGTCGTCGGAAGACTCGCTCCGTCACTCTCTGGCGCGGTTGAACGAGTACCGCGCATTGGCCTCACCGTCTCTGATAGCGCTGTCGTCAACAGACCCTATACTAACTGCCTTCCAGCTCTCTTGGGAACTCAGAAACCTGGCTTTTGCGGAACAGGTTAGACCATCTTTTTCGTGACGTGACTCAGTAATTCTTAGCAGTTTATTGAAGTTGAGTGACGTTCGGCGTGGTCAGTACATGAATGTATGGCCTGATGTGACATGTACTAGGCCAGCCGGGTAAGATCAAATAGCTCAGTAGTATTGGCTAGATGACACTTTTCTGGTGACATTGGCATTGTGGTTTATATTTTTATCGGTTCAACGTATAGCCAACTGGCTTCTGCCCGCGGTTTACCTTCCGTAGTACCTTCATAAAAATCTATATGCTATTCCAGTTCATAGGCTGTACCTATATGAATTTTCATTCAATTTTCTTCAGCGGCTGCATCGTTATTTACCCACGAACAAACTTACAAAATTGAAAAAACAACATGTATAATTGCACTTACGAGTATAATATTAGTAGGTTGCTGGGATGATGCTTTTAAAGGCTCGGCGTGAGATGACTGTTTACTTACGTGCATAGAATAGAATAGAATAGAATAGAATATATCTTTATTGTACACCTTATAATAATAAAACACAATATTACAATTTCATTAAAGTAAAAGTATTTAAGTGGTACAATAGGCGGCCATATCGCTTGAGAGCGATCTCTTCCTGACAACCTTTGGATGGAAAGGATCGTATTAAGTTGAGTGAACGGCGCGGCGTATATTAAATTATATAAATAAATAAAATAAATAAACATTTAAATACTACATACATACACATAAATACAAATAAATACATAGAAACTTACAAACTAAAGTTATATCTATGAGACTGATGTGAGATAATGATGGTATATCAAGTTTCTGAAGATAGGTAGATTTAGCTTACCGGATGGAGACAGGGAGTTCATTCCAAAGCTTCACAGCCTGCAGGGTAAAAGAGCTCCCATAGTAACTAGATGTATGAGTAGGAGTTTTAAGCTGCAGGGTTTCAGAAGAACGTAAGCATATTTGAATATTTAAATATGCATATTTGAATACTAATATATCTACACACAGGAAAGCAAAGCGGAATATCTAGAGCTGCGTAAGCATGCGCAGCAATTCGCTGTAGACCTTCTAGACCAGTCTAGAAGCTCGCAGGAGCTGGCTATTATCCTGAACCACGACCCTGAAGAACCGGCCTTTGTGGAAGGAGAGCATATGAAGTTGGCGAGACTAGAACTGGCTATTGACTTTAAGCAAAAGAAGGTAGGAATTGCAAGATTTTTGGTTAGATTTTTTTAGATTTCCACTAAGAAAGAAAGGTAAGAACCCAACCTTAGTAGAAATCTATAGTTGTGAATATCCCTTTTTAACCCCCGAAGCAAACAGAGGTGTGTTATAAGTTCAAAGTGTGTATCTGTGTGTCTGTCTATGGCATTATAGCTCGTAAACGGATGAAATGATTTTATAATTTTATTCAGGAAACTCTATTCGCCCATTTGAACATATTTTCTTATTCATGAAGGAATGTGAGCAAATTCCACAGGTCTGATTGACTTGAAATTCGGTATCCTGTTACTTCAATGATATTGCAAGAACATTTTAACCTCAACCTGGTGCTGCAGCATCATCTGGTATCTGCAGGATACTCAACTACTCACCAAATTACAGCAGAAGCATTCTATTTTGGCTATTTGGAATGGTATTCATAATTATAGTTTCATTAAGATACTTATAATCGAGATTACGCCTATACTGTTATTCATCAGTTGCATCATCTTAGAAAAGGTCTACCATCCCCGAAGATACAGTTTAGAACCTATACTATTTTCTCCTTCAGTTCGTAGCACACCCCAACATCCAGCAGCTACTAGCTGCCATCTGGTACGAGGGTGTGCCAGGGTTCCGGCGCAAGACAGCTATGGAGAAGATCATGATAATCTGCCGCGTTGCCATGCTGTTCCCTCTATACTGCACGCTTTACATGGTGGCACCGAACTGCGCAACAGGGAAACTTATGCGCAAGCCATTTATGAAGTTCTTGATCCACGCGTCTAGTTATCTCTTCTTCTTGCGTGAGTACTTATTGATTAGTTTCAAGAGCTCGTTTAACTCGCTGAGTTAATCCGTTGAAGAATTCTCTTCATTATGTTTGCATCAAATCACCATTTTTTCTGGCATAAGTACATCTGTACATCAGTAGACTAAATATTAAAGAGCTCGCTTCGCTCGCAAAGTTAATGTACCAGAACTTGCTTTCTTAGTTACGCTTCCAGTTGCCTCTGAATCTTGCGTGTTCCAACACCCAGCATAGGTAGGTACTACAAATATTGTAGGAGCTCTCTTAGCTCGCTACTTTTGTCAGTGGCAGAATTTGCTTCATTAATACATCAATCACCTATTCATCTACCCATGCATGTACATCTTTATATATATATATATAAATCTTCTGTGCGTGTGTTTGTAATTAAACTCCTCCTAAACGGCTGGACCAATTTTAAATATTTTTTTGTGTGTTCAAGTGGATTCGAGAATGGTTTAGATTCAGATGACAGATAGATTTTTTTTTCTTTTTAAAACGCGCGGACGAAGACGCGAACGGGACAGCTAATATACTTATTATATTAAAAATAAAAACGTTTCAAAAACTAAAAGTAAAAGCGACTTTATTGAAAGCAATTTGAGTCTATAAAAATACAAACAAATTGAGAACTTCCTTTTTTAACTGAATTAAAAAAGGGGAAGGATCTCAAAAGTTTTTTTTTAAATATTTGTTACCTCATTACTCCGTCATTTATGAAGTGGGCTTTGTATCTGTATCTTGCGTGTATCTTGGTATATGTACTACAGATATTGTAGGAGCTCGCTTAGCTCTCTAAGTTAGTTTATTAGTTAATAGCCGACCTCGTTTTGCTTACATTATTGTCATAATGTTCATTACATTGTTTTTTGAAGTGAAAACTTCTTTTAGCGCGGTACGCATATTTTTAGATGAGTTAAAACTGGAATCGCGACACCGTTACCGAGACGCAGCCGGCTGCCGCGCTCGCCCCATTTGATTATAAACCTTAATTCACATGTTTACAGTCTACTTTTATATGGAGAAGTTTACTGATTTAGGTTCTTTGATATATTACCTGCACTCTGAACAAAAAATATTGCATCATCTGTGTTCGTTCAGTATTTGATTGGCAGTCGCCATAATTACTAATTTTGAAGTGATTTATTACTAAACTCTAACGCGCCAAAATAAGTTTTCACTTCTGTCGGCACTACACGATGGCACGACATCTATCACTAAATAAATGCTTATTGGTGATAAATTCTTAGTATCTTTGTTCTTTTGAGAATAAACTCTTTAAACCGAATTCACACAACACCATCAGGGTCCAAAGTAAGCATAGCTTGTACAATGGTATCAGATGATTGATATAATAATTGGGTATATATTTTTAAATACATACAAAAACAGAAGGCAGAGCTAGAGAGCAGAGAGGTCAGTCAAAAACCTAAACTACAGGTACATGCTCTCTTGGCTCCATAAGAACAAAATCAAACATCATTCAGTATCAATTATTTATTAAATCTTGATTTAAAAGTAGCTTTATCAACTTGAACTAAGAATCAGTGATAAATATTTTGAATAATATAATACTAAATTTAATTCCGTGCAAACTTCTTTCATAAAACGCACTATAGGTCTGGCGTATCACCTTTAGCATGCTTTTTTGTAGGCTCGCTCAAACTGAGGAAACTATGTTTTCTGTTTGGCCTGGTGCTACCATTGTTAATAATGATAGCTATAAATGCATTGTAGTGATGCAAGAAATGCTCTACATTGTTAAACACTTGACTATTATCTATCACGAACTTTTCAAAAAGCGCTGGAGCATATTGTAGATCGTCCAAGTCTAGGCTACTCGTAGTTAGAACTGCGACAACACATGATAGAATCATCAGTAAACAAAAGGGATTATTCATGTTGAAATTGAATACACGATTGTCTAAGAATACCTGACTGTGGGAAATTCAAAACAGTTAAAATTTCCGACTAGAAATCAAGAAAACACACTGTTAATGGAAACCTTATTGGCAATTAATGTTACCAATTAAAAACTGATTGCAACATTATTCAAAGACTTTTTATTGTGAATGGCAAAGTTTACTTTTCTATACTTCTATCAGGGTTACTCTACGATGGTGAATTAAAAGACTTTGAATCTTATAAAGATATATGTAAATGTCATTTACAATCTATCTCTTTACCAAACTTCATCAAATAGATAATTGATTCAGGCGTGACTTTGCGGAAATCCATTACAAAATATACTTGTTTGTTACAAACTGAACTGTTTTCAGTTTCTATCCAGCGTTCGGCGAAACAACATCTTTTTTTAATAGTTTTTTTCTAACGCTTTGCATGGCTTTTCAAATGAAAATATTTCATCTCATTTAGGATACTCACACGATCTTCGATGTGGTTGCAATGTATGTGAGGAAGACCTTGACCTTGAATCGTTTGGGACGCGTGGAGATATAATATCCGTGGTGCTGGCAAGCTCGCCACGATACCATAGGCTCGCTAAATTAGAGCGGCTAACCCAGATCTTGGCACCTGCCGTTTACAACCGTCTGCCGGAGCATATTGTACAAGCACCCAGCCTAAAATCTTTCAACAGTAAACTTAAATCATAGGTTAATAAACAATTTTACTTAATTTTGACATTATTTACATTTTAGAAATAATATGTAATTAATGAATTATTATAACATGGGTTACATTGCATAATTATTATTAAATATTTTTTAATAAATCCATAACTCCATCCATCCATTCAGTAAATTGCCAATTTACCAATAAATTGATTATTCACATAATTTATATATTTATTAATTATTTAAACAAAATAAATAAAAATGAACACGTGGGCTACTTTTGAGGATGTAATAAACGCAACCTTGCGTGTAATAGTGTGTAATATTGATGTTATTTCTATTACTCTCCTAGTGATTCTGATCCTGGTATCACAAAGAGCGGAGGTGCAAGCCATCCAGCTGTTTGGTCCTCAGTGGATGGTGGATGCACTGGAGAAAGAACTCCTCAAGCAAAGAGGCAATGGTCCCACATATCTGGAGCTGGTGGTCGTCGTCTATGTTATGGGTGAGAGTCTTGTCACGCATGGTTATCCAACGAGGTACCGTTGCCAGCCTTTTGGGAACTTTAACTGCTGTAATTGCTGCTATTATCTATCTAATACGAGCAATTTTTGTATATATTTATTTATAATCTGAATCTCGGAAACGGCTCCAACGATTTTCATAAAATTTAGTATGCAGGGGGTTTCGGGGCGATAAATCGAAACAGCTAGGTTTCATTTTTTTAGAAAACGTTGTTTTATCCATGTTTTTTACCGACCAACGTTCGGTCATCTAGGTACTGGAACTACTGGAATTTCAATAGTAAAACATTCATAGCAACAAATTTTATATGATTTTATCGATGTATTGGTAGGTATTACAGAAGGTTGGTGTTGTTTGTAACAGTCTTATGAATAGAAACTAAATGTACGTAACAACAAATTCAAACTGTCCATAGACAAACTGGCTCTTGTTGCAATCAAACTATTGATTGAAACAATTATTATACGTAATACCTAACAAATCTCTGTTTTCGAATTAAATATAAATAAATCAATATTGGTGGACTATCTTCAGCCTCAAACTCAACATAGCTTGTATAATGGTGACCAGATGATATATAGAATACTTATATATTTTTAAATACATACTATATACCTTATACTTTATAACACACAGACACAGAACCCCTATATTCACCACACAAATGTTTATCCTTTCACCACACAAATGTTTATTCTGGGAGGTAATCGAACCCTCAACCTACAGCGCAAAAGGCAGAACTACTACCAACTAAGCTGGCAGGCCAGTCATTCATTGTCTAATTAGGTACGACTTAAAAAAGAGTTCGTAGGTTTTAATGATTTTTTAAAACGTTCATAAATTATGCCATGTAATCCCCGAGTTCGGTAGACATCTCCTCAGGTCTTTATTTAATTAGATCTTTCAGGATGTCTGAAGGAGATAGTCAGAGGCATGACAACCAAATTAGAGCCCGGCATTTGGAGTTAAAACGACATGAATCATGCTAAAAACTAAAATGTGTTTATCAAATGAGAGCTCTTGATCTTGAGAGCACTGACGGTCTAGTAGCAGTGGGGCCGTCTTCCGATCCTAACGGTCGACAACGAGTTTCTTGAAAGTTCTTCTCGGGCTTGGGTTAGAAGGAATTGGCACCTAAATTCACCTAGTATGTAGACATTTCAAACGGATCTTTGTGATTGTATTGAATATAATTACGTTTTAATAAAAAGACACCTGACTTCATGTTTAAAAAAGCAAAATATCAAAATTTCATTTCATCCAAGTGAATGACATATTTTTTCAGTTTTTTTGATTTAAAAACCTAACTACTGAACCGATTTTTATGAAATTTATATGGGATCAATCGGGAAGTGGTTATCCGTGGTGGTTCCGGATTAGAATAGGACCCCTCCTTTTCCTTCCGTGGATGTCGTAAAAGGCGACTAAGGGCACACACACCGGGGGATTGGGCAGCAGCACCCCCCGAGTACTTAACACTAAATCTGCGGTCACCAATCCGCCTGCCAAGCGTGGTGTTGGTAAAACCCCCCAATAAATGATAGACATAATCAGAAGACGGCGCCCAGTTCCCGGCAGTTCCGCTATTCCTGGCATAGGTGGCGGCCACGGTAACGGCGGAACAGGGGGTGCGAAGAATCTCCGGCAGAGGTCCAGCTACCAATCCCAACGACCCCTGGCCCTGGCAACATACAACGCACGCACACTGAGGACCGACTAGAAGTTGATTGAGCTGGAAGAAGTAGTAAATAAGTTGCACTGGGATATTATAGGGTTATCAGAAGTCCGAAGAGAGGGAGAGGACACGATAATCCTAAATTCCGGCAACTTATTCTACTACCGGGAGGGCGATCAACTTTCTCAGCACGGTGTCGGATTTCTCGTCCACAAATCCCTCGTTAACATCATTGTAAAGATCGAAAGCGTATCGAGCAGGGTGGTATACCTTATACTCAGAATAACCAAACGGCATTCGCTTGAGGTCATACAGGTGTACGCTATGTATGATGACATTTCAAATGCCATGCAAGCCTCGAAAACACACTTTACGGTTGTGATGGGGGACTTCAACATGCGGCTAGGTGTGAGGAATGGCGATAATAATAATAATAATAATAATAATAATACCGGAAATTTCACACAGCATCATCTGGCCCCAAAGTAAGCAGAGCTTGTGTTATGGGTACCACATGACTGATATACTACTTATATACTTTTTTTTTTTAAATACATACATATTATACATAGAAACACCCAGACCCGAGACAAATACTTGCAGATCATACAAACATTTGTCCCGCGGCGGGAATCGAACCCGCAACCTTTTGCGTCTCAGCCGGACCTAAGCCCACTGCGCCACAGAGGTCGATGAACTGAGAGTGAGGCAATTTGGATTTGGACAGCGGAACCAACGGGGTCAGCGATTGGCCGACTTCATGGAAAAAGAGGGACTCTTTATGATGAACTCCTTTTTCAAGAAGCGGTCGTCCAGGAAATGGACGTGGCTTCACCCCGGTGGACACAAACGCGAGATAGATGTCATCATGACTACAAAAAAGCAAATATTTAATGATGTCTCACTGATCAACAGGGTCAAAACCGGCAGTGATCACCGAATGGTTAGAGGCTCGTTAAATCTTAACGTAAAGCTAGAAAAGTCCCGTCTGATGAAATCTACTCTTTGCCCAAGTCCTGCCCAAACCCAAAACCCCGAGAGCTTTCAGTTGGAACTCCAAGATCGCTTCCAATGCCTCGCCGAATGCGGATCCGTGGATGAAATAAATGACGGGCTAGTGAAAATTGTCCATGCCGTTGGGTCAAAGTTCTGTAAAACCCAGCGCAAAGGTAGAACCCAAAAACTCTCTGAGCACACTCTAAAACTCATGGCAGAACGTAGCGAAATGAAACTGCAGTTTTTAGTGGACAGGTCGAAATACAGCACTCTCAATAAACAGATCTCTAAGTCTATGCGACGCGATTTACGTCTCTTTAATACTTATAGTATAAAGAACGCAATAGAGCGCAACCAAGGCTCCAAAGCGTTCGCGAGAGATCTGTCTATTGGGCAAAGCCTGTTGACGAAGCTGAAGACCGACAGTGGCAGTGTCGTTTCCTCGAAGTCAGAAGTTTTACGAGAGCTCGAGAAGTTCTACGGACAACTGTACACCTCATCGCAAAGTCCTACTACAAGCACGACTAGCGATGCAAGAGCCCGCCTAACTCGACACTACACTGAAGACATTCCGGACGTCAGCCTATACGAGATCCGAACGGCTCTCAAGCAGCTTAAGAACAACAAGGCACCGGAGGAAGACGGACTAACGACAGAGCTTCTGAGAGCGGGTGGAACACCGGTACTTAAGGTCCTCCAGAAGCTGTTAAACTCCGTCATCCTCGAGGGAACTACGCCAGAGGCGTGGAACGGGAGCGTGGTGGTACTGTTCTTTAAGAAAGGGGATAACGCCCTCTTAAAGAATTACAGACTATCTCGCTGTTGAGCCATGTCTATAAGCTGTTTTCAAAAGTAGTTACTAATCGTCTTGCTCGTAGGTTTGACGACTTCTAGCCTCCCGAACAAGCCGGGTTCCGAAAAGGCTTTAACACCATAGACCACATCCATACGCTCCGGCAGGTTATACAGAAAACCGAAGAGTATAACCAGCCACTTTGTTTAGCGTTTGTGGACTATGAGAAAGCCTTTGATTCTGTCGAAACCTGGGCAGTGTTGCAGTCACTCCAGCGGTGCCAAATCGACTATCGGTATATCGAAGTGTTGAAATGTCTGTACAGTAACGCCACCATGTCTATTCGACTCCAGGACCAGAGCACGAATCCAATCCCATTGCATAAAAAGGTGAGACAGGGAGATGTTATTTCTCCGAACTGTTCACCTCTGCATTGGAGGATGTTTTCAAGCTCTTGTACTGGCATAGACGTGGTATCAACATCAATGGCGAACGCCTCACTCACCTTCGATTTGCCGACGATATTGTCCTCATGGCAGAATCGCTGGAAGACCTAGGCACAATGCTCAGCGACCTCAATATCGTCTCCCAACAGGTGGGTCTTAAAATGAACATGAGCAAGACAAAAATCATGTCAAATGCTCATGTTGCACCCGTACCGGTACATGTTGGGAGCGATATAATCGAAATTGTAGACCATTATGTCTATTTGGGTCAGACGATTCAACTAGGCAAGTCCAACTTCGACAAAGAGGTAAGCCGACGAATCCAACTCGGATGGGCAGCGTTCGGGAAATTAAGGCACATCTACTCGTCATAGATACCGCAGATCCTCAAGACGAAAATCTACAATCAGTGCGTGTTGCCAGTGATGACATATGGAACTGAGACTTGGTCCCTGACTATTGGCCTCATACACAAGCTCAGAGTCGCGCAACGTGCAATGGAGAGAGCTATGTTGGGTGTTTCACTACGTAATAAAATCCGCAACGAGGAAATCCGTAGAAGAACCAAAGTCACTGACGTAGCGCTCAAAATTTGCAAGTTGAAGTGGCAATGGGCAGGCCATATAGCTCGCAGAACTGATAACCGCTGGGGAGTAAATGTTCTCGAATGGCGACCAAGGATAGGAAAACGAAGCGTAGGACGACCCCCCACCCGATGGACTGACGACATTGTAAAGATCGCAGAAAGTCAGTGGATGGAGAGGGCTCAAAATCGTTCTTCCTAGAAATCTATTGAGGAGGCCTATGTCTAGCAGTGGACTTCATAAAGGCTGTGATGATGATGAATCGGGAAATATAATCCTTTCAAATATTTTTTTTTATTTGAAAGGATATACTTCCCGATTTTTACAGATTTACATTACAGATTTTTTCAAATTCAAAGGTAACAAAGACAAATTGAGAACCTCATCCTTTTTTGAAATTGGTTGAAAATATCTTTTGGCTTTGAGTTTGAAAGCCGTGGGTTTGAATCCGGTCGTGCCCTAAAATATTTTTCTGTTCGAAAACTGTATATTCGCTATACTAGTACTCTCGAACGTTGAAGGAAACATTGTGAGGAAACAGCATGTTGAAGACATGAAAATCGAAGACATGTGCCAAGTGCACGGAGCTTCTGAGGGATACTTTAATCCTTTCACCACACTGGTTCGAAATGACTAGTGACACCATATGTAGAATCTTTTATCATTGACAGGTAGGATATCGTAGTGAACTTGCGGGCTGTAGATAGCTGAGACTAACGCAGCATCGATATAAATGGTACTGTTACGAGCCGGGTACTGATAATTCAATAACCACTCTGTTTTACCAAATAATAACTTTAGTTTTAATGTTACCACACACAGAACTTAATCCACTGATTGTACTAGTAAAATTCCTAAGAAAACACAATAAAAGTCACATCACTACAACATAACTGATAACACTTCGAAACTATCGCAATTGTATCACTTGTTAAGCCGAGAATAGACTGACTATATCCACACATTACCGCCGCTTTTATATGAGCGGCAAGTGCGTCGCGCCTAGACGCTACTCGAACGTTCGAGAACGAACCGGAACGCGCTAATATGTTCGCTTGTAAGAGAAATATATATCCATCTCGTTCGCTCTTATACTTAATATTCGCATACTGTGTAGTGTATCTACTCGATACTAGATGGCGCTGTGCTGATTGTTTATTGCGTCTGCCCGCCAACAAATGGAGCTATGTAGCGGGTGCAATAATACCAAGAAAGGGAAGACTACTTAGTAGTAGGTGAAATCGGGCTATGGGGCATGATGATGATATAAGTCATTTAATCTAGTGGTATTTGTTTTTAAATAAGAGGGTCAGTTGGTGTTGTTTAAAAATGAGTTTTAGTCTTAGTAGTCCATGTTATTATGGCCAAAGGCGCAATTGGTGCTTTTAGTCTCATTTGCCCCATGAATTGTAATGCAAATGGGACAAAAGAGAATAATAACAATAATATTGCCGGACATTTCATACAGCATCATCTGGCACTAAAGTAAGCAAAGCTTTTTTTTGTAAATACACACATATTATACATAGAAACACCCAGGCCAGACAAATACTAGCAGATCATACAAACATTTGTGTCGCGGCGGGAATCGAATCTGCAACCTTCTGCGTCTCAGCCGGACTTTAATCCACTGCGCCATTGAATGATCGGACATTAATACTTCCACAGGTTTTATTTGGGAAGAGACACAGGAAATATACATCGAAGGTATCAGATCCTATCTACGCAACATGTGGAATTTCATCGACTTCTCGCGCAACTCTCTTTACGCGATGGTTGTGCTGCTTCGGTTCGCTGCTTATCTGCAGCAAGCCGCGCAGATCAAACGCGATCCGCAGACCAAGTTCATACCGAGAGAGCAGTGGGATGCTTTCGACCCTCAGCTAATTGCTGAAGGGTTGTTCGCTGCGGCTAACATCTTTAGGTAAGTTAATCGCTATGTCCGTGCTATTGAAAATACTTTTACAGTAGCTTGCTACGCTTACTCAATTACTGTTCAAAGACTTATTAAAGTAAAATTGTATTTATTTCGTGTCTGAAACCTTAATTGCATTTTAAAAACTAAAAAGAAAATCGACTTCATTGAATTAAATTTAAACTAATAAAAATAAAACCGAATTGAGAACCTCCTTCTTTTTTGAAATCGGTTAAAAAAGTTTCATTTTACGCTTTTTAGAACTTTTATCATTTTTCGAAATTCGTTAACACCACTGGAAAGTCAGAGGAAAGCAAAATACGAAATTTCGTTTACTTGGATGACATAGGTACTTTTTCCAGTTATTTTGATTTTGAACCGATTTTGATGAAATTTCTATGGGACCAATTGGCAAGTACTTATATCCTTTACATTAATCAAATCAGAAAAATACACAACTGAATTGAGAACCTCTTTCTTTTTTTGAAGTCGGTTAAAAATCAATAACCAACTTTTTTATTTATTCCCGACATTTTGGTTATGTTGCAATAACCGCAGGATGCCTAGGGAGTTGCCACCGATGGGGCCCGCGTCAAGCTTATTGCAACATTATTAATAATATTTTAAAACTAATTTATAATTAACTAAGACATAAATTCAGTCACGACTCAGCTACGCTGTATTAAGCTGCTGCAACGTTTGTCTTTCGTTGGCATTAGTTGTATTTAGTATTTACACATAAAAACATGAGCCTTACTTTGCCACACTTGAACTAAGGCGTAAGTTACAACTAGCTTATCACTACTGTCTTATTCTCCGTGGCAAAATCAATAATCCGACTATACTGAGCATGATGCCACATTGTGCTCCCGACAACTACGTGCGTTGTGGCGAACAACGCACCAACCCTGAGGGCGCTTATTTTACTTAATGCACGAGGTTCAACATATTTTCTGCTATATTTATATTTTTCTGCTATTTTCAACTCCTTGAGAATGTATTTAATGACTATATTATTGATAGCAATGCATGGCCTCATGTCGCTCTGTCCTCAGACAGTTAGGTAACCGACACATTTGTAATGTATAAACAGCTCTCTTGTATTCGTCTTTCGTAGTTAAGGTAGTTATAAGATGCAAAAAAGCGATAGGACCAGGACGAGTTTCTTTCCAGTTCTTCTCGGGCTTGGGTTGGGATGAATTGGCACCTAAATTCGCCTACCTAGTATGTAAGACGTTTTAAAGTGATCATTGTGATTGTATTGAATAAAGTATCTTTTGGCTTTGACTTTGACTTTGTATTTAAGTTAATTTAAGATAGAGCGCTTTGGTTTTTACTGTAAGCTTTCTATAATTACTGTATTATATAAATAAATAAATCACACTGGATCATCATCAATCTCTTTATCGTAGATAAAGTAAATAAGATGGATTATAAAAAAAGAGCGCTAGGTCGAAGATGAGTTTTTTGATTCTCCAACTTGGCTTAGAAGGAATAGGCACCTAAATTCACCGCATATAAGTCGATGCATAGTGGTTCTTGTGTACTGAATACAACTGAATTGAATGTTGACGATCTGTTTATTTAACCAACAGTGCGTTAAAGCTGGTACATCTGTTCTCCATCAACCCTCACCTGGGACCGCTGCAGATCTCGCTAGGACGGATGGTCATCGATATTGTCAAGTTCTTCTTTATCTACAGCTTGGTTCTGTTTGCTTTCGCTTGCGGTAAGTTTGTCATTTGTTCATTGCTGTTGTACATAGCATAATTTACGCCTGTTTCTCAAAGGTCCCAAGCGACGTGTTAGATTTGTCGATTGGCAAATTTAAAAATATAATAAAACAGAACAGAAACGGATTTTTCTTGAACTGGGGTTACGAGGATCCGGCACCTAGATTCAAAGTGGTCCTTGTGATTTTATTGAATAAGAATGTTTTGATTTGATTTGATTTGACGGGAGTAGGCAGAGACTACGGATTTTTATGTTAAGATCCTGATATACTTCTTTTGATATGCAAATTTTGTTGTAGCAGTTATTCTTAAAACAATAAGTCAAAGAAGTTATTAAATTCCCCCCCTTACTGGTTAAACCACTGTTTGGTAACTGAAAGGTTTTCATAATAGTATTATTTATAACAATATATAAAAAGCGATGTGTGTTTCTATGTTTCCTATAGGGAAAACATATTATGTGCATTTTCGGAGTCTATAGACTCTGCTGGACCGCTGCTGGTCCGATTTCGGCGAAATTTTTATCACGGCTAGGCTTTACTAGACTATTTTTAACCTGACAACTGGACATTTTTAACCTTACCGACTTCTTAAGCCTGTGTATTGTCCGATACGTCCATGGCCAGTTCATTTTAGGATGTATTAGAAGGGTAGTCATAGACACGTGCATACATAAACCAGTTTTAACCAAGCAAAAGTGTTTGTAATGTTGGAACTGACCTGTCGATTTTAATACGGTTTGGTTTATCAACTCTTCGATTGAAACTTCATCGAAACATAGGTCTTAATCAGCTGCTCTGGTACTTCGCGGATTTGGAGAAGCGCAAATGCTACGTCCTTCCGGGCGGCCTGCCTGATTGGGAAAACGCAGGGGACTCGTGTATGAAATGGAGAAGTTTCGGGAAGTGAGTTAGGATTTTAGAGCGCTCGCTAGTTTCGTTGAAGTTTTGTATGTGTTTTTACTGTTATCGGTGTTTAGACTACTTAGAAACGTCTTTCAACTTCTGTCAAAAGTTAATCGCTTTTTAAAATAGTGCTATCTCTTTTTGTAAGATATTGACAAATAGTGACAGGGTGAATCATAAGTAGTGTTTAGGCCGTAGACAGAGAAACCAAGTTTGTTAGTTTCTCTGTCTACGGTTTAGGCAGTGTTTAAGTAGTAAGACCATTAATTTAAGATATTTTAATGTTTTTTCCACGTGCTAGTGTAGACTAGTTCTCTATTTAGATAATAGAGCTATTGCTAAGAACAAGGAATTATGTACATGTCTTGTAGTTTAGCTATTATGTTCCTATATTTTTTAGGATTTCGTACCTCAAACGGAAAAAGGAACCCCTATAGGGTCAGTCTGTCTGTATGTACTAATATCAAGACCTTTTTTTTTCAGGAATGCATAGAGGTAAGATAAGATAAGATATTTATTGATCTCAGGTAATTAGGCTTACAATGATAAAAACACTGTCATTTAAACTAGGAAATCCTGTGCTATAAATGACAGTTGCGACTCACAGTTTGACAATTTTCACCTATCTTACTGGTCGATTACAATTTCACAAAGTGAGATTTCGATTAGAATCTATGATAAAAATTAAACAAGTTAAAAACAGAAACAATATATATATATATATATATAAAAACAAATACTAAATTAACTACTTACATAATAAAACTATCAATACTAACTAATACTAAATTGTTTCTAAAATACTTAAAAATTAATATGTACGAGAGTAGCTATAACAGGTGTGTAGAGAAGGAATGTATACCGCTGTCGAGTGTTAGTGTATATATACCTATTAGTGTTCAGCAAATTGGACAAGCAATCTAAAGTAATTGCGTATATTAATACCTATCGATTTTTTTCAAATTATTATCAAATACTAAGGTCTACGTCTCTTGGAGTTGTAAAAAAATCAAGTTTCTATGTCAAAATACAGCTATTTATACCGCATATTTTAATAGTCTCCTGTAAATCAATACCTGCAGGACAATTCTCAATGACCTAGATGAATTAAATTAATCCAGAAGCCTTGCTTCTGGCTGTGAGACCTTGGTCTCACTGCACAAAAAAAGAAAAGACGTAAATTTTTAGTTATTCACATTCATTTGCTATTACGGACGTATATCGATTTATGGGAACATTTTTACAAAATTAAAGTACAAAATTATGTTTGTCCAAGCCGACATATCTCGGCTTGGACTTATCTTCGTTCGAACAATGTACGATGCAATAATGTCTTTGAATTATACTAGTAATTTTATCGATGGAAAAGAACCCTGATGGTAAAAAAAGTAGGTACATAGGTAGGATCTTACACATGGCCGTTTTATTTTTATTTTCTTACCTACATCGTCTTACTGAATTTACGCTAAACATAATTTGAAGGGTTAGGTAACGTCACGAAACATAAAATTTTGGTAAAGCAGCAAAAGTACAAGTGTGAGCCCACTCATTCAGTATCAAGGAGGAATGTCGAATGTATAAATAAAAAAAACGTTTGCGTCTCGGGATGCCCGACAGAAGTGATAACTTAAACTAATATAACTAGCGCTGTGGATTAGAGTGAGAGAGGAGGAGCCTGCCTACCGCTATAGTAGGAAGGCGGGCTTACGTAAAGCGTTACGTAACGAAGCGGTTTACCCTCCTATAAGAGGTTATCACTTCAAAATAAATAAACATTGATGGAAAATGCACATATCAATATCTACCATACTAAGCATAGCTTGTATTATGGTGATCAGATGACTCATATATTTTTAAATATATACTTATGATACTTATATCACCCAGGCACAAAACGAACACACAAGTGTTTGTCCTGGGAGGGAATCGAACTGAGCTGACAGACCTGTTTAACTGAAGATCAAATGGTTCCGCATAATGGCAGTTGCTATATAGTGCACTGTACAGTGTAGAGTCCACAAAGTTTATACCTACTTACTATATTGTATGGCTGTCATAGAATTTCGCGTGCATTCGCAATCGCTTCCTTATTTCGGTAGATATTCTGTCCTTGAATACTTCCTGACTGTTGAAAATAACGATCTTTGTAACGTTCTTTAGGGCCGGGGTAGATCACATTCGCTGTGTTGGTGCACAGCTTAGGAAAGAGGGTGTGGTAATTTGTACGCATTAACGTAGGTAGTAGGTATGCATTTACGTAAATGACCGGACTAAAAATAATGGACGTGTCTTCGCGAAATAACCACCAAATATAGAAAATGAATCGTGTTTTTTTATGAAACCTATAATAAGCAATATCAAAGATCAAGCAATCATGCTTACGACGAAATCAACGAGCATGGTCCGAGAATTTCTCCTTTTCACAACAGGACAAGCAGACGTACCGCTCAATACCATCCATACCTTGTCAATCTACCACCCTTACGAACAAAGCGCTTTGCTTCCACATTTATAATGCGTACAGCCAATGGTTGGATTATTTTACCGTCGTGCGTGCCCCATCCTCGGCAACATCGTCGCTTAATATCAGGCGAGATCGAGGTCAAAAGCAGGTTTAACGATTTAAAAAAAAATTAGGACTTCTCTTCATTGTTTGGTCGTCTTGCAAACATTGCGCTCTTATATTATGGATTTTTTTCGAGTTACTTCCGGTTTTATTAGTAATTTCTTTTTTGTGCTTTATTGACTCGAGTGTGAATTGAAACAAAAGCTTTTTGTTTCTTTGGAGCATAAATAATCCGTGATTATTTTATATGAAAGGCACCATTTTATATATAATAACAAATGACGAACCACAAGATACGACTTTGTGACATACCATAAACAATTGACGCTGGCAATTGACATTAAAACAATTGACATTATTATGACACATGTCATAAACGAACAAGAAGTCTTAGTCAATAATTACGTTTTAAAAACTAAAAAGAAAACCGACTTCATTGAATGAAATTTGAGCCTATGATACATTTTTAGTGGAAATAGATGTATTTTGTATATATATAATATGGGTAGGCCAATCGGAGTAAACGATTTTATCATCGATGTTTACAATTTTTAGATTTTTGTTGATTTCTCAGCTTTAAGAGGATAAAATGTAAATGGGACCACCTGGGAAGTATACCCTTTCAAAAAAGAATTTTTCAAACTGGTTCAGGCTTTTTCGAGTAATCGGTGAACACACATAATTAAAAAAAAACCGACGAATTGAGAACCTCCTCCTTTTTGATAAAGTCGGTTAAAAACAATCCGAGACACTTCAGATCTTTAGTTATTTATTTCTTTGAGACATGACATTCTGATAGTCTTGCCCATACATTATATTTCGCACATGCTCACGCTTTGCAAGTTAGATAGTATTCCAGACGTGACAGATTGCAAGCCCATTGCCACTAATTTTATTGTAAAATTAGTCAAACAAAAGTACGTGACTAAAACAAACCCAGTATCGTGCGCGCATTCGGTATGTATAGGCCTTTATATCCCGTGATAAACATCGTGAACCTACCAACCTACTTCATTTTACTTTATGCCTTCCTCCTTGGCCGTTGCCATAGACACGCTATAAAGCTTTGTCAATTCGCTGCCAGTTCCTGCTCAGTCGACATCCAATCGACATCTATACACAATTCGACAGTCTGTCATATAATTTTTTTTTTATAAATCTGTGAGTTTACAGCTTAAATACTACAAAAATGGGCGAAGCTCAGTTCGGAGTCCGCAACGTCATCGGTGCTCCGATAGCTACCACTAGGCTATCGGAGCAAGCCATAATATGCCTACCTCCGAGAACAGCCAAGTTCACGCTATCAGAATGGAAGATGAGCAACGATCAGCGCTGCAGAAACACCGAAGATCAGCAGCAACTCGCAGACAGAATTTTGGCAGAAAGCGAGAGAGTAAGAGAGGAAACGACCGAACGCGCCGAGATCATGAAAGCCACGTCTGACAGGCGTATCGAAGAACGCTTAGGTGATATCGAGTTCAATAAAAAGGAACTTCAGCTGCAAAGAAAAGAAATATGTCTCGAACTCGAGGCTCTCGGCCTCTACAAGACTAGACTTCTTGACTGTCTGGCATCGTTGCAATCGAATGCTCTGACAATATGTCGCAAGTGCCTTATGCTGCGAGATGGAAGGGTTGGTATCGATCTAGTCGTAGACGACGTGGAACGCGCTCTGCAGCAAGAAATTACTACCATACTTGGCGGGCAGAGTTTAATAAAACGTGTCCTGGAACAGCTGAACGAGCAGATGAGACGTCTGCGTGCTACCCGCCATCTACTCGATCGGGATTTACAGAACAAGCAGGGCGCAATCGACTTGGATAAAGGCTCCCTATCTTTGAAACCGACAGACCTGTGTCTTTCTGTCTACGAAGGATATGCAAACCTGGATCCAGCTCGAATATCAGCTGAAGAATGCAACGCTTACTCTGGCCAAAATATTCAGATGGCTGCAAGGGAAGTCACCAGCGCTAGGCCAATCCGCATGTTCGTCGACACGCTTCTAAAACAAGTCATCAACGACCTCTGGGAGGCTTACAATAAATGCAACCACGCTTTCCATGAACGAATCAAGGAGACCCATATCGCCAAAGGAAAGCTTGAAGACATGCACAAGGAAACCACGCAAAAGATATGTGATATGCAGTTCAATATACTTCAGCTGCAGAAGGCTCTGTCAGATAAAGAAGGAAATACAGCGTTGGCACATACACGACTCGGTAGACGAGCTCAAAGAGTTGGGGTAGAGTTGGTGCGTGATGCGCCAGGCCAAGCTTTGTACTACGAATGTGAAATGCTACGTCACAGCACTGAGCAGCTGCAGCAAATGCTGCAAGAGGCAACGTCATCTCTTCGCTATCTGTTGCAAACGCAGATCCAGCTGGAAGAAGATATCAACGTGAAGATGAATACGTTGAAAATTGATGAGGTGGACTGTATGACGTTGAGGGAGACTATGGATTACCATTCGTATTAACTAGTACCGCTATAAAACTGCAAATGTTTCGTCGTTGGTTGTTCTAGATACCTAGCTGTAAGCGTCCTCACCAGTGCGCTTCCATATTCATCTTTCAATTTATGTTACATCAAGCGCATGCAGTATAATTTGCCTTAAGACGCATGCAACTTATTATCTACGCCTGTGCACCACCGATGCCAGATTAGCGTGCGCTAGGTTCATTTCATTCAAGTTATGAGATGAATATATGAGAGCGCAATGGTGGCGTGGACATAGCTGTAGTTGTTCCAGTGTCGCAATTAACGTCTAGAGTATTTTAAATAGATAATGATGTCGGTAGACTTGTGTAGAATGCTTTTGTGATGTGATGCACTCTTGGCTTGTCTATTGTCTTGTGAATGCATTTTTGTTTCGTTCTGATACTATGTATGTTATTGTGCTTTTTCGAATAAATTGTTTCTTGTTATGTAGCAAAACTCCTTTTTTTGACCTATTAATTCATACCAACTTATAAAAGAGCTTAACTGACTGACTGACTGATTCATCATCGCCGAGCCGAAACCGCTGAAGCTAGAAAGCTGAAATTTGGAAGGTAGCTTTTATAGCAAAAGCCCACTAACCCACTAAGGCGGCACCACACACTTAGAAATTTGGTTTGGATACCTACAGTTGGAGCCCCCGTAATGATGATTAGGAATTTTTGCCCGCCTAAATTGTGCAACGAAACAAGATTCCAAATATAAGCTCTACATAAAAATGTTCTGATAACCACTGTAATCTCTGGATGTGCTCGAGGAGAAATCGTTTTTATTCCCAGAATTCCAATTATTAAAACGGATTATCCCTTTAACTTTAAAATAATAGAGTTTCCTGTAAAGTTGTGCTATGCGATGACCATAAATAAATCGCAAGGAAACGACCGGCGCTGACTTGAGGGGTGACTGTTTTTCGCACGGTCAATTTTACGTAGCGTATTCTAGGGTGAGTTGCGCCAGTAATCTGGTATTTTTGGCCCCGAATGGGAACACCACAAATATTGTATACAAAGAGGTGTTGGCCAAACCACCGCCAGCTCACCTTTGAGATGAATGCCGAAATTTAAATTAAATTTAAATTTCGGCATTTATTATATCATTTATCTACTGATTTTAAATAAACTACCTGTTTAATCATAATAATGCAACGACAGCATCGTCAATACAGTAATATAACCCTATCACCATTTATCACCATTATATTTCATATAAACATAATCTAAAAAATATCTATAATCTATAAAATTATTATTATTATTACTGTTAAAGTAAAAATGTCTGCTGTTATATCTTCACGTCTGAGCTGCTGAACAGATATCACTAAAATTTGGCAAGGAGATAAATTGCATTCTGGGGAAGGATTTAAGCTACGATTCCTATAAAAAAAATGTTCCATAATTTTTCGTGATTTAGGTTACAATCCTATTATTCTCACTCACTACCGCAAATTGGTTAATGTGTTGTTTAAATATCCATCTTTATTCAATGACATAAGGATAACATGGGCAGACCATACATAGATCATTCTGTGATTATAAGGTCTCACCTCATAAGACCTTCTTTTCTAATAATGTCGAAATCTGCAAAGATATCATCACAGTACTGTCAGTGATGGAACTGGCAGGTTTCGATGAGTGCTTACCCACCGTCCACCTCCCTGAGACCATCTGGGTGAACCGTTAAAAGTTTTTTTTACAACGGCTCACCTTTGTTCACCTGGGTGATCCTTGGGAAATATTTAGTTTCCACTGTCCACCGTTATCAAAACTCTTCAGTTTTGAAGTGCATAGAGATTATTTAGGTTACAGGTTAGCAACTGGACAGAGATATGTATCTAGACAGACGAACTATATTCTTCTGGCGCTTTGCCGCGGCGCTTTGCTCGCTCGACTAACGTAATTAACTGGTTTCGATCTGATTAACTGCTGAGGTCACCAATATAAAGTTAGGCGCGTTAAAGTTTAATCTGAGAGGTGAGTCGTAAAAAAAACATTTCATCGGTTCACCCAGATGGTCTCAGGGAGATGGACGGAAAGCACCTGTTTCGATGTTATCAGAACAGGCATAATTTACTCTATTTGAAAACTATAGGACATCAAACTGCTCTTTCATATGCTCTTTGAAGATTTCCGTAGGTATCCATTATCTACTGAAGTTTGTTGGTTATGGTAAATACGTATTTTGGGCATGTAAATATCCCTCCAATGTACCTGTCTAATTATAAGTGATGGCTGCTAGTAGTCTGGCCTACAGTTCATCTTCTTTCCTATGACACTCATCACGATGCTCTGTTTCAAAAGTGTACACCTGTTGGTGAAAAAGCCGTCTCAAATCGATGAAGTGTTCTGTGTATAATGCCACTTCTTTCTAATGCTTTTTGACTTGCTAGTGTGTTCGAAGCGTCGCAGTCTCTCTTCTGGGCTTCCTTTGGTATGGTGGGGCTGGAGAACTTCGAGCTGGCTGGCATCAAGAGCTACACTCGGTTCTGGGGTCTACTCATGTTCGGCTCTTACTCCGTCATCAACGTCATAGTGCTGCTCAATCTGCTCATCGCTATGATGTCCAATTCTTATGCTATGATCACTGTGAGTATTTTTACAACTTGCATTGTTTTAACATAGATGATTACCATTAGATGGATAAAGACTTATTTAGATTGGTGGCTAATGGCTATCGGGCAGCCTGATGAAAATACTTGCTCATATTTTTAACCGACTTCAAAAGGAGGAGGAGGTTCTCAATTCGTCGGAATCTTTTTTTTTTACTCAAAGACGCCTGAACCGATATGGAAAATTCTTTTTTGTTTCAAAGGGTACACTTCCCAGATGGTCCCATTAAAATTTTACCGCAATCGGTCGTGTGGTTTTTAAAAAACGAAGAAAAATAAAAATAAAAATATTTTTATGTTTTTTTTATATACCTACCTACCTATAAGTCGCTTTTCTTATTAGTTCTTTAAACGTAACTATTATATTGTTAACTCAGGTTTTCCTTTATTGTAAAGTTTATAAATGTTCTTATGACATTCAATGTCCTGTATTGTCCGATAAGACACCGGACTTCGTGAAATTGAACAACTCTGCTCAAAACCATACTGTAGGTATGCTAGCTAATCGTAAAACGACAAACAAAATTGTTGTCCTGGAAGCTGAATATCTCATAATTGCACAACAGTTAAAGTCCAAGAGTTACCTGTAAGTCCTGTATCTATTTTCTGCTCTTCTAAAACTTTGTTGAGCGCTTTGAATCTTGTTTCGGATCTTATTGTTTATTGTTTAAAAAAGACTGCCTAGTTTCAAACTGTATACCATAAACATCGGGTTTAAATTTGTGTTGCGCTGGGGTGTTCACAATTCACGGGATGTATATATTTCATAATAATTTGTAATGATGTCATCATTAAAATAAAGATTTAATTACTGGATACATACGACGACCTCTGTGGCGCAGTGGGCTAAGGTCCGGCTGAGACGCAGAATGTTGCGGGTTCGATTCCCACCATGAAACAAATGTTTGTATGATCTGCAAGTATGGGTCTGGGTGTTTCTATGTATAATATATGTATGTATGTATTTAAAAAAAAATACAAGAATATTAAAGTCATCAGTCATGTGGTACCCATAACACAAGCTATGCTTACTTTGGGGCCAGGCCATTATTATTATTATTATTACATACTCAAAAAATATGTGTAACCATCATCTAATTTCATATATTTTTCGCTTTTTTAGTACAACGGTAACCCTGATTTTAAGGTTTTAACCGTACTAGTGGTCGTCCATTGGTCGAAATTCGGCCATAATTAAATTAAATTATTGTTTTTTATGCATAATAAAAAAAAAACATTCTGTACTCCTTCTCTATATAAACTTAAGTGTGCGAAATTTCATACTCCTCCGGCCGCGCAATTTTCGTAAAAAGGGGTACAAAGTTTTTTTCACGTATTAATATATCTTATATCTTGGTGCAGCCGACTGTACCTCCGTTTCTTCAAAAGTTCGTAAAGATAATCCATCGATGTTGCACCGTATAACTCCGGGGTTTTTTCTATACATTGGTTGTGTTCTTTGTATAATGTTGCTTTATTCAATTAGTGTACAATAATCCATTTAACTTCCTACATTCGGTAATTCCAATTTAATTCAGTACACTTTTAGGAGTTTAGAAACGGTGAACTAGTTTCTAGCTCGATGTGCTAATCTAAGAAGCGTTACCATTAACGACAAAGTAATTCAATTCTGGGAATGAATCACCTTATTAAAGTAAAGTAGGGTTGGTGCTGTCGCTTTCTTACGTCATATTGTCATATTATGAATTTCTAATTGCACCAAAATATAAGGTCGTTAAACTTGATGGGTGTCATCGATCAAAACGACATTGAAAAGTTCACGATCGACTTTTATCAATACCATCGCTCGATGTACATAGATCTGGACAGCAGTAAGTGATCCTTTTATGTGTTACTAACCAGGAACATTCAGACGTAGAATGGAAGTTCGCCCGCACTCGTCTATGGATGAGCTACTTTGAAGAGAGTGCGACACTGCCACCCCCTTTTAATATCCTGCCTACCCCTAAACTGCTACTCAAGATGATGGGAGCTAGGAAGAAGGATAAGCAGAGGAAAGAGAAGACCAAGGTAAGATATCGTCTTCCTTTCACAGTCTTACCAGTTTAGATGAGCTGATGATTTTTATGTCAAAACTATATTATTAACATCGGAACAAAATAATAGAGACCCACATATTCGTTCTTGAATATGCCAGTTTCCTCACAATGATTTTCTTAATTTTTGGAACTGATCTCTTCTCTTGGTTTTTGGATCGGCAAACTGACGTTGCTAGCCTTGAACCCGTCTCCAACTAGATTTATATATACTTTAACTTTTGTCTTCTTCCTGCCAATAGGAACAAAAAGAGAAAGAACTTGACGTTCGCTATACAGCAGTCATGCGGGCAGTCGTCTGGCGCTATGTCTCTGCTATGCACAGGAAGATGGATGATGAAGAAGTAACGGAAGATGACATCAACGAGCTAAAAGGCGACGTGTCAGCCCTGAGATACGAACTGCTGGAGGTGTTTGAGAAGAATGGCATGGATGTGTCCTTTACTGATAGGAAAGAGAAGAGTAAGTTCTTCAATCCTTTTGTTCTTTAGCAAGTTTGTTCTTTAGATTTATTAAAATCCATGGATTTATTAGTAACTCGAGTTTATTTTTTGCTTACTAGTGGTCCTTGGCAAACGCATGAAGGTCTGGGAGCGTCGCCTTATGAAGGACTTCCAAGTAGCTCCGGTGGCATTGGAAGACGAGGAGAAGAAAGATGAAGATGGGCTGTCGCGGTTCAGGAGGATTGCCAAGATGGCTGTGGCTTCCACCACCAACGCCAAGTGGGATCAAACGCTGCAAGCCACTGGGGTTTCGTAAGTCCATATATCTGTTTGTAATTAGAGTTGTAGAAGTTGTAGTACTTCGTCGGCAATTACGAGTTAAGTTTGATGTTACAAGTTTCTTAAAAAGAAGCAACTATAGAACAGTACCTAAGCAGTAATGTATTGGTACAGAGTGTCGAGGACCGCCCGTTCACTATATTTACGTTACCTATAGGTCCCAGATCGGTCGCTGTCGCAGTCGCGTATCGTTTAAAAACCAGCAGAATCTCCAACGTGCTATGGAAGAAGCCAGAAAACTGGTGCTACGATCACCCTTGCCAGGTAAGAGCCTTGACTACCCTAGAGTAGGCTCCAGTCAGGGTTATATCTAACGAAAAAATCCACTGTCTTATCGCGATTAAAGGTGATTGGGTATTAACCCTTGGTCTTAACCCACCACACTAACCTTTTTTTACGACATGGAACTTTTATGTTATTTGAAGTCTCTCATGACTTATGCTTCATCGTTTGAGGTTTATGACATGTATTTTTTAAGCTCACGATGAGAATACAATAATAAGATATGAGATATGAAAGTAACAAGACGTTTTGCCTCTCTAGTTGCAAGGCCAGTAATGCCAATGCGCTCTGGTACAGAAAAGTTAAGATCAGCATGTCAAGGCATTCGATTTTATTATAATAAATAGCAGGACCCTACAACTATTTAATGTAAACTCAGTTTGATCACGTGGTGTTTTGTTTAAAAAAGGTTCTCGAGTGGCGTCGCCTATAGAAATGCCGGTAAGCCCAGGACACACACTCCTGGAGCTGATCAAGGACTTCTCCGCTGAAACTGAAGAGGCGTACGCTCCGACGCCTATACCGAAGTCTCCTTGGAAACCACCAGGTTTGCTTACACTATTAGAACAGTCAAAAATCTCCGAATGACAACTTAAATCATAAATTCCATTAACCTTATCAATTTGTTATCAAACGCCCTCGACTGCATTTGCGTTTTTTTACTTTAACACTCAAAATTGATATATGATAATTGATGTATGTATTAAGTGTTGAATTCTGGAAATTACCCATAGTGCCAAAACCTAAACCCTAAGAGGATGATAAATATACCACACATAATAATTAACTAGATAATTTAGTCTAGTCCATAAGCTTTATTGTACCAGAACACAAATTTTGAATAAAACATTTTATCTCTAAAAAAATAAACGGAGGCGGGCTATGTCTTTCCTAATTTCTGCAAATATCATCGTTTCCTAATTTAAAAAAAAAAACGGTTTTGATTTGATTTTGATAATGCTAATTGTCCATGCGTGTTTACGTGTAAAATACTCACTTAACTAAAATACTCGTTCTAGGCGATGGAGCTGGTGGGTCTGGTTCGCTACTGACTGCGGGAGCTACTTGCAAGCAGCCAACCACACCTGTGAAGGTGTGTCATTGCATAGTTAATATAAGATGCATGGATGAAAAAAGACATGCCGACTCGACATCATGTATTTGTATTTGATATTTACACCGTTGATTTTGTTAATAGTTTTTGTTATTCATTGTGCATGATCTGCGTATTTCTTCGTCTTTGAATGAGTCGTTGACATCCGTCATGGCTTTAGTGTGCGTGATGGAGAAATATATCTATGATGACGATGATACAATTTGGTTTATAGATGCCTTCGAAAGGACCATCCAAGCCCGGATCCCGCAGCGTCAGTCCATTGCCGAAAGCTGACAGTCCTCCAGGAAAAGATGCGGTTCAACCAGGTAAATAAAGTAATTATCTATAAAAAGGCTTAGGTACAGCTACAAGCGATTCTTGTACCGTGAGACGTGTTTATCAAAAATTAACTGTAACATAATGATATCAGTTTCAATAGTTATAATTGTTTTTACTTACGTTTGAACTCTTTTCATATGAAATTATGTTACAAACAACATCAATAAGAATATTAATATTTTATTGCCAAAAACTGTGTTACATGGTTGTAATGTATGTAAGTAAGGTGACAGTTTTACCCATTTCGGGCGTACTTATATTTTACTTATAGTGAATATTATTAGTTATTATCAGCCCACACTGTCCTACTGCTGAGCAAATGCTTCCCCCATTCTCCCCTCTCCCGCGCTAAAAAGGTCCAGTCGGCACGAAGTTTGGTGAGCTCGTTCCTCCACCTGGTTCGCGGTCTGCCGCGACGCTGTCGTACCGTATCAGGGCACCACTCCATGGTCAGTTTGGCCCACTGGTCTCCCAACATGCGGCAGACATGACCAGCCCAGTCCCATTTGAGCTTGGTGGCTTTTGTAGCTATATCGGCGATCTGTGTTCATGAGCACAGCTCGGTGTTGCGAACCCGAGCTACTCTGAGGATTCTGCGCTCCATTGCACGTTGGCAAACCTTGAGCTTATACGTTGATCAAAGATCAGGTCTGCCACACCATATGTGAGAATTCTTATAGTATTATAAGTAAAAGTATTATTTGATAAGTATAGAGTATAAAAAGTTAAAAGCGGATTTAATTTACTGATAAGTCCCAAATAAAATTACATGGCATAACAAATTATGTAAATTTGTCGCTCGATGAATTTAACCATATCATAGAATACGCTTTCTACCAACCAGTTTCTTAATGTGCTTTTAAATAAATTACCTTGAAATTCAAGCTTCTTTAATACCAATTCATGAATAGTAACTGAAAGCTGTTAGTATCAATTACCTGTTATTATAAAAAATATACGATTGCAGCACACGGGATAGTTTGAATTAAGTCCAGTAGTTCTTAATTCATAGTTCATAGTCATTTATTCATAACAGTAAAGTTACAGGTCAAACAAATCTAAACAAATCGAGACAATGGCCTCAATTCTGTTGGCACCAACATAACTAATTTTAGCTAAAATTAGGCTTTGAACTGTCAAATTAACCTTTGTTATTCTACTGCTACCAACATATACTAATTTAATTTTATCTAACTTAATTAAGCGTTCTTAATTTAGTTAGATGGTACCAACCGAATAGGTTTTACAAATGCTATGACTAACTAAATATATTTTAGACAATTCCTAATTTTAGAAATGAACCAACCGAATTGCCACTATTACGTAATTATATAATATAATAATTATTAACATTTTAAAATATTAAATGGGACAATAGACAATTAAATGGGAAAATTATTGTAATTTATATAATAAACTATATTTAATTTAATAGATACTTTTATATTTACGAGTATTGAACTATTGTGGTCTTAGCATAATTAGTATTTTTAAATATACTAATTTTAATTATGTTTGCTACTTACAAAATAATTACGTGTTTAGAGCCGAGCCCATTGAAAGCAAAACGGGTCCCTGGCGAGTCTCCGCCGAAAGTGATCAAGAGAAAACCACAGGCACCATCAGCTCAGTCTTCAGAAGAACAGGTTTGTTTGGTCTTTTTAATACCAGTTTTAACTCTGGTTTTACTCTCATTCTTGTCGCAGGGTGTAATATTATGATATCTATTTCATTTATTAGGTTGCAAGCCCGACTCCGACAAGTCCATCGCCTGAAATTACCGTGGAAGTAACCACAGACGTCAAGATTGAAACACCGCCAGTTGCTAAAATAGAAGCACCAACAGCTGCCAAAATAGAAGCACCGACTGTCGCAAAGACAGAAGGACCCACTGTCGCCAGGGCAGAAGCACCAATAGATGGTAAAGTGGCTGAAGACATCGCGGTGGCTAGACCGGTTGCTCCAGAGATCAAGCCATCCGAAGGGGCCATACCACCTCCACCGCCTGTGAAGGCTAAGGTGTGTGACTTGACTACATACTTAAACTTTTTAAACAAAAACAAACTTCGACTAAAAACAGTGAATACTCAGGTATTCACTGTTTTTAGGCGAAACAAAGGATGTTCTCATGGATGAAGAACATAAAGGTATAAGTACCTTTATGGAGAACATGGTGCGCTTCTATAATAAGCTTCCTGAAAATGCAACTGAACTACCTATTAAGAAATTGAACGCTTATATAAAGGACCTTGTAAAGAAAGCGTATTATAATATAAATGATAATATTATAATATATATTGTTGTTAGGAATGCATGGTCTCATGTAGATCTGCCCTCTGACCTCTAAATTGTATTAGTTTTGTGTATATAGGCTAGTTATAAGAAGGATCATACAAAAAACTCTAGGACCAGGAAGAGTTTTTTGACAATTCCACCCATATTTGGGTAAGGAAGAATTGGCACCTATATTCAACATGCATGTTTCAAAGTGATCCTTGTGATAGTATTAAATAAAAATATTTTTGACTTTGACAGTGTTAAGGTATAAGTATTTATGTTTCTCCGAACGACAGATGTACTTAAGAAATAAAGAAAGAAAAGTTTATGAGGTATCCTTTATAAAGGCTACGTGACTGTAGGAATAGTCTTACGTCTGTAATTGGATAATCTTATTTTTACCTTTTACCAGGCACCTCCGACTCCTACGCCCACAATGGAGGTGACTCCGAGCACACCAAAAAAATCTTCAAAACCATCATCGCCACCCAAAGGACCTTCCAGGCCTGTTTCACCGGAGGGTTCTACATCTGATGTACCCTCTTCGGTAAGAAACCTGTATATTTAAAGTTAGTGATTGGTCATCAGAAGCGATCTATATCTGCTGCGCCAAATGATTGTTTTCATAGTAAAGCAAAGTTTACTTTTTCGTTGGATAACACAGCAGTAATCTCAAAATGTTTATTTTCTAATGTGTTTCTAACGTTTTGTGTGCCCATTTCCGCAGTTATTATAACACAGATATGGTAAACAAGTATACAGCCCACCTGTTGGTGAGTTCGCAAGGGTCCATAGGGTATAGGATCACTAATAAGCAATTAAACAAACAAAATAAATACATATCGCCAGATAACTCACACAATACTATCTAGTCCCAATCTAAGCAAAGCTTGTATGGAAACGATATAACTGATCCTACTCTTATATACTTGTCTATACTTACTTATGATACCTTTTAACATCCTGATACAGAACAAACATGTTAAACATAACTTATGTTAGTCCTGGATGCTTGTGTATTGTAGTGTCAAAACGCATTTATGTCATTCTGATGTTTTGGTCATGATCTGTCACTTTGACAGCCCTTGAGTTATGCTCGCTCTTCGATACACTACGCAATTCGAGATAATTATTAAAAACTATTAATTTTAATCTTATTAAAGTAAACCTTTGAAGACCATAAGAACATCTTTTAATTAATAACAACACAGCTTGTGTGTAGTAATTTTCAATGAACTGTGGGAGGTTATACAATGTACTACACGGTAGTGTTATGTGTTTAATATTAATAATAATAATAATAATAATAATAATGCCGAACATTTCACACAACATCATCTGGCCCCAATGTAAGCAGAGCTTGTGTTATGGGTACCACATGACTGATATACTACTTATATACTTATTTTTTTGTAAATACATACAATAGAGAGATCATTTAGGAATACTGTTATGTTATGAAACATCTGAGAGGGCTTACTATGGCAATCAATGTCCTTTTGACCGTAAGACATGGTAAAATATATAATTTGTTATATCTACTACCACCCTGACTGTCACGTCGCCATTCACTTTTTAATGTAAATTAATATTATAACAGGTAATTAAAACAAAAACTTGTAGAAATAATATTTTTTCTCAATTATCACAACATTATACAGTAAAATGAAAACAAGCTCATTTTATTTTTATCTTACAATAATTAACAATTCGACGCGCTCCGAAGTCGCGCGTTTCGTTCCGGTACTTTACCAAATGTGCGGCGACAGTTTGAGCGCCATTTTTTTTAAATATTATAACACTCAAAGGACTACTAACATTATACTATATTCAATTGAAAATATCAATAACATAATATTATATTATGTTAAATTATATTCATTTCATTCTTTGTTTAAATAATAAAAAATCCAACATAGACTGTAAAATTTGACTATCAGGGCAAATACGCCTATTATGATAATAAATAGAACTGAAGCAATGTTCTTCACACACATGTTAGTCCTGGATGGGAATCAAACTCACAACCAACAGCGCAAAAGTCAAAATTTCTGTGCTGTGGCGCCAGTTGCCAACATGTGATCATATACCACTTATGTATATTCAGGTAATACCCGAGCCGCCATCACCTCCGCAACGCCTGACATCCACATCCAGCACAGAACAGCTCTTACCACCGAAATCTCCAGAGCCGCTTCGAGCCGGCAAAAAGATCGGAGAGGTCACGACTATCAAGAGACAGCCAAAGACAGGATGGCTGTAGACGTCTTCGGGTCAGTGACCAGCGTATACCGGTTCGTGATATCCTCTCGAGAGTCTGTGCTCTGCGGTTGTCAGTTCTGAGAGTTGTAACATCAGACTTTTTTTCTACACATTTCCTTTTTTCTTTTTTGCGCGTTCGCGATTAAGGCTTATCAGTAACCGTATCAGCACATGCAAAACATATTATTTGTATTATTTAATATAAAACCAGACCAGTAGACCGTTCCATCACCGACCGTTGCGAGCCATGACCGGACCGACAGCGAATTCCCAATGACCATATTTTGCCGACACGGAAACGTTTCATGCTTGGCACGAGTCGTAGCCAAACCAAATATACGGGTAATGATAAATTCTAATGAGCACAGCATCGGCAGAATTATTACGTAAAAGTAGTAGCAACGACAATAGCGACGTGACAGCAGATCTAATAAGTCTCAAGTTGTAAAAAAACTTAATTACGAAAGCTGCCCGCTACGTTGCTGGGGGCTGGTCGTGTATGTTTAGTGTCGTGTCACAGTCCGTGTCACAGTCATAATATAGTCCGCGATAGTGGGAAAAGAACTTTAGGAGCACGTATGGTCGCGTGGAATCAAATGACAAATAAATGGTGAGCGGGCGTGTAGTTTCAGAGCGTCAAATTCATGACTAATGTGAATGTCTGATAGACCGCTGTCGGTGCCATTGCGTTATTTGATCCCCATTATTATTACAACTTTTATGGAGCAAGCCCATTTTAACTTAGACCATCATTCTTCATTTATTGGACTATACTTTTTTCACTGTCCAAGCTGAATATATTTATTATTTAATTGTTATTTGAAACAAGTAATGATGGGTTACATAGTTTTAAACGAAGGTACTATGGTATCTGCAGAAATTAGACAGGTTTCTAATTTCTTTCGGTCGCAAGCACCTTAGATCTGCGCTACAGAGATTGGGAGTCTATTACATAATCATTTAGCTAATGTGGCTCACTTTACATTTACATGTTCTTTGTGGACTACTGAACCCTATATAAAATATTTGCGCTATTTGTCCGACTGATTGAAATATAAATTTTCTTACAAATTAGAAGAGATTTTATTTTAAACTAACAGCAATATGACCCTAATAATATTTACAAAACCTATCTAATATTAACTACTGAGTTATCTAAGCATAACTAGTGACCACAAAATACATGGCACGATCGAACGCCACGCGCAGAGTGTGCCCGGGCTTTTTTTTCGGACTAGACTAATGTTAGATTGTTGACAACACGAGACAACGTTATACGCGCTGCTAGCGGTTGCCTTTTATAAAGACCCAGTTCACTAGTTTATAGAGTTGTTAAGAATATTTTATTAAAATTTATAGTGAATTCAAACGCTGACATATTTAAGTGAGAAACAGACATAAACTATAAGTTTGATACTTTGGGTTGAAACAGAAATACACCATCTTTATTTATTGACATTAAAATGACAAGGACAGATCATACTATAATGCCACATTGATTCTTCGTTTTTTATGTCATGAAGTAAAAAAAGCTCTGCTAATTTAATATTTTTTACTCATTTTATTGCATGTTTTATTCAGTAATCTTAGCGGAATTTTAATGAATAAGTTGTGACTACATGGGACAAGTATGAGAAATTGAATTATATGTGTATTATGGTGCAATGTGATTTATACGACGAGGAATCCCAAGAAAATTTAAGACAGCCATTCCGCGATGTGACGTCTAGAATTGACAATTGACCATCGACTAAGACTTTAACAAACAAATTAACTATAAACATTTGACACTGGCAAAATTGACACTATTATGTCACATGCCATTAACAAAGAAGAAGAAGAATGCCACATTAGCTAATGTGATTACGAGATAGATTGTAGGTGTTTGAACTTCAAAAACATTCGTACCTACTATTTATAGTCAGTTTTTTTTAGTAACTACTTTTGTATTTTTTATTTTTTGAATTCGTATTGGTATAATCTATAACTATCAAACGACTGACAGTTATGTCAAACGCCATAAGGTTACATGAAAGAAATTAATATCGTCGTTAAGTTTTCTCAAATTTTCTTATTTTCCACGGAACTTTCTTATTTTTTTCTTTGACCTTCTCCTGACAATAAAAAAAACATCAAAAAAGAATTAGTGAAATCGTTCTAGCAGTGAAATAGATTTTATTTATGTAAATATTATATAAATTGACACTAGTTCTTTAGATTCGGCGAACAAACTAAAATTTTGTAAAATACAAACGATCTTAATACGATCTTATTTGATTTGCACCAAAGTCTGAATTTGAATAACATTAAAATTACTGATGTGCATTTTAGTCATCATATTGTGTTAATTAAAACTGCGCATAATCTTAGAAAAAACAATACATAAAAAAACCTAAATGCTTTTTGTAATACAGTACAATAAACGAAAATAAATAATAGTTTAAAAACTAAAAAAACACGCTTTAATGGAAAAGGAAACTTAAACGCAGAAAAGAGTTTTCAATTAAATTAAATTAGGAATAAAAAAAAAAACATTGTAGAAAAGCGTTTTAAGATATTAATGACTTTTCTACTTTTACAAATAACTGTCATTAAAATATTATAACCATTGACATCAAGCACCCCACGCTTTAATATTTATAATTATTTTCTTCGTTTTAGTTAGCTTTTCAATTAAAGCGTGTTCTTTAGTTTTATTCACTATTTTTTTTGTTTAAACGCTTACTTGGCATAAAGACACTACCAGGTGTCTTTGTGCCAGGTGTCAGGTGTCTTTGTGCAATCGGATTGATCGGATTGGAAAATCGATAATACTAAAAGTCCTGATCAGGATAATGGGACAAACTATTTCAATTATTCCATTGTCATCGGTCCTTGATAAGTGTGCAAAGTTTCAAATCAATCCGACGTTTTGAAGGGGGTTAAAATCACGTTCAAAGATTCCGTAAAAACGATGATATTTACCTGAATTCAATAATTCAAATGTTAATTAATTTAAGAACTGTCATATATAATGTTAGTCTAATTTGAACTTTAGTGCAGCTAAATAATGTCATGAAAATTTTAGCCTAGTCTTTTAAAATTACAGAATCATAACCATTGTCTTTATATTTACTATGTAATTACTACTTTCTAAGAACACGGTCAACTATTCGATTCTTCTCGATTATTTATGATAAACGACACTGCTTTTTTATTGAATTGTTTTCTCTATGTTATTTGATGTTTTGTTTTCGATACAAGTTATATAGTGCTTATCCTCAAAAAAAATAAATTTAAGTTTTAAGTATATAAGAAATTTGTGTCGGTCTACCAATTTTGGGATTATAGTCGTTAACAAACATTTGTTTATATTATATTTAAGTAAATAAAATTTGTGAAGAAAATTGAATTTCAACTCAGGCATTTTTGTATCAAGGACAAAAGATGTACTGAACTTGAACTATGTGTTTACCTTGCTGGAGTATGCTTTAAGTATACTCAGGTCGTGATTATCGGTTCCTGCTATTTATTTATATAATAAGTTATGTTATAGTCCTTATTGAATTACTTAGTCCATGTATGTACCTAAGTGTATTTGATCTGTAATCTGTTTGAGTTTTTTGTACGTTTGTAGATGTAAGGAACATAATTGTATGGTTCTAGAATTCCTTGTGTAACTCCAATATAAATAAAAATATTTACTTGATTTGATTTTTGTATTATAAACCTTATATACTCTTAAGTAAAACAATTAACACTTGTTTAAGTAAAGAAAGACAGGCTCTAGATGTACATTTTTTAATTTAAATAAGTAATACATATTGAAAAACACGGATTTTACCCACGAACTATTTTGTCGATGGAGGCACCGACACTGTATCGATTCATCTAGAGAATCTACATCAGGGTAAGTTTGATCCACTTGCGTTCGCGATTCGTGTTTATCAAAAAGTTTATACAGTACCTACTCACGAAAGTTTTGTGAGGAAATAAATAAATATAGAATGAAAAGCTATCGTAATTTATATACAGAAATAATTGCTGAAATGTACAGAATAATATACAATAATAAGCCAGAGGGCAGCGTTCCCAAAACACTGGCGGCATTGCCACGTTGAATGGTAATGCTAATACGCTGAGCCAGATAGGAGCCAGTTCTTGGGTCACGCAATGTATCTACCTGAAGCTGTGAAATAATTTTGAAAGAAATATATTAAACCTTATAATATATACCTTCATAAAAATAATGTGAGCTTTTATTGTTAGCATTATAAATCTTTATAAATATATCTATGGCGTTTGCTAGTAGACATATGGCCATGCTTAGTTTTCTTTACGCTAACGCCTCTGTAGAAAGATCAAATTGTTTGGAAATGACAGCACCAGCACTTCCCATGACTTATCATAAGCAAGCAATAGATCAATTTGTATGGATATGACATCCATACAAATTGATCTATCAGCAGACGTGATCGCCAGTGGACCGTCATATTTCCTATCATAATTGTTATAAAGCTGTAAGAGAATTAAAATATTATTTCAAAAACTGGTTTTCATTTTCGTTCAGACTTTCTTTGAATTTGCTAAATAACTGAATATGTTTTGAAAGGATTGAAATTACTCTTATTTTGATGTCTTTTATCGCCAGCGAGTAATATTAGCAGTAGGCAGTTCGTTCTTAAGGCTTACCGTGCACTGCGAATTATTTCGCGGTATTCTGTGGAATATGGAATCAGATGTTCATGTAGGCGCACGCACTAGCGGAAAAAACCGCCTTGAAAATGTCATACCTTCAGAATATAGTTGGAATAGCACGGTTAATAATGATTATATAATAATAATAATTTGTTTATTGTATGGACTTAAAGAAAAAAAAAAACCCAACAACAACTTCTTAACTCTATCGTACATTAAACATAGCGGTTCTGGAAGCCATATGTAAAGCATTCCATTTGGGTACGACGGGACAGTCAACCCTGTCCAGTATGGTAACGAGGAGGCTAGGTGCTACCTCGCACGCGGCACATCAAGGAGGCAACACGTTTTCGCATGATAACGTGGAATCCGACTACACATGATTCTGTGCATATTTCTGATGAGCTGCAGAAACGAGGCGTTCCCAGTAGCATCCTCAATCCATTATTGTACTGGATGCGCGGAGCATTAAGAGATTTCAGTATACAGTTAACCCAGAGGCTGCTCGTGTAAAACATTTAAGCCGCGCCGATTAATTTGCTAGTGCGTGTTAGGTTGTGCGAGATCAGTACACGATGGATGACCGCAGTAGCATTTTCATCCGAGGGCTCAATGCATTGAAGGTCACGTTAAGCTGTAAAAGCCGGCTTTTGTTAGATTGTCAAGCCATGGCGAAGGTTAGGCGGCCTTTGAAGTATGTAGAGTTGGCCACGGACTATAGCACCAGAGCACTGCTGGTCTAGTACCAGTGGCCCCGCTCTCCGATCCTAAGGTCAGTTTGGTCCACGTTCGTAACTAAGATTTCATAACTAGTTATATATAAGGATTTTTTTCACTGTTTTATAACCAGTTATCGAACAAGACTTTTTTCCATTTTTATAACGAGAACCTCTTAGTAATGTATGGTCTCCTAGTACATTGGACAAATTAGCGTGCCACAGCACGCTCGCTTTGCTCGCTCGCCTTGCGCGTTGTTTTCTATACCTACTCTAACTTAACCTAACTATCTGGTTTCGATCTGATTTAACTTTTTCTCCTGACTCTACTCTGTCCCGGTCGCTAATTTGTCCAGTGTACCGGGTAAAAAAAACCTGATATGTAACTAGTTATGAAATCTTAGTTACGAACGTAGACCAAACTCTAAGGTCGTGGGTTTAAATCTAATAGATTTTTCTGATCGAAAAATGTATGTGCGCTATACTCTAAAACGGTGAAGGAAAACATCGTGAGGATACCGGCATGTTGTGGAACCTGAAGGAGCCTCTGCGGTGTTATATCTCTCAAAATAATTGAATTTGCCTCGACCAAAATGTTGCAGCTATAGCGGCGTCCGATTCGGTGTTGAGGTCAGCTCTTGTGCAAGAGGAGGGGCAAGTAGGGCAATCAAGTAGATGAGACATAGTTTAGAAGGGAGCATCACAATCGCACTGTACAGTGACTCGTCCAGCATTCCCCACTTACACAAATCATATCTGCATCTACCCACTTGAGCTTGCAGTCTGTTGAGGGATTTCCAGATTGCGTAAGGTTGGTTATTTCCTGGTGGTAGTCGCTCATCAGGGCTTAAAAGATCAAGAGGAGGGGGAAACCTTTTTTGCCAGAGGTCTAGTCTATTTTCTGGAGGGCTGCCCTGTAAAGCAAACGTACAACGGAGAAAACTCTTGAGGCTTTTGAGTCGTCCGTGCACCGTATTGTAGCCGTACAAGAAGCCACGGACTTACACGAATGTGATAGTTACAGTTACAGTAGGTACCTTTACCATAATTGCTTTAAAATCTTTATATTTTTCTGTATTGCGGTCTTATGATACCTACAGATGCATAGTTTCACTTTGGTGAGGCATTCGTAACTCCTCGCAAGAATGGTCACAAACTTTTACAACTAAATATCTTCCTCGTTGTGAAACTTTTTAGTGTTACTAGAAAATAGAAAGAAAATTTATTCCTTTTGGATAAACCAAAAGGAATAAACCATATGGTCAAAGTAATACCTAAGAACTGAATGATCTACATCACAAACAAAAAGGATGTGATCTACATATATTTGGCACATCGGCGGCCGCCACCGCGTGCTCGCGAGACGCTCGCTCACAAACGAATTGGATGCTAACGCATTGTTCGCTTTGCCTTGCGCGTTTTCTATACTCTCACCGAGGTTATTCAGGTAATTTGACCTTAAGGAAAATAATTCCTGTTATTACCAGTTAGTTTTAAAAATATTGACCATGAAGGACTTTTGAGCGCGCAAGAACTTTTTGCAACGCGTTTGGCACAGCTGACTCTGACCTGACCTTCTCCAAAGTCCTTGGATTGACTGCAGTGACATTTTCATCTGAGCTCTTTCATGCATGCAGCTATCAGTTCCAGCTTATAAAAAAATGTTACGCCACGACCGAGGCTTATGGGCGGCGTAATTCCGTCACCAGAGATGACCTACTACGCATACTTCATAGTTTCCAGGTAGTAGCTCTGCCTTCTGCGCTTAAGACTATATTATATGATATTATATACTTACCTATATAAATTATTATATGTTGTGTATGACTATATTATTGATAAGAATGCCGGCCTCATGTCGCTCTGCCCTCAGACAGTTAACCGACACATTTAAAATGTATACATTCTCTTGTTTTTCGTAGATAAGGTAGTTATAAGATAGATCCAAAAAAGCGCTAGGGCCAGGACGAGTTTCTTGCCGGTTCTTTTCGGGCTTATGTAAGGACGAATTGGCACCTAAATTCACCTTGTATGTTTTCAATAGTATGTTTTCGTTTCAAAGTGATCCTTGTGATTGTATTGATTATAGTATATTTTGACTTTGACTAAGGTTCCCAGTACAAACATTTGTGTAATGAACATAGGGATTTGTTTGGTGTAGGTGATATAAAATATCACAAGTATGTGTTTATAAATACATAAGTATTCTATCAGTCGTCAGGTCACCATAATACAAGCTATGCGTAGCTTGGTGTTGTGTGTATTATGAACAAATATTGATTTACCTTCAGGACGCTCAATAACATAATATTACTCTTAGGATATAGGTAAAACGATATTATTTTTCTCATTGGGTTCTAGGGATTTGTTAGTGAACTAATTGCTTTCTTGGCCATATAAGACACAGAGAATATTAGTATTTTAATATTGGCAGGCGAAATGAAAAAATAAAAGTGGATTCTGAAATTCTGTGTGCGGTAACTTTGAAATTAAGGTTATAATTTAGTAAAATTGAGTGGTTTCATAATTTATCAGTACCCGGCTCGTAACATTATGTATTTATTTAAAAATGTATAAGTATTATAACAGTCATCTAGCCACCATAATACAAGCTATGCTTAGTATGGTGCTAGATGGTGTTGTGTGCATTGCCCACCAATAGGTATGTAATATTTATTTTTTAGAGACGAATACATTGTTTATACACTACAACATACAACAATAACTCAACTAGTACAACATACAATAGTATGTACTTTTGTATGTACTTACGTTTACTCGCCTGTTTAATTTATATTTAAAAATATGTTTATTGTGTATAATAAAGAAGAACGTCAATATTTACAAACTTCGAACTGTGTTTAACAGCAGCACAAGAAATACACGCGATCGCGCGGTCTTGTGTGCGGTATTCACGTGGATCCGTGTGCCGCCGCGTTGCGAGTTTGGTGTGTAAAGATAAACTGTGACTACTGTGACTACTGTGACTTCAGCTGTGTATCGTCGTTCCCTAAAAATATTTTATTTGGTAGGTAATTTAATCAAACAACTGAACGGATTTTGCTTGTTAATACTGATGTCATAAAAATAAATACTGAAAACTCATCAGGATTAACGTTGTGTTGCTCGTTTTCGGTGTTTCTGTGTATAATTTGTATGTACTTATTTAAAAAAAGTATATAAGGAGGATATCAGTCATGTGGTATCTACCCATAACACTAATAATAATATACCACTTCAAGAAAAAAGCTCTGAAAAATACCTTGGACACATACAGGGAATTCAGGAACTAGTATTTTAAGCCTGAACGAGGAGATTCCGACCATGAAAATTAACAGTTGTGGGGGTACAAATCCTAAGATTAATATTTTCAAATTTCCATACAAAAACATTCAAGAAATAAAATTGACAACCCTTTTTTTTCAACAATGTTTCTAAGTGCGTTGCCTACCTACATACTTACCTAGTTTCGCGTGAGTTCAAATTGTCTGCTAAGCTAGGCTAAATACCTAGGTTGGTGTATGTAAGTATCTTTCGACATAGATACCTACATTACATACCTACTGACTGCGGTATTCACACAAGCCATGTTGTTTCATTTGTAGCAAAAAACTAAGTAGATATTTATTTAGTAACTACCTACTAATCCAGCGGCTAATCGAATTACCTATTCGTCTTATTTATGGTAAAAGAAGCAACTACTTATGTAGATTACATACCGTTTAATGTCTTGTTCTAGGCGGATCCATAATTTTTTTTTTATTGAAAATAACAAACACCACATTACACGATTAGTAGGTACCTATTCTAGGTACTACCTCCTAGGTATCCAACACAAAGCAATTATGATTGAGTTAAAAAAACACATGGTCAATGGTCACAAGAATGGTTCAATGTGCCAATCTATGGTTCATGATTTGGCGCGTCACCAACACTCAAAATTATACCGTGTCAAAATACAAAATAATTAAATTCCTCTTTAACTACCCCTACTTAACACCAACGACTACTATCTATAAAGAAACAAAATTAATGAACATAAAGCAATTATACACATTTCATACATGCATATTTATCCATAAAATATTGAAAAGTTCACTCCATACTAGTCTATCATTTAAAACAGCGTGACAAACAACCAAAACGAAATACCCGACGAGCCAGTTTTCTGGTTCTACCAAAGGCGCGTACAAACTACGGCTAAAAAATGTTTACTTTTGAAGGCGCACAGCTTTATAACCAAATACCGTCAATTATAAAAAAATGTGAGCTCACTCAATGCATTTAAAAGTAAACTTTCACGGCATATTGTTGACGTTTATTTCTAAGTTTTCGTGATGCATTGAATGGGTAAATAATAATCCTACTTACCTATACAGTAACACAGGTGCTCAAACGACCTACTTACTACTAAGTTATATTTACTTTATGTTAAACTTTTTCTCATGTAAATAAATAATAATAAATAATCCCGGACATTGCACACAGCATCATCTGGCCCCAAAGTAAGCAGAGCTTGTGTGAGCTTGTGTGAGCTTGTGTTATGGGTACCACATGACTGATATACTACTTAAATACTTTTTTCTTTTTTGTAATTACATACATATTATACATAGAAACACCCAGACCCGAGACAAATACTTGCAGATCATACAAATATTTGTCCCGCGGCGAGAATCGAACTCGCAACCTTCTGCGGCTCAGTCGGACCTTAGCCCATTGCGCCACAGAGGTCGTCAATAATATTGTCGTAAGCGACAATACTTGTCTTTTTGAGAATAAATTTCTTTAAACCTAACACAAGCTCTGCATACATTAGGGCTAGATGATGCTGTGTGAATGTCCGGTATTATTATTATTATTTTAACCGACTTCAAAAACAAGGAGGACGTTCTCAATTCGTTTAATTTTAAGTCAAAATAGCTGGTAAAAAAAAGAAACCAAACGAAATTTTGAAATTTCGATATTTATTTATATCTTTTTACATTTAAGGCTGCTAAGAATGTATGTATAATTTAAGCCAACAGAAAGGAAAACATTTAAAATCAAACACATCCAACAAGTCCAATAACAGACACGCAATTTTCCGACATTTGCTCATGTATTTATCTAAGTCTAACTGAGGGTCGAATCTGTTTTGTTAACTGCTATCAAACTATACTTACTTAAAATCATAAAATATGAAGTGGTTTTTTTAACTTCCAGAAACATAATTACGTTTAAAAACTTAAAAGAAAACCGTCTTCATTTATATATACAATTTTAGTGGAAAGCAAATGTATTCTGTTTAATATAATATGGGTAGCCCAACTAAACGCACGGCTCTATTGAGAGCGAGGTTTCAGTGTAAACGAATCTCGAACTCGATCAAGCGTAGAGCATTGAGGGCATTGACAGGTGAGCCGCTAAACGCTGAGACTAGCCTGAGGGCCTTAGGCCCTTCTCCCATTACGATACGCCCGCGCGACTCTAGTCTCGGAGACGAAGTATCTCACATACATCTCACGTATTCTACGCGTTCGCGACTAGTCTCGCGATACCCGCCGTGTTGGTCGCTTGTGCGTCGCGTCTCGCGTGTTTCGACAAGATGGCGGCAGAGCAAGAAACAAATATTAAGTTTGTACAAGAAATTGAAAAACATGCTTGTTATATAACTACAAATTACCTGAATACATGCGAAAAAATATAATAGACAAGACTTGGGCAGAAATTGGAAACAAATTTTAAATAACAGGTTGGTTTTTTTTGTACACGTACATAGTTTATTATTATCAATGTTACATTGTATTTTGCAAACAGGATTGGTATTGCCAAGGCAATGAACCTTGCTCAGATATAAAGTAGTTTGCTAAATAATTTCGTTGATTATGTGGTGACATAGTTGCCGTTATTTCTATATTATGAGGTTGTATTGTCGTTGTAACGGGAATAGTGACCGATCTGTTTTGTATTAACTCCCTTGGACTATATAGAATACCCTCACGTTTTCGAACATAGTTGTGTAAAATACACACTGCTTTTATTATATTTGATACTTTTTCTACAATAGAGTAGGGTAAAATTTCAAGTATTAAGTACTGCTATAAGATGTCATACAAATGACATCTTATAGCAGTACTTAATACTTGAAATTTTTCAGCCATCATCCCAAAAGCACATTCAATTGTATTCCTCCCTCGGCTTAGTCTGTAGTTAAATACCCTTCTCAAGTCATTCAAGGTTCTTTGGGGATATGGTCTCATCAAGTAAGATAGAAGGGGAAATGCCTCATCCCCAATAAAATAGTATGGAAATTCATAGTAAGATTGGTCATTAGGAAGTTTGGAAGGTAAAGGAATATTAAGACGTCCATGTTCTATCCAACGTTTGATCCTGGAAGCACTGAAGATTCCACCGTCGCTGTTCCTACCCGCATAGCCAGTCTCGATAATAGTAAATAATCCATCGGAATCACAACATGCCATTAATACTATCAAATGGTAGGATTTGTAATTAAAATTACTTGATCCCGAATTAGGTAATTTTTCTATTCTGATGTGTTTACCATCACATGCCCCTAAGCAGTTGGGTAAATTCCAGAGGCGATCAAAACGAGCAGCAATGTCTTTCCAATGTTGCACAACTGGTAATGGCATATAGTCTCCATTTAATATCTCCCATATTATAACTGTAATTTCAGCTATGACCTTGCAAATTGTATTATCTCCTCTTGCAAAATACAATCCTAGGCTTACAAACGTACAACCTGACCCCAAATATCTGAAAAACAATTAATATTAAGGTTATTTTCAGGATCAGAAGCTAAAGAAAAGTGGAAAAATCTACGTAGTGTTTTTGTTCGCCACTTGAAACCGACCGGCCAAAAGTGGAGCAGGTACTGCACAAAAAAAACCATACTACTTAGCAGACTATATGCAATTTACTGTACCCTTCATAAAAACAGCAGGAAAACCATCAGGAAATTTGAAAGAGACGATAGAACCACAGACACCTGATCTTGAACTATGCGAACAAACACAGTTCACAGAAAATGTACCTACAAGCACTCAACCAATCTCGCAACAGCAATCATCTCTTCCTTCTACTAGTACAAGCACTCAACCAATCTCGCAACAGCAATCATCTCTTCCATCTACTAGTACAAGCACTCAACCAATCTCGCAACAGCAATCATCTCTTCCTTCTACTAGTACAAGCACTCAACCAATCTCGCAACAGCAATTACCACCACCACCACCATCAACAAATAATAAAAAAAAACGGAAGAAGCTGGAAGAAACTCAAGCCGAGCAAGACATTTCAGCTTATTTTAAATTTAAACAATCTAAAATTCTAGAAAACTGTGACAGTACTGAAAATTCAAACAAAATGTTCTTACTGAGTTTACTATCGGACGTGAACAAAATAACTGATAGTCAAAGAAGACTGTTTAAGAGAAGAGTGCTTGCATTGATAGACGATATAATGGACCAAAGTAGTGAAAATATTAATAGTCCCATCACACTTTATTCTACTCCTTCACCGATGAGTGCTGCCGGTAATAAGTACGCCAATTACCATAAACGAAAATCTGAATGTAGTACAATCAGATACTGCCACTCTTTATTATGAATCAATACCTATGTTATTATCACACGAAGATGAAGAATATGTAATAATTATAAAGTACTTACATATTAAAATTTAATAAACATTTAATTACCTACATATGTCACAATGAAGTATTATTTACCTTAGGGTATTCTGATAGAATCCTTTCTTCCGCACTGACACATTCTCTAAATTTAGTATTTTGTTGATGTATAGCTGGTTTTAATAATGTAACAAGATGCAAGTAGGTCTCTTTAGACATTCGGTAGAAAGATAAAAAATTCTTATCATCATGTTGTAGTTCTTGTGCGGCTACAAAAACTCTACAATTTATGTTTCTTTCAATATATGGATGAATCCAGTATTTTCTACTCTTGCGTTGACGTCTTCTATTTCTATAAAACAGAAAAACTGCAAGAGCTTCTTCGTCACTGGAGTCGCTCGACATAACGTCCGTCTACAAAAAACGAGTTTGCACAAATGATGAATTTAGTAATTTTTCAGTAGCATAATATGCGAGCGTCGTGTAGCGAACATGTATCCAACTAGTATTATACTCGAGTATCGTACCCTACAAGTATCGTAATGGGAGAAGGGGCTAAGTTCCAGAGTCTCGAGCACCAGCGTAAAGTTGGTGCCTTTCGATCTTTTATAGAATACATTTCGGAGAATGTACCCTGGAATTGCATGATCTAATTCCACCATCTCCTATTCACAATAGGACAAGCAGTCGTACCGCTCAATACCATCCATATCTTGTCAGTTTACCACCCATATGAACAAATCGCTTTGCTTCCACATTTATAATGGGTACAGCCAAGGATTAGAATGCTCTAGTCTAGATCTTCTAGACCTGCGTGCACCGTCGTCGGCCACATCGTCGCTTAACATTGGGCGAGTTCGTGGTTAAACGTAGGTATGATAAAAAAGGCGTCTTTGAGTAATCGGTGAATAAAATAAAATAAAAATAAAAAAGCCTTTTATTTCTGGCAAAAAGAAAACTTGACAAAAGACAACAAAGTTTTGTAATCTCTAATGTCTAATGTTAGTGTTTTTTTTTCTAAATTAATTCTAGGTTAGTTTCTTGCTAATGTTTAAATTTAAGTTTACAAATGTTTATAATTTTGGATTATTTGTTTGCTAGAACACCTCCGCGGGTGACGGCCTCCTCCAATGAAAGCCATGTATTACGGTCTTGAGCTTCTTTCATCCAGTTTGAGCCGGCAACTTTTGCTATTTCGTCCTCCCATCTCGTTTGGGGTCTTCCTCTGGATCGTTTTCCTTTGGGTCCTTTCCATGATGTAACCCTTACTGTCCATCTCCTATCTTGTAGCCTTGCTACATAGCAAGGCTACAAGATAGGAGATACTACATAGCAAGGCCACATGGCCTTGCTATGTAGAACGTCCATGGCCTTCGTTAAATTTCTTATTTTAGTATGTCGTATTTTATGGATTTTCCTTATGTTAAGCATACTGCGTTCTATACCTCGTTGGCAAGTAGTTAGTTTGTTTTTAATTTTTGTTGTGTATTTCCATGTCTGGCAAGCGTAGGTTAAGCATGGTAGGAGAGTTGAATTGAATACCTTAGTTTTTATATTTAGTGGCATATTACTTTTAAATATCTCCTTTAAACTCCAATATTTGTTCCACGTGTGTTGTGCTCTACGCTTTACTTCTAGTTCATTATTATTTTTGTCGAAGCCAATTTGTTTGCCTAGGTATATGTAGTGGTTGGTGTATTGCAGTGTTTCGTTGTCCACCTGTATGTTTGTCTTTTGGCTGTTTGTCATAAGCATGGTTTTTGATAGGTTCATTTCTAGACCTACTTGTTTACTTCCCTCGTTCAAGTTATCGGTGAATATACATAAAAAAAGATACCGACGAATTGAGAACCTTCTTCTTTTAAGTCTGTTAATAACGACTCGTGCTACGACGCAACAAAGTACAATTCAGTTTGCACAAGCGCCTAACATTATATATACCTACATAGTGCTTATCATTCTATCACGTAACTCTATCTCGTCTGGCGCGTAACTTCTCTGCGAATTTTCCAAGTAGAATGGGTGCGCTAATGTTAACTTGTAACTTTGAACTTGAAGTACTTGCGGCCTGTTGATACTAAAAAGTGATGTAGGAAAGTGGAATTGGGAAGTAATCTTGACAAATCAAAAAATATCCCGCTGTCTTCAAAACTAAATTTAATGTAAACATAAAAAAATCTTCAAAATTAATACATGTCGAAATAAATACTTATTCTTAACACAATCGGCCTTATTTATAAACGCTTCTCAACTTAAACACTGCATTATCTATACTAATAATATAAACAGGAATGACTGTATCTTTGTTTGTATTTTATAGGCTCCAAAAATACTGGACCGATTTGAAAAAATATTTTACTGTTGGAACGCTACACTATCCCCGGGTGACATCGGCTACTTTTTATCCCGGGAAAATTGGGTTGTCCCGGGAAAAATCTTCAACGCAGGCACAGCTAGTCTTACATAAAGGGATGATGCCACTATATTATAACAGTTATTAACTTTTGACAGAGATGAGAGACGTTTATAAGTAAAATAGAATACGTCCGCGTCGTATAAAGTGTAATACTTATGTACTTATATTTATCTACTGAGAGTATTTTTACTATGTTTAATTTATAGGTAAACTTCATAGAGCAAAATGGCTTAGACAGAAATCTATTAGAAATCTACAAGAAACGAATATAACAAATCTTACCACAATGTATGATTAAGACAAGTATTCACCAAAGCAGGGAGTGTTCATATTATGATATCACAAATCACTTTGATAGATACATGCCTTTATGTATGTTTATAGAAACCTAATGATTGCATGACTAGAACACATTTTAGAAGTTTCTGTTTGAGTAAAGCTTAAACAAATAAATGCATTAACTATTTATATTATGGCTTGTTTACACCATTCGATAGTCGTATTCGATGATTCGATGATTGTCGATGATTATAAAGAAAATCAAAGAAATATAGGCTATTTAATTAGTCAAAAAAATACCTTTTGACTAGCAAATCACAATTGAGAACAGAACTATATTTAATTGTCACTCAATTTTCGCCATGATCACGAGATAAACTCAGATCAGTAAACGAGATCAGTTTATCTCGTGATCATGGCGCATGCAACTGTGCCGAAATATCGAGAAGCAGAAAAACTCATATATCATGGTAAATATCCCGTTTTGAGTGAAAATTATGTTCAAAACCATGATAGTTTTAAAAGCTAGACCTATATTTCTATGGCAACACGTTAAACTTGCAACGTCGCATGTAAATATCGATCTCTCAATAACCAAATAATATTTTGTATCTTTGAGAACATTGAATTTGTATTTACCTACTATTGTTTCTTGGTACTATTATTCTTACATAACTATAAAAGTGCAAATCTTATTCTATTTATTGCTAAGGCTCTCACTAAATGTCAAACTTTCAGACACGGGCAGACGAATGACCAAACATTTCAGTCAGTCGAGGAATCATTATCACACCTTAAACAAAACAGCACGTATGACTGAAACCCGTATCTACTGACATACAATTGTTTAGAAATCTACTATCTCATCACAGCCATCCAGAAACCACTTTTCCTGTGACCTTAGATTTTCCCTTATCAGTCCTTGCCGAAAGGCTAGGTGAGGGGGCAGGAGTAACTTTGGCAGATCTAGGAGAAGGAGATCTAAGATGTTCAGTTGTTTTCGAAGTAACAGGAGTAGGAGCCAAAGTTGTCTCAGGAGTTGGTTTCACATGTAATTTAGGAGTAACAGTTGATGCAGATTCAGGTTTCAATACTATCTCAGCTGAATCTGATTTGAAAGGAGCTGTGGAAGTTTCAGTAGCTGATTCAGTAGCAGGAGTTGGAGATTTTACAACAACTGCAGGAGTTGCTGTGACAGGTGCAGAAGGAGAAGGTGGAAATGCTGTCATAGATGTCATGGAAGAAGTTCCAGTCATACTCTTGTATTGAGCTTCGAGAGAGGAAGCTGACAGAATTTGCTCTTCAGGAATAGGTGTATGGGAATGAATACTAGATGTAGGGGTCAGCGGTTTTTGCAGCGTCAAGTCTTCCTCTTTGGTAATGTATAGAGTTTTATTTGGTGATTCAGGAGTGTCTGGGTCTTCGATTTGAATTATGTAGTCACTGCGGAAGCCCTCTGGTGGTGAGACACGACGTTCGTCAGTCTCGAAGCCAGGAGTGCTAGGTTCTGATGGTTCTTGAGACGAGGACTTCAGGGGGCGGGTCTGCTCGGAACCACCTTCTGATCCTGCAATATATTGTGACATTTGATCAATAGTCAAGAAAATCACCCAAGAATCATAGCTTAGGTCAAATTTTAGCATTAACATTACCTTTATCTTCAATATCTACTTCTACTTGCATCTCGTTGTCTTTTAGTCCTTCGTCATCTGATGCTTCAGGAATTGGAGTTCTGCTGCGGAACGACCGAGCTAGAATACAAGTAGAACCTTCAGTTAGTACATAATTTTACTATGACTAACACAATGAATAATTTCCATTCAGTGTGTTAGTCATAGTAAAATAAATACCTATTTTACGAACCAACACTCCTGTTTTACTTTTAAGAATAGAGAAGAATAACATTTATCTAGTACAAGAAAAATAAAAGATTGTTAAAAGACAAGTCAGTAAAAATGACCACTTACCACCAGGACTAGGCTTCTTCGAGTCTTGTTGTCGTGGTGTCTCGAAGACCTCGTCTTCCAGGCTGCATTCGCTCTCCGCCTTTGCTTTCTTCTCTTTCTCAGTGAAATCCGACTTGATTTTGCTTCTCATGAACTTGGCGTATGCCACTCTTGTAGTAGGGGTTACCGTTGAGAGGTTGGGATTGTATTCTGCAAATAGATATTGCAAGATTTTAATTATTTGATTGCTCCTAATAATATTGTTGGGATATTGATATTGTGGATATTACTTTGTGGTTGTGGTTGATAAGATAAACTTTCTCTAAAAAACTTAAAAGATGCATATTTATCCCCTTAGAAAATTAAATGTACTCTTTACCGTCGAATTAGAGTATTTTCCTGACACATACATATAGGTACTAAAGATAAGTTACCTAACAGTTTCTGCGGATCGATGGTCCGGTTATGAACATTATCCAAGATGTGGCCTCTTAGAGATTGCCTGCTTCTCCTGATTTCGCCTTCAGCCGTAGTTCCTATAGGATCCCGGCGAGTTGTGTTGGTTCGGACAAGAGCGTTCCAATCGCGTTTTTTGCTGGAATCAATCGTCGTTTTTACTCAAAACCACAATAGTTATTATAAATCTTGGAAACGAATAATACTAGAACTAGAACTGTTGGTTAGTTACATAGTTCGTATTGTTCTCACCTGTCAGTACTGCCTTTTCGCACAATAGCTTTAGCTATTTGGCTGAAGACATCCTTCGGCTTTGCTTCTTTGGAGATGACGTCTTTTATAATGCCCTCCACGATTCCGATTTGGAAGTCTTTGAGGATCCTTCTCTCCATCACTTTACCCTTTTTGCCAGAAACTGTAATAATAAATACAAGTGAAAAAGAAAAGCTCTGATGTATCTGATTCTGCTCATTATGTATTATATTATGTACTTAATCAACTATACGTTGATTTATAAGAGATACCTTGAAAATCTTAAGATAAACAAAAGCCTTTTTTTCTTACTAGCTGTATCTTGTAGCTTGAGTCTCGGTGTCTTCATCCCGTTGTTATGAAGTATATCGATCAGTTCGTATCTAAGCGTAGAGATGTCTTGCCGTATCTCCATGACGTCATCTTCTGTGACGCCAACCTCGTCTCTAGCCCGCTGTTCAGCTGTGACGTACCGGCGAACCAGCACGCGCATTACAGCTTCGTGCTCTTGACGGGCCTTTTCCCTTGACTTGTTCTGAATTAGAAACACTTTAAGCATAGCATTGTCACACCTAGCACTGTCTCACCTAGCACTGTCTCATCTTTCTCATATCCCGCTGCAACATTATGTATTATAGCAGCAGTACAAATCACATCACAAATCACAGAATTGTAGGTATCGAAGTTATATATTTCACTCACTTGGAGAGGCAACTATGGGAATTAAGGGCATAAACAAGGTTCAGGCGACGAAAGATCTATACAACAGATACTACAGAAATAATATATCAAACAAATCATTCCATTTCATTTTGATGATGTATAAAAAAATAGTTATTACGTAGAAGATGCGGATAGAATTAACCAAAGTGGATACATACAATGATAGAGCCCCGATCATGCTGGACGAAGAAATGCTGCACCCAGCCTACGAACTGTTTCGGTGTGGGGATGATGTTGAACGGTGGAGGGACAGTGTCTCCGTCCTCAAAGTAGGACATCCAGAGGTTGCTGCGGGCGAATTTCCATTCCGTGTCTGCTCGTTCCTGGTTGGCATAAACGACAATGAATTAAAGAAACTGCGAAACACACATTCTATACATTTTTATATGAAGAGTTCTCATAAAAACTTTCCAAACTGCTAAGTATCGCTTTTCCACGAAAGCAGAATAAACTTGTTCAACTCAGGCGGCGATCATTATTGTTGCAACAAGGTCATAATATAACATCGGGTAACTACGCGATAAATTCTCCTAAATATATACAAAACACCTTACCGATATAATTTGGTAAGAATTAGACATCATAGCGATTAGCATGTTCAGCAGCACTATGATGTTGATAACGGAGTACGAGCCGAAGGTCAGCAGTGCCCAAAACCGGGTGAAGCTCTTAATACCGGTCAGCTCGAACGTGGTTAGGTCTACTAGGCCAAAAGACGCCCAGAAGAGAGATTGTGATGTTTCGAATAAGCTGAAAACAAAAAGTTAGTCAAACCTACGATATTTTTTTTATGTGGTAAAAGTAGAAACTTTTTGGCAAAATTTTAAACAAATCAGTCATTCCTTGGTGAGAAGCTGGCCTTACTTAGCGTATCGTCTCCAAATAGTACAAGCTCGTTCTTGGTTATCAAAGTCTGCGATGCCGTTTGGGTTGTGGTAGCATTTATTTTTCTCCAGTTCCGCGTAGTACCACATCAGCTGGTTGAGGCCTTTAAGAAAATAGTAATTGTTATCAGTTCTCTTAGGATCAGACGCTTATCAATAAATATTTTTTTGCCAATTATGTCTGCCAATTAAAGCATTTACTGACCACATCCAAAAGCAAACAGCACGAGCATATAAACGAAGAAGAACTTGATGATGTCCATGATCATTCTCCCGAGGGACACCTGCAGCGGTCCAAGGTACGGATTGATGGAGAAGATATGCACCAGCTTCAGGAACGAGAAAATCATGCCAGCTGCGAAGGCACCCTCCGATAGGAGCATGGGGTCGTAGGAATCCCAGCGCTCACGAGGGTACCATGGGTCTAGGCCCTTGTTGTGGTCACGCTACAATAACAAATATTAACTTTAAGGTTACTCATCTCAAATTGACTTTAGATTAGTATATCTGAAAGGTATTACAAAAACGTTATATTCAAATAAAGCATGAGATAGCAGGTCATTATCAGCGAATCAGCTTAGCGTGATTGACCGGTGGTAAAAATATGCAACTGTCAATTATTTGAGTTCCACAAGCAAACCAATTGTTTGCAATTTTTTATTTTATTTTATTTTATTTATTAAACAAAATCCACAGCTCTTAGTAAACAATATTACTTAATCTAACGCATTTATCCTAAAGCCAATAACGGATTTACATTTTATGTTTATCACCTATAATTTAGAATGAATTACGTTGAAGACCCATGCAACCCATGGGACAGTGTTTTTAAGTCTGTCAATTTTGACTGCCTGTTCAAAACACTGTTTAAAGTTTCTGATGAATGGAATTTACCTGAACAATGTACCAAGCTGATATCCTCAAACTAATCCAAGCGATATAGAACATGTTTGTGATGAAGTCTACTATGTTCCACAGGTCGCTGATGTAATCCATCAAGCCTCCTGTCCATAGAGCTCTTATTTCTGCCCATATCAGACCTGTAAAATAGAAATGTTTTTTGAGGATAAATTAAATTAATTATAGAAAATTCAAAATTCCGAAACAAGAAAGGGAACACTGGTTATCGTGAGTACCCGCTAAAGTTTTGATTGTTATTAAAAAAATATCATATCAAAGCTGACTCTAAAGTAGAGCCGGTAAGAGAAGAGTAGGAGTGATGTTTAAGTAAATGACCTATGATACAAAATACGGTTCAAATTTTATGAGATGTATTGAGACGTAGAGTATCATATAACGTTATGCTATAGGCATCAGTCGATATGAATTGCGTTGGTCTGACATGGTAGATCATGTCGAAATTTGTTCGTATCCTAAATTAAGTTTAACATAGCCCGCATAGGCATCGAACAAAGCATGCCAACAAATTCAAATTTACTTGCTATGTAGATGATGACGCTGAATTCTATGAGTCCTGGAAGCGCCCCTCGCTCATGTTCTTTCCAGTATTCCACCAGCTCTTGCAGCCAGCGGATGCCGAACCACTCTAAAACTAGGAACTCGGCTCGTTGAGATGCGAGGGAAAGAAGAGCTGAAAGAAGATTTCACATCAGGAACTGAATGTATCATCACGTCACGCCTGTAAGTAGAGACCACGGATTTCCATTAGCTACGATACTGACAGACCTGAATATTATAACTTAAAATAATCTCCTGATGAAGAAGGTGATCTTCGGGTGGCTTATACTCATGTGGTTCGTGTCTCTGCCTCCGTACTGGGGCTTAGTTATGAAAATATGTGCCATCAACCTCATCTTTTGCTTAGTTCTAAGCTAAGCTAAGTTTATACTTTCTGATTTGTAAATCGTCTGGGTGTCTAAAATGCCCAGACAGAAAAAAGACTGCAAGAATACTCGGGTAAGAGGTAAGGGTGTACACGACGCTTTAGCGGTAAATGGTGTGATGACTGATACTTACTCAAGAACAGCATGTAAGAAGAACTGTGGCAGATGAATTTGACGAATGGTTTCTTCATGAACTGGCCATAGTCTGAGTTTGGGGCGAGCATGTAAATTGTGCAGTAAACAGGGAACATCACACCAAGTTTCGCCACCTAAAAATGAAAGCATTGCTAAGTAACATTAATTCAAAAGACGTCTGCACACAGATACAAAATGCTCGCGTATAAGTGTGCGTGAATAATTGGTAAACCACACCGTCGCGCGTGGCCTGAAATGTACGAGTAGAAGTAAGTACGTAAGTAACAATAATGACTCGCATAACGCTAAAGACAAAAAAACGTTCTGACGTAAGTAGAATTATAATTTCATATACATCAAGGGTGTCTGGCAAGTAGTTGCTTCGATGTTAAGTGTCTGGCAATTCATAACGTGATTTTGAATAATGTTCTGAAGGTAATACAAAAAAAATCACTATTATTTGATGAATTTTAATCGGTATTTTACAAACCTTTAGTACCGGTTACCTGCCAAAGCCACTGTAATCCAAACTTCATAATGGTCCATCGTTCTTACCTGTGTTGGGAGCATGCGCTGACAAACTTTCAGCTTTTATAAAATAACGAAGATCTGGGGTTCAGGGGCTCTTAGACTATAAAATAGAGGAGAAACTTAACAATGTGCCAAACAATGGACTACTTTCTTAGGAAATAGAACCTAGTCTTCAAACCCTTAGACATAAAGACATCAGCATATATAATATATAGAGTTCCTACCTGAACGCATTGCCCAACGATGTTTTTCCTCTTGAACCCCGGCAAACCCTCGTACCAGATCGCACCAAGCAGTTGCTGGACGTTTGGATGTGCTACAAACTGAAATAAAATCATCCATTTACAAACCTTTTAACTGCTGACCACTATGGCATTATCCTTTGACAACATAATGGTTACATACCTTAAAAATATCAAACTGATAAACATAGGTGATTGTTCTGTGTCTGGGTTTAAATAAATAAATAATCCCGGACATTTCACACAACATCATCTGGCTCCAAAGTAAGCAGAGCTTGTATTATGGGTACCACATGACTGATATACTACTTATATGTTTTTTTTGTAAATAAATACATATTATACATAGAAACACCCAGACCCGAGACAAATACTTGCAGATCGTACAAACATTTGTCCCGCGGCGGGCATCGAACCAGCAACCTTCTGCGTCTCAGCCGGATCTTAGCCCACTGCGCCACAGAGGTCGTCATAAAGTATCATATATAAGTATTAAAAAAGTAAAAAATATATAGTATTCTATCAGTCAAGATATGCTTAGTTTGGGGCTAAATGGTGTTTTGTGCATTGTCTTCCAATATTTATTCATTTATTTAAACTATAAGAAGGTCGCTCACGAAGAAACAAATAATTCAATCTATTCAGTCTCCATTAACTTTAAAATATGGTTATTAGTTGACGTGTTGCTGTGTTTTTATAACTTTGTCATCTTTTAATATCCCAGGAGGCTGGCCGTGGTAAATTTGAACGTATTATCCAACGCTACACCAAATTACATCTGTTATGTTTAGAAGGTAAATACATGTACACATAGTGCGATTGCCCGGTTCGTGATCTCTAACTTTTCATCAGAAGATTCAAAGAATGCGTTGTTCACTTGTTCTAAAAGCTTTGTTTAGACAATGGCCGTCAGCTGCTCGAGATTAAAGGATGAGTAAACAAGTCATTAATTTGTTTCTTACTAGGGATCGGACGCGATTTGTGCCGCGTGCGAACCGAGTAGGTATGGATGAGCTCGTATATGCCACACACTATGCCTAGATACTGTTTTCGCCGGTACACAACATAGTAATGTTTATTTCGCAGCCGTAGTAAGAGAAGCATTACCTACCCGCCACTTGAAAATAAATAAATAAATACTGCTGAACATTTCACACAGCATCATCTGGCCCCAAAGTAAGCAGAGCTTGTGTTGTGTTATGGAGACAAATACTTGCAGATCATATAAACATATGTCCCGTGGCGAGAATCGAACCCGCAAAATTTGCGTCTCAGCTGGAACATAGCCCACTGCAACAGAGTTCGTCAAAATGAATGAAGCAAGATCATTCTAGTGGTAAACTCGTAGTTTGCTCTAAACTGAGATCTGGCGAAGTACTTATCGTGTTGCCATTTGAAAACGTCAAAATTTGGAAGTACCTAGATAAAAGACGATAATGGACCAGATTCTGTAGTTTCACCAAACTAGCCAAAGTTTCCTAAAATATGAACGACCTTATTTTGCTTGAACCAAGCTCCAAATTAGAGTAGCACTTTTTGAGTTCGAAAATAAGTTTTAATTGTCATTAGATTCCTTTATTTAATTGATTTTTCTAGAAATTTCTGCAGATTTAATCTAAACCTCTTTTCATGATGACTAAAACAAAGTAAAACATGTCAATTTAGTATGCTTTGAGTAAGCGTGAGCTGATTAAAATAAACCTAATCATAAGTATTGGTAAAAAATCCAAGATCCTGACCCCATTATCAGATAAGCTGGCTGTCACATAACACTGTCATTCTTGACAGGTATACTAAGTTTCAGCTCAATCGGAGTATTTATTGAGGAGTTCCGTTAAATTATTGAGCCAGGGTGCTGCCTCGCTCAATTATCAGATCAACTTGTTGTCACTGTTTGATCTAGCGACTAACATAAACCTATTTAGTTCCGGAGCTTTCTGTGACTCTATCGCCGCCGGTCCACGTGCCGAGGTGTAACACAAAAAATTGATGAAATAAAGTGTGGTGAATGTGTGTATTATTCATATATATTAAACTGTCACCATTATTACACACTTACATACTTTGTGTAAAAAAAATTAATCACGAAAATAATAGAGAAACTTTTCAAACTGATATATTTCAAATTAAATGAGGCAGTGGTGGCAATTCGGTTGGTTCATTTCTAAAATTAGGAGTTGTCTAAAATATATTTAGTTAGTCATAGCATTTGTAAAACCTATTCGGTTGGTACCATCTAACTAAATTAGGAACGCTTAATTAAATTAGATAAAATTAAATTAGGATAAGTTGGTAGCAGCAGAATACCAAAGGTGAATTTGACAGTTCAAAACCTAATTTTAGCTAAAATTAGTTAGGTTGGTGCCAACAGAATTGAGGCCAGTGACTTGTTTCGTTTTAAGTTAAAACCTATGAAATCAACAAAACTGTAGCGAATGCGAGCTCAAATTAAAATGGATAAGAATTTAAGTTATATCTTACGTTCTAGGATAAAAATGAAAATCGTTTTGGAATATACACATTTATACGTTTTATTTTTTATTTTTGTGGAACCTCATAGCTTAACAGCCAAAATCCAAACCAAATTGGTACAAAATATTACCAGCTTATAACTCAATTTTATTCATTAACGAACTATGTGGCGCAGTTGGCCAAGGCTCGCCTGAGACGCAGAAGGTTGCGAAGGGTTCGATTCCCACCGCGGGACAAATGTTTGTATGATCTGCAAGCGTTTGTCTCGGCTCTGGGTGATTTTCTATGTATAATTTACAAAAGATATGTACATATTTACAAAAGAAAAGTATTTAAGTAGCATATCAGTCATGTCATAACACAAGTTCAGCTTACTTTGGGGCTAAATGATACTGTGTGAAATGTCCGGCATTTTATATTTATTGCCAACCTGACATTTTCAATTGTTCGTAAGTTATTATCGAATAAAAAAACATACAAAGTTAAATCACCCAAATTGCCACAGAGATCTTAACTCGCTCCTCTCGCTCAATCAATTAGGTATATAGTTTAGTGTGAAGAAGGTACCGCCGATAAAGTTAAGTACAATATTGCTCTCTGCTCCAGTAATTGTAATAAAGTTGATACAAAGCAGCAAGTCTGTATGAGAATATGACGGTGGGATTTCTGAATTAGCTTTTTAATGGCAAACATGTCTTAGAAGTGGTTTTCTCTGGTTTCTGTGGAAGTGATCGTGGTGTAGGTAGCCTGCATGGTCTTACTAACATAGTTAAACACCTTTTCGATGTTTGTCAGTGGTACTTTTTTACACTTAAACACTTGGCTATGAAAAATATTTACAGAAATGTACAGAATAATCTTTATATGTATAAATATTCTGTGCGTGTGTTTGTAATTGAACTCTTCTTAAACGGCTGGACCGATTTTGTGAAAATTGTTGTGTGTGTTCAAGTGGATTCGAGAATGGTTTAGATTTACAATTAGGTTTTTTTTTCTTTTTATAACGCACGGACGATGTCGCATAAAAATAAAATAAATAGTATGAAATAAAAAAAAAGATATGTGAAACAGTTGAGCGAAGAACTGATTAAAACGATCTATATATAGCTCAACTGATCCAGATCACTGCCAGAGGGCAGCGTCTCTAAGACACTATATGTGGCATTATAAGCAGTCATGTTTAAATACTTACACTGTTTACCATATAACATTTTTACAGTAGAAGCAAACATATGATTTACCGCAAAGAAATAACTTTCAAGATTTAAAATGTTATTTCCAAAAGCTTTTATAACTGAAAAATATTATTTTCGTGCAACAGAAAACTCGTAGTCTAATAGGATTACAGGGAGTCACAAACAAATAAAGAAGTCGAGACGTAGCGCTCTTAAAAATTGTGCTTTGAGTTTACAGATAAATATGATTTTATAACACCTAATTTGAAAGAAATGATTTCTTTCAAGTAAACTTTTTGACATAGTTATCATAAAAGTAGGTAAACCTAATATCTTTGAAACGAAGGATTCTCAGATATATTGCGAAATTTGTTTATTGATCAAAATATACCAGTATTCTATGAGTTATTTTGTCACCATAATACTACATATACATAATGCTGTTTAGTTTGGAGCTAGTTTGGGTGTGGTGTGCATTGTCCATCAATATGTATTTATTTAGGTACTCACCAATTTCTGTTTATACTTGATAGCCAGCTTCAGTCTGCCCAGGGTCTGTCGCTCGCCAGGCTCCCAGCAGTCCATATCATATGGGTTATAGTTCAGCATTATCTCCAACTCCTTGGAGGTCCTAGTATGGTCTAACAGCGAAGTCGCGAATTCCGTGCATTGTTGACGCAGTGCCTGATGTAAGAAGAGAGTCTTGAAGTTTGTTGCAATGTTTTATTTTAATAGCAATCTGTGAGTTACGGACCTTCGACCACCCCATAGTTAATACGTTTCAATTTTATGGAAAGCACACATGGTCCGTTTGCAACATTTCATCTGAGGTTTTCATAAAAGCAAAGCCACATCAGTCTGACATGATGATGACAATTCATCATCAAAGCGTGGCGCTATCACCTAAATATTATTTTACCTTATACTCAACTCTGAACTCTGTCTCCATGCGACTGAGGCGTCCTAGTTCCCAGGACAGCTGGAAGGCGGTCAGCAGAGGGTCGGCGGACGACAGCGCGATGAGCGAGGGTGATGCGAGCGCGCGGTATGCGTTGATGCGAGCCTGTGAGTGCCGGAGGGAGTCCTCTAAGGACGATTTCACGCACTCGTCACAACCGCATCTGGTTATTATCAAACTTTATTACAAAGTAACAGGCAAAATGAGTTTTCGCAAAACCAAAGTCCTAAAATATCTAGCTCGGAGCTCAGTGTTATGTATAGAGAAGAATGACGTATCCAAACTCCACAAGGAACCCTTACAGTTTTGCGATGTCCGTTTGTTTGTCTATCTGTCCATCCCTAATGCGAGCTCGCAGATCATTTTTTGTTTTATTGTGTGATCAAAACTTGCACCGTTATACATTTAAGTGGCTTCATATTAGTAGTACATATTAGGGGTACCTTCCCTACATTTCATGAAGGGTTGATTTGTTTTAATGTTACTATCCCATAATGTGGCTTATGGTTAGATAGGTCTTTCAAAGATATTACAAGATTTTTAAGATTTTAAAATTTATCTTTGAAGTGGTCATATTTGATTGAGTCCAGTGTCACTCTCCCGTAAAAACCTGAAAAGTTAATAAAAACACATACACACATACCTATTATGATAAATTTATAAGAAAATATGAAAACTCAAATGAAAAAAATTACATTCTTTTAATTTGCTATAAAAATGGTGTCGAATTGGTTCACCGATCACTAGCCATTCTTATCCTAACTGATTTCGGAAGCCTTACACTGTGAAAAATAAATTGGCTATGTGCCGTACCGTGGTTGTCACGTGCTTGGCTAATTTATTTTTCGATATAAAGATAATTTTAATTGGTAAACTTATGGTTGACCTTTAACCTGTGATGACCTGCGATCCCTTCTCGTAAATTTGATTAGGGTACCGCGGCTACGAGGATATTTAGTATTTCCGCGGCATTGACTCATATCTCAACGAGACGTCAATTCGATGTGGCCACGTCTCTAGAACTCTAGAACTCGCCTGACAAGAGAGGACCTCACAGTGAGTTGGTGTGAATGACCCTCAACAAGATGATCGAATGAATGACGGTGACCTGTACCTACTTGACGTCGTGTGGCACGGGCAGCGTGGCACCACGATCGAGCAAGATCTTCAGGATCTCGTAGTGGTTCCGGTGGGCTGCCAGGATCAGCGGTGTGATGTCGGGCGTGAAGGTAGCCGCTGATGAGTCCACGGACTCCCAACTCTGATTTAAATGTATGATATTAAATAACATCCATCCATAGCATTGAGTCGTAAGGTAAGGTAAGGTTAGATTCGAAATTACGGGTGACATGGTTCTATAAATATTTGCGGACCATGTAAACATATGGCCCGCAGCAACAATCGAACACGCATTTTTAGGCTAAGATTCAGAGCAAAACTAAGAGTGAAGTTTCTCTTCCGTTTGTGTAAATTCAGTACAAAAATGTACGAACAAAAATGTACACTTTTTCGTACACTGACACTGTACACTGACGTACGTACAAAAATGTACACTTTTTCGTCTCTAAAACGTACAGGTCGATTACACGTAAAGTGTAGGTACTTGTTACAAATTAATGTCTTCGTCGGACACACGAAAAACTACATTTGTCCGGATTTGTAAAGGTCGTTGTGTTTATATTGTGGGAAACATGCTTTTAAAAGACTCATACATATTTGTACTTTTGCGAGACGGGAACGGAACGGATGCGAGCGATCAATAATTTTTTTTAATTATTACTTAATAATAATAATAATAACAAAAACAAAATTTGCGATTTGTCGAGACCATCGCACTTCTGATCGTCAAGAGGTCTAAGAAGAATTCACGGTGGGTTTATAAAGGGTCTACTCTACGATTTGTCTACGACATGTCTAAGAGATAATTTAATGGATTTACGAGATGTTACGATGTCTACACCAAAACACAAGTGGAGTTTCACTCCTTCCCGTTACGGTTCGAAAGTCGTAGAGGATATAAAATATATCTTTATAGGGTTCACGGTGGGTTTATAAAGGGTCTACACTACAATGTGTCTACGACATGTCTACGAGATAATTCAATGGGTCTACGAGATGTTACGATGTCTACACCAAAACACAAGTAGAGTTTCACTCCGTCCCGTTGCGGTTCGAAAGTCGTTGAGGAAATAAAATATATCTTTATCTATTGAGGACGACTCATCGTTTGGTCACGTCATTAATATAAGTCGGTAACAGCTTACGACTATTAATATGAGAAAATCGTTGTATATAGTGTTTCCTCGCATTGATTGATTTGAATCCATTCTGTATATTCAGCTGTATACCTACATAGATAATAGCTCTGATGCCGTACTAGATAAAAATCTCATGAAACCCTAATGATCTTATCCTAGTCTGATTTCAGGCTTTCAAATCCTTCTTCTTCTTCGTTAATGGCATGTGTCATAATAATATCAATTTAGCCAATGTCAAGTATATATATTGTTTATAGTTATGATGTCACAATGTCGTATCTTGTCGTTCATCATTTGTCTTTCATATAAATTAATCTATCGGGTTATTTTTGCTCGAATCACAAAGAAACACAACAATGCTTTTATTCCATTCATTCACACCGAGTCAATAACCCTAGCTCGTTAATCACCTAGCTATTTAATTGACGTTTTATTGACGTGTTTTAGCTCATTTTAGACGCAATGAAATTTGCTTAAAATCCTAGGAAAATTAATGTAATTCATTGGAATAAAATGACAACTTTAACTTATTTGAAAACTCTATGAAGTTAGGACTTTTAGTAATATTGAATTGTAGCTAATCCTGCGAAACAACCAAAATCAAATCACCAGAAACGGAGAATAGAGTCAGTAATAGTCGTAGTACAATGTGTTGCAGCCACAGTTGTATACATATTATCGCAGTCGACTGTACTTGAAACTTGTAGATATTTACCATTTAGGGAAACCATGCACTATATACAAGTCGGTAAGCGCTTACCTAAGTACCCTTTTTAGGGTTTTTAGCACTAGTACTCTAGTGGTAGTGGCCCTTCCGATCCTAAGGTCGTGGGTTCGAACCTAGTCGAGCACTAATGCGTTTTTCTAATCGAAAAATGTATGTGCGTATGGTATGGTATCGAAAAATGGTATGCCAGTCCTCTGAAACGGTAAGAACATGGTGAGGAAACCGGCATGTCGTAGAACTTAAAAAGTTTGAAGATATACATTTTGATAAACACGGGCTTTACTCACGTATTATTTTGTCGATGGAGGCACCGACACTGTTTCGATTCATCTAGAGAATCTTCATAAGGGTGAGTTTGATCCGCGGTCCGCTCGTTGCCGCTCGAGTTCACGGTTCGCACTGTGCGTGTTCAGTGTGAACCGTGAACTCGAGCGTCTTTCGTGTGTTGTACTATACAAAATGTATAGTACAACTCACGAAAGTTTTGAAAGTGAAATAGTTTGAAGATATGTGCCAAGTGCACGAAAGGAACCTCTGAGGCGCACTTTAATCCTTTTAACACACTGGTTCGAAATAACTGGTGACACGGTAAAACAAATAAGGGTTTTGAAGTCCACAACGATGTAATTTCTGTATGTCTGGCTCAACCACTGTTTGGGGGAAGTGTTCTTATATAGACATAAGGATAATTACTAGTCTTTTTAAGTAACAGCTTGATTTGTAAACCTTAAAAAAACAAAAAGACCCATATTTTTTTTTGTTTTGCTTAATAGATGTATTTGAGTTAGATAGATACTACATTTATTTGATAAACCAGCACTCAAGTATAATTGGTACCTTTGTAAATAATGGCAAACACATAAAACTTTAGGTTAGACACTAGATACTTAAAACGAAATGTGCGTGTGTTGCAATTTCAAAAGGCTCACCGATACAATTGCTTAAGAAGCAAACACTGATTTTCAGCTATTACCCGCGAGATGACGACCCGAAAACGAGCGCAACACAACATTCAGTGTACCTTTAGTTCAAAAGTAGTTGGTTAGATACCTGATCGCTGGTGATTCTTATCCCTACTGACTTCGGTAGCCTTTACTGTACCTGGTCCGACACACGCTTGACCAGTTTATTCATTTTTGTTTCCTACAATAGTTTTGATTATGACTTATATGGTTATTTTTGTGGTAGTAGTATATACTCACATATGGCTCTCCTGAGATGTGGTGTTCCTCTTCCCATTGGAGTAGCAGTTCCACAGCCTCCACGTACTCTTCTTTGATGGCGTGAAGTAGAGCATCCTTAAAATTATTATTATTATTATTATTATGAAATAAAACGGTTATCGGTCACTTAGCTTCAGTAGGTCTTGTTTACCGATATGCTCTCAATAATCTCGGTGGCGCAATGGGCCAAGGATCGCCTGAGACGCAGAAGGTCGATACACGCTGTAGGACAAATGTTTATATGATCTACAAATATTTGTCTCGAGTCCGGGTGATTTTATGTATAATTTGTATGTTTTTTTATATTATTTTGTCTATTTTTGATATATTACATATTATGTAGTATATCAGGCATGTGGTACCCATAACACAAGCTCTGCTTACTTTGGGGCCAGATGATGTTGTGTGAAATGTCTGGCATTATTTATTTATTTAATAATCTGCTTACTATTCTATGGACGACTTCTTGAGTGATAAAATTAGTAGGTAACATTTGTCCCGCGGCGGGAATCGAACCCGCAACCTTCTGTGTCTCAGCCAGCCCTTGGCCCTCTGCGCCACAGAGGGCACCATATAACTGAAACGCGGGCAGAGATTGGAAGAGGAGAGCTGAAGATCAAACTCAGTAACGAGCTATGGGAGAGGCCTATGTCCAACAGCGGACTAACAAGGGCTGCCGATGATAATGATGTGATAAATAATAAATAGATAGATAGATAAACGCTTTATTGTACACAAAGATAACACACAAAAAAAAACGATTGGCAATACAGTTGTACATTGGGCGGCCTTATCGCTAAAAGCGGTCTCTTCCAGGCAACCTCTTGAAAGCCCGTTAACAATACAAATCAATTAGTATTATGATTATTAATAATGAAATGTCAGTAGCTCATCAAATTATTACTCATAAGAAGTAATAGTGTAATCCTATCACCACACTGGTTAAAAATAACAAGTGACACGACTAGAAGCAGAGACCGTGCTGAACGTGGATTTACCTTGACTGTAGCGACTTTGCAATAGCAACGATTGGTTTGCAGATCAATATTTCCACTTTGAAATGAATCATAGTCTTCTAAAGCCATAACCATTGCAATTTGTTTTACGAGCCCGGAAGACAGTTTTACGAGTTCAAACTCAAGCCATATCACAGAAGATTATTGTACCTAATGTTATATTACCTATATTATGATGACCCGGTGAACTACTCGTTTGATGAGGATCGGTAAAGTTATACCAAATTCTATAGAACTATCCACGTATCCACGTTATTCTTTATGACATAAGAATGATATATCTTTTTGAATTATCCAAATCGCACCATTTCTTACGATATAATAAACATTATGTTGTTCCTGCCGGTAAAAAAATGTACGCGGATGCGTGTGACGTCACTGGGACGGTACGAATGCAGCCGGCCCTCTTACTTCAGAATTCGATAACTGAAGGTGACCGTCCCTTTGACGTCACAGCTACCGCGGCGGCCACTCAGTAAACTTCGCTAATAATTTCATCATAACTTGCACTGTATGTTAAGGATGCCTTAGCTTTATACATTTGCATTCACAACTAAAAGCGTTACCGACAGAAAGATGGTAATACATTTAACCAAAGATAATTACGTTTTAAAAACTAAAAAGAAACCGACTTCATTGAATGAAATTTGAGCCTATAATACATTTTTATGAAAAGTAGATGTAGTTTGTATATATATAATATGGGTAGGCCAGATAAACGCACCGCTCCAAAGTATCGCTCCGAGGTATCGAAGTACATGAAAACATCATCGATGTATACAATTTTTAGATTTTCGTTGATTTTCCGGTTCGACCGATTTTGATAAAATTTAAATGGGACCACCTGTGAAGTATACCCTTTCAAAAAAATAAATAAACAATATAAATAAATAAAATAAATATTGATGGACAATGCACACAACACCATCTAGTCCCAAACTAAGCATAGCTTGTTTTAACTAGATGACTGAAAGAATACTTATATATTTTTAAATACATACCTATGATGCTTTATAACACCCACAAAACCCCAATGTTCTTCACACAAAATGTTTATCCTGGGAGGGAATCGAACCCTCAACCTACAGCGCAGAAGGCAGAGCTAAAACCTACTGCGCTGACAGGTCAGTCAGAGAAGAGCTCTACGTACAACAATGAAACATCAGCAGAAAATTAATTAAAAAAATGTAGCGAAAAAGCGTCTTGTGTTGATATTTTTGTGTGCTATTGCGAGAAAAACATTTACAGGAGACATGTGATATTGCTGAAATATATCACTGAAATGTCGCATGACTGTTTTTTTCAGCTTTATCGAAAGAAATTGATGACCTCAACGCAGCGGGCGATTCACTGAGATACTGGATGTGCGGGTTCGATTCGATAGTAAACATTTTAAGGATTTCCCATTAGCTTATGACTCTTATTTAAGTAGTTTGTATGATCTGAAAGTATTTGTCTCGGGTCTGGGTGTTTCTATTTATAATATCTTATATATTATAATATTAAAAAAAAACGTACTATTTAAGTAGCATATCAGTCATGTTGTACCCATAACACAAGTTCTGCTTACTTTAGGGCCAGATAATGCTGTGTGAAATGTCCGGCACTATTTATTTATTTATTATCTGATACCATGACAGGAAAACCTGGTGACATCAGGACTATTGCTTCAATGTAATTAACGCTAAAAACATCCAAAGCAAAAAATAGTGCTAGATTTGCCAACCAGATATCTATAGAAGTAGGAATACATTATATGATTTATATGCTTCCACAAAGACAACGATCTAGTTTTTGAACATGTCAAAGGTATAACAAATAAAGAAAATAAATTCAACAAATAAAATAAAAGCTACATGGAAGTTGGTTCATAATAAAACAGGTAAATTGATGGCTTACAATAAACAGAAGAAATTGACAAAGAAATAGGAGGTTGCGAATGCATTTGATTGTTTTTCTCAGATATACCAGAAATTGTGACAAAAACGATAAACTTTTCAGTCGCCATAGCTTCCGTTCTGTTAGAATCTAGTGTAGCAAAAGGTAAGAATGAGTTTAGTTTTCAAAGTTCTGTTAAATGTTGGTTTCCCTGACTACTGCCATAAGACAAGCCGGAGACAGAGCATCATGGAAACTAGCGCTTGAGTGAAGATATGAATCTTCACTCAAGCGTTTTAGGACGGGCACGACCTTCGGTAACGAATAATGCAAAGAAGGAGAACAGTTGTGGTTAGTTTATCGAAATAGTTTATTGCTGCCATCTATGAGATGGTTCAGCCAAACACCAGCTGGCTGCTTTGGACTCGATCGAGCGAAGAGCATTGAGGATGATAGGTGAACAGAACAGCTAGGTCCAGACTCTCGAGCACCGCCGCAAAGTTGCTTGCCTTTCGATCTTGTATAGGATACATTTCGGAGAATGTGCCCAGGAATTACACATGATCTAATTCCACCATCTCCTTTTCACAACAGGACAAGCAGACGCACAGCTCAATACCATCCATACCTTGTCAGTCTACCACCCTTACGAACAAAGGGATTTGCTTCCACATTTATAATGCGTACAGCCAAGGATTGGAATGCTTTGCCGTCGTCTGTCTTTCCTGAAAACTACAATCTAGGTCTCTGATGTCATCGCTTAACATCAGGCGAGATCGTGGTCAAACTTAGGCTTATCGATAATAAAAAAATAAAAAAATAAACATTTACGGCCTTACTTATAAATGCTTCTTATTATAATAATTTAAACTAAAAGTTTACTGAAACCGAGGCTCTAAACTTTTGTAAATCGAATACGACAGATTACGATACCCACTATAAAGATTTATCTAGTGTGGGGACCGTTATTAACAGGCCCTGATTTCTCTTCTCAGTGAAATGTAAAACCTGAATGAGGTAGATATCATTGTACCTACGATAAACTACATTATTTTTTTTACTGTAAATAAACATTTTTTCATTTTTTACAAATTTCATTTTCTTCTTAACTTGCAATTTGCCGTCACTATTTGTCACTATCGTACAAAAAGGGATGACACTATCTTAAACACGTTGTTATGTAAGACCGTTAATAAAAACGGCAACTGTCAATAATAAAAACGAAGAGATTTTCCAGCAGTTACAGCTAAGTATTTCGAGACAAAGAAAGCTATTGTTTCGTGAGAGAAAGCGCGTATGCCTCCCGGGAAATCACTTTTTGCATATTTCATTCTCCGACTTATTCTCCGTATATTTTCATAGGGAAATGTCAATCCGATGATGTAGAGCTATGTTATGAAGGATTTACGTATGATTGGGAGTTCAGGAAACCATTCAAACCACCAGAGGTGCCTGGGATCCTCGCCATCCGATCCAAATTTCATGGATTCAGAACTTACAGCGTACAAATGGAGCTTCTAATCAAAAGTTGACAATAGAAAGCCAAAATCCGGTATGTCTATTGTCAAGAAACAGAAAAACATGGTATCCGTATTGATTCTTCGTTTGTTATTTCATGAAGTAACATATCTCTGCTAATTTAATATTTTTTACTCTTTATTGCGTGTTTTATTCAGTAATCTTAGCGGAATTTTAACGAATAAATTGTAACTTCATAGGACAAGTATAGACGATTGAATTATATGTGTATTATGGTGCAATGTGATTTGAAGGACGAGGAATCCCAAGAAAATTCAAGACGGCCATTCCGCGATGACGTTTAGAATTGACAATTGCCGTTTTAAACGGTCCTTAGATAGCTCAACTGTACATGTATTTTATATTTTATTTCGTATATTATTCTGTACGTTTCTGTAATTATTTATGTAAATAAAACCTACTTAACTTTTCGTTAGTAATGAACGGTACTGAATATAATCTATTTAAAATAAAGTTCCCTAAATTAAGCAAAGTTGTTAAGGAATCTAGATAATATCATACCTACATATTATACTTTTAAATACATTAATCTACTTTGACGACCTCTGTGGCGCCGTGGGCAAAAGGCTGCCTGAGGCACAGAAGGTTGCGGGTTCGATTCCCGCCGCGGGACAAATGTTTGTATGATCTGCAAATATTTGTCTCGGGTCTGGGTGTTTCTATGTATAATTGTATGTATTTACAAAAAAAAAGTATATAAGTAGTATATCAGTCATGTGGTACCCATAACACAAGCTTTGCTTACTTTGGGGCCAGACGATGCTGTGTGAAATGTCCGGCATTTTTTTTTTACTTTATAACACTCCCCAGTCAAAGGACAAACATCTATCAAAATGTCCTCTCATCTCATCTCACAAATGTCCTGGGTGAAATCGTACCTGCAGCGTTATTACGTAAAAATAATAGGAGCCACAGCAACCACAGAAATCTGCGATATCAGTGTCAAGTAGTAAAAAAAAACTCTTATTGGAAACAAGCCGCTGCATATTACCCGACTGTCGCCCATTCTCAGGCGAAAATAGAATTAACAGAGATATTAACATACAAAAAGTGTGTTTGACAAAAGTTATCGCTCAATTCACGCTAATCGTCTCGAGTTACTTAACATGGGGGCAGGTTGTGGGTAAGGCAAAACGCACAACTAAATAAATAAATATTCGAGGACAATGCACACAACACCATCTCGCTCCAAACTAAGCATAGCTTATATTATGGTGACCAGACGTCTGATAGAATTAATTTTAAATACATACTTATGATAATTTATAATTTATAACAACCAGACACAGAACAAATGTTCACGACACAAATGATTGTTCTGGGAGGTACTCGAACCTATAGCCTACGGCGCAGAAGGCAGAGCTACCACCAACTGAGATTCACAATCTCATAGCTCGTATAGTAAATACTAACATAAATAATACTTACTTTAACTTTAATCCCAGAGTTCAGCAGTAGCTTGATGAGCTCAATGTTCTCGTTCTCAATTGCAGCGATGAGTGCTGATCTGTTGAGCGGGTCCACGCAGTTGATGTCGAGCAGATCCGGGTTTGTTATATAGTTTTCAATAAGCCTGTTGAAGAAATACTGGATCAAAATATTGTTAATGACTTCACAAACCCGAATCAAAAATCAATGTATTGACTTAATAATGTATATATAGGTTATATAAAAATAATCCTTATTTCGCATGGTCATGGCATCATGCGGGAACAGCTAGACCGATTTCGCTAATAGTTTTTTGTTGTATTTGTTATTTTCATGAGAAGGTGAAAGAATGAAATGAAAATGAAATGAAAAATGAAATCTTATGAATTTAAAATTAAGAACGTGGCGTGGAAAATTAGAAAATTTAGGAAAACTTTACATGGATATTACCTTTTTTAATGGCTGCGCAAAAAACTATTAGAAAAAATAATTATGTAATGTAACCTTATGGCGTTTGACATAACTGTCAGTCTTTTGACAGTTATAGATTATACCAATTCGAATTCAATATTCATAGTTAGGACTGGACAACGTCTGCCGGGTCGTACAATATAACTTTTGAAACTATCATTGTTTTTAACATCATTTTCATTCAAAATGTATTTACCATGATAAAATATGTGAGTTTTACTGCTACCCGATATTTTGGGATCACGGGATAAACTGGTATCATATAACTCATATCATGGTATAATAATACAATGTTACAGATTAACAATGAATCCATAAACTGATGAATGGTTTTGGTACCACAATTGTATTTATGAATATGTGAATATGTGTCAACGTTTCGCCGAAACATATACGATCAATCAATCAATCAATGCCCCAATCTTCAGACAGGATGCCAATTGTCTGAAGTGTGAGGAATTCTGACGATTTCATTGTTATTTTGGAACGATTATTATGAAATTGGTGTAGATCATTCTAATATTACAAATCTAACAATACTACTAATCCTACTTTAGTACATATCATAAAATAAAGAAATATTGGCAAACAAAGCATACAACACCATCTAGCCCCAAACTAAGCATAGCTAGTATTATGGTGACAGGATGACTGATAGAATCCATCCATCCATCCATTCACTTAATATTATAAATGCGAAAGTGTCTCTGTCTATCTGTTTAATAAATAAATAAATAATCCGGACATTTCACAAAACATCATCTGGCCCCAAAGTAAGCAGAGCTTGTGTTATGGCTACCATTATGACTGATATACTTACTACTTATATACTTTTTTTTATAAATACATACATATTATACATAGAAACACCCAGACCCGAGACAAATACTTGCAGATCATATAAACATTTGTTCCGCGGCGGGAAACAAACCCGCAAGCTTCTGCGTCTCAGCTGGACCTAAGCCCACTGCGCTACAGAGGTTGTTTGTTACGTTTGCACGGCTAAACGGGTGAACGGATCTTGATGAAATTTAGTAAGAATATGTATTGCATTCGGGGGAAGAAGGCTACTTCTTGTTTCAAAACCGACCTTGAAGGAGATGGAATAGGGGATGATAGTTTTTTTGGGCAACTCATATTTTCTTATGTTAGGGATACCTAAGCCTTTTTTTTTTAAATTTTTTTTTCATAACTTTGTAAGGGCCACTAATACAAAAGTAAAAGTATAAGTTAAATAAATTTGTATTCAATACATGACAAGGATCACTTTGAAATGTCTTACATACTAGGTGAATTTAGGTGCCAATTTCTCCTAACCCAAGTCTGAGAAGAACTGGCAAGAAACTCGTCCTAGCGCTTTTTTGTATGATCCATCTTAAAACTAAATTAACTACGAAAAACGAATACAAGTTTACAGTAGTTTTACATTTCAAATCAGTCAGATAACTGTCTGAGGGCAGGGAAACACGAGGCCATCCTTTCCTATCGTTTATAAAGTTATTTATATTATAATACTAGCTGACCCGGCCACGCGTTGCTGTAGCTCAGTAGTTCTAATACGTTGAACCCGTATACGCTAACCCCTAAAATTATCAGTGTTCCTCTACTATATTATGTATGTATTATACATATAAACCTTCCTCTTGAATCATTCTATCTATTGAAAAAAAACGCATCGAAATCCGTTGCTTAGTTTTGAAGATCTAAGCATCTATAGGGCAAGACAGATAGCGGGAAGCGACTTTGTTTTATACTATGTAATGAAGCTTACTTCAAAGACTACCCTTTATGTAAGCTTTGAATTTCTTAATAGGTAGATTAGTTTTACGTATTAACATGCACAATTTCATCACTATAAAACGAATAGTCTAAGCAAGAGCTCTAATTTGTAACGGACAGACAGAGACATAGCGAAACTAATTTAGAATAGGTATTTTCAACCAACTTCAAAAAAGGAGGAGGTTATCAATGCGGTTGTTCTTTTTTATGTTTGTTTTTTCATAGCTCCGTCATTTACGAACCCTTTCAACTATATGAAAAATATCAAAATTTGTCATCTAAGTGAACGAAAAGTCGTATTTTGCTGTGGTGGTGGTGCACCTCACCATGCACGCTGGTCAAAAAATAGGGCCATATTTTTTTACGACTCAAATTTTTATTCGGTCGGTATTTTAGTCGGTTTTATTTAAGTTTTTAAATCGTAATTATTTAGACAGATAATGTAGATACCACGCGTGCAAAGCCACGCTAGAAGCTAGTAGGTACGTACTTATACGAATACGAATAGATCGCTAACAATTCTGAAATATTCTCGTGAGCTCCTCACCTGTCAATTTACGAAGACGTAGGCGATTGAATAATACCACTTTGCGTACATAATACGTTCCCTTCAATGCACGAGCTATTGAAATTTATATTGGCTTCTACTATGATAATGAAATCTTACCTTGAGAAAGTTAAAGGTGACAGACATAGCACTACCAAGGCTTGTTTAAATCATTTGGGAATCGTAAAGACCGAATGTATCACGCGGCCGTCTGGAAAAACAAGGTATATCTACAGATAAGTCTTTGATAAACTTTGTTTCAAACGTTTGCTTTGGCAACGGTTACGTTCCGTTTCCAGTCAGGCGTGTCAACAGTCTGTCAAATCATTAGCACGACACGAATCATTCAAAAGATTTGGTCGTCTTGCGAAGCAAATATTGCACTCTTATATTATTATTTTTTAATATATTTGATTTATATAAAGCTAGAGTTATTGTCTCGGCTATGTATAGTTGGGATAAAGACTTTGTGTTCCTTTCTGGATCGTGCAAAATAATACGTAGTTATTTTATATGAAAGGCACCATCCCTACTAATATTATAAATGCGAAAGGAACTCTGTCTGCCTGTCTGTGTGTTTGTCACGTTTTCACGTCTAAACCGCTGCACCGATTTTAATGAATTTTGGTATAGAGATGGGACCTTGAAGAAGGACATAGGCTACTTTTTATAAAGGTACCACGCGCGCGAAGCCGCGGGCAGCAGCTAGTTTTATATAAAATTACAAATGACAAACGACAAGATACGACTTTGTGACATACTATAGAAACACTTGACACTGGCAAAATTGACATTATTATGACTAATGCCATTAACGACGAAGAAGTAGAATCATTAAAAACTTAAGGATCGTTCACAGTCCGCCTGCGCCTGGGATTACACCCCAGATTACAATGCTCTGACTTCGCCCGAGTTACAAACTTTTGACACACGTTATTTACTGAGAAAATTGCCGAATAACATAATATTATGTACTAAGTTGGGGAAAAAGTCTTTTCGCATTGTAGTATGTATGAACTTGTAATAAAATCTCTTTGGCTATACTATTTGTATCTGGCTGGTTTTGGTATCATTAAAAGTTTAAATTTTAAAGAACATAATTCCAAATTCAAATTAGGAAAATGTGTGATTTTTATTTGTTTTTCGTACTGTCAAGATGAGTGAATCTAATAAAGAAATTCGATACATTTTAAAATTTTACTACAATAAAGGTAAAAATGCAACGCAAGGCTCGAAAAAAAATTGCGATGTTTATGAACCTAGTGCAGTGTCTGTGAGAGTAGGACAAATTTGGTTTAAGCGTTTTTAATCCGGAAATTTTGATGTCAAAGATGCACGTCGCTCTGGTCGCCCTATTACGGATAAAATGGATGCCATTTTTGAAAAAGTGGATCAAGATCGGCATATCAGTAGTTATGACGTAGCTGAAGAACTGGGAATTGACCACAAAACAGTTTTGGCGCATTTGAAAAAACTGGGTACACAAAAAAGCTCGATATTTGGATACCTCACGAGCTCACTAAAAGTAACCTAATGAACCGTGTACTCATTTGTGATTCTTTATTACGACGTAAGGAAACTGAACCATTTTTGAAGAAGCTGATAACTGGTGATGAAAAGTGGATCACGTACGACAAGAACGTGCGAAAAAGGTCGTGGTCAAAGGCCGGTCAGGCTTCACAGATTGTGGCGAAACCCGGGTTAACTCGCAACAAGGTGATGCTGTGTCTGTGGTGGGATTGGAAGGTCATTATTCATTATGAGCTGTTACCACCAGGCAGGACCATCGATTCTGGACTCTACTGCGAACAACTGATGAGATTAAATCAAGAAGTTGAGAGAAAGCGGCCGGAATTAATCAACAGAAGGGGTGTGGTTTTTCATCATGATAACGCTAGACCTCACATATCTTTAGCCACTCAGCAAAAATTAAGAGAGTTTGGCTGGGAGGTGTTAATGCATCCGCCGTATAGTCCTGACCTTGCACCTTCAGATTTCCACCTGTTTCAGTCTCTTCAGAATTCTTTAGGCAGTGTCAGGTTAACATCACGAGAGGCCTGCCAAAACCACTTATCGAGGTATTTTGATCAGAATACCCAAAATTTCTATAGCAATGGGATCATGTCCCTACCTACAAGATGGCAAAAAGTTATCGAACAAAATGGTATCTACATACTTTAGTTAAATGTAAATAAACTATATTAAAATATGTTTAGAATTTTCTTAAAAAATGCGAAGAAACTTTTTCCTCAATCTATTATATAACCCGGGGTAATTTAGATTCATGATTGTCATGTAATCGAAAATGGTACCGATAGCCAATAAAACCTAAACAAGATTATGGTGACCTTAACCGATGAAGCGTTAAACAATTTGGTTAAGGGCATAAATTTGTATAAGGCAAGGCAATTTTCTGGTCGTAAAAATTTAATAAAAAACTTAAATAACGGCGTCTAAAAAAATATGAATAAACATAAATATTATGTACCTACTTTGTATGTATTTTTATTGGTCATTATTCTGACTGTGCTCTTACATGAAGATAAGTGAACCACAATGCCCGAAAATATCACGTACGTTTATTATGTAAGTGGTTACTTTGGTATCTATTTTGTTATCTACTAGCAACCCGCCTCGGCTACGGGTGAATTATACACCTAAACCTTTCTCATGAATCATTACGTCCATCTATTTGGTAGTTTTTGAGTTTATTGGGTCCATACAGACAGGCAGACGCGGCGAGGCACCTTTTTTGTAATATGTCAGTACATATTACTAAATACACATTATATATTACCGTTTTTACGTTTTATAATTAAAGAATGCACGAAATAATATATTGTATCAAGTAAAATAATGATAAAAATAAAACACAAATATGACAGCAGTTGAACTTTTTAGGGCAGTTTAATTGAATGATTGAGTAGTTGGATTGGAATAGCGATGTCCCACTGAATTTCGAAAAAATTTAGTTCGACAGAATATACTTCGACAGAACATACTTCGACAACACACACCTTCGAAAGACCACTACTTCGACAGACACTACTGCGACATGCACTTGTTCCGCATATAATTATTTCGACAGAAACATACCTTGAACCAGTGCATGTTGCAGTAGAGTCTGTCGAAGTAGTGGTCTTTCGAAGGTGTTTTTTTCGAAATATAGTTCGAGATAACGAACTGTTGAAATTCAGTAGGACAGTCTTGGATTAGACCTCTGTGGCACAGGGTTATGATCGCGGGTAGGCAGAAAGAGAGGGCTTTTGCCCTGCACCAAGACGCAGTCCGTAATAATAATAACAATAGTGCCGAATATTTCACATATATCGCGAGAGAAATGTTTATCATCTGCAAGTATTTTACTCGGGTCCGTGTGTTTCTATGTGTAATCTATGTATTTAAAAAAAACATGTTTATATGTGGTATATCAGTCATGTGGTACCCATAGCACAAGCTCTGCCTTGGGGCCTTATGATGCGTTGTGAAATGTCCGGCATTATTCATGTATTATTATTATGGGAACCACACGACAGATAAACTTTTTTATCTTGTAAATACATATTTATTGTACACATAAAAGCACCCAGATTCGAAAAAATATTTGCTTATTATAGAAACATTTGTCCCACGGTGGAAATCAAACCTGCAAGATTCTACGTGTCAGACTTTCTCCCACTGCGAATAATAACCATCTTGGTTAACCCCCGGTTTAATCGTTGAACTAGTTGTGCTTTAACTAAGTAATTGCTGTAGATTCTGTGTTTAATTTTGATATTACTTGTTTCATTTTAGCAAAAGAAGTAATTCAGAAACATTCGAATAAATCTCTCGAGTCGGATGCGGGTTCGACTCGATTCATAAATAACTGTGTAATCGATTTCGAAACTTAATCGTTCGCAGAGTGAGTTATATTCTCAATAATATTTGCCTGACCTTATTTTACAGCGGGAAAACATATAAAAGAAAAAACGTTGTTTGTTATTAAAGAAAATCATGATACAGTTTAAAATAAACGAATGTTTCACAGATGGCAATGAACTTTGAATCAAAAGTGGAAGCGATTAAAGTTCCATTTACACGTTATTTATTTTTTCGCACTTTCGTTGCCTACATTCAAATGTGAGCAAATTTTTAGCCTCCACACCCTCTATTGCCCTCTATAGTAAAGATCGATTGAATCTCTTATCATAACCATTATATTGAATAATTCATTATAAATCAATTTTAATAATAATTCTTCTTTGTTAATGGCCTGTGACATACTAATGTCAATTTTGCCAATGTCAAGTGTTTATAGTTTATAGTCAGTTTGTTTGTTATTAGAATCTTAGTCGGTGGTCAATTGTCAATTCTAGACGTCACGCGGAATGGCGTCTAGAATTTTCTTGGGATCCCTCGTCGTTCAAATCACATTGCACCACAATACATATATAATTCAATTATCCATACCCGCCCTGTAGTCACAATTTATTCATTAAAATTCCGCCAAGATTACTGAATAAAACATGCAATAAAACGGGTAAAAATATTAAATTAGCAGAGCTATGTTACTCCATGAAATGACAGAAGAAGAATCTATTAAAACACTTTTTCCTTTACATTTAAGACAGTGATTAAGATTTGACAGAATTTGATTTGATTTTGACATTTGAGATTCTCCTTCTTTGTTATTGGAATCCGTCATATGTGTAAATTTTGCCGCCAATGTCAAGTATTTAGATTGTTTATAGTAAGACGTTACAAAGTCATATGTTGTCGTTCGTCGATTTTATAAATATTGGTGTTTCTTTAAAAATAATTACACGGATTATTTTGCTCGAATTACAAAGAAAAACAAAACTTTCATTCCAATTATTCACACCCGAGCCAATGAGCTCGCTTTATTTGAATAAAATCACCAAAATTACAAATAAGACCCAAAATAACTAGGGAAAATTTTATAATATAAGAGCACAAAGTTTACTCCGCAAAATGGCGAAAAATAATCCCAAATACTCTTTTCTTCCTATAATGGAATCTGTCTTGTTGTCAATTTGGTCAGTGTCATTGATTATTTGGTTATAAAGTCTTAGTCGACCGTCATTTAATCTTCGTTTGTCATTTCATGAAGTAACATTGTACTTGTAAATTCATTATTTTTAGTCTCACTCTATGAAATGACAAACGAAGAATCCGGGATGGCACTATTTTAAACAGTGATTGACATTTGACAGAAGTTGAGAGACGTTTATAACTTATAAACTAGATGACGTTTATAACGTTTATGTAAAGACTGTTATTGTTATTGACTGGCCTGTCAGCTCAGTTGGTAGTAGCTCTACCTTCTGCACTGTAGGTTGAAGGTTCGATTCCCTCCCAGGATAAACATTTGTGTGAAGAACATAGGTGTTTGTTCTGTGTCTGGGTGTTATAAAGTATTATAAGTATGTATTTTAAAATGTATAAGTATCCTATCAGTCGTCTAGTCACCATATTACAAGCTATGCTTAGTTTGGGACTAGATGGTGTTTTGTGCATTGTACAGCTATTAATATTTATTAAAATGTCAATGAATTGCGACAGATTTTAACGATATTTTAGGTTTAGGAGACTCACTATTATGAAATTAACCTTAAATAGGTTTGTCATTTCATGAAGTAACAGCACTTCTAAATTAATTATTTATTCTCGTTTCATTGCATGCTTTATTCAGTAATCTTAGAGGAATTTTAATGAATAAATTGTGACGATATGGGACAAGCATGGACAATCGAATTATAAGTGTATTATGGTGCAATGTGATTTGAACGACGAGGAATCCCGAGAAAGTTCTAGGTGACCATTCCGCGATGACGTTTAGAATTGACAAATTACCATCGACTAAGACTTTATTATCAAACAATCACTTGACACTGGCAATATTGTCGACAAAACAGATGCCATTAAAGGAAGTAAAGAAGCAGAAGAACTTACCTTTTAATATGATTTTTGAAGCGACGTTGCATTTTTGCGATTATGCTTATATGCTGGTTTGGTTTGATAATGTTTATTCTTGTGGTCTATTTATTTATATACCTACAATGATTATTGTTCTACTTCAATCCATATACGTTTTGGTTCCGATTGCGTTATATAATAACAAAAAAACCTCTTCTGTCATCTTCAAACAAAAGAAAACATTTGATCGATCGTTGGCGACTTCGTAATGGAGCGTAAGCTGAGCTAATGACTCTGTTAATGAAAATACGAAAAGACGTCTAAGACTATCGTTCACCTGCGGTTTCATTCCAATCTAATGAGTAGAATTGTCTGAGTCTGCATTGGTATTTAGATAGCTCTACATCTTCTAGCACTATCCTGTCATTTAAATATAGCTACTACCATTGCGTTGCCAAATTACTTTACAAAATGCTTTTAGTTTGTTTCTGAATAAGAAGTTTTGCAATATTAAAAACTGAAAACGAAATGTTTTGTTGGCAGTATTCACTGAAAGTGCGACTGCTCAGATCTTTCGGATTAAGTTAACCCTAAATTTAAGTATGTGGCCTATCTTAGTGATACTTTATTAAAGCAGGTTATAATGTGCATAGAAGGAGCACTGGTGGTGTAGCGGTAGCTCCCTTGCATTCCGATTATAAGGTCGAAGGTTCTTACCTGGTCGGGCAGTGAGGGAAAACTTTCTACAATCTAAAATGTAAGTCTTTGGTTTGTATAAGCAGCGATGGGCTTGCAACCTGTCACATACGGAATACTTACTACTGAGCAAAGCGTGGGCCTAATATAATGTTCGGACTTTTCCCTAACTATCCTCTTGAATATCTACAAGTAACTAAAAATATATGAGTCTAGTCTAGTATTATTTTCTATTTTGGTTTGGAAGTGTTCATTCTAAAACGCGACTAGCGGTCCCCCATCCGAATTGTAAAGGCATTGCCAACCGCTGTTTATCTAACTATTACTAGTAAGCAAGCTATGCTAATTTGGGCGATAAATACTAAGTCTTTTGACATATGACACGAGATGCTACGAAGCTCATAGAGGTTCTACTATTTTCGTAGCACCACTGCTACGAAGCTCGTAGAGGTTCTACTATTTTTGTAGCACAAGTGCCACGAAGCTCATAGAGGCTCTACTATTTTCGTAGCACAAGTGCTACACAATCAGAGAAGTTATCTTACTAATATTATAAACTAGCGCGGATATTCTCCCGCGGATTCATATGCGTAGTATCTACATAAAAAGTATCTTATTATGCTGTCCCAGTTCATTGACTAAATCAATATTAAGTTTCATCTAAATCCATTCAGCCGTTACGGATTGAGCTACAAACAACATCTTTACAAACTTTCAAAGAGAATTTGAATGTGTGTATGTTCGTTAGTTACTCGATTACGTAACAAAGGCTCAACTGATTCAGATGAAACTTCGCATAGATATAGACTTGCATTTTGAATAACGTATCGGCCACATTTTATCTACGTACCATGCGAGCAGAAGCTTATAAAATAAATATTGGTGTACAATGCACACAACACCGTCCAGCTCCAAACTAAGCATAGATATTATGGAGAGCAGATGAGGTGATGAGATGAGATGATAGAATACTTATATATTTTTAACACATTCTTATGATACTTTATAACACCCACACACAAAATAAACACCTATGTTCATCACACAAATGTTTTTCCTGGGAGAGAATCGAACCCTCAGATCAGCGCAGAAGGCAGAACTACTACCAAATGAGCTGAGAGAAATATAAATAATTTATTTGCAAGACCCTGGGCCCGTGGGGAACAAGAGCCCACCGCGTATTCAAAATTATTTCACGGCGTCTGGGTGATACGTTGCATGACCCAAGAGCTGGCTCCTATCTGGCTCCGCGTATTAGCATTGCCATTCAACGTGGTAATGCCGTCAGTATCTTGGGAACGCTGCCCTCTGGCAGTGATCTGGATCAGTTGAGCTATCTATAGATCGTTTTAAACGGTCCTTAGATAGCTCAACAGTTTCACGTGTATTTTATACTATTGTATATTATTTTGTACATTTCTGTAAATGATTTTTTTGCAAGAATATACAGTAAGTTCACATATTTCAAAGAACATTGGCATGCAAATTTTAATGTTTTCAAAAACATTAAATGACACTATATAGTATTATATTTTAGCATTAATCAATTATATTCATTAGTTTGCAAGAAATTCGTTAACAGTATAAAAATTCCGTAAAAAAACCATAATTCGTTTTTATACAAAATACTTTTCTATACAGAATATAAAAATCATTTTCAAAATTTTCTATACAAAAAACCTTTATTTCAGCAGGAACTAGCCCTTGGTGCCCGCGACTTCGCAGGATTATGAGGTACTTCGAGTACCTTATTTTCTTCCTTTTCCTTTTCTTCAAGGTCCTATCTATCTTTATACCAAAATTCATCAAAATTGGTTCTGCGGTTTAGTTGTGAAGGCGTGACAGACAGACAGAGACCCTTGTTCTACTCGTATATAGTGCATTGTATGTAAATTGAAACTAAGTATATCGAGTACATGAAGCACTTCTTAAAATCAAATATTTTACCTTTTGTAAGCCCAGTTCACACTTATCGCTATATTTTGGACAATTCACACAATATCTATATAAATTATAATCTATGTGTTATTCCGATGTATAAACTATATTACTGTAAAGTTTCATTAAAATCCATTCAGTAGTTTTTACGTGAGTAACAAACATACATTCAAACTTTCGCGTTTATAATATTATATATAATATATTATAATAAGTATTTGTCAATACATTGCAAGAGAACTTTTTTATATAAGGCAGTCTAGGCAGAGAGGCCAGTCAAAAATATAAATTATAGTTATACTCGTAAGTTATAATATTAATTACCAGATATAAATTATAATTTCATATTTATAAACCCCAACGAAATCTTCGAATACAACTTCCTGACCGATCGCTGCTCGTTAATGTAGGTATATAAAGAGCAAATAAGCTGTAGACATGTACAAAACGATATAACGAATCAGTACAAGTGCTATATACTACTGTTAATCCTATTGATTGACCCAAATCCAATTTTTATGTGTCTTATATGACAGTGTTTATATAAACTTAATCGTGTCTTTGAAATAATTATATCACGTATGTTTCACTAAGGTTATTTCTGGAAACCGTAGTATGATTAAATTTGATTGTGTGTGTCATTACCTAGTTTTATAAGCGCTAATATTAACTAGCTGACCCGGCAAACGTTGTTTTGCCTTATTAAAAATAAAAAATATTTGGGGTGTAAGAATTAGTTATAAACCTATTCTCAGACCTACTGAATACACATATAAAATTTCATCAAAATCGGTCAAGCCGTTTCGGAGGAGTATAAACACGAAAACTGTGACGCAAGATTTTTATATAAATAGGGATAAGTGAAGCAAAAACTTTGTACCCCTTTTTACAAAAATTGCGCAGACGGAGGAATATGAAATTTCGCACACTTATAGTTTATTTAGAGAAGGAGTGCAGAATTCTATTTTTTTTAATTATGCATAAAAATACATGAATTTTTAATTAATTATTATCGAATTTCGACCAGTGGGCGACCACTAGTATTAATTATTATGCAAGGCAAGGCATTTGCTAAAATTTCGACCAAATGTTGGACGCGATTACCTTTTGTGATCATCTTCAAAGATTAAAGCATTAAAAAATCTGATGGGGTGTCTACTGAGCCTAGGGATAGGCACATTATTTTATTTTATTTCTGATGATGCCAAGACCAGCTTTTTTTATTCGCCTTCGTCAAGTGCTTTGGGAGATCTAGCCTTATGGAAGCTAGAGTTTGACTAAGTAATAAAATAAATAAATAGTCCTGGACATTTCACGCAGCATCATCTGGCTACAAAGTACGCATAGTTTGTGTTATAAGTATGACTGATATACCTATTTCTTCTGTATCTATTATTTTTTTGTAATTAAATCTTATACATAGAACATTCCCAGACAGTAATAATTTTTACCCACGTACCGAGATATTACTGACTTTAACAACTTATTTCATAAAATTTAACCTTAAATAATGTGTTTACTAAATAATTAGTACGACTATTATTTAATAACTATTACAATTTTACAAACTAACTAATGTATAAGCAATATATTTTTTATATTTTAAATAAATTAAATAAACATTAGAGGACAATGCATATAACGCTATTTAGCCCCAAACTAAGTAGCATGTAAATGGGAGCCTGATGCCTGAGAAAATACTTAGTTTTTTTTAATATACATAGTTATAATATAATTTTCACCCTATTTTTACCAGGATATATAACTGATTGTATGGTATAACCACCTTACCATTTGGTATTTATATTTATAATCGGTTAAAATATAATTTAAATCATGTTAAAATAAAACTAATATGTCCTAATGTCCTCTCGACTTCGACGACCCCCGTGGCGCATTGGACTAAGGTCCGGCTAAGACGCAGAAGGTTGCGGGTTTGATTCCCGCCGCTAGACAAATGTTTGCATGATCTGCTATTATTCGTCTCGAGTCTGGGTGTTTCTAATTATAATATGTATGTATTTACAAAAAAAAGTATGTAAGTAGTATATTTATTACAGCATTTATATTTATGCAGCATTATTTATTTATGTATTATAATATCCATAGATATACGTAATGTGATGTTCAACATGAATATATACTCGATACTTTGTATTGAGCAATGCATAAATAAATAGAAATTAAATGAAAGTTGTGCGATCTATGGGTTTCGTGTCAAAACTGCACGAACATGTCCTTATTCAATGACATGATTCTTTTGGTTGATCATTCTGTCCTCACATTTTGGAAACCTCTAAACAGTTGCCCAGCAAAACAATACCTTGAACTCAAGACTGCAGAGTTTACTATCACGTACCGTTTAACAGTGACATAATCCCCTCTATCGGCGTGCAGGAGAAACGTTTTCTCTTCCCTAGTGAGGGCACGTTCGTAAACACTGCGGAGGTCGTGCTGGCTGTTCCGCAGAGCCTCCTGGGAACTGCCCAGCAGCTCCTCGCGGGAACCACGGTTCATGGCGGTCTGGAATAAGAAGTAAGTGCCTATGAGATTGATAACTCTGGTGGAAGAGATATTAGGCCTCCAAAGTCAAACGGGATACCAATTGTTCAAATATGTTTTTATTAAGTACCGGCCATCCTAGAGCCGAACGGTATCGCACGTGACGATGGTAAGAGGCCTAACGGCATGACATTAATTCTCTAGAGTCTTGGTAAACCTCTGGTGTGGGATGCGACTTGTGTGGGCTTAGGCGGTATCTCACGCATCGTCTACGTCTAAGAGCGTGGGTGCCGCTGCTGCTGCGGCAGAAGACCTCAAGAAGCGGAAATATGCATCCATTGGCAATGGTTATACATTTCAACTCTTAAAACTGTATTTTTTGATATCAGGTTTTGAACATAATTTATATATATACTTAAAACTCCCGTTCACTCCTCAACCTTCTATGGAAAGTCGTTTACAGTGCAGGCTGTCCGCTTGCTGAACGCGTTGCCTGTACATATCAGAAATAGGCCGCCAAGACTCTTCCCATCTTCAAAAACATGGTCATGAAACATTATTTGTCGTGCTGTTATAGGTACTTAATTTTCTATATTAAATTTCTATATTTCTATTGATATTTTTGAACTGTTTATCTTTATTATTATATCTATTGAGTACATGTGTATGTATATATTTATATCAGTATTTCTTTAGTTTATACATATACATAAGTATGTAATTATATAAAAACATCACACCGACATGATCCCGAAATATCGGAAAGCGGAATAAATCATATATCAAGGTAAATATACCGTTTTGACTTGAGTGAAAATAATTGGTCATTTATATTTTAATATGTTTTCTTCACATGACTACCCTTCAAGTAAGTTACCTATACATTTCTTAATTGGTTGTTTAGTTTCATTTTCGAGAAGCTCATTATAAAAGCGCACCGTGTTCATACAATGTTCATGAATGATGTTTGGATAAAACTATGGGAGATGGTGTTAAGCTGATGATTTGATGATTAACATCATAGTATCCATTAGGAAGGAAGGGTTCAAACTGCATCTTTCAGGCCTTATCCTGACTGCCCAGTACGTCACTCGTATTATCCCTAAATACAACGGGCAGTACCGCCAGTGACTTTATCTGGCAGTGATCAGTTGAGCTATCGTTTTGAACGGTTCTTAAATAGCTCTACGAAAATATGTTATAGTAATATGGTATAGTAACTCTGTACGTTTATGTCCTCAAATTGTATGTGAATATCCGATTTGCGTGGCTGAGGCTTCGATCATTGTAAGGCTAAGGCATAAGAAAGAACAAGGAAAAGTTTTGTAATAAAATTGCAAATGATATCGAGAAGTAGCCAGTTATCTTGAACTGTCTAAAGAGAAATCTATACCCTTTCATTTTTATTTAGAAACTTCTACTTTATTTTATAACTAATATTGCATTGAATATTGCAGTTTTTTTATTTTTGAGTGTTAATAAAATGAGGGCAACAATTTTTGTTTTAGTTTAAAGATGTGTCAACAGATATATGACTATATTTTGAGGACAAATAAATAAAAATAAAAAAGTACCTATATAAATAATAATAATAAATAATGCATGACATTTCACACAGCATCATCTGACCCAAAGTAAGGAGAGCTTATGGGCACCAAAAAAAGAATAAAAAAATTGTAGTATAAAAAAAGCATTCAATTCTTTATATTTGTGAATACACAAATATAATACATAAAAACATAAATACAAGTATCTTGCATAAAAAATGTTTCCATTGTAATAATTGAGTGGAGTAGAGTTCGCTGAAGCCTGAATAGTACCTGAATAATCGGTTGGCATACAAATCGTAGAACTTATCGTATCAAGAAATATGTAATACTCAAACTCAAAAGGACATTCATATTTAAACAGTTTTTCATTCAGAACAGTCATAAAATCATACAATACAGTTATCAAAACATTAATACTAATCGCTTTAGTAACAATTGATGACTTGGTATTACGGAAGGTTGATGTTGATTGTCAGACATGCTGTCATATGAATAGAGTCATCAGAATTAATAAATATGTAGATCAAGCGCCGCAATCAACCAAAATAAAAAAACCGTGCTCCTGTGTGTAAATACCCGCATTGATATAAAACAAGTATCCAAAAGTACTTGCTGTCACAAAACTAATTGGTTTAAGCATAAAACAAGGTAATTATCTAATAAACAAAATGCACTAAAAATTGGAATTGTACGACCAATAAAAAAGGTTCCAAAGATAAGTGTGGCAACTATCTCTCAATACCAATTTTACCAAATTAAACCCTTTTACCAATTATCGATAAATTATTGAAAAACACATATGCAATCAAACTCATTCGTTTTACAAGACACATCATACACTCTCTGATACACAATATTAATTTCAACCTAAATAATTTTTAACAAAAAAAAAACAACTCCAAACAGGAAACTAAAAAGTAAATAAAAATCAGGTTGCACTCCGGGAGTGCCGACAGAAGTGAAAACTTATTTTGGCGCGTTAGGGTTTACTAATAAATCACTTCAAAATCAGTAATTATGGCGACTGCCAATCAAATTTACAGTTACCATAACTTTTGTACGGGGTAAGCTTCGCTTTAGAACATTGTTGCGGCGTTTAACCTGGGTTCAGCCCTAGTGGTACTTGCTTACGATTGCCATTATAGCATCTAATTTTCGTTAGACGTCACAATCTGGTCCAAAATCCCTTTATTTTTGTACCGATTTAACAAGGTAAGCTTCAATGCGCGTTTCTTTATCAGATCATTCAAATCATTAATCTCCGTTAATATACGGTTTTTGAATAAGCCTAATGATTTGATCGAGCAAATGTGGCTATCGCGCAAATGGCTTAGTTAACACATAATTATGTCCGAGTTCATTTTTTTTTTTTTAGAAATTAATCAGCTCAGCTGACATTCTCGCCATATTATAGTTACTATTCTTTATTCGTGGAATTTATTATGCATTATCCTTATCCCACTAATATTATAAATTCGAAAGGAATCATCTGTATGTCTGTCTGTCTGTCTGTCTGTCACGTTTTCACGCCTAATCCGCTGGGCTGATTTTGATGAATTTTGGTATAGAGATACATGGGACCTTGGAAAAGGCCATAGGTTACTTTTTAGGTAGGTACCACGCGTGCGAAGCCGCGGGAGCAGCTAGTTTTGTATACTTTCGTAATTTGTAACTTGATTACGGTAGGTACTATTTATTTTATATATATATTTTACTATTACATAGATAGATAGATAATACTTTATTGCACACCAAATATACAAGTAGAAACAAAAATAACAATGTTTTGCTAGTCGGTAGTACAATGGGCGGTCTTATCGCTATGTAGCGATCTTTGCCAGACAACCTTAGGATGGATTGAACAGAATGTAGCTTGAAAAAGGATGATGATAAGAGATTTATAATCAAAATAATGTGTACATACAAATTTACAGGATAGAAAAAGATAGATACTTATACAAAAATATATACAATACATACATTACAGTATATTAAATACAACGTTATAAAATAAACGAAATAAACCAATACATACATAAACAAACCTAAATCTAAAATGACATAAAGAATCAAGCAACAGTTAATGACAGGACAAATAGTGTTCCCTGACCATAGTTTTAAAACAATCAAGTGATTTAGCGCGTCTAATAGCCTTAGGCAGCGCGTTCCATAGTTGAACAGCTTGTCATAGAGGAATTATTATTATTATGTCATAGAGGAATACTATACCTTAGACAAACCACATTTAGGTTTTAAAAGTTTTTTTAAATATTGTTAAATAAAAAAATTTTTTTTTTTAATATGATTTATAGACGTCTTGACAGAATACTTAATAGTACAAGTATGTATGCATATACTAAGTGCAATGAGCACGGTTTTGGTAGATGTGTGTGCGTGGGTGCACAGAGCAGCATGGTTTTGAGGTTTCACTTTGGTTATACATGACTCTCCGTCTATATATTTATTTGGTCTGAGATAGAGATAGAACGTACGTAACAATAATCCATCTTGTCAAAACTGGTTCCAATAACAATCAAACTTATTACTTTGAAGTTATGCCTATTACTAATCTAAACTAATAGACATTGATTGTGTCAAAAGATCCATAATCGCCATACTGAATCTGATGCTCTACTTACTTTGGGCCAGATGATGCTGTGTGAAATGTCCGGCATTATTATTATTATAATTAAGTACCTGGATGACCAAGCTTTGCTCGGTATAAAACACGACTAAAACAACGTTTTCTAAAAAGGGAGCCTAGCTAGATCGATTTATCGCCCTCGAAACCCCCTGCATACTAAAATTCAGGTAGCCGTGGGGGTTTCGTGGTAGCCGTTTCCGAGATTCAGAATATTATATATACATAAAAACAAACAAGAATTGCTCGTTTAAAGGTAATAGATTAATAACCAGTAGGAGCCAGGGGCTCCTACTGGTTATTACCTGCCTTCTATGTTAATGAAATAAGGTTCAAAATGCAATGACTCACGACCTTACTCATAAATAACTATATATATAATTAAAACTGTTAATTCTTACCATAACCAGATCCGTTACATCACGATTTCTTTTATAAATCATTAGAGTAAATCTTATTTCAGAGATAAAATCTTTGTAAAGTGGAATAACCTCTGAAACACTTTAATCTTTCACCACACTGGTAGTAACAAGTAACACGATAAAATGTAGAACCAAAATTGTACAGTCGCTCACATTGCTACAAGCACACTGGGAAGGGTAGGGCATCACCATGGTAAGGTCAAGAACGCCCTATAACGAAACGATATGCAAACAACTACACGCCTATTTTTGCCTATAGTTTTATTGGGGCTGTTGTTTTGACGACAAACTGATGGTACCTGTACTATACAACCATCAGTAATTTTTACAATATCTAGGTTTGTACTACCTACCTGGCTCCTATCTGGCTCAGAGTATTAGCATTGCCATTCAACGTGGCAACGCAGCCAGTGTTGGGAACGCTGCACTCTGGCAGTGATCTGGATCAGTTGAGCTATCTATAGATCGTTTTAAAGGGTCCTTAGATAGCTCAATTGTTTCACATGTATTTTATATTAATGTACATTTTTGTAATTATTTTTGTAAATAAATAGGTATGGTACTTACTTTTTGTTGCTTGCTACACCTACTTATTAAACCACTTAACCTGAGATAATTGACGAGCTCTGTTGCGCAGAAAGTTGCAGGTTCGATTCCCGCCGCGAGAGAAATGTTTGTATGATCTGCAAGTATTTGCTTCGCGTCTGGGCATTTCTATGTATAATATGTATGTATTTACAAGAAAAAAGTAAAAAGTAAGCAGAGCTTGTGAGCTTGTGGTACCCACATGACTGATATACTACTTATATACTTTTTTTTTTGTACATACATATTATCATAGAAACACCCAGACCCAAGACAAATACTTGTAGATCATACAGACATTTGTCCCGCGGCGGGAATCGAACCCGCAACCTTTTGCGTCTCAGTCGTACCTAAGCCCACTAAGCTACAGAGGTAATAAGAGTTTATAAGTAGTGTATCAGTCATTTGGTACCCTTAACACAAGCTCTGCTTAATTTGGGGCCAGATGATGTGTAAAATCTTCGGCATTATATATTATTATTAATTTAGGTGACTGCGGAAATCCATTACAAAACATTTAATAGATGGACAAATATTTAGTACCATTCCGCCAATCTATTCCCAATGAGTTAGACACGATGCAGACGCATGCACCTCTCTCCTGCCCGCAATTCAAAAGCCATACAAAGCGTTAGTAAAAAGGTAACGCACACCATCCACATATGCAACCTCAAAAAGAATTTCGACAAATGTTTCGCCTCTACGAGGCATCCTCAGGAACAATCGACTCGCACTCCGCACTTTAGTGAAAAAAAACCGGCCAAGTGCGAGTCGGACTCGCGCACCGAGGGTTCCGTACAAACCTGTAGGTATATAAGTAAAAGTTCACCCATCACGACAATCGAGTCATAGTTGGATGATGTAACTAAAAATTTACGGTTTTCGCAATTTTTCCTTTATCTGTGCTATAAGACGTTGCTTCGTCCCAAATTTCAGGATTCTGAATTCACGGGAAGTACCCTGTAGGTTTTAATTCCATTGCGAGTGTCGAAAATTTGCGGAAATTTGCGGTATAAACGGCTGTATATTTTGATTAGGTTGGCTTAGAAGTTTGATTTTTTCACAACTTTAAGTGACAGTAGACTTGAGTATTTGATATAAATTTCAGCTTGATACCTCCACGCGTTCCTGAGAAAAAGGGTCTTGACATACAGATGGACGGAGGGACGGACAGACAACAAAGTGATCCTATAAGAGTTCCGTTTTTTCCTTTCGAGGTACGGAACCCTAAAAACACATCTGCAGACTTGTTGCTGGATTGAAACTAATTAACCTTTCATTCATACTCATACCTACATTTGGTATATTATATATTTTCTTCATGTCATTATTTCCTTAGTTAATACGTTATTTACTTATTACTTTATTTAAAACATTCACGATCAGAATTCATATCATTAATTAAGTTAATGGGTATTTATCGCGAATAACCTTTAATTTTTTCGCAACGCTTCGGTTGTGTTGCAATAACAGTGGTCGCGGGCTAAATAAATGAAAGGGTAATTAGCGATAAGTCAATAATTAATGCTGGACATTTTACAAAGCATCATCTAAGTATCCCCATCCCCAACGTAAGCAGAGCTTGTGTTATGGGAACCACATGACTGATAAAAGTAAATACATCTACTATCTACCTGCCCTGTAGGTTTTGATTCCCTTGCGAGTTGCGAGTTTGAATATATGCGACTTAAATTGTGTTTCTCTTGATTGCGTTGACATAGAAGTTTGATTTTGTTACAGCTTAAAGTTATTATAGACCTGAGTATTTTATATGAATTTCCATTTAATACCTCTACGCGTTCATGAGAAAAAGGGTAGTAAGTTTAAAATTATTAAAAATATTTTTATTATATGATGTAACTAAAAATGTACGGTTATCGCAATTTAAACTTTATCTGTGCTATAAGACGTTGCTTCGTACCAAAATTCAAGATTCTGAGTTCACGGGAAGTACCCTGTAGGTTTTGATTCCCTTGCGCGTGTCAAAAATTTGCGGCATAAACGGATGTGTCTTTTGATTGCGTTGGCTTAGAAGTTTGATTTTTTCACAGCTTTAAGGGACAGTAGACCTGAGTATTTGATATAAATTTCAGCTTGATACCTCCAAAATATCGATTCTGATAGCGTTCCTGAGAAAAAGTGTCTTGACAGACAGACGGACGGACGGACGGACAACAAAGTGATCCTATAAGGGTTCCGTTTTTTTCCTTTCGATGTACGGAACCCTAAAAAACGTAGAAAAACACCTAGAGTACTTTGAAAATAGCCGCTACCCAAACAATATAAATAAAAATAGAAATAGAAAATGTTTACATATCGACATAAAATAAATACAGTGAGAATGTAAAAATAAAATTTTAAAATAATAATAATATTACAAAAATAATAATTTTACACCTTCTCTCCATTTTTAATCTTTATTCAACGTCAAAAATCGGTTGAATTATACTCGCCTACCTACTTATTGTTACATAATTTAATTGTATGTGCGTGTTTACGTTTTAATCCAGTTCAAACCCTGTAAATTTGTTAATTTTAAGTGATGCTGCTTTAAATAATTAAATTAATAAATGGTGAAAATAATTATTCAAAAATGCAACTTTGCGCCAACTATATCAAATTTGAATTAGCACTGGTCTAGTGGTAGTGGCCCCGCATTCCGATCATAAGGTCGTGGGTTCGAATCCAGTCGTGTACCAATGGATTTTTCAGAATGTATATCCACTATAGAGTACTCTCAAACGGCGAAGCGAATATCGTGGGGAAACCGGCATGCCGTAGAACCTAAAAAGTTCGAAGACATGTGCCACGTGCACGAAAAGTGTCGCAGACCACCACATACTGGTTTAAAAAAAAAAAGTGTCGAAGAAGAAAACTATTTCACTTTCAAAAGGAGTGCGAACCGTGAACCTGAGCGGCAACTCACGGACCGCGGATAAACCTCCCCCTGATGAAGATTCTCTAGATGAATCGAAACAGTGTCGGTGCTTGCATCGACAAATAATACGTGAGTAAAACCCGTGAACTTAATATTGTACGCAAGCTGTTACTTTGAGATTATATTGCACATTGAAGGCGATTCTGCGTTACTAACCAAAAAACAGGAAGGAATCAGTGCACCCTAAGCTCAGATAAATTTTGATTTATTTATCCGTATGCTACACCATTTCCATACATCATAAAGCAGTAAAGTATGAAAAAACATCCCTCATCAATCAGAATAAGGCTACACGCTTCACAATAAAAGACGTGACCTCAGCATACATGAATCCAGGAATACTGTAGATAAATAGCCGAGGCGAGCGTTCCTAACTGCTGCTGAATCTCGCAAGAACAATAATGAAATGTTGACTTTATTTAATAATAATAATAATGCCGGACATTTAATTAGCTACACGGCGTAGATTGTATAATACAGCTTATTGTTTTTAATTAATCAAATATTTAGTTTTTTCGTCTCTATATTTTTTTTACTGATCCGCTCTGTAATGTGTTGTCAAATAAACATATTTTCTTTCTTACATTTCATAGAGCATCATCTGGCCCCAAAGTAAGTAGAGCTTGTGTTATAGGTACCATATAACTGATATACTACTTATATTTTTTTTTGTAAAGACATACATATCGAAACACCTAAATCCTAGACAAACACGTTTATCCCGCGGCAGTAATCGAATCTGTAACCTTCTGCGTCTCAGCCAGGCCTTGGCCCACAGCGCCACAAATGTCGTGTATACTATGCTATAGTATACAATAGTAGTGAATATACTACCTCTGTGTTATTATATATTATGTGAATAATATTATATTATTATTATTGATTGATCTGTAACTTTCGTTGGATAGTACAAATTTAAAAAATACATCTGATTTCTACTCATGATTCTTTAACAATCGCGAAAACGAAGCGTGTTTTAAACAATTCTCGATCTCTCTTTGCGTGGTAACACAAAAATACGTAGGCACCAAATGTATGTATGTACTATCGTAAGAAAAGGCCTAAATTTTCATGACCAACCACGCAAACTCGCAAAATCAGTCAGGGCTAAAGAATTTAAATCAACTCCGCTCGTTTCTCATTCCGTGGCCCCCATAAACAGATCAGTGTCACATTCGGTACAGTAATCTCTAAGATAGTTTATAGTTCTCTCTGATCTAAACTCATGGTTCTTTTGCTTATTTTTACAAAGTTTATGAACAGTCAAAATTTGACAAAACATAAACGGTCGGCATTCACTAACTGGGTTTATGTTAACACTACCAACAGAATTGTGTAAATAATAGCTTACATAGGCACAATTAGCATCGCCATGAAACGTGGCAATGCTGCCAGCGTTCTGGATTGGTATCTATTGATCATTTAAACGGGCTTTAGATAGCTCAACTAATAAATAATATAAAATACTAGTTGCTGCCCGCGGTTTCGCACGCGTGGTACCTATATAAAAAGTAACCTATGTCCTTCTCCAAGGTCTCATCTATCTTTATACCAAAATTCATCAAAATCGGTTCAGCGGTTTAGGCGTGAAAACGTGACAGACAGACAGACAGAATTACTTTCCAATTTATAATATTAGTAAGGATTGGTGGACAATACACACAACATCTAATAGCCCTAAACGAAGCCATAGCTTGTATTATGATGACCACATGACTGATAGAATATTTACCTATGCATTTTTAAATACATACTTATGATATTATAAAATATCCAGACATATAACAAACTGTCACATGTATTATATATTATTGAATGATTACTTTGTATATAACGGATCGTCCAATAGGGACTTCCGAACTTTGACAGTTGATAGCAGCCATATTGTTAAAGCTACATTTATCAAATCGACTGTCATTGATTCAGTCTGTTTTGTAAAATCACCGTGGCTGGATAAAGCGTTCAACAACACGTGCAAATGATCAAAATTGGTGTTCTGTTCGGGCAACGTTCCGCGCGCAAAATCGAAAAATCATCTTCAGCTATGAGGCACATTTCTGGATAAATGGGTACGTCAACAAACAAAATTGATGAATTTGGGACGATACCAATCCACATGAGATCCATGAGCGTCCAATGCATCCCCGAAAAGTCACTGTTTGATTTTGAGCTGGTGGCGTCATCGGTCTATCGGACGAGGCCGTCAACGGCAAGAGCTGTAGGTCGATGATTAACAACTGACTGTTGTTAATCATCGACCGATGTTTTTTTGGCCTGAATTGGATGATATGTGGTACAAACGACATGTGGTTTCAACACGACGCGACGGCGCGCTACGTGCCACACACAGCTCATGTCACATTAGACATTCTGCACGAGCGATTTGAGGGCATGGTCGGTCATCTCACGTGGAGGTGATGTGAACTGGCCACCAAGATCGTGCGATTTGATCCCGTTAGATATTTTCTAGTGGGATGTTCTTAAGTCGCAGGTCTATGCAAATGCGAAAACCATAGCGGCCCTCAAAACCAACATAACCCATGCTATTGGTCAAATTCAGCTTGATTTATGCGCCATAGAGTCATGGAAAATTCGATATTTCGGATGCGCTACATCCAGAAAATCCGCAGCGGTTATTTGAACGATGTTATATTACATACCTAAAGCCATCGATAGGCCTTTCAAACGAATAAAAAAATTAGGTGATATCGCACAGACACTGTATCTTATTTAAATTTAAAGATAGGAATAATTTAGGTGTTAGGGTAAATAGGTTCCACGGGTTATTAATGCCTCATCAGCATAATCTACTTGCTCTTATGACATCAGGTGGGGTTGTCGCAACTAGCTTTTCCCCTCTACTCAGCCCTATCATTAGTCATTTAGTAGTCACTATTTTCTTACTAATATTATCTTTCATTTTCACATGGTCTTTCGTTTTTTTAGGCTACCTTTCTATCCTATGCATAGGTAGGTCAGTTGTAGCACGAGGGGCTGCAAGGGGCTTTTTTTTAATAAACTTACCACATTTGTTATATTGAAGCGCACGCGGACCTTGCTATCCTTTTTCCGTCTTTTCATTTTGTCAATTATTATAAACACATCACAGGAATTTTAGTAAATCACATTTCGCATTCGTACACGTCAATTACATTTCACTCATTTTCATGTTAAGTTAAATATATTAGAACGTTTTTAAAATCGTTACATTTTACGTGCATAAAAAAGTATTATCGGTTTTGTCGTAAATAATCCGTTTCATTCCATGGAATCCAAATCGAATCACTTCAATTCCATAAAGACTCGTATTTTTATTTCGTACTGAACACTTCGAATTGAATACCGTCGATCACGCCATTACTCCACTAAAAATTTTACGACCTGTTAAAATAAACAAACTATTAATCGAGGTTTAAAAGCTTAAGCTTTGAACCTGTTTCGAGGAGAGACGACACTGTACTAAATTCTGTACGTTTCTATGCGCCTGCACAGTCACATGCTATTTTTAACCCGAAAATTGATAAAATTAACCTTAAAATAGAGAGTTAAATACTAAAAAATAATGATTATGATTAAAAGGTAAATTAAGATAATTTCCATAAATCTATGATTGATAGAGACAATTTTTATTAAATGGTATGGACACGATATTTTCGTTTAACCGAAATTTTACGTCCATATTTATTCCTCCCTACGAATTCTTCTGCGAAAGCGGAAGTCGTCAAATACCCATAAGTTATAATTGTAGACATTTTTATCAAGATTGATTTATACCGCTAGTAAATTGGCATTGTAAAAGAAAGTTGACCAAAATATTTAAGCGTTCAGTGTTTTTATCAAATATTTTTTTTAATCTTGATAAAAATGTCTAAATTACAAAACATTCCGAAAACCACGAGCAAAGTGGGCGAATGTATGTATATAACTATTTTTTCCATCGCATTTTGTTACAATTTTACGGTTTTACAGGATATTTACTATGATATGTGGGTTTTTCTGCTTCGCGATATTTCAAAACAGTTGCTGCGCCATGGTTACGAGATAAACTAATCTATGTTTATTAAAATTAATATCCATACGCTTTTATACTTTTATAAATAGCAGTGATATATTTCTATATTATGACTTCGTAGATTTAAATACATTATTGAAACAAATCAACGCGTGTACACTTTAAAAGCTATTTGAAGGCTCACAGGTGGGTACGTTGATGAACGCCGATTCGTAAATTATCACGTCATATTTTTAGTTATTTGCGGAAACTTCCAATAAATTATGAATTTTATGAGTTCGCGGAGAGAGCCATAATATAACTTATGGGTATTTGACGACTTCCGCTTTCGGAGAAGTATTCGTAGGGAGGTATAAATATGGACGTAAAATTTGGGTTAAACACTGAATGACACAAATCGGAGAAAGAAAATATCGTGTCACCACCATTTAATAAAAATTTACAGTATTCTTTTACAATGGCAATTTACTAGCGGTATATATCAATCTTGATATAAATGTCTAAACTACAAAACATTCCGAAAACCACGAGCAAAGTGGGCAAATGTATGTATATAAGTCAACACAAATATGTCTGATCAAAGAAAGATATATTTTATCCGAGTACCGCGTAGCTAGACTAACTGTTTATTTGTAAATGTTCATAGCTATATGACGACCTCTGTGGCGCAGTGGACTAAGACGCAGAAGGTCGCGGGCTCGATGCCCGCCGCGGGACAAATGTTTGTATGATCTGCAAGTATTTGTCTCGTGTCTGGGTGTTTCTGTGTATATTAATATGTTTGTATTTACAAAAAAAAATATTTATATGTAGTATATCAGTCACTTGGTTCCCATAACACAAGCTCTGCTTACTTTGGGGCCATGTGATGCTGTGTGAAATATCCGGCATTATTATTATATCCATGCCAATGTTTTTAGATGCAATAATCGAAACTTGCACTTCTTGACAACAGATTTCACGTCCATGTCTATACAAGGTGAATAACCCACTATGGTATAAAGATACTTTTTACTGGACCATGCTATACCCAAGAGACGCTGTCTGTATGCACACATTTCATATTGGTTATTACATTAATAGTATTTGCACTGACAGGGTGCATTAATACAGAAAGCAGGTTGGAGCTTATCTGCTGGTGCTTACGGTAACACGTAAATTCGTTTAACTAAACTAGTGATTCTGTGAGCTGTAGACCTCGCAAACATTTTTCGAAATGAATGATATATAATTTTTTTTAAAAATAACGTTTTTTAAACTTACGCGATCAGAACACATTATTATAAATATTTACGGGTATTTATCGCGTTTATTTACCTATTTTTCCCGACGTTTCGACAGGTTTATACTCTGTCGTGGTCACGGGATGACTGTCTCTACTCACTGTCGAATTGTCGAGAAAAATAGGTAAATAAACGCGATAAATACCCGTAAATATTTATAATAACTTTTTTTACGATTACGTTTACTTTTTTTTATTTTTTCCAAAAACTGAATCGGCAAAAAAAGTATAGATAGTTATAGAACCTGCTAACAAAATTTCACGAGAATTGGTTGAGAAATGCGACCTGTAGAGGAGAACATTTGGACAGACAGACATACGAAAGTATTTTCGTCTAAACTGAATAGGACACACTCGCTTCGCTCGGTCAATAATACGTTAACGAAATTAAAGATCCCTGTATCTTATAATCACACAATTAGCTAAAGTGGTACCTAAGTATGTTCTGTCCTTGTCATTCTAGAGTAGAAGAATAGAGATGCAATAGATTTAAACAATTCATTGGCTAATGTATGTTTATAGGATAGACCGAAAATATATATTTGACAGTAGTAACTTCAGAAGCATCTCAAAAACCCTCGTCGTGGTTCAAACTCCCCGCTTGGATTCTTTCCGAGCTTTGATATTCATTAAATCGTTCATTCATTTAATCGTTCAATGGTTCACAGAAACGATGGATTCATTTTATGATCAGGGCTTTTACTGGATAATCACACATGACTCTAATATGAATAAATATTATAATAATTACGTTTTAAAAACTAAAAAGACCACCGACTTCATGTATATACACAAGGTAGCTACTGTGAAACGTTGACGAGTTCCCTTGACTGTCCTTCGTCTTCATCATCAGACCCCTAGTGAAAGTCATAACCCATCTAGGTGTACAGTTATCATCAATACAAATGAATCAAGCCCAAACACCAGGTAATTGCGGTAAATCGTTGAGGAGTTCCCTCGACTGTCTTTCGGCTCCATCGTCAGATTGACTCCAGACCTTCATTAAATATTAGTGTTTTAAAATACTTTCATAAAAAATAAACTAACGCACTAGTCGCCACTACGATTTTCGAAAGTTCCCCTCTATTTCTCTGGGACGCGATCATCAGATCCTCTAATCACAAAGAAACACAAAACATTCATTCCAATTATTCACACCCGAGTCAATAACTCTAGCTTTATTTGAATAAAATCACTAAAATTACATATATAACCCAAAATAACTCGGGACAAATAAATAATATGAGAGCACAATGTAGAGCACAAATTATTCCGCAAAACGGTCTAAAATAACAATAAACAGAAAAGGTCGTCCATTGTCAACACCCAATAGTAATCAACATGTACATAACATGTCAGATGCTGCCTCATCACATGCATCACATGCATGAATTGAAAACTTCTTTAGCATCGTTGTGATTTGAAAGTCGGTGAAACGAAAAAGCGACAGTAAAAAGAGACAGACACATAAATTCATAAGTGGGACGTTTAACGTGGGAGAAAATTAGATAGGAAGCATTATACAGTGTTTCTTATATTCGTAGTTCTAAAATTTTTGAAAGTGTCACTTCTACCACATGTGAATTGCATACATGTTTTTTTAAATTTATTTATGAGCTGTAACATCATCATCAACCAACATCATACTGGTCTTGTCTCATGCCCCATGACACCACTCTTATAATATAATGATTATATTTTCGGTAAATAAAAAACCGGTTATCGTGTACCTCAATTTTATCGAAGGCACGAATCACAGTGTTTTTAAGTGTTAGTGTTATTGTTATGTTTAGTATAAACAAAATTAGCATTAGATAGGTATATATGTTTAAATAATTCGTGTTCCTTTATTTATTTTATTGTAGCCAAATAAGTTGGTAAATAATTTTAGGGTAGGCATTTACGTAGGTCTTAAGATAGATGATAATATATGTTTTAGTGGGTTTAAAAAACTAGTCAGTCTGTCAAACTGTTATTATGACTAGTCAGTCATAATAACAGTTACCTAGTTTAAGATAAAGATTGTTTTTTGTTAATTGTTCTTAAATAGTTTTAAGGTCTATTCTTTTTTATTTCTTCATCTTTTATTTGTTTAATAAAACAAAAGTAGATGTAACGCTCTGGATTTTTCTGTAATGTTACTTTTATTTAAACAAATAAACAACTAATTCTAAGGCGAGCTTGAATCGATCGCTAAACGTTCCCTGCTCTTTATGTAAATGCGTCCGTATGATGTTATAATGTAGGTTAGATAACCTGTCTATGGGGAATCATGTCCGTAGCATATCTTTACAATAAATTCAAATATGCAAAAATGCATAACTTGATCCAATTTTACTAGAGTTGATATTGACGACCTCTGTGGCACAGTGGGCTTAGGTCCGGCTGAGACGCAAAAGGTTGCGGGTTCGATCCCTCCGCGGGACAAATGTTTGTATGATCTGCAAGTATTTGTCTCGGGTCTGGATGTTTCTATGTATAATATTATGTATTTATTTTAAAAAAAAAAGGATATAAGTAGTATATCAGTCATGTGGTACCTATAACACACGCTCTGCTTACTTTGGGGCCAGATGATGCTGTGTGGAATATCCGGTATTATTATTATTATTATTATTATATACTTTTGAGCAATTGGCACTATTCTTTTTGACGCGTTTACTAAGTGTAATGAAGGTAGGTAGGTAGGTAGTGTATCTCTAAAAGATTGTGTAACCAGCATGAGCCTGTACACTATTTACTACTTGCTTTATTAACGTTCGTTTGTAGATTTCACTATAAAAATCAAAACGAACCGTTCACTTTTGCATAGAAATATTTCAACAATTGCTTTAAATGTTTGAATTGAAGTCAAAGTCAAAGTCAAAAGATACTCTATGCAATACAATCACAAGGATTACTTTGAAACGTCTTACATACTAGGTGAATTTAGGTGCCAAATCCTTCTAACCCGAGAAGAACTAGCAAGAAACTCGTCTTGGTTCTAGTGCTTTATAATAAAAGTTAAAGGAACCCAGCACATAACGACGAGACGTATCAAATATCTAAATGATTTGCGGCAATACCCAGCTTAACACGGTTTTGTTTTTGTATGGATTCCTGTTCATTAAAATACTTTGCTTGGTAATAGCCGCACATAGAATCCTTAATGGTAACATAATCACTCCTTAGTATATTATTTATCAAATTTATACTTACAAAGGAGCAACATAAGACGGTGTCCTCAGCAAATTAACTTATGCATGGAAAAAATGAGTCTTTTGGTACCGCTGTTTAGTGGGTTATAAAAGAAATGTAGTATTTTCAATATGTACCTCCTACTTTAAAATTGTTTTTAAGGTATATGTTAGTTATATATTTTAATTATGAAATACCGTATCAATTGTTAAATAATCACCATTTTCTTCGTTGTTGACGTCGTTTTTAACCGACTTCAAAACATGAGGAGGTTCTCAATTCGTCGGAATCTTTTTTTTTATGTATGCTCACCGATTACACAGACGCCTGAACCAATTTGAAAAAATCTTTTGTTTCAAACTTTTTTTGTTCTTTTTTGTTACTTCAATATAAAAAAAACAACAATGCTAATTACAATTATTGATTATTATTACATTAAATACATGAAGTCGATATTCTTTTTATATTTTAAAACGTAATTATATATTGCAGTTTACACTAATAGGCGGGAAGCAAGCTAATTAAAACATTACTAGTAAATTTTTTTTCGGAATTACATATTTGAATGTTTTCCTAAAAAATTGTTGAGCGCCGTGAATACGCGTTAAAAACCATTTGATCAGGAGTCGCCTTAAGGATGGAATCTGAATGAATGAGTCTTAGTGAGTGTAGGAATTGACACTTAAAATCACCTACTACATAGTACTACACTAGGTACTTACATAAAACTCCTAGTATTGGTCTTGTATGTAGTACCTACACCTAGTAGGTACGTTTTAAAATAATCCTTGTGAGACGACCTCTGTGGCGCAGTGGGCTAAGGTCAGGTTGAGACGCAGAAGGTTGCGGGTTCGATTCCTGCCGCCGAACAAATGTTGGTATGATCTGCAAGTATTTGTCTTGGGTCTGGGTGTTTCTATATATAATATGTATGTATTTATATAAAAAAAAGTATATAAGTATATAGTATATCAGTCATGTTGGTACCCATAACACAAGCTCTGCTTACTTTGGGGCCAGATGATGCTGCGTGAAATGTCTCGGATTATTTATTTATTTATTGTAGTGAATAAAAATGTTTTTAAGCTTGTCTTTATATTTGGTAGACAAAACTGTTGTCTTCTATAATGTATCGACCGTTATAATGTTGGATGTTAAAGAGCAAAGCCTAACGTATTCATGTTACCAGATAAAATGTATTTACTAATATATTTAATAAGACACCCTGGCCGCATCCCATCTGTCGGGGACTTCCGTTAGAGCTGGTACGGCGGCTGAATGTCCGAGGACCTCAAAAGCCCCAAATATGCCGATTTGGTTAAGGCCTACATATTTGAGCCTTTTGAAGTTGGGCTGGACCCTGGGCCCGTGGGGAACAGGAGCCCACCGCGTTTTCAAATTTATTTCACGGCGTCTGGTAGATACATTGCGTGACCCAAGAGCTGCACTAAAATGTTGATTGGTTTCCGGGAAGGGCAAATTTTTACGCATAGTTTATTTTTTGTTTTAAATTTCCCCTTGGGGCCTATTTTTATCTTTTTCCGCATATGTTTTCTCTTTTGTTTTGCGTGTGTGCTAAATAAATGTTATTTCTTTCTTTCTTTCTTTCGTTATATCTTAAATATTTTAAACAGACAACAATGGAAATTGTTATAGCTTAAAAAACTGTGTGCAGATCAGGTACGTGTTTATTTATATATGTAAGTTATAGAGAGAGCACTGGTCTAGTGGCAGTGGCACCATCTTCGGATATTTGGGGCGTGGGTTCGAATTAATGTACCAATAGATTATTCTGATCAAAAAATGTACATACGCTATATACCAGATGCGTATATCAAACGGTGAAAAAAAACATCGTGAGGAAAATGGCATGTCGTAGAACCTTAAGTTGGAAGACATGTGCCAACTGCACGAAAGGAACCTCTGAGGCGCACTTTAATCCATTCACCACACTGGTTAAAAAACCTAGTGACACGATAAGAAAATATATAAGTTATAGTAATAGTATAACCTTTATATATATACGACTAGCTGTCCGCGCGCAGCTTCGGCTGCGTTGAAGATTTTTCCCGGGACAAACCAATTTTACCGGGATAAAAAGTAGCCTATATCACCCGGAGATTGTGTAGCTTTCCTACAGTAAAATATTTTTTCAAATCGGTCCATTACTTTTGGAACCTATTCAATACAAACAAACAATCAAATCTTTCCTCTTTATAATATAAGTATAGACTAATGGAAAAATCCGAACACTCGCTCATTCATCACGAAATCTCCAAACTACAAGGACTACACATTTGAAATTTGGTAGGTCAGCGCACAACATCCAACCTCAAAAAGGTTTTTCTTTTCTGCATCGTGTCTAACTCATTGAGAATAGATTGGCGGAATAGTACTTAATATTAGTCCATCCGTTATTTTTTTTTTAATTTAACATCCAAACACAGGACAAATATCTGTGTTCATCACACACATTTCTGTCCTTTGAATAAACTTACCGTGTTTGAATTTCAAGTCTTCATATTCACTTTCACAAAATGTCCATCGATGCGTGGCGGTAAGCCACCGTAAGGTCCTACGGGACACTGCCGGCCATACAAAGTACATAGCTTAATCGAATTTTCAAATAGGGCTCGTCGCTATATAGTGATGTCTAGTCACTTAAACTATAGTGCCCATCGATATCGATGTTTTATTTTTTATTAAATTAAATGACCTGTCAGCTCAGGTAGAAGCTCTGCCTTCTGCGCTATTAAAGACAAAGTGAAAGTCAAAGTCGAAAAAATATTTATTCAATAAAATCATAAGGACCATGTTGAATCGTTTTCTTACATGCTAGTGAATCTAGGTGTTAGTTATTTTTTGCTGGATTCTTCTTCGTATTAAGGGGAACCGGCACACCTACATTTACCTAGCATTAAGACGATATAAAATGGTCCTTGGTTGTATTGGGTATAAACACTGATTTTAATTTTGATTTTGATAATGTACAGTAGGTTCTACAGGTACAGTAGATACAGTAGGTTCTTCGCTAAGAAAAGAGTGCTGGGTCATATTTGGGTCTATAAAGGTCAATTACAAATGATACAAAATGCCCCGATACACAAATCTACTTAAATTAAACAGTCTCCACAGAAAAGTGTTACATAATGCTAAAGCATTAGAGCAGCAAAAACATTAGCATACACCATACATGCGCAATAATGTTATTGTTATAGGAAAACCCCCATTCTGTAACAAAATATAGTAACAATTTTTAAAAGGCACATCGATACATGTTTTTGTATTTTCAAGTTTAACGAGTGATTATTACTTATAACCGCCTCTCAATTTCTATCAAAAGTTAATCTCTGTTTAAAATAGCGCCATCTCTTTTTGTAAGATAGTGAAAAATAGTGACAGAGTGAATCTTAAGCAGTGAGGCAGTGTTCAAGTTTACAGGCGTTTATAAGTAAGATCGTTAATTTCCAATCACGTTTCATCGATAAAAATGTGCCCCATCACTAGAAGCGCTACGCTAATGTCATTAAAGTAAGTCCATCGCTGGACGATACATCGATATGTTTAAGTTCTACGAATCACTATTCTATTATCGTGGCCAAATATTATTAAGGCGTGACCTTCGCCAAGTCTTGTTTGCTGATTTCTATCGCAACTATTTTAGATTGATTGTTTTTCTTACTTCACTTATGGAAACTAGCATTCAGCTGTCATAAAATGGAAAAGTACCATTGCCTGAGATTGAGGTATGAATGAGTCACTAGTAATAGTGATGAGTAGAGTCTACATTCACCTAAAAATCGTTATTTACCTGTATATATGAAAATCTTATTCAAATTCAAATCTTTTTATTTCGGATAATTTAGATGCATAGTTAGTAGCACATATATATAGGACAAAAGGGAGCTAGTAATACAATGATATAAAAGATAAAAAGTATACAAAAGAAGCTGACGCTGGTCACAGAACGATCACCAGAGTAACGAGCCGTTTTCTGGGATCACCCTGCACACCAACCTTGCCCACATCGGCGACGAGCACCTATCCGGTATAGTTTTCAGGATGCTGTTGTGACTGTCTCGAACACTACGGATCAGGGATGCAGATATCTTGCGAATAAGTGCTTCAAAGCCATCAGTTTGGTATTTGGTATACATTATTATATTATACTAGCTGACCCGGCAAACAACGTACCGCCTCAGAATCAATAAATATTTCATATTTACTTACCTGTTATGTATAATATGTATGTATTTACAAAAAAAAGTATATAATTAGTATATCAGTCATGTGATACCCATAACACAAGCTCTGCTTACTTTGGGACCAGATGATGCTGTGTGGAATGTGCTGTACCTATACCTACCTATTTTAAACCTTCCCTGGACTACAACAAATAATTCAAAACCAAAATTAGCCAAATCAGACCAGTCGTTCTCGAGATTTAGCGAGACTAACGAACAGCAATTGATTTTTATTATATAGAAGATTATTATATTATACATTATATATACATTATATATACATTATATATTCATATATATATTCATAACAGCAATTGATTTTTATTATATAGAAGATTATTATATTATACATTATATATACATTATATATACATTATATATTCATATATATATTCATAACAGCAATTGATTTTTATTATATAGAAGATTATTATATTATACATTATATATTCATATATATAATGTATAGGATAAATTGTTAAAATGCGATAATATATATACTAGAAACTCGCTGTGTAATGTATTACGCTTTTATAACTAGATCCCAGATCCCGATGTGCTAGATTTGTCGATTGGCTAATTTAAAAATATAATAAATTAGAAAATGTACTATAAAGCTTATTTTAAAACTAGCTTCTGCCCGCGGCTTCGCACGCATAGTACATACATAAAAAGTAGCCTACGTTACAATCTACATATTATGTCCATACCATACCTAAGATACAATCTACATATTATGTCCATACCAAATGTGATTGACGATAAAAAAAAAGTTCTGATGATCCGATCCGCTACCAAACCTTACAGGATCACCCCTTAGGCAATCTTTCGATTGGCCGAAAGATTGCCTAAGAATTTCATCGAAGTCGGTCCAGCCGTTTCGGAGTCTATAAGAAGCATACATACACACATCGCATTTCGCCAACTCAAATTTGGAAAAATATCGAATCCGCAATAAAATTAGGAAATTACGATAAAGTGTTAAGACAAGATGAGTTTCTTGCCGGATTTTTCTTGAACTGGGGTTAAAAGGTACCGGCGCCTAGATTCACTAGCATGTAAGAAGACGATTCAAAGTTGTGAGATTGTATTGAATAGAGAATGTATTGATTTGACTTCGTAGCTTAAATACAGGTATATTTATTTAGTATTTCAACCTGTATTTCATAAATATAATAAATAATAATAATGCCACATTTCACACAGCATCATCTGGCCCCAAAGTAAGCAGTGCTTAGTTATGGGTACACATGCACCCATCCATGCATCCACATGCATGACTGAAAATAACAGCGAAGACATCATGCTGATTCGCAGCCAATTTGCTGCTGTAACTACATAACTTAACATAGTTTTATTATTATTATTGTGTACCTTGTTTTCTGTATTTTGTGTGTTGTGTGCAAAGTAGCAAATAAATACAATACAATACATTTTTTTATTTCTGTAACTTAAGAAGCAAAGTTTTGTAGTATTGGATACCTCCTTTTAAGCATAAATTACCTGTATTAGGAGAAAATCGTTCTTCCTAATTATAGCTTATAACTATTATATTCCTTAAACATACATTAAAACATGAACAACTTTTAGTAAATAACATTCATGTGAGTTTTTGAGAATAGATTTGAGAATGTTAGCAAAGGACAACCTCTGTGGCGCAGTGGACTAAGGTCCGGCTGAGACGCAGAAGGTTGCGGGTTCGATTCCTGCCGCGGGACAAATGTTTGTATGATCTGCAAGTATTTGTTTCGGGTCTGGTTGTTTCTATGTATAATATGTATTTAAAAAAAAACGTATATAAGTAGTATATCAGTCATGTGGTACCCATAACACAAGCTCTGCTTACTTTGGGGCCAGATGATGCTGTGTGAAATGTCCGGCATTATGATTATTATAGTCGTGAATGTAGAAGTTTAGTTCGAATGCTGTTGTGGGCTTGAGGGTGTTAGTAATTTTTGTAGTTTGAAAAATAACGTTGTGTAGTGTCACGAAGTGTCAATGTTTGAATGAGTGTTTGAGTACGTGTAGGTAATATGTAAATGTCTATCGATTTCTAAGTCTATTTCACCTATATTTCAACTAAGAATGTCCTTATAGTGTATGCCTCGATTCTTCGATTATCATTTCATGAAATAACATAGCACTTCTAAATTAATTCATATTTTCTTCTCGTTTTATTGCATGTTTTATTCAGTAATTTTAGCGGAATTTTAATTAATACATTGTGACTACATAGGACAAGTATAGACAATTGAATTATAAGTTTATTATGGTGCCATGTGATTTGAACGACGTTGAATCCCGAGAAAGTTCTAGACGGCCATTACGCGATGACGTTTAGAATTGACAAATGACAATCGATTAACTTTATTATCAAACTATCACCTGATACTGGCAAAATTGTCGAAAAGTCGGAAGCCATTAGAATAGTATAGAATAATGATTTATTTGACACAAAACACGAAAAAGGTTACAGACATAGATAAATAAGCAGGTAAAAGATTAGAGTAGGTAGGCCAAATAACACATGATAAGAGAGTACATTTTTCGCTTGTGGTGCCGAACAGGTCCAGTCTCAGCGACCTGTTCGGCACCACTTTGATTGGAGACAGCGCTGGTTTGCAGACTGGGCCTTTCAGGGGCGGGACATTTATACATAAATTTACAAAAAATACAAACCGTTAAAACAAAAAAGTTAAAGTTACAAACATCAAATTAAAGAGATACTTAATTGGTAGAATACGATCTAAATACATGCACAAAATAATACAACGATAATGTTTTTAAGGTGACAATGACAGGTTACAGATTTAAAAAATGAAAAATAGATTGATACTCTATCAATGGTTGAATTGTTTATAAAATGAACATACATACTAGTTACATATTATAAAAATATTATAGGAAGAAATGAAGAAGAAGCTGAAATACAGGTAATTTGAAATACATTTCTAAGTGAATCTAGAATTTAGCCTTTATAAGTCAAGATCTAAATAAATGGATTTATTCCAAGCTACAACTGTCGCCAGGAAATACGCCAGATAATCCAATAAGGCCGACAGAGTATTGTCATTGCTGACCGCTGCTTCGAGGCAAGGCTGGACAGTGTTCGACACACGGTACTGTGAATCTCAACCCTTAGAACATTTATACTTCAGAATGGTGTGTAGCTACGAAATCCAGATCTAGGTACGTATCCAGCTGTATATTGCAGAGTTATAACGTTAAATAAATAAGTAAATAATCCTGGTCATTCACACAGCAGCATCTAGTCCCAAAGTAAGCAGAGCTTATGTTATGGGAACCACATGACTGATATACTACTACTTTTCTATAATCTATATCTATATCTATCTATATCTATATCTATATGTAGTTTGTGGAAATCGCTCATCTTATGCCTCTGGTCTCCCGTAATACAGGCTTGGACATGACTTTAGTAGTGCGTCGCACGAATTGGAGGTTGAAAAGACTCACATCTGGCAGGGTTTTGCTTTCTGATTACATATTTACCACTAATAACATTAGGTTATTCCGAGAAAATAATAAAACATTTTTAACCTCAAATCAAATATATCAGATAAAACTACGTAAAGATTGACAGATAATAATCAACTTTGTCGTATTTCTTGTCTATGGTTTAACATGTTGTGTGCAAAATTGATGTGAACGAAACGTAAAAATCCTGTCAGTGATTTTGTTATGGCTTCTTTCGACGACTTTGGCTTATCTTCACTTCACTTGGTTACTTATCACCTATCACTAGGTAGGTTATGTTGGAGTATAGAAAAAAACGCGCAAGGCGAGCGAGCGTAGCGAGCGTGCCGCGGCAGCGGCCGCCGCAGCGCCAGGAAATTATACAAGGTCACAGTATATCTCACTTGGCTACTTATCACCTATCACTAGGTAGGTTATGTTGGAGTATAGAAAAAAACGCGCAAGGCGAGCGTGCCACGGCAGCGGCCGCCGCAGCGCCAGAAAATAATACAAGGTCACGGTATATCTGATCTTTGTCGTATTTGTTGTCCTGGGGGGTTTTCCTTCATTTTCGTGCGACGCACTACTAAAGTTTAACCCAGGCTTGCTCTAGTGCGGGGACCATCAGTAAGTTTGTTAACACTGTATTTTATTTTCTTGGTAAATAAATGAATTTGTATATATATTTGTATACCTGAGACGCCGAAGGTTGCGGGCTCGATTCCCGAAGGTTTGGGTGGTTGTTTGTACATTATGTGTAATATGTATGAATTTCTTTGTAAATTCATACAATATGTATACATAATGTGAAAAGTATGAGTATTATACCAATCGTGTAGTTCCCAAGCTTATTTTGGGGCTAGATGATACTGTGTGAATCTTCCAACATTATTCATTTATCGATATATATTTTTTGTTGTAAATACATATTTTTGTTCATAGAAAACACCCAGATCCGAGACAAGTTTAAGCAGATCATTGCAAACAAAAAGATACATAAGCTTACTTTTTAATTTAGTATGATATAGTTATTTTTTTTATGCTCTATCTTTATTATTCCTATTCTTTATTTAAACTCTTGCCAAATTTCATGAGTCCAGGTAAATAGGTTTTGATTTATTGGCGTATGTTATATAATATATACTTACATATGTTATAAGCATATAAATTGTGATCTAGTAGTAAATTGTGGTAGTGACCCTGCCTTCCGTTTCTTAGGTTGTGGGTTCGAATCCGGTAGTGCACCAATGGAGGTTTTCAGTTCGAAAACGTATGTGCGCTATACCAGTAGGTACTCTCAAACAGTAAAGGAAAACATTGTGAGGAAACTGGCATGTCGTTATAAACTAAAAATATTGAATGTGCCAAGTGCTCGAAATGAGACTCTACGGCGCATAATTCTTTCACCACACTGGTTAAAATTGACACTGGTTGAAGTTAACTTACACTGCCATCTGTTAACAACTTATAGAACTTATTGTAAGAAAATTTTGCAATAAAAAAGTACTGCGATCCATCTTTTAAGTTTGACCAAATTACTTACTCTGCCAAATTTCATAAAAAATCCGGAGTTTATCCCAGTCATACATCGTGACGCGAGATTTTTACATACATATAAAGATATATCACAATATCTTACTATCAAAGAAAATCTTTTTTTTTTGTTTTTTTAATTTATTACTAAATAAGTTTCACATACATTTTACAAGTTACTGGTGATCCCCGCACTTGGCCAGGCCTGTATCGCGGGAGATCGGTCAAGCAAAACGTAATTACCTATCACAAAAGTACACATTACAGGGCAAATAAACAATAAAGCAATTAGTACAGTAAAACTAAAGAAAACTATAAAAAATAAATATTTATCTAAGTAAACATTACTACGTGCAAAAACCAAAACTACGATAACATTACATACAATACAAATATGTGCGAATATGTGTGGAGTAGGTGGACTTTAGAAGGGCATAAGTGAGTGAGTGAGTGTCAAAGTAAGTAATATACTAAGAGGGAAGTGGGAATGGGTTGACAGAGACTATGAAAAAGTAATGTCAGGTTTGGATTTCCAGAAGGCTTTCTGTTCCGTTATAATCCAATGTCAGGAGCCACCTCCTTATTATCTCTTTAACTCCATAAAATAAACAGGATAATTGACAGTGTATACTGGCACAACGATATAAAAAGGGGAAGGAAAAATATCTAAAGCGTCTAGCAAATGCAGTTTTATCAGCTGGTACATTTATCCTAATCCCCCGATTTTCACTTGGTGGGATAACAAGATTATTATTTGTATTACCATTATTATTATTATTATCATTATTATCAATATTGCTGATATTATCATTACTATTACTATTACTTTTAGAAGTTGAAGAATTAAGATAAGCCATTTTGTGGTGAGCCAATATAACTCTCTGAAGGTAATGCTCCCGTACATTGAACGTTTGGGTATCCAAATAAAGGGAAACAGTTGGGTACCGAAGCGGCAACCTAAACATAACTTTAAGCACGATGATCATATGAGTCTTCGCAGCTCCACCCCAGACCGTGATGCAATAGCACACAATTGATTGGCATAAGGCTGTTTAAACGAGCATTAAAGTCTCCTTGTCTGACCCATCACGGAGAAGCTTCATAACGTGAATTAATTTCCTAATTCACGTTCCTTCGCGACTAGAGAGAGCATAAATATGCGGCTTAAATGATAATTTATCGTCTAATTAAACACCAAGATAACGTAGACAATCGGACCGTTCAATGGTTGGACAATAGCAATCATTATAAATATAAAGAGCCAAATCGACTGCACTTATGTATCCGTAGGGAAGTCGTGTTAGTTGGAGCGGACTTTTTAGTTTTATGAAAACAAATAAATTTAGTTTTGCAAGGGTTCAGAGACAGCAAGTTGGCATCCAGCTATGCAGCAACATGCGCCAGACCCTCCTCCGCACGTTGAGACGCCTCTTCCAACGTACCTCCCATGAATAAAATAGCTGTATCGTCAGCATAGCATACTATTTGAGTCTCGTCTGAGGTGTCAAATAAAGAGATAACATCATTAATGTAAAGAGAGAAGAGGCCCCAGAATACTACCCTGGGGTACACCAAAGCAGACACTCTGGATATTGCTAGACTGGCCAGCAACAGAAATGCTCTGTGCTCTATAATGCCATCTTACCACAAAGTTTGAGATCTAGCGACCGCTTATAATTAGCTTAGCGACTAGACATTACATAAACAATGCATCGCAAAACACAATCCGGTTACCGGATTTCCTGTGACACTCCGGTTTATGTAATTTATGTAACTAAAGTCAAAGTCAAAGTCAAAAATATTTTTATTCAATAAAATCACAAGGATTCAATACAATCACATTTCAATATCTCTATAACTATTCTTAAGCCCCTGATTTGTGGAGATTCTTTAATTATATATATATTTTTTATTTTATATCTTCCTTCTCGGATCACAAACTTATTTCATTTTTTGTCAACCTACTTGTATGAGAAGTACGTACAAAATGACATACAGTTCTTATTTTGGGTCATCACTCTTTAGTAGCAAATCACATCAGACTCATACACCAGTAATATTTGGTTTTATATCTTTGAATTCTAATTGATATTTATATAAATTTATTTATTTTTATTTTTAATAATTCAAAATGTTGCCCCTTCCGTGTCTGTATATAAAACAAGCAGCAGAGTTTGTCAAGCAACATCCTGAACTATTCAAAACGAATCAGGTCTTTCGGATTCGCCAATTACGGGATATATCCAACAGCAAACTGCACATTCCTAAATATAAACTTACATTAACACAATGCCAAGCCTACTATATGTGTGTTAAAATTTATAATAGGCTACCTGACAACATTAATGACCTAAATGGCATTTTATTTTTTGTTAAATTGAAAAAGTGGCTTTTATACAAGTGTTTTTATACAATTAGTGAATATTTTAATTATAGGGACATCTAAACTGTATTATTATTATTAACTTATTAACATTTTTTTGACCTATTAACTATTATTAATTTATAAGAAATGACATTGTTTTTAAGTACCTAATTTATGAATTCATTCTAATGATATATCTCCCAAGAAAATTAAGTGAAGCTAAGAACTAGGTTAATGATACTAGATAAAATTTGCATGCCAAAGAATATGGCAGGACATACAATGGACTAACTATTATAAGACCTAATTGTATCACATATGTTCAAGCAAATAAATAATATTTCAGTATATCATTTATAAGATAAAAAAACTAGAAAAAATAATTTTAATTAAACTGAGGTCAATGAATCCATTTTGAACTTAATGCTATGGAGAAAATGGCATACCAAATATGGACTAAATACTAAATGACTATGCACTGCTTGGTTCGTTTAGAAACGTCCGCGCAACAGGCGTGGGCCCAATGCGAACATTTTAAACATCGCAACCAGTCTTCTCCAGGTTTTGATCGGGAATAAAGATAATATCATGTTCCAATATAATTATGCAAGCGCAATCCTCTTCGTCATCTTGAGCGTTGCTTCTTCTCTGTCTTTTGCGAATATGGTTTTGGTAACATTTCGTCTCCTCTTTTCTGAAGGAGCTTTAGGCTCATTTTTTGACTTTATTTTATTCATCATCCTAGACCTTTTACAGGGGACTACAAAGTTTTGTTACTATTCGAACCATGTCTTCTGAGAGTTGCTTGTGGCACTCCAAATGTTTTGAGACGCCAATAGCCAGCCCATTTTGTTACTGCGAACTGCTTCTATTGCTTTATGCATTTATTGGCTCCAGGATTGGCGATCAGTCGTACGCTTATTAAATTAATAGCTTTGATTAACTTTAAATATGTATTGGGTACTTACAGAGTTGTTATGGACAAAACGACATACCTATGTCATTTTGTCCGTTACCTATGTATGCCATTGTGTCTATATAGCGTTATAAAAATTCAAAGTTCAACAATAAATACAAAAAGAATATTATTCACGGAAAAAACTGTTCAAATGCAAGAATAAGAACTTAAGAGATCCAATAAACGTACCATAAAAATATAATATTAATACAAAAAACTCCCTGTAGTTAAAAAATGAGCCGTTATGAGCACATGATGTAGTTATCTAGGGCGGGCTAGAAGCGGCACAATTTTAAATATGATGCCTGTGTTATTTTGTCCGTGTATGTCATTTAGTACGTACTACTCCTACATCTATTTTTGATGCCGTCTATCGTTCTGTGTTTTTTCTATACTTATATATTTGTGGAAACTTTTAATTAACTTTCAGTGTATGTCTGTACTTTGCTACATCTATTTTTTTCTGTTTGTTTTCTGTTTTCCAAAAATTTCTAAAAGGCGTTTCAAAGTGATTTTTTATATAAAAAAAACAATTTAATACTAATAATAATAATAATATCGTTTATTTCAGGCAACACTAGTTTAGTACATGATGTTAAATACGTACAAACTACGGCTCATATCAAATTTATACCTTAAAGTCTAACATACATAAGTAACATTATAATTAGTAATTAGTATCTATTATAATAGGTACTAATTACTAGCACGTAGAGTCGGTGACGTGTGACACGCGACATGTGCTGTTATCGGTAGTCGTCCGCGAAAACGCCGGTACAACATATTCTTCGGCCAGAATTCTGCCTTTGTGAAGGTCGAAAGGTTCTCAGTCGGAACACGCACCACAAAAGATTTAAAATCTTTATGACGCGACTCCAACTGCTCGACCCTCACCGAAGTGTTGGTCTTCATCTTCTAGTTGAAGTTCTAGTTCTATCTAGTTTCTCTGAAAAAGTAAAGTATGATAAGAAAAATGCAAAAAATTAAAATTGAAAATTTGTTAATTCAACATTATGAATAATTATGAATATGTGCAAGCGTAGATATTAAATCCTCTTTCGCTGTATTTTTACTGTTCGTGATAAGTTTTTATGGAAATTTTAACTTCACGTGTCTCATTTTCAAAAAGTCCAGTATCCCTTAAGTAATTTTAGTTTGGTTAGATATATATAGGTAGAGTATATTTCTGCTGGATTACCTACCACGAAAAGCGAACGACGCCAGATCGGATTTATTTTTATCAAAAACTCACTTATTCAGGAAAATTAAAGATTCATTCAAACTTTTTTGAATGCAGATTCCTTTATTCGAGACCGTAACTCCTAAAAATTTTTTTCGATAACTCCCACGGATCCAGACTTAAAGGCCCTGAAAAAAGACTCACCTGTATTGTCACGTATAATGAGCGCGCTATCATGTTATTGTGATGCAACCTTTTCGTAGTGAGACTTAAGATGTCCGTACGTAAGCGGTAGGTAGCGTCGGCAAACTCGCGTCGATGGTTGCGAGACGTTATAACGTGATGTTACTTATTATAGTTTGTCTAAATTTTTCCTCGTAATTTGTGACGGCATTATTAGTTATTTATGATTGTACAATTAACAAAAAAATATATATATTTACAGAAAATAGTTTTTCGAACCGAACAAGTTAATACTTACGTCCTTTATGAAGAACATCTTGCGCTTCTACATATAATAAACTTCCTGAAACTAAATTATCTATTAAAAAAATTTAACTTACATAGTGTTATAAAAAACTGAGCAAGTGCGAGTCGGGCTCGCGCTCTTAGGGCTCCGTACAGGTACCTATAGGTATATAAGTAAAATTTCACCCATCACGACAATCGAGTCATAGTTGGATGATGTAACAAAAAATTTACAGTTTTAGTAATTTTTCCTTTATCTGTGCTATAAGACGTTGCTTTGTACCAAATTTCAAGATTCTGAGTTCACGGGAAGTACCCTGTAGGTTTTGATTACCTTGCGAGTTGCGAGTTTGAACATATGCGACTTAAATTGCTGTTTCTCTTGATTGCGTTGACATAGAAGTTTGGTTTTGTTACAGCTTAAAGATATTATAATCCTGAGTATTTTATATGAATTTCAATTTAATACCTCTACGCGTTCATGAGAAAAAGAGCAGTAAGTTTAAAATTATTAAAAATATTGTATTATATGATGTAACTAAAAATGCACGGTTATCGCAATTTATCCTTTATTTGTGCTATAATACGTTGCTTCGTACCAAATTTCAAGATTCTGAGTTCACAGGAAGTACCCTGTAGGTTTTAATTCCCTTGCAAGTTGCGAGTTTGAATATATGCGACTTAAATTGCTGTTTCTCTTGATTGCGTTGACATAGAAGTTTGGTTTTGTTACAGCTTAAAGATATTATAATCCTGAGTATTTTATATGAATTTCAATTTAATACCTTTACGCGTTCATGAGAAAAAGGGCAGTAAGTTTAAAGTTATTAAAAATATTTTTATTATAATGACGTAACTAAAAATGTACGGTTATCGCAATTTATCCTTTATTTGTGCTATAAGACGTTGCTTCGTACCAAGTTTCAAAATTCTGAGTTTACGGGAAGTACCTTGTAGGTTTTGATTCCCTTGCAAGTGTCGAAAATTTGCGGCATAAACGGCTGTATCTTTTGATTGCGTTGGCTTAGAAGTTTGATTTTTTCACAGCTTTAAGGGACAGTAGACCTGAGTATTTGATATAAATTTCAGGTTGATACCTCCACGCGTTCCTGAGAAAAAGTGTCTTGACAGACAGATGCACAGACGGACGGACAACAAAGTGATCCTATAAGGGTTCCGTTTTTTCCTTTAGAGGTACGGAACCCTAAAAAGCGTATTATTATATATATATATTATATATAAATGGCTAGGTGAATTTTCTATGGAATTAATCGGAAAGTAAATCCTTTTACATGAAACATTTTGATCTTAATATTAATAAAATAAAAATATTGATTCTCCATTCTGATAGTAAGATAGTAAACTACAACTATAGTAAAAAACGGTTTTTAAATGACTGTCGCAATAATAAATATATATAATGAGAACTTCCTACTTTTTGAAGTTAGTTAAAAAGAGATAGGACCAAGACGAGTGTCTTAACAATTTTTCTCGGACTTGGGATATGAGGAATCAGTACCTAAATTCGACTAGCATTTAATAAGATTGAAAGTGATACTTGATTGTATTGAATAAAAAACTATCAATTTGAGAGGAAACATTATGAAAAGTCTGTGAAATAATTCTGGCTGTTGATAGATATATCTAAATAACTATTTATGTCAGTAACGCATTGAAAATTACGATAAGCCCTATTGGCTTTGCCAGAGTCAGAAAATAATGGTCCATAACTTCTTTGCTAACGCTACTTCGCTCGAGCTAATTTTTGATAACATTTACAAGGTTGCATCCAATTGACAGGTCTTTCAGCTCAGTCGGTAGTAGATCTGCCTTCTGCACTTTAGGTTGAGGGTTCGATTCTCTCCAAGGATTTGTGTGAAGAACATAGGTGTTTGTTCTGTGTCTGGGTGTTATAAAGTATCATATGTATGTATTTAAAAATAGTTACCATAATACAAGCTATGCTTAGTTTGGGGCTAGATGGTGTTGTGTGCATTGTCCAGCAAAATTTATTATTATTATTTATTCTGATAGCATTATATCCAGCTTTAGATCCCATCAACACTAATATTCGAAAATCAAAAACCTTCCCAAAGAGATAACAGACAAAAACTTTTTAATAATAAGTATCTAATAGACTGAGGTAGACAAAGAGGTGGCAAACCAAACTTTCTTCATTCGATTCTATCTAAAATTAGATAAAGATGCCTCCGAATCAGACGTTCCTTTACTCGACACCCGAAGATATTTCAAACTTTTGGGACTATCTTGAAAAACTTTAAAATAATCTTTTTACAATGTGCTGAATCACCGCGTAATTTTTCTTTTTGAAGCAAGGAGTTACTTTGAGATGTCTGGGAGATAACTACAGACGTGCAGACTGGTGTGCGAAATATACTTATGCCTACACATTGAAACATTTGTAGAATATTAAAACAGGACAAATTAGTTATTAAAATATTTATAAGTATCTCAAGAAGAAAATTACGATTTATTTTAATTTAGGTGTTTTTTTGTGGATTTATGTTTAAAGTACGACGTAAAACTTAAAGCACTTAAAGCTTTCGAAACATTAATTATTTAGTCTATTACGAATGTATTAATTATCTATTCTGATAGTAAGATAGTAAACTATATCAATGCTTAATTGGCGCCCTCTGTGGCGCAGTGGGCGAAGGCCTGCCTGAGACGGGTTACGGGTACCTGAAGGTTACGGGTTCGATTCCTATGTACAATATGTATGTATTTAAAGTTATTTAAGTAGTATAACAGTCGTGTAGTTCCCATAACACAAGCTCTGCTTAGTTTGAGGCTAGATGATGCAGTCAATATTACATATTTTTTTTTTGTAAATTATTATTTAATATACATAGGACCACCCAGATCCGAGACAAATACATGATCCTACAAACATTTGTCCCGCAGCGGGAATCGAACCCGATATTACCCATGGATTCTGTGTATTATTAATGTACAGTGTATACATGTGTTGGGCGTCCTATTTTTAATAAATAAATACAAAGAGAGACAAAGAGTAACATAATTCACTGCAGTTTTCTGTAGCATAACTTTATAATGCACTTTGGCCTCTGCGCCAACTAACGCTAAGATTGAAAAAGTTCTAGAAAGAACAACGCTATCCTGCTTGTTTACTAACTTATATCTCGACTTTATTTCTATCTGTCTCTAGATTGACATAGCTCAGCTGGTAGCTCTGCCTTCTGTGCTGTAGATTGAGAGTGTAATTCACTCCCAGGATTACCATTTGCATGATGTATATAGATGTTCGTTCTGTGTCTACGTGTTCTGAAATATGAACACTCGGTTGAAACGAAGTTCCTATCGTAGTATATTAATATTGTTAAACGTATTATATTATTGACTAGCGACCCGCCCCGGCTTCGCACGGGTGTAATGCTGATACTAAATATACTACAGAATGTCTTTATATAAAACGTTATCTAAGAGAATAACATATACTAAGAGATATACATATACCAATGCGGACTTTTGTGTTGACCTTTTTAAGGTGTACAATACTGTAGTACATTATTTTGATCTATCTCTTAGGGTTCAGCCAGCGTTTGCAATGTAAGCGCAAAAAAATGTAATTATTTACGACTCCACATAAGAAACCTCTAAAATTATCAGTGTTTCTCTTCTATATTATGCATGTTTTATACATATAACCTTCCTCTTGAATTATTCTATCTATTAAAAAAAACCGCATCAAAATCCGTTGCATAGTTTTTAAGATCTACGCATACATCAGGACAGACAGACAGCGGGAGGTTTTATACTATGTAATGATTAACAAATACAAATGAATTAATTACTAACGTCTGAGAGAGATTCGTTAATTCGTCTATGTAATTAATGAATTCGTGTCACCCTATGGATAACCGTCTACACTAAAGAAAGGGTCGTGATGGAAATGCGTGAAGGAAAAATATAACACTTTTTTTTCGGACACAATGGGCTAATAATCGTAGTCTGTTTTGGACCAAGAACGATGAAGCTAGGTATGATAGTCATTATTTACCTAGCACTGTTGAAATCAATTTTGATGGACGTAATATGTCTAGGGTGACTATATGTAAGTGTGTAAGTGTGTAACAGTACCGATGTTTGTGAAAGTAAAACATAATTTAATAATAAAAAAGGGGTGTGTGTGTCTGTGTGTGTAAAGTACGGGGGGGGTATGAACAGGTATGTGCTAATGGGGCGGATTATACTACTCTTATCAGTAGTTGCTCGGTGTCATCGTAGAACATATTTTGCAACCAGTTCCTAATTTTGCATTGAGCCTTGAGCCTCATGCTTCTTTAGTTGATAAAAGGACAAGGTTTTATTAAGCTTGTTACACAAGTAGCAGCTAAGGGAGTCATATTGACGGCTGGCAAAGGTAGTTCTGCATGTTGGTAGGGTGCATATGGGTAGGCCTTGACGTCTTTGTGCCAAGTTTGAGTCAAACGGTACAGACGAATGTTTGCGATTTATAAGTTTAAGTATAAAAAGCTGCCTAACCTTTAGCATTTGGTTTTCTCTGTACAGTAGATCAGTAGGGTAGTCTTTGCGCTTGTTGGTCATTGTTTTGAGGACTGCACGTTGTGCTCTTTCTAGGATTAACATTGTTGTTTTGTGGGAGCCCCCCCAGACCGGAATGCAGTAGGTTAAGATCGATTGACATAGTGTATAATAGACTAGTTTAAGAGTGTTCAGATCAGCAGATTGACGCAGGCATTTAAAAATATAAATTAGCTTACGACTTCGTTTTGCAGTGACTTCAACATGGTTGTACCAGTTCAAACTTGCGTCAATGTGAACACCCAAGTATTTAATGCATGAAACCATGTCTAAGGTTAGGCATTCACAATTTCCAGAGCTGCAACATGAACTTAGGTGAACTCGAATGATAGAGATGTCAGAAGGGGTTTCTTATTCGGAGAAATGCAAAAACCAATAATTTTAGTTTTTTTGATGTTGAGGGTTAAGAGATTCGAGGAAAGCCAGTTCGTTACCATTTTTAAAGCATTTTCAGTGTTAGTTTTCGCTTTAAACCTAGTTTTCCCACAAATTAACAGAGCGGTATCATCTGCATAGGTAAAGATCTCACATTGTGGAATTGAGAGAGCACATAGATCGTTAACGAAAATCTTAAAGAGTGTAGGGCCTAAAATGCTCCCTTGAGGAACACCTATATCTATAGGTTCCTCATCGCTAATTATGTTTTCGATTTTCACACGCTGTTTACGGTTTGTTAGGTAGTCTTTGAAAATGGACAGGTTATTTCCCCTTATACCGATATTTTCAATTTTGATAATTAGTTTGTCGATAGAAACAGTATCAATTAATGCCTTTGATAGATCTTAAAACACGGCGTAACATTTATTATCTATTTCTTTTTGTTAAGGCATTTGTTAAGCTTAAAATGGCATCCTCAGTAGAAACTCCAGCTTTGAAACCAAATTGGTTGTTCTCTATTAAGTTATATTTGTCGAGGTATTTACTAAGGTTTTGATTTAGAATCCTTTCAAGAACTTTTGATAGCGTAGTAAGCACTGATATTGGGCGATAGTTGGTTGGGTCTTTCTTATCTCCACTTTTAAAGATTGGTGTAACAAGGGCTTTTTTAAAAGTCTCCGGAAAAATACCTGACTCTAAAGAAACATTACATATATGTGCTTTTTTTTATTAGTTTTTATTATTTTAGTTGGGATGCCGTCATAGCCTGTGGCACAGTTCTTTTTTAGGCCTTGAATAATACTGTGGACTTGAAGTTCGTCGGTAGCGAGCGAGCCAAGGGAGTTTGATATTCTGCTACTACGGGCTTTTAGATTTTGTGTAGAGGCTGTTGGATTTATGGCATTAGCTAACCGTTTTGCTACGTTGACAAGGTATGAGTTTACTTGATTTAACGACTTGGTTTCGCTTGATTGTAGTTGTAAGAGTTCAAAGGGTTGTTCGCGGCTTGGTGTAGTGTTTGTAATTTTCCTAATAGCTAGCCAAGTAGCTTTAGAGTTATTCTTTGCTTGATCAAGTTCATTTTTTTCGAACTCTACTTTGATTTTGCGTAAAAGCCCGGTTAAAAAGTTTCTGTACCTGGTGTAAGTAGTTTTTGCAATACTATCCTCTGGTTTATTCTTAAGTTTGTGTGAACTTTATCCCGATTTTTTATACAACGAATTAACCCAGGAGTCACCCATGGTTTAATATTTCTTTTTGATCTAGGGATTTTAATTATTTGTGAGTGCTTATCTATGATACTAGTTATAGTTTTAATAAATTGTTCTGCTGCTTCATTTGCATTTGTAAGACACATGATGCTACTAAAGTCTGTCATTTTGATCTCTTTTTGTATATCCGGATAGTTTAATTTATTTGAATAGTGAGTTGTAATACGATTAAAATTTTAAACGTTTTTTAAGTTCAGACTTGACTAAAAATGAGAAAAATGGGCCTATGATCAGTGATAGCAGATTAAATAATTAAAGCAGTTGCAGGGTTTTTTGATTTAAGGAATATGTGATCTAGGCATCTGTAAAGTCTCGTTGGAAATGTATGAGCGGGTAGAAAAACAAAAGATGATAGCGTATTTAAGTAGTCATCTTAATGAGTGTCGATACTGCCGTCTGCTATATTAACGTTGATATCTCCGAAAATAGCGCTATTTCATATTTATTTAGAGGTGTAACGACAGCTTCGAGGCTATCCAAAAAATGGTCAATATTATTGAAGGACGGAGATCTGTAAATTGAAACAATAGCTGTGTTCCCAACTTTACACACTAGGCAGTTTGCGTCTTAAAAGTCGGATTCGTAAACAGATACAAGTATATTTGATTTCCAATAAACAACTACCCCATCGTTTTGAAGTGAGTTGTTTGAAGTACCAAAAGATTTGTACCCGTTAATAGAAGGTATATTAAATAAATAAATAAATAATGCTGGACATTTCACACAGTATCATCTGGTCCCAAAGGAAGCAGAGCTTGTGTTATGGGTACCACATGACTGATATACTACTTTTATGCATTATTTTTTTGTAAATACATAGAAACACCCAGACCCAAGACAAATACTTGCAGATCATACAAACATTTGTCCCGCGGCGGGAATTGAACCCGCAACCTTCTGCGTCTCAACCGGACCTTAGCCCACTGCGCCACAGAGGTGTCTAAATATTGTTTTTCGGTTAGAATAATGAGGTCGCATTGAAACTTCAGCAAGGATAGCGTCACTACGAATTCATTTAGATTTTAGTTTATACTTCTTATATTCCTGGAAGTGTGGGTTCGGAGCCGCCTACTGGGGATCAAATTGTCCGGATCTCAGCAAAGGAAGTTTCACGGATAGTGAAAAGCATGAATCGAGGCAAATCTCCTGGTCACGACTCTTTGTGTATTGAACATCTGAAGTACGCTGGACCTCATTTAGCACGGGTACTCGCCATGCTTTTCACTTTCTGTATCGGCCATTCCTACCTTCCTGAGGAGATGATGCGGACTCTTGTTGTTCCCATTATCAAAAATAAAACTGGAAATGCTTCTAGTTTAGGTAACTACAGACCCATATCACTAGCTACTATAATAGCTAAGGTGCTCGATGGTGTGATTGATAAGTATCTTAGTGTACATTTAAACTTACACGATGCCCAGTTCGGGTTCAGGCCCGGGTTGTCCACTGAATCGGCCATACTGAGCCTCAAACACACCGTCCAGTACTATACTAGTAGGAACACACCTGTTTACGCCTGCTTCTTAGACCTTTCGAAAGCTTTTGATCTGGTGGCGTACGACAGGTTGTGGCCGAAGCTGGGTGATACTGGGCTGCCGTCTGAATTGGTGGAACTCTTTAAATATTGGTATGGCAATCAACGTAATAATGTAAGGTAGTCAGGGTTGCTATCGGACACGTACAGGCTGGAGTGTGGAGTGCGGCAGGGTGGAATCACTTCGCCGCGACTCTTCAACCTGTACATGGATCGTTTGATTCGTGAGCTCAGTGGCGCTAATATTGGATGCTCTGTTGACGGAGTAACTGTCAATAACATAAGTTACGCTGACGATATGGTGTTGCTGAGCCCATCGATCAGTGCCCTACGAAGACTTGTTGGAATCTGTGAGCGTTATGCGGAGGCTCATGGGCTCAGATATAACGCTGGCAAGAGTGAGGTGATGGTTTTTAAAGCCCGGTCGAAAACTTATTCCACAGTCCCATCAATCTTGCTGGCGGGCAGTGAGCTCAAGCGGGTGTCCGAGTTCAAATATCTGGGACACTGGGTCACTGAGACTCTCTCAGATAACACCGATATTGATAGGGAGCGAAGGGCATTATCAGTCAAAGCCAACATGTTGGCCCGTAGATTTGCACTGTGCAGTACGGCTGTAAAAACAAGTTTGTTTAAGGCGTACTGCCAGTCTTTTTACACGTGCAGTCTATGGGTTAACTTTTCTAAGTGCTGCTGGAATGCCCTTCGAGTCCAGTACAATAATAGCTTCAGGGTGCTGTTGAGGCTGCCATACTTCTGTAGCGCATCGGGGATGTTCGCGAACGCACGCGTCGATGACTTGTATGCGATTATCCGCAAGAAAACGTCGTCCCTGATGCGTCACGTGAGGGACAGCACCAACAGATACCTGCAACTTATAGCAGGAAGGCTGGATACTGACTGCATCTTCATGAAGCACTGCACAGAGGTGCACCATTCGCACCGGTGATGTAATGATGTGGTGATGTGGTGCAGTCTATATTTTAATTTCTTTATTTTATTTATGTTCTCTATGTTTTAAATTATTATTATGATAAATATGGCTCAAATTTGTACATATACTTATGAAGGCTGAAATAAATGAAATTGAATTGAATTGAATTGAATATTTAGGTGAATAATCTTTAGGGCAGATGATGGGTTATGAATGTACTGCCGAGTGTTCTCAAAGGTGCAATGATATGTCTGAGCAACAGTAAAATTATCAATTTAATTGGTGACTTCCTCTAAAATAACCATTTTATAAAAGTGTATTGTTATAATATTATGTGATGCTGTTTTGATTGTAATGTAAGTAGTAATAATGAGTAGGTAGGTACAACAACAGTTCAACTTAACTAAGTTTACTAATACTAAGTTTATATACTTATAATAATATATTAACTAATACATGCTATACTTAAAATGATATCATTAGTAGGTTGGCTTAAGAGGCAAATCAATATGTAAAATAAAGCGTAAGCTTACTAATTAGACTACTTATATAAAAATTAACAATCAAATTAAGTGAAGGTATATATAATTAAAATGAGTTTATCTTATTAGTTATTAGTTATTTTCTATGCTATCTAGGTCGCACTCGTTGTTAATGCGTATTTGCGGCAACCCCTTTTGCGTAGAAAGATACGCCCGAACGACGCGACTTCCAGCAAAAAGAGCACCCTTTGGCTTTTGCAAATTCGCGCGCAGTGTAGAATAGCTTCTTGTCGCGCTGTGTTAAGTTTTCGGATATGTAGACAGGTTTTTTCGGACCATCGATACTGAAGTTGAGAGTGCTTAGCTTGTTTTGCTGATGCTCTCTATTGAACCGCTTAAATGAGGTGAGAAAGATGTCTCTGGCAAATACAGTTGTAAATTCAGCTATGATAGGTTTGGATTGAGACTTTGAATTTATACGATATACGTCCTTTATTCCTGAAATGCTGTCAAGCAGAACGCAAAGTGACTCGGCCGTCTTTCTAACGATGTTTCTTAGATCTTCCTTAGTTTCCTTTATTGCAAGGGGAATATTCCTTAACTCTATACTAGTACCCTTGGAGTTTCGTTGGAGAATCTCGACCTTATTTTCTAGAAACTGTATTTTTAAATCAGATGCTTTGTTTTCCGCTTCTAAGTTGTTTAATTTTTGCAGAACTTCGTCGTATTTGTGACTCATGAAGTCCATAGAAGTCTTGACTTCATTTGTAAAGCTCAGAATAGCTGAAAACTTGCGATCTTGGTCTTCCTTTAGCGCAGTGAACATGCCATGAATTTCAGATTTAGTGATGTCGTCATTTTTCCGCTTTGTTTTACGCGTTGCAATATTCGAGAATGAAAATGCTTCCTGTATGGGTAGAGGTGATTCAGCTATATTAGAATCTGAAGCGCAGTGATGCAGCGGCGTTGCAAAAGTAATAGGAGAGCTGTAGATTTTAGGTGGTGAATGCTGCATTACTGGGTTTGTAGGCTTTTCTATTTGTTACTGACTGAATTTAGTATGTTACTAAGGAATAGCAATGGCAGCAAAATGTAGACCCCACTCGTAGCTGTTACGTAGCACTGGCTGCATAAAACAGTTATCGTAGCGGTTTTCGTAGCGGGTGCGTACGCCTCCGCGAAACGCCGAGACACCAAGTGCGCAGCAGCACCAGACCGATCGACAGCACCGAAGACAGGGGGCGAAGTCCCAAACGAACGAACAAAACTCACAGAAATTTACAGAGGGGCAAAACGACAACACGGTCCGCTCGGTACGAGAGTTTGGAGAAAGAGGAATGGATTAAAAAATTAAAAAAAGGATATGAATAGTATTACCAGTCTTGTGGTACCCATAACACAAGCCCTGCTTACCTTGAAGCTATAAGACGTTGCGTGAAATGTCCGGTATTATTTATTATATCAAATATATGTATAAGGCAGAATGGAGGGCAAGAGATGCCGTGGCCGCTCTCCGACCAGATGGGGAGATCTGATAAAAACTCTCACCAAATCCACGATGACTGACTGCTCCCACAACGCCTCCAATAGAGCCGGATGGAGACGCATAGCAAGAGCCGCCATTCATAAGGACCCACTCATAACCACGACCACTCTGCCAAGAGTGCTCGACTGAGAAGAGAAATATATGTGTAACAGTTAAACTAATTAAGGACCGTTTGAAACGTTCTTTAGACCGACTGATCCTGTCAGAAGGCAAGACACTGGTGGCATTGATTGCCATGTTGTATGGAAATGCTGGGCCAGATAGGAGCCAATTCTTTGAATAGTAATCAATGTTGCGCGATTTTGTATAATAAGTATCTATGTATAATATCTATGTATTTAAAAAAAATGTATATTAGTAGTATATCAGTCATGTGGTACCCATAACACAAGCTCTGCTTACTTTGGGGCCAGATGATGCTGTGTGAAATGTCCGGCATTATTTATTAAGTCATTGTTATTATTTGACATCTGGGTACCAAACAAAATCTCAAAGAAGTAGAAAATATTTTCTTCCTTACTAAATAAACTAACCTTCCTAATACTATTATTTCTTCTAGGCCTTGTCTGATGCAAAAGAAGGTATCTATGTTATATACTTTTTTGACCTTTTTTATTCAAAGTAAGAAGGTCTTACGCAATGATATTGTATGAATGCTATTTCACGTCGTCCTCATAAAATATAAGACAAAATTTTCTCTAGGTTTTGTATAGTTACGAGCAGCAATTTTTGAATGCGGGATTAGGCTGGTGGGAGTTGAGGGTCTCAAACGATCTAGATTGGTAAAATACCTATGACGTCGACAAAGTAGGTAATCTCGTACCAACTTAATTGACTCACATTCACACACATACACTCACATATACATTTCAAGAGTAGTATTGACAGTAATTTAAATAATTTAATTTGTTAAAATTATATATATTTATATATATATATATATATATATATATATATATAAATATATAAATATATAAGTCTATATAATATATATATAAATATATAAGTCTTTTTGCGTTTATGGATGGATGGAATGGATTCGAGAATGGTTTAGATTTACAATTAGATATTATAATAGAATATTATTATATATATTTAAATATATTAGATAATTAGATACAATACAATACACAATTACAAATACAATACAACAATTAGATATTATAATAGAATATTATTATATATATTTAAATATATATAATAATATTCTATTATAATATCTAATTGTAAATCTAAACCATTCTCGAATCCATTCCATCCATCCATAAACGCAAAAAGACTTTTGACTTTTGGTTGGGGAAAAAGACTTTTCGCATTATAGTATGTATGAACTTGTAATAAAATCTCTTTGGTTATACTATTTGTATCTGGCTGGTTTTGGTATCATTAAAAGTTTAAATTTTAAAGAACATAATTCCAAATTCAAATTAGGAAAATGTGTGATTTTTATTTGTTTTTCGTACTGTCAAGATGAGTTAATCTAATGAAGAAATTCGATACATTTTAAAATTTTACTACAAAAAAGGTAAAAATGCAACACAAGCCTCGAAAAAAAATTGCGATGTTTATGGACCTAGTGCAGTCTCTGTGAGAGTAGCACAAATTTGATGTCAAAGATGCACGTCGCTCTGGTCGCCCTATTACGGATAAAATGGATGCCATTTTTGAAAAAGTGGAGCAAGATTGGCATATCAGTAATTACGACGTAGCTGAAGAACTGGGAATTGACCACAAAACAGTTTTAGCGCATTTGAAAAAAACTGGGTACACAAAAAAGCTCGATATTTGGGTACCTCACGAGCTCACTGAAAGAAACGTAAGTGAGGTGGGGTTGGAAGGGCATAATTCATTATGAGCTGTTACCACCAGGCAGGACCATCGATTCTGAACTCTACTGCAAACAACTGATGAGATTAAAGCAAGAAGTTGAGAGAAAGCGGCCGGAATTAATCAACAGAAGGGGTGTGGTTTTTCATCATGATAACGCTAGACCTCACATATCTTTAGCCACCCAGCAAAAATTAAGAGAGTTTGGCTGGGAGGTGTTAATGCATCCGCCGTATAGTCCTGACCTTGCACCTTCAGATTTCCACCTGTTTCGGTCTCTTCAGAATTCTTTAGGCAGTGTCAGGTTAACATCACGAGAGGCCTGCCAAAACCACTTGTCGCGGTATTTTGATCAGAAGTCCCAACATTTCTATAGCAATGGGATCATGTCCCTACCTACAAGATGGCAAAAAGTTATCGAACAAAATGGTACCTACATGCTTTAGTTAAATGTAAATAAACTATATTAAAAAATGTTTTGAATTTTCTTAAAAAATCCGAAGAAACTTTTTCCCCAACCTATTATTTTCTTTTTAAAACGCGCGGACGAAGTCGCGAACGGGACAGCTAGTTTCATAATATAAAATAACTACGGATTACTTTTGATCGAATTAAAAATAAACATTTGTGTTTATTATTGTGCTTTTCCAATTATTCACGCCCGAGTCAATAACTCTAGCTCTATTTAAATAAAAACAAAGTAATATTAGTAGAAGTAGTAGTATCTGTCTGTCTGTTTGCTGTCTGTTTGTTACGTTATCATGCCTAAACCGCTGAACCGATTTTGATAAATTTTGGTATAGAGATATATGGGTCTTTGGAGAAGGACCTACATAAAGGCTAATTTTCATGTAGGTACCACGCGTGCGAAGCCACGGGCAGCAGCTAGTTACTAATAAACCCGGTATTAACTCTAGGAAAATAAATAAAATAAGAGCGCAATGTTCGCCTTGCAAGACAACCAAAAATTATCCTCCCTTAGTAATTAGAGTGAAGAGTCAATGATACGACTTTGTGGCATACCATAAACAATATAAACACTTGACACTGGCAAGATTAACATTATTACGACACATGGAACTCCCGGAAAAAGAAGAAGACCGCGTGTGCTTTAAATAATAACAAAATAAGATTATGTTCGATTCTTCGTCTGTCATTTCATGGAGTAACATAGCTCTGCTAATTTAATATTTTTTACCTGTTTTATTGCATGTTTTATTCAGTAATCTTGGCGGAATTTTAATAAATAAATTGTGACTACAGGACGGGTATGGATAATTGAATTATATGTGTATTGTGGTGCAATGTGATTTGAACGACGAGGAATCCCAAGAAAATTCTAGAAGCCGTTCCGCGTGACGTCTAGAATTGAGAATTGACCATCTACTAAGACTCTAATAACAAAGAAACCGAAACAAACTGACTATAAACTATGAACACTTGACAGAAAATTCTAGAAGCCGTTCCGCGTGACGTCTAGAATTGAGAATTGACCATCTACTAAGACTCTAATATCAAAGAAACCGAAACAAACTGACTATAAACTATGAACACTTGACAGAAAATTCTAGAAGCCGTTCCGCGTGACGTCTAGAATTGAGAATTGACCATCTACTAAGACTCTAATAACAAAGAAACCGAAACAAACTGACTATAAACTATGAACACTTGACAGAAAATTCTAGAAGCCGTTCCGCGTGACGTCTAGAATTGAGAATTGACCATCTACTAAGACTCTAATATCAAAGAAACCGAAACAAACTGACTATAAACTATGAACACTTGACAGAAAATTCTAGAAGCCGTTCCGCGTGACGTCTAGAATTGAGAATTGACCATCTACTAAGACTCTAATAACAAAGAAACCGAAACAAACTGACTATAAACTATGAACACTTGACAGAAAATTCTAGAAGCCGTTCCGCGTGACGTCTAGAATTGAGAATTGACCATCTACTAAGACTCTAATAACAAAGAAACCGAAACAAACTGACTATAAACTATGAACACTTGACAGAAAATTCTAGAAGCCGTTCCGCGTGACGTCTAGAATTGAGAATAGACCATCTACTAAGACTCTAATAACAAAGAAACCGAAACAAACTGACTATAAACTATGAACACTTGACACTGGTAAAATTGACATTAGTATGTCACAGGCCATTAACAAAGAAGAAGAAGAATAAGACTGCGTGTGCTTTAAATAATAACAAAATAAGATTATGAACCACAAATCAAGTCAAGTTAAGTCAATAGATACCTTATTAATTACAATCACAAGGATCACTTTGAAACGTCTTACATACTAGGTGAAATTGAGTGCCAATTCCTCCTAACCCAAGCTTGTGAAGAACCGGCAAGAAACTCGTCCTGGTCCTAGTTTTTTGCATGATCTATCTTATAACTTATCATTCGTCGGGCACTCACCAGCGTCAACGTACAAGCTGTTCTCGAACCCAACGGTCTGATACGTGATGATGGTAAGAGGCCTGATGGTACTTGCGTAGACACCCTAGCCGCATTCCATCTGTCGGGGACTTCCGTTAGGGCTGGTACGGCGGCTGAATGTGCCGAGGACCTCAAAAACCGCATGTTATAAAAGTATCTTATAACTACAAGAGAGTTTATACATTTCAAACGGTTAATTGTCTGAGGGCAGATCGACATGAGGCCATGCATTCTTATCAATAATATAATCATTTATATTATAATAAGCTTTCTTTATTCTTTCGTTAAAAGACTACCCTTTCTGTATGCTTTATTTGTATTTTCCTTTTAAAGATTTATAGCTCCGTCTAATATTTTTCCTCTTTGGGCGATATTCAGTACAAAAGCAATTGTCGGGAAATGTTACATGCGTCCTATCTACTTTGACAAATCACTGTGCATTCATGGCGGCTGATTGATGACCGAGTCTGAGGAGGTGGATCGATTTGAGATCTATTTCGATAGTCAATTGAGGAAGTTGTTTTTAGGGTTCTTGTGTTCACTAGGAATCCATACAGTTTTGCTATGTCCGTCTGTCTGTCGGTCTGTCAGACTAATATAATGTAAAGTCTTGTCGCCATGAAATGGTGAGAGGTAACACATACTAATGGCACCTATATTATATATATATATATATATATATATATAATTCTACTGTATATATCTATATCTATATATATAATTCTACCGTATCTATATATATATATAATTTTTTTTTCCTTTTAAAACGCGCGGATGAAGTCGCGAACGGGACTATTATATTTATAAATAGCGATGTGTGTGTGTATTTTCTCTATAGACTCCGAAACGACTGGACCTATTTCGATGAAATTTTCGGGTAATCTTTAGATTGGCCTAGTGAGTGATCCTGTGAAGTTTCGTAGTGATCGGAACAACAGAACTTTATTTTTTATATCAATCAAATTTCGTATGGATATAGATTGTATCTGAGGAACGGACATAGGCTACTTTTTATGTATGTACTATACGTGCGAAGACGTGGACAGAAGCAAGTCATGAAATAAAAAGATTAAAGAAGTCGATTGTACCTCCTAGACATATATTTACCGCGATTTTTTAGTGGGGATGGCATATCATTGGATAAGTCCTTTGAATATATAATTTCTTCGGTTCTATGAACGTTTCCTGAACATTTTTCGATAATTATTAAGCTTTAAAGTGATATCTTTGATAAAAGTCTGTTTCTTTACCCCATCGGCTGAATTGCTGTTTGGGAATGAAATGTTTTTAAAAAGAAGATTTCAGCTCTATTTCAGCTTTGGCGAAAGCATTTTCGCCAAAGCTGAAATGGAGAAATGGATTTCGAAAACTATTCTGAACATCCGTCGTCTGTCCGGATATTCTGAATAGTTGATGAAATTACAAGTAAATGTATCATGCGTAGCAAGGCTTTACCACTGTTAATATAATATATATAATATATTGAGTAACAGTCTGATTAGTAAACATAAAAAAAAACAAAAACGACTATCACTATCACAATCAGTATCAAAACTTTCGTGTACATTTCTATAAACACGGGTTTTACTCGTGTATTATTCTGTGGTTTCTTTTCTTAGGCACTACCGCTTGGCACTACTAGTAGAGTGAAGGTAAATTTTAATTTCCCTTCACTGCGACTGGACAGAGTAGAGTCAGGAGAAAAAGTTGAATCAGATCAAAACCAGTTGGTTAGGTTATGTTAGAGTATAGAAAAGAACGTGCAAGGCGAGCGAGCAAAGCGAGCGTGCCGCGGTAGCGGCCGCCGAAGCGCCAGAAGAATATAGTTCGTCTGTCTAGATACATAACTGTGGTACTACCCACAAAAGGTTCACTCGTGCCACGGGAAATAATATTTCCCGTGAAACTACTGGCAACAGTTTAGTGTCACTGGAAATGTACTTTTACCCGTAGCACTACCGGTAGTGTCACGGGAAACTAAAATTTCCCTTCACTCTACCAGTAGTGCCAAGCGGTAGTGCCTAGGAAAACAAACGTATTCTCTCGATTGAACTCATCCTGATGAAGATTCTCTAGCTAGATGAATCTAAACAGTGTCGGTGTCTCCATCGACAAAATAATACGTGATTGAAATCTGTACTTATCAAAATATAAAATTCAATACTATTTCTTGTTTTGCTATCCAGTTTTTATTGAATTAATATAAAACCTAAATAACACACTCGCGAGCTTTAAAATCGCTTCTTCGCGAGTTGATCAAAATTTTTTTTTACAATAAAACCTTTCATATGATATACCACAATTCATAGTTCACTTAGCAAATGAAAAAAATAGTCTTGAACAACATACATACATTGAATAGCACTTCTACCATAGCATAACGACACCATAGCGGATATGGTGTCGTTTTCGAGCCACCGCACAAAAGGTTAATCTGGCGAATCTTTTTGACCGAGCAAGCGCGAAGCGCGAGCGAGTTTTTCCGTTTCAGCTTAGGCGAAAATGCTTTCGTATGTATGTCCGGCCGGCGTCTGTCCGAATGTTCTCCTCTACAGGTCGCTTTTCTCGATTCTCGTGAAATTTTGTGAGCAGGTTATATAACTATTTAGTATTTTTTTTTCGATTCAAGATTCTGGAAACTTTTCAAAATGGCGGGATGGGGATGATGGGGGTATGATGAGATATGGGGTTTGAAAACGTAAAAAATGTTATATTTCAGTCATTTCGAAAAATGTTCGTGAGGTTCTACAGCTCACAGAACCACTAGTAATTTAACAGTTGGTCCACATTGGTAACTAAGATTTAATAACTAGTTATATTTATATCAGGATTTCTTTTCACTGTTTTATAACCAGTTATTAAACAAGACTTTGTGAAAACAACAGTGAAAAAAAATCCTGATATATATCTAGTTATGGAATCTTAGTAACGAACGTGGACCAAACCAATTTAACAGGTCATCAACCTAACTCAGACTGACCATGAAGGACTAGGAACAGCCAAAATTTAAATTTTCCGAGAATACGACGTACTTTTTCTATGATGAACAATGAATAGATTAGCCCCAGTGATCAATTTGAATTCCGAAGTTTTTGTAAACCAAGATTTTATTTACGCCATTTTGTTTTTCGCGTTAGAACTCAATAGAGATTTGAAATATTTTTTATGTATTAATAGTTTAAAATAGGAAGTTTCATTCAAATTCTTCTGCAGAAATGCAGTGTAACGTTTAGATTCTCTTGGAGAGTGATGCCAAGACGAATGCAGTAGGTATAACATCAAATTTAACTTTTTGTAAAGACGGCCATTTTGTGGCCCAGCTTTAGTCGCATACGTCAAATTAAAGTTCTTTATAACGCAACTCATGATTGTAATTATTAAAAGCAAGCAACGAGTATACTATATAAGTAATTAAAAAAAACCGGACTCTTCACACATATTTATCTGGTCCCAAAGTAAGCAGAGCTTGTGCTACTTATATACTTCTCACTGATAATACTACTTATATACTTCTTTATTTTCAAATATCTACATATTATACATAGAAACACCCGAGACAAATACTTGCAGATCGTACAAACATTTGTCCTGCGGCAGGAATCGAACCCGCAACCTTTTGCGTCTCAGCCGGGCCATGGCTGCACCACAGAGGTCGTCAAATCTGTATCTGATATCTGAATTTACCGCTTATCGCTCCGCTTTGTATCATAACCGCAGCCAACTCACAAACGGATAAAGTTTGCTATTCATCGCGCTCTTCATTATGATCGCCATTGGAATTGATTAATGAGGAGTACTTTGACAATCACTCTCTCGTGATGGTTCGACAATGGTTCTAATATCAACTCATCATTATTATCATCAGCCGTATAATGTTCCTATAGCTGGGGCACTGGGCGAGTCTCGAGCGATATTTAGTAATAATCAGTACCTAATAATCATTTGATTGGTAAATTGTATATTTACATGTCAGTTTAAATTAAAAATTAAAATACAGGATAACAATGTCAATTATATTAAATTATATTTCGTACTTCGTCTTTAGATTTGTAACCTGAAAGAAAATTCATTAGAAAGTACATATTGTAGTTACGCCTAAGTGACACCACCTAATCTCAGACGAAGTACTCATATAATTATGATAGAACTTCACTGAGTTCGTTTTATCACTAATTATATAGTCGTGTTATTTTAAATTATATTAATATAATGTCAGGATCAGGATGTTCAATTTTATTTATGTATCATTTTATTATATAACATATTCTACATTGTAGAACGCCTTTTCGATAAGCCACGTTTTTATCCTAACTTTAAAACATGTAAGACTGGGCGCGACAACGACAAGCTCCGGCATGCGGGTTTATAGACTCAACTCTATGTAGAGCTCATTTTTCTTCACATTATCGTGCCACTGATTATTTCGAACAGGTGCACCTGTTCGAAATAATCCTTTCACCACACCTAGGTGTAAAGTGCGTTTAGTGTACTTGGGACATTTTTTCGAACATTTTAGATTCTCCAACATCAAGGTTTCCTCGCGAGGATTTTCTACACCGTTTAAGAGTACTGGCATAGCGCACGTGAATATTTCGAATACAGAAATCAATTGGCACACTACCGGATTCAAACCCACGACCTAACTAGAGATCGATATGAAGAAGAATGTTTGAACAAGCAAATGTTTGAAAAAACTATAACACACACAATTGTATCATAAATCTAGCCATCATCTAGCCCCAAACTGAGTCACAAGTGATTTTGTGATCGCGGTAAAATGATGACAGATTAAAAATTGTTATATTACGAGTATATATTTCTGTATAAACTTTTAGCAAATTTCACTTTTAAAACTTTCTTGAGTTTAACATTTTGATAAACACGGGTTTTACTCATTATTTTGTCGATGAAGGCACCGATACTGTGTTAATTTATCTGTATTTGTATTGTATTATAAAGCAGTTCTTTCTGAAATACCTACATTTTATTATTTTGCTTTCAAACTGTGCTTACGATCAGCCTCAGCCCAAAATGATATCATGTTTTTATTCGTAAAACGAAGAGAAAGAAGGCCAACAAATTGACAGTCTCAAATTCAGGGCAATGCCCCTCTTACAATTTTTCATGTCATTGTTTTTACTTAGAAGATTTTTGCTTATGATTCACACAAGTTACACTAAGCTCAAGTTTCTAAATTCAACCCTAAAAGCTTGAGGAATAAGGTCTTTATGAGGTCTTATGATCCTTCAAACAATGCTCGGTCGGAGAATGCTGACATCTATCGTAGTAAATGAAGTAAATCCAAGCTTTAGATGATCTCTTGGCGGTTCTGCGTTCCTAGTACATGTTACTATACAAATAAGAGCACTTGAGTTGGTAATGGGACAATTAAGACTTTTTGGTCTTGTTTGTCCTATCAACTATACTGAAAATAGGACAAACAGGAATGCTCTGATGTCCCAATAATTCCGTTGTCAATTAATCTTAATTATGTAAGCTATGTTGAACTAACTTTTCTCGTGTTATTTCGTGTTTTAGCGGAAATGTTGGCGACTTCTGTGGAGCAGTGGTCCAAGGCCCGGCGGAGAGGCAAAAGGTTGCGGGTTAGATTCCTTGCCGCGTGACAAATGTTTGTATTATCTGCAAGTATTTCTCTCGAGTCTGGGTGTTTCTATATATATAATATAAGATGTATGTATTTACAAAAAAAAGTATATAAGTAGTATATCAGACATGTGGTTATATAAGTAGTATATCAGACAGCGTTGTCTCTCAAACACAACTCATAACGAATAAACAGTGAACTTTTACAATTACTTTTACTACAATTATCTACTTACTACTTTATAGGACGTAGGGAATTACGAACCCTACATCTTTGTTTTTTTTTTTTTTAAAGTTCACTGTTTATTCGTTACGATATGAGTTGTGTTTGAGAGACAACGCTGTAACGTGTTCTCGGTTTGATGGTAATCTGTAACTGAAATTGAGAACTACGCAACAGTTTTTTTTACAGTTCTCAATAAAATGATGTCACGGCTAAACGACTGAACGGATTTTAATTAAATTTAGTACCTACGAACATAGATTATACCTTGGAGATGGACATAGGTTTCCTTTTATTTAGGCACCGTGCGCACATACATATAAATAAAGAATATCTGATCCTTACAAGATCTGATCTGATCTGATTCTACCTACACAAGTCAATATCTAAAGTTTTCACTCAAAACGGGATATTAAGGTACCATGATATTATGTGAGTTATACTGCTACCCGATATTTCGGCACAGTTGCATACGCCATGATTACGAGATAAACTCTAACTATAGCGGTTTACTGGATTGAATTCTCTCCAATAATGAGGTGACAGTTAAAGGATGCGACAACGCCTTGGGATTACCTGCAGTTCCTCACCAATCGATTATAGCATACGCAGACTTTGTGCAGTTCCATTCCATCAAGCTATCATACATAAGTATTGATACAACGATGATCCGATCTCGATGCAGTCGACTGGTACTCAGAGTTAGGTGGCAGGTATCGTTTATGTATAGCACCATAAATATTACCTTCGCAATACTTACATATCCTCTCAAACTTGGTTTATCTCATGAGCATTGCGAATGGCTCGGTGGACTGCCTGAAGCTGTCAGAACAAGTAGGACTACGCTACCATATATTTAAAAAAACTATAAAAAAACCGACACTCCTTCATGTTCCTTTAGTCAACCAAACTATGTACATGCAAGACGCTTTTATGATGAGAACAAGCAGCTCGTTCAACATATTGGCGGAGTCAAATGTGTATATTGGTGTGTTCAATATATTAATATCTAAGCTGAAGCGATTATTATGTGATACTTGTGAAACTTGTAATTGGCCTTCAGCAAACATGTACTTAATACATACATGTTATAAAGTTTTACTTATATATCTTGTATTTTACATACATACTAGCTGTATGTTTTGCAAATAAAAAAAAAAAAACCTATGACATCTGAGTCTCGTGATCATGGCACATGCAACTGTAGTAAAACTCACATACCATGGTAAATATCCCGTTAGGAGTGAATACCTATATACCCTACGTAAATTCTTAAATTAAGTACTAATTAAATTCAAATTCAAATTCTGCCCTACGCCTTGTGAATTCTACATAACCTAATCGAAATAATACACAAATTTTCACAGCTATTTCCGTTTCCGCTTGAATTGAAACACACGGCTGCCAATAAACACGTTGTATTCTAATGGGTGTTTGCTGTTTTCAAAAACATAAATTGTATAAATTGTGCGAGATATTTCGTCATGGAAGCTCAACTCGGAAAATCCAAAGTTTTGTGAATCGCTGTCAGAATGGAGCAAACATGCGTTCGAACTGTAGAACAGCTTAATATATAAGTTACATCGTTAAAATCAAAACCGATTCCCGTTTCAGTTATAATTGTGACATTGAGTTTTAAACTTTTTTTGTGACGATATTGCCTGAACTACTTACAGTGAGCCTCTGAGGAGCACTTTAATCCTTTCACCACACTGGTTAGAAATAACTAGTGACACGATGAGAAGAAGAAGTGATTGAAATGGTATTTTTTTTATTATATTGCATGCTACCTGATTTGTCTAGTATGGCCAGTTGCCTTATAAAAACTAATGTTGTAATAATTTGATTCAATAAATCAAAAATTAATAAAATCATAATTAGTTAAAAAGAGCGAAGAATTACGTAAATATGACGTAATACGCCTTTTTAATAATTATAATAGTGGACAATGCACACAACACCATGTAGCCCCAAAAAAGCATTGCTTGTATTATGGTGACCAGATTACTGAAAGAATAGTTATGTATTTTTAAATACATACTTATGATACTTTATATTTTACTAATTGACCAAGCGAGTGCGAAGCGCGAGCGAGTGTCCGTTTTCGTTTAGGCAAAATTGCTTTCGTATGTCTGTCCGAACTGCGTCCGAACGGCGTCTGTCCGGATGTTTTCCTCTACAAGTCGCATTTCTCAACCGATTGTCGTGTTTATTTTTGAGCAGGCTCTATAATTATATTGAATTTTTTGAACGATTCAGTTTTTATATTTTTTTTTATATGGAGATATGCGGGTCGAAAACGTAAAAAAAAGTTATATTTCAGTCGTTTCGATAAATGTTCGCGAGGTCTACAGCTCACAGAGCTACTAGTACAGCCGATGTAACTTTTGTTTTGGGTCAAACTTTTACAGCTACATTGTTATAAAAGTACTTACTTGTAGGTTGTAAATGTTTCCTTGAGGCACTGCCCTAATCCCCATTGAGCTTACAAAACGCAATGTAAGCCGACCTTTATTCGACGAAATGACCAATTAAATTGTTGAAGTGTATCGTAAGGCGAATATGACTCGCTTACTTGACACTTAGCTCAGCTTTTGCTGAAGGAAGATGATCTTTAATGTACAGTAACAAAAGCTCATTTCGTTTGCCATATTGTTTAAGGTTACTGTTAATGTCCGTGATTTTGTTGTTATGACTGTTTTGTCCAAAAATTTGTTCAAAATACACGATGTTTCTGAACTAGTGTGTTACGCAGAGACACTCGACACTTACGAAAGTAATAAAATGTACTACGTCTTTTGTGAATTCAATGATTTTAGTTAAAATAATAATCATGTTTTTAAAACTTAAAAGATAACTGACTTCATTGAATATAATATACAACCAAATTGAGAACCTCCTCCTTGTTTTAAAGTTGGTTTAAAAAGTTTTTATTTTACACTTTGTAGTGCGTTATAATTTTCCAAAATTCGTAAACACCACTGGAAAGTCACAGGAAAGCAAAATACGAAATTTTGTTTACTTGCATGATATACTTTTTCCATTGTGATTTAAAAACCTAGCTGCTGAACCGATTTAATGATGAAATTTCTGTGAGACCAATCGGAAAGTATATATTTTAACAATTTTTTTTTCAAATTGGTTCAGAAATGATGAAGTTATTAAATAAACAAACATTATAAATAAAATAAAAAAAGTACCTAATTTAGAAACTCATTTTTTTTAATCGGATCAAAATTGTCAGCAATTCAAATTTCAAAATGTGAAGCAATGTTTATTTAAAATTTAATCAACTTTTTCACTACCATATGTGTAATATTATTTTTAACTTACGCTTGTTTATGTAGGCAACGTACTTAGAACACTGTTGGTCTACTGGTAGTGTCACTGTCTTTCGATCTTTAGGTCGTGTTTTAAAAAAATGTTTTTGAGCTCTCCACTGGTATCTCTCAAGCCGTGAAGAAAAACTTCGTGAGGAACCGGCATATAGAAGAACAAAAAAAATAAAAATCGAAGACATGCTAAGTCCACGAAAAGAGCCTCTGATCTTCTCACCTGGCCCTTGGCCTACTGTACCACAGAGGTTATAATTGAGACATTGAATTTTAAACTTTATTTTCCTGACGGTATTGCTTAAACTACCTACTCTGAAGAGCACTTTAATCCTTTCACCACACTGGTTCGAAATAACTAGTGACATGATAAGAAGAAGAAGTGACTGAAATTATATTTAATATTTTAATTCTATTAATAAATAAAATAAGCAACCCTAGTTTATCAACAATGTTTCTAACTCAACTTCATGTCTCTTCAAAACTTCAGCTCTTAATCTTCTTAGCCTAAGAGATACAAGATTACTTGTGGCCTAGAAAGGTCGTGGGTTGTTAACTCGGGATACCAATAAGATTAACTATTGAAAAAAATATTTGCAATATCTCTCACTCTTTTCATACCTGCAAAATCTCCAAAGTGGAGAAATTATTTTATTTGGTGGTTGATTTTCACTAAATAATTACCTTGGGTTATTGCTATTATTAATTTTCAGTTAATCCTTTCAAGTCAAACAGGTCTGGACTCAGTAGCCTCAAACGAATAAACCTCTACCTTAGTTCGGAAACCATACTTACCATGTCCCACAGGTTTTGTTAAAAAAAGTACAACGTAGACGTTTTGTAAGCAACCTCAACAAATTACGGAAGTTATTACATGGTTTTGTTATTTATTCGTTGGAATGTTGTTCTTGTAATTGGGTAAATTTACTTACAAGCTGCTTGACTTTGCATCTTGTCTATCGTTAATACAAGTGTGGCGTTTTATCAACGCCCCTAATTTTAAGAAGTCTTAGTTCGATTATCTCTGTAAATTCTCTATGATAACAATAGATTTAAGATTATCTATGACCCTCCATTTCCGCACGAGACATTCACGCCCTTTTTGACTCGTTCTCTTGGGCCTCGGCTACGAACGCGGACGGACGTACACACCTACCGCTGCTTGGTTGTCTGACATAATTTGTACGTTGTGACAAAACACGTCTTAACTTAAATGGAGGTGTTTGGTTTACCTAACGATCCTCCAAACAAGTGAAAAACACAGCGCTGTCTAGTGAAACTTACCCCACTTTTTAACCGACTTAAAAAAAGAAGGTTCTATCCGGTTGTATTTTTTTTGTTTGTTACCTCATAACTCCGTCATTTATGAACCGATTAATAAAAATCTTTTAACATGTGAACGGATATACTTTTCATCTAGTCTCATAGATATTTTATCAAAATCGGTTTTGTAGTTTGGCTGGAAAAAATATGTCATCCAAGTAATCGAAATTTCGTATTTAGCTTACCTGTAACTTTCTAGTGATGTTTCATCATCATCATATCAGCTCTTAAAAGTCCACTCTTGAATAGATTTAATGCTGCAAATCCATTCAGCAGTGGACTGAATAGATTTCCAGGAAGAACGATTTTGAGCCCTTTCAATCCACCGACTTCCTGCGATCTTTACAATGTCTTCAGTCCATCGGGTGGGGGGTCGTCCTACGCTTCGTTTTCCTGTCTTTGGTCGCCATTCGAGAACTTTTATTCCCCAACGGATATCAGTTCTGCGAGCTATATGGCCTGCCCTTTGCCACTTCAACTTGCAAATTTTGAGTGCTATGTCGGTGATTTCCTCGTTGGGGATTTTATCACGTAGTGAAACACCCAACATAGCTCTCCCCATAGCACGTTGCACGACTCTGAGCTTGTGTATGAGGCCAATAATTGGCGACCAAATCTCAGTTCCATATGTCATTACTGGCAACACGCACTGATTATAGACTACGTCTTGAGACTCTGCGGTATCGTGCCGTAATTTCCCGAACGCTGCCCATCCGAGTTGGACTTGTCGGCTGACCTCTTTGTCGAAGTTGGACTTGCCTAGTTGAATCGTCTGACCCAAATAGACAAAATGGTCTACAACTTCGATTATATCGCTCCCAATATGTACCGGTACGGGTGCAACATGAGCATTAGACATGATTTTTGTCTTGCTCGTGTTTATTTTAAGACCCACCACTTGGGAGACGGTATTAAGGTCGCTGAGCATTGTGCCAAGGTCTTCCAGCGATTCTGCCATGAGGACTATATTCGCCATTGATGTTGATACCATGTCTATGCCAGTACAAGAGCTTGAAACATCCTCCAATGCAGAGGTGAACAGTTTCGGAGAAATAACATCTCCCTGTCTCACCCCTTTATGCAATGGGATTGGATTCGTGCTCTAATCCTGGAGTCGGATAGACATGATGGCGTTACTGTACATACTTATCAACACTTCGATATACCGATAGTCGATTTGGAGTGACCGCAACACTGCCCAGGTTTCGACAGAATCAAAGGCTTTCTCATAGTCCACAAACGCTAAACAAATACTGGCCGGTATTTGTTTAGCGGTCTTCGGTCTTCTGTAAAACCTGCCGGAGCGTATGAATGTGGTCTATGGTGTTAAAGCCTTTTTGGAACCCGGATTGTTCGGGTGATGCCACAGTGAAGTTTACGCATTTCAAAAAAATATGAAGTACTTAAAATAAAAACTTTAACCGACTTCCAAAAAAGGAGGAGATTCTCAATTCGGTTGTATCTTTATGGGCTCAAATTTCATTCAATGAAGTCGGTTTTCTTTTTAGGTTTTAAAAGTAATTATTTGTCCTAAATTTGTGGGTTCAAATCATGTCGTGCACCAATGGGTTTACAAGCAACCGCGAGCTACAAAACATTAATTGCCTTTATCTATCTATTTATCTAGTTGGTTTAGCCTTTTAGCCTGATTTTGAGCTACAACTATATAATTGTAGCTCCAATGTAGTAATTGCATAAGGTAGTTGGTAAATGGATCATGTAAAAAAGCGCTGGGACCAGGACGAGTTTCTTGCCAGCTCTTCTCGAGCTTGGGTTAGGAGGAATTGGCACCTAAATTCACCTAGTATGTAAGACATTTCAAAGTGATCTTTGTGATTGCATTGAATATATCTTTTGACTTAAACTTTGACTTTAATCTTATAAAATGATGACAAGCGCTATGAAGGCTTCTCTGTGAGCAATCTCTCGCTACAAAATCTGGATTGGTAGGGACTGTTAGGTATATATTATGAAGTCGAATATTATAAGTGGACAATGGGGCACTATTCAAAATACCATAGGCTGGTATGACTGTGATTTCAGTATTTCAATTTGTAACCTATCTATATTTCGAAAATAATATTTTCTTTACGAAAATTGCGTGGACGTAGGAGTATGAAATTTCGCACACTTATAGTTTATATAGAGAAGGAGTGCAGATTGCTAATATATTTTATTTTTTAATAAAAAATACATTAACTATTAATTAATTATGGTCTAATTTTGACAAGAGGGCGACCACTAGTATTTTGAATTTTAAATACCGAAAGAATAAAAAAATGGTGTCTAAAATCTTATAACGTTTCGGTGCATCGAGTTTCAGAAATTAGTTAAGCAACTGTTTTTTGTGTATTTTCGGCTTTTCCTTGAGTTTGTCTATGTCTTAAATCTCGTTAACTATTCCTTTTAACTTAACAAAACTTCGTTAAGTAGCCTTTGCTCATTAATAAAGGTGATTGAACTTAAAGATTAGAATTTTATTTCCAATTAATTTTTAATCATATAATAATAAATGGATTCCATGCTCTGTTACATAATAATGCGCTTTATTATATTGCAACAACTTAAATCTAATTTATAACAACATTTAGATAAACATTTTAGTTTGAAAAACTAATTTTAATATCAAAGTTATAAGAAGTACGAGTAGCATCCGAAACCAAGTTTACCCAGCCTTATGGTTTGAGATGCTTTGCCAGCAATTTCTGATAGCGGTGAACCACCATAATACAGTCGTTGTACGAACACCGCTGTAGTTACTTTAGTAAATCCACGCTATTCAAGAAAACTCTGGCGTAAGGAAAATCTAAACATCTATTATAAAATTTCTACTTAGAAACATCAATAGTTTAAAAACGACATATTATACAAATATTATGTAGGTCTTAGGCTTGGTATAAATTATTAGAATAATGACAATAATGTTCTTAAAACCACAAGCGTATCTTGCTTCATCAGGAATATACAAGTTATTTATTATTACAACAAACGTTAAAATGCACCACATGCTCCATCAATTTTAGCCGTGAAGAAAAAGTTTGGAAGAGAAAGAGTAGTTCTCACTCACACTAGCAGCAATAGAAAGTGACAAACTTATGTTTCGCAATCGTGGCAAGACGCGGCCCTCTTCTTTCTACTCTCTTCTTCCTCCTCACCATTGATCTCCTCGCTATCCCTTCCGAGCCGGATGAAATGGTCACGGGCCCTGCTTTTCCTCAACGGCACATTAACTGTCAGCTCCGAAGGCTCGTATGCCTTATCCTCAACTGGTGACCTTCCAAATCTCACAAAAGCAGGGTCACGCCCAAATCTAACAAAGCTGGCGGATTTTTTAGCAGGAGCTTCGATATCTTCGTCGTATGCTCTAAGAAGGTTGACCAGGTCATCGGTGCTGAGGGTGAGGGGTTGGGAGCGGCCGAAGCGGAGGAAGCTGTTGCCGCGGATGGAGGGGCGTTCAAATACCTCCCGGAGATCAGCAGCGGAGGGCTCTGCAGGATACGATCGCCCGAACCTGTTGAGAAGTATTTAATAGATATATTTTGTCTATCGTCTCTAGAAATTCTCTCGATTAATGGTTGTAAGTAGTGAAACGTTTACTCGTTTTAAAGGGTTCTATTGTACAGTCGACTGCCGGGAAGTTGGTGGATGGAGAGGGCACAAATTTATTCTTCCTGGAAATCAATTGGGGAGGCCTATGTTCAGAAGTCCACTACTTCTAAGGGCTGATATGATGATGATGATGATGATGATGAATTGCCATACATTCGAGTGTACCGACTGTACCTCCTTAATTAAAGCTGTTTCTCTGTAAGTATATAGAAATATACTGTGTACATACCATCAGAGCATATTAAAAGAGTTACATATTATTCTCTAATCTAAATCATTTAAAGTCAAAAACTTGTAGTCACCTGATCATACTCCTGTCGATGGCACTCCGCCTCCTGGCTTCAAGGTCTGGAGAGCGTCTGACTGGAACCGCAGCGGCTACCACCAACCACACCGCTGCCATGTAGACCATGCTTCGGGAACAGCTCATGGTGATGGATCTGTGAAAAACATAAAAAAGGGTTTTTATAAAATAGTTATAAAAGAATTTTTATGCTAAAAGTAGCGGCTGTTGTAGATCCAAGCGATCACATTAGGATCCTAGTATAAAAAAATAAAGTAAGCATCTTCTGAATTTGTAAAAAGTGAATGATGGAAGGTAGATCACCAACCACACTACCAGTCGTTTGAATATTTCATAAAACACAACCAAGAAGTAGCATTATCTAACACCTCGCTACAGTTTCTAAGTCTTATAAAGGGCAATGTGTACGCTTCTATAACAAAGTCCCATGCGACGTGGTGGATTTGTCGATTGGCAAATTTAAAAACGTAATAAAACAGAAACTGTCTCATCGTATTATATGATCAAGATATTATAGCCAAGAGTTTTTCGGTGGCATCATAGTTAATTTTTTTTTAATAATCGTCCACCATTATAATGTCACCAATATGTCGCAGATTTTTAAATATGAATATTAGTTTACGAATACGTCCTGTTAGTGTCTTAATATGTTCGTCCCAGTTAAGATTTTGATCAATTATTAGACCCAGATATTTGAGACTAGATGTTTTACTTATAGTGAAGCAGTCACAACAACTGTTATAATAAGTAGTTTCTGTACCGAGTATATGATTTACGCAATTTTTCATTATTTGGAGCCTTTTTAGCATTTAGGTGTAATTTGTCTCTAAACTTTATGCATCGTAACATCCCGAATGTTACCCATGGTTTGAGACTGCGTTTTCTTTTGGATAAATGTATGTGTTGTGTGTGTTTGCGGAAGAGATCCGATAGTATTTTTATAAATTCAGATGTTGCTACATTTACGTCATTACAGTTATAGATTGATTTCATCCAGTCAATATCTGCAAGTTCAATTAATAAATCAGAATATTTTTAGTCTTCAATATTTTTTTAGAGTATTGTTTTATATCTAAAATGTATAATGACACGGTAGTGGTCTGTAACTGTTGATTCACAAATTATAGTTTTGGTTTCATTTCTGGTTTTGGCAAAGGAGTGATCCAAGCAATTTATGAGTCTGGTTGGAAGTAGGTGTGTCGGCATCAGGGCATGTGTAGCTAATAGGTTACGATACTCAGAAGATCTATTATCTTCATTTCCCTCTTTAATATCTATATTAATGTCTCCAATTAGTATGATGTTTCGAGCTTGTTTCAGATTTACCAAAAGTTTGTCTAGCGTGTGTTGGAATCTTTCTACAGAGTAATAAGTTGGCGGTCTATAAATACAGATTATAGCAGTGTCATTTCCAATGTCGACAAGCATGCAGTTAGCATCATCAATCTGTGGCTCGCTCACCTTGACATTTTTTAGACTATCCTTAATATACACAACTACACCACTAATTTGATTAATATGTTTAGATGTATTGAAGGCTGTATAATCTGGAATTAGTGGTATATGATAGTTGCAAGAGAGCCAGCAATTCGTAAGCACAATCAAATCCACATCAATACTTAATTGAGCCAGGAGTATTTCGAAATCATCAAAGTTATGATTGAGGCTGCTAATGCCTGGGTTACGATATTTAGAGCTTTGCGATGACTTTTCAAGAATTTCTTGCATTGGTTTGGATTGTCGATCGTTATAGCAAATCCCGCATTGACTTGGGCGTCCAGGTCAGGGAGAACGTCAATAACATCGTTCATGTTATTTGCTATTTGGATTTGATTACACCTAAATTTGAGCTTCACATAAGATTACTTTTATTTAGTAGTTATACATTTTAGATATTAGTGGTTATAGCCATGCGTGATTGATAACATAAAGATAATGTAATAATAATAGGACGTTAGTTATAATAGTTGAAATTAGCTAGAATAAATAAATGATTACACTTCAATATCAATATCGATGTAGGGACACTATATAAAAATAGTTACATATGCATAAAATGTTACTTATATTTTTAGAACTAGTTTAAATAAGGCTTAAGGTTAGCTTAAGGGTTGTGATAGCATGAACTAATTGTTGGTTTTTAATTTTTCAATGTCGTCCTCGTTGCTGATGCGAATCTGTGGCGAGCCTTCTGAATTCCGGATGAAAATTCTTCCAAATGAAAGCCAGCAGAAAGAATATGCGCTAGTTTTGACGAATTCGCGTGCCAAAAAGTATAGTTTTCTGTCCTTCTGGGTCAGGTTCACCGAGATGTAGACTGGTTGGGCAGTACCAGCAATCCCTAGGCTTTCAGTATTCAGGCTCTTATATAGATGCTCCTTGTTATGCTTTTTAAAGGAACTTAGTATTTTATCTCTTGAGAAGTTTAGTTTAGTTTTGCATCTCTGATGACAACCATTAGGCACTACGGTTTTCAACTTCATTCCTACCGGCTTCCTACCTCTCGTCTTTTTTACAGTATTTTATTCAGAAACTAGCTGATAATCTGAGTTTCAATTTTTAGAAATACGGGCCCAAATACGTTCTTACCTATATAAAATGAACACACCACCGAAAAGAACAAAATGCACAATAAAAATTTCACCAAACACTGCATAGAGCAATAGAGCAAGTGAAATACGCGGGTGGCCGGTGTATTGTGGGGCTTCACAACATAAATCCATGCTGACTTGTTAATCTACACGCGTAAATCACTGAAAACATGTTTCTAACTAAAAGGCTTACTGATTAGCACTGGTAGGTATTTAAACTTTTGACAGAATCAAAGTCAAAGTCATAAGTCAAAAGATATTTTATTCAATACAATCACAAGGATCACTTTGAAACGTCTTATATACTAGGTGAATTTAGGTGCCAATTTCTCCTTACCCAAGCCCGAGAAGAACTAGCCAGGAACTCGTCCTCGCTTATGCATGATCCGTCTTATAACTACTTTAACTATGAAATACGAATACAAGAGAGTTTATACATTTCAAATGTGTCTGTTAGCTGTCTGAGGGAAGAGCAACATGAGGTCATGCATTCTTACCAATAATATAGTAATTTATATTATAATACGCTTTCTTCAAAAGACTACCCTTTATGTAAGCTTTAAATTTCTAACTAGGTAGTTTAGTTGCATTTTCAGGAAGCTTAGTAGCGCACCGTGTTCCCCATAAAGGATTTATTTACTTTTTCTAGTCGAAACCTAGGGATGTATAATTTGTTTTTGATGCTAGTATTGATTCTATGAAGATCTCTATTTTGCAGATATCCATCCATATACATAATCATTTTCAATATTTTGAAATTGAAGTTGTCTCTGCTGAGTTTCGGAGCTTGAAGAAATTTAGTAAAAGATAGATTGTATCTTGGGGACGGACATAGATTCCTTTTTCTGTAGGTAACAGACGTGCAAAGCCGTAGGCAGCAGCTAATCTTACCACAAATGTGAAAGATTGAATGGATGTTTCGTTTTTTACATACTATAAAGGCAGAACCAATGTATTACCAAAAAAATGGATGAAACTTAAACAAAAAAAACAAAAATATCCTGTACTGCCTTTTTGGGACAATTGGACATGCATTAACTTTCTTTATTATTGTTCTATTATTCTTTATTGTAGTTTTTTAGGTTTCAAGGGTTTATCCATTTTTGGATATAGGCCTGGATGATTCTTAGTATTGCTATATCTTGTGAACTGGAATAATTTAGGTACCCGCTTATAAAATATTAAACAGATGGACAAATATTTAGTACAATTCCGCTAATTTTTAGCGGAATTGTACTAAATATTTGTTCATCTGTTTAATGTTTTGTAATGGATTTCCGCAAAGTCACGCCTGAATCAATTACCTACCCGCTTATAGACGCTAGTACTTTTTATAACTCTTATCTTTTTCTATGATTATAGTTTTATTTAAATAAATACATTTTGGTGGTCAATGCACTCACATTTATATGTATTTAATTACAGTATTACTTTAATGTACTCCGCGTCGTCTACACTATTTTAACCGATTTTAAAAATGGAGTTTTTTTTTGTTTTTATTTTTATTTTTTGTTAGATACATCATATCTCTCTCATTTATAAAACGAATTTGAAATTTTTATTTTGTGAAAGGATATATTTTCCGCTGGTCTCATAGAAATTTGATCAAAATCGGTTCTGTAGTTTGGTTTTTTTAAAACACTTAATTAAATCCTTTCCATCCAAAGGTTGTCAGGAAGAGAACGCTCTCAAGTGGTATAGCCTCCCATTGTACCATTAAATACTTGTACTAACTGCCCTGTCAGCTCAGTTGGTAGTAGCTCTGCCTTCTGCGTTGCAGGTTCAGGGTTCGATTCCCTCCAAGGATATACATTTGTGTGATGTAAATGTATTTTCTGTGTCTGGGTGTTATAAAGTATCATAAGTATGTATTTAAAAATATATGTATTCTATCAGTTATCTGTATGGCGATTATTGAACTTTTGACAGAATCAATGTCTATTAGTTTTGATTAGTAATCGTAATTTCAATCATAAGTTTGATTGTAATTGGAACTATACTAATTACTAAACTAATATATAGACCGAGACTGCCATGAATAACTAAAGTGAAATCTGAAAACCATGCTCATCTGTGTAAATACACGCACCCACGCACACACATCTACCCAAACCGTGCTCATTGCTCCTAGTATATGCATACATACATAAACTATTAAGTATTATGTCATGTCGTGGTCCATAAAAATATTATAAAAAATAACATAATTTATTTATTATATATAAAAAAGCAAGAAGCACGATTTCGGTGTATGTGTGTGCGTAGGTGCGGGTATCTACACAGGAGCACGGTTTTGAGACTTTATTTTGGTTGATTGCGCCACTCCGTCTTCATATTTATTTGATCTGAGGATTTTATTCATATACAGCATGTATGACAATCAACATCAACCTTCCGTAATACCAATTCATCAATAGTAACTGAAAGTGATTAGTATCAAAGTTTTGATAGTATCAGAAGTCCATAATCACCCCGCTGGTCACCATAATATAAGCTATGCATAGTTTGGGGCTATATGGTGTTGTGTCCATTTTCTTCCAATATTTATTAATTATTTTATTTATTTATGGAACATGGAATACGTTCATGAGTACGTTTATCTTGATCAAATAGTTTCTTTCGAAGACAGGCAGGATAAGGAAGGCGCAAGACGGACCGAAAACGCCTGGCGAAGCTATTGGTCGATGAAAGCATAATTTAAAGGTGATCTGCCTCTATCTCTCAAACGTAAATTCATGGACGTCTGTATCCTCCCAATTCTAACCTATGGTGCTTAAACTTGGTTCCTCACTGGTGTTCAGAGGACTAAACTCGAGGTTTGTCAAAGGGCAATGGAGCGAAGCATCCTCGGCATTAAACTAACCGACCAAATCATAAATGCTACGATTCGCTCCAAAACAAAAGTCCTCGACGTGGCTGAAAAAGCTGCGAAACTGGTACTGGGCAGGGCACGTCTGCCGCATGCCGGACGAACTGTGGGCAAAAGCTACCATTGCGTGGAGCCCTGAGACAGTGAGACGGCGCGGTAGACCACGCAAGCGTTGGCGTGACGAGCTAGACACCTTTAGTGACAATGGCAGTGTTGGCAATGGTAACAATTAGGCAGACAATGGCGTTGGACCGAAACCAATGAAAAACTCGACGGGAGGCCTTTGCCTAGCAGTGGGACAGTACGGGCTAAAAACAAACAACAAACAAACATATAATTTATTTATGTAAATTGTTATATTGTGTGTTATTTCATAAGGTGTACAATAAAGGCATATTCGATTCTTTATAAGTTTTTTTTGTACATGTTACGAGCACATTCTATCCAATACAATCGTAAAACTGGCTGCAAATGACGGCAAATTACTCATCAAGCGCGTAGGTAACCGATCCAGTCTATCCTTTAAGAAAACGGGATCACCGACCCTCACTTTCCTGTTCTGTCGTAAACCCTGAATGCCGTATTATTTAGTAGGTATTGCGTTTATACACACTATCGTCCTTCCTGTCCTGAGGGACCTGTGACCATTTTACCTTTCCAAATTACCCTTTTATTTATCCTAGAAACGTGCACGAATAAAGATGTTCTTTATTTATCTGATGCCTACAGCTTTTTAGCATCTGCTTACAAATTACTTACACTTTGATCAAGGAGCATTAATATCCCAATTACAGAGAAACCTAGTTGTGAGTTGGGGTTCAGCCATGTACATCGTCTACCTATACACTCATCGCAGACCAAGCTAACAATGTATCTACCTACCTAATACATTAAGTACTAACTATTTATTAAGTTTGTGTGAGCCAAGTTTCGAGGATGTACTACAAAGTGACTAGTTTACTATCTTTATATATAAATCTTCTGTGCGTGTGTTTGTAATTAAACTCCTCCTAAACGGCTACATTGCTTTTGATGGTTTTTTTTGTGTGTGTTCAAGGGGATTCGAGAATGATTTAGATTTACAATTAGATATTTTGGTCCTCTTTAACATGCGCGGACAAAGTCGCGAACGGAACAGCTATATCTATGTATCTTATGCCTACTTATCAATGTCAAATAAAGTTCTATTATTATTATTATTATTGATCTTCAGAGAAACAGCAGCTGTGACTGTTTAAGATAAAATTATTAAATAAATAATCTATTTTGCACTGTACCGTTTTTCACTGGACTCTTCGTAATACCTTTGAAGGGCCTTTCCAATGATGGGGTTCACACCATCTATACTATCTATATCCATATCTATATATCCTACTTAATATTATAAATGTGAATGTAAGTTTGTTTGTTACGCTTTCACGCGAAAACTACTTAACTGATCATCATAAAACTTTGTACACATTATTCTTGGAGTTATTAGAAGTAACATAGGATACGTTTAAAGAAAAAAAAAAAAAATGTTTACGAAAGATATGGCAAAACAACGTTTGCCGGGTCAGCTAGTATACAAAATTATAATCAGGAAAGATTTGATTGTATTGAATAGGCTCTGAAACTACTGGACCGATTTGAAAAATTATTTTACCGTTGCAAAGCTGCACTATCTCCAGGCGACATGGGCTACTATTTATCCCGGGAAAATTGGTTTATCGCGGCAATTTCAACGCGTGCGGACTAGTGGTAAAATAAAAATAAATCAACGCCTATATTATATTTTTCAAACCGACATCATACACTTACATGGTTATAGTCAGACATCGTCAAATTATATGGGTTCCTTGTACGAAAAAGAAACCCATAAATTATTACTTTGTTGTCTGACTTTCAAGCGCCTTTATCGCTAATGCGTGGAGTGGAGTTATCAAGTCAAAATTACCATTAAATACTTAGGTCTATGGTTTTTTAGAGCTGTAAAAAAAAGAAGCTTCTTAGTCAATGCTACATTATGCAGTAGGAAAGTTGATGATACCGTGATGTATTCCAAAAATTTTTTTTTTCTTTTACAAAGTTAAGTGAGTCTTTCAACTTGACTTTTATGGAACCCATGATGCGTGAGTCATACTAGCTCATGCACGGTTTTTTAGTTAATTTTTTGTTGCTACTAGTGAATTGTAGTTTTTTTTTGCCGGACATTTCACACAATATCATCTGGTCCCAAAGTAAGCAGAGCTTGTGTTATGGGTACCACATGACTGATATACTTTTTTTTGTAAATACATACATATTATACGTAAAAACACCCAGACCCGATAAAAATACTTGTAGATCATACAAACATTTATCCTGCGGCGGAAATCGAACCCGCATCCTGCGTCTCAGTCCGATCTTGGCCGGCTCCGCCACAGAAGTCGTCAAACTCACGATAAACTCACTCTAACGTTTGTCAAAAAGTAGTGAATTGTAACATACGGATGCTGTTTCGTCATTAGAAGCGTCTGATAAACTGAGCTAAGCAATAAAAATAATGACCGTAATTGTATACGAGTGTTTTACCAGCGACATTGTTTATTGTTGTTTTCAAAGTCCAAAATAACATCAATAACAGGTAACAAAATATTCAAACTTTTGTTGATACTTTTATCAGTGACGGATGAACGCCATTCAACTTTTAAGCTCGGATTAATGTTTTAATGGAAACAGTTGATCAGTTTATTAATTTTAAATAAATGAACGGCCCCTCCCCAAATGAAAATCGGCTACTAAATTCACCATGTAAGAAGATATAAAAAAAGGATTATTTATTTTCAGGCAACAAATTAATAATAGGTAACAAATATATTGGCACATAGATAAACACCTTATGAAAAGAATGAAACGGCTTTCTTCTTCTTCTTATTAATTGTAGCTTTGGTTACAAAGCCGTAGGCGATCGCCATTACTCATTTGTCTATTCTGATGATTGATAATTTATGATATTGTTTTGACGCACTTGTGATTGAGGTTTCAGAATGAATATAAATATGTAATTTGAGTTAACGGCTTATATACTTTTATTTTCGTTTAAATGGCATCGAAAGTTTCATATAAATGTTTAAAGAATTTTGACAGGATTAAGTGAATTTTGATAAAAGTCAAATCACCATGTTGTGTGTTGTCATTTGCATACCATCTGTCAGGGACTTCCGGTAGAGCTGGTTCGGAGGCTGAATGTGTCGAGGACCTCAAACGGCGCAAATAACGCCTACATGTTTGAGCCTTTTAGAGTCGAGACCCGTGGGAAAAAGGAGCCTATCACGTTTTCACGTCTGGTAAAAACATCGCGTAACCCAAGAGCTGGCTTCTCTAGTTGCCAAGCGTATTAGCATTGCCAGTCAACGTGGCAATGCAGTTGAGCTATCTATAGATCGTTTTAAATGGTCCTAAGATAGCTCAACTGTTTTACATGTATTTTATATTATTGTACATTATTCTGTACATATCTGTAATTATTTTGAAATAAATGTAATGTTTTATAAAATGACACAATCTATTCTATTTATTAACTAACCTCAATAAGCTCAATGGCTCATTTCATTCATTTCCCGCGGCGGTAATACAAAATGGCCGGCCTGACAGATGGACACAGACAATAGAGCGCTCATGGTAATCCAGTTATAATGAACGGTAGGATTGTACCGGTCGAGTGGACTAGGTGACAATGTTGTATAATCTTGTACCTTGTCTTTGATGGGCAGAGAACAGCTAGACTATTCTGTTTGTAACAAGTTGTATCTAACCAGTTTTAAACGGTTCTTAGATCACTCAACAGTTTCACTAATATTTTTGAAGGGATAACTTCTATGGGAGGTTAAACTGCGTCGTTACGTAACGCGTTACGGCGCCAGTATGTCCAGCTTTCCTTTCTCTCACGCACACGGCTGCGGTAGGCAGACTCCTCTTCTCTCTAACCCACAGCGCGAGTTAGATTAGTTTAAGTTATCACTTCTGTCGGTCGTCCCGAGCACACGTTTCTTAAACCATCGCGTTCAGGATAATTTATAATGTTTTATTAGTTAACGTATTTTTATCGCGTATTACCATTTAATTTATTACCGACGTTTCTTTGTTATATAGGGAGCATAGGGAGATTCGAAATCTGAATACCAAGTGAAGGTTTGTAAAAACTGCCCTTGCTCGGAGGTAGCACCGTAGGCTTCTAGTCAGCCTGCGACCACGTTTATTGCAATAAAACCGAACGTCCGGAATAAATAAAAAGGTAGACGCAATAAACACAAAGGTAATTAACTAATAAAAAAAAGGATGATTCTGAACGCGATTGTTTAAATAATATTTTTATCAGAAAAACTTTCGACTTTCAAAACACATTATGATTTTTAATAAAAATTGTACGGGTCATGTTTTAAATAGTTTATTCTCTTTCTATTATTAGTAGTTCCTATTAAGCTACAAATTAAAAATACGTCAACTTTAGAAGATGATAAACGTTTCTTTGTAATTCCTTATTAACAATTTCTTCAAAAACAAATTGATACTAGAAAGTTGTAAGGCAATACACTGAAAACAAATAAATAGATTTTTTTTCGATATTTCGATATCAAAATTGTCGAAGAGTTTTAGTTTCTCTGAAAAAGAACGTCAAAGATGGCATTTAATTAATACATCGCGGTCGTAGTGTAATAGGCCTATTAATTATTATTCATCTAAATAACCAACAGATAGCGGAAAAATAAACATATTTTCCAAAGGTTATGGCGGTGCCTACCCGCTTCACATTTACTTGTATGTTTAAATAAAATGTCATGATACAATGTTACCATGTGAATGTTTTACCCGTGAATTTTTTGTATCCGGTGACCAGAGATTAAGCAGCGTTATGGCTAAAAGTATTTTTGAGCTCATTAGGTACATGACCATTAAATTTAATTAAGTGGTTGTTAAATATAATTTAAGCGCTTTTGTTTATTCAATTGGGTTCATTTTCATATTTACACATAAGTAGTCTTTTTAAGAATATTACACCATTGCATTGACCTCTTAGCTCAGTTGGTAGGCACTGCCTTCTGCGCTGTTAATTGTAGCTTTGATTCCTTCCAAGGACAAACATTTGTTTGATGAACATAGGTGTTTGTTCTGAAGTTAGATTCTATATTAAAAAAATTTTTTGTCTGTAAAGTCGGTTTACGAACGATAATTTTACGTAATAACGTCATCACAAGCCGATCGCTTAGGCCGATTGTGCCTCTGTATCGCTTGTTCCGCGCTCTTGCTTGCACGTTCGGCTCAGGCGGAACGTGACAATTTTTCGTGCGTGCAGTCGGTGTTCATTGATTTATAAGACGTTATCACGTCAAAAACTATTATTCAGTCATCTGGTTCTCATAGTACAAGCTATGATTATCTCAGAGTATTAAAACTTTGAATAAAGCGAAGTCATATTTAATACGTTTTTACCAATAAATCGACCACTGCGTAGAATTCTCAGATATACAATCTAACTTTTTAATCTAGCAAAACGCCAGTTGACCATAAAGTACCGATAAAATAAGTACATAAAGTACTACAGTAATACGACAGACAAGGTCGGGGTGGTAGACGTTATGGCGCCCGAGCGGGGACACTGCGCCATGTGACTGGCACAATACGCAGCATTTAGGTGAGTAGGCGATTAGACGAATATCTTATAAGCGAAGAGCTGATTTTTCTTGAGCTGAGGTTAGAGGGAACCGGCACCTAGATTCACATAGTATATAAGAAGACTATTCAAAACGGTCCTTGTTGTTTTATTGAACAAAAAATCATTTTTTCCATCTTGATTTTTAAATTTTTACAGACATCATTTATCTCCTCTTTACTCTGATGTACGCTTGCACAAAAAGAAACCTGACTCACAGCAAAATAATATAGATTTATGACCGGCCTGTCAGCTCATTTGGTAGCAGCTCTGCCTGCTGCGCTGTATATTGAGAGTTCGATTCTCGCTCAGGATAAACATTCATGTCATGAACATAGGTGTTTGTTCTATGTCTGGGTATTATAATAAGTATATATCAAGTATATATTAGCAATTAGCAATGCAAAACAAGTAATATATAGCAATTACAGTAAGATGTTCAAAAAAGTATGTTCTATCGCTAAGAAAAATGTAATTGCCGAAAAAATTGAAAAATCTGTCAATAAAATAAAATGTATTTGGCAAGTAATTAAAGAAGAAACAGGGAAAGAATGTAGTGTTAGTCAAAATACCTGTGATAAATTGTTCTGTGATATTAGTAATAAGTTTATATATGATAAAATTGACATAGCTAACTACTTTAATAATTATTTTATAAATATTGCAAATGAATTGACATGTAATCTAAAATGCTCAACTGACAACTCTATGATGTTTCTAGAGAAATATATTCCTCCCTCTAAGGCAACGTTTAAACTAAAACCCATTAGTATTACACAAGTAATGAAACTTATTCAAGACATGAAACCTAAAAAGTCTAATGATTTTTGGTACATTACGCCTAACTTAATAAAAAATATAGGAAGTGTAATTGCTGTACCTATTATTCACATTATTAATAATTGTATAGACAAAGGGTCCTTCCCTGACAAAATAAAAATAGCAAAGTAGTAATATATCATAATATAAGTAGCAAAATATCTGTGTAACAATTAGCGACCAGTCTCTTTACTACCTAGTATAAGTAAAATTTTTGAAAAATATATAGCTGAAGAACTCATTAACTACATAGTAGAGATAAATATTTTAGACAGCAGACAATTTGGTTTTCAAAAACATAAATCAACAAGACATGCCATAACAAGACTTATGCTAGATATACTGATAAGTCTGGAGGGATCGCAAAAAACCTATGGGGTTTTCTGCGATCTCTCCAAGGCCTTTGACTGTGTATCTCATGAAATTCTAATAAAAAAAGTGTATTATGGCGTGAGAGAAAATGAATTAAATATCTTGAAATCTTATTTATTTAACAGAACTCAAGTTACAGAACTAAACGGCTTTAGATCAAATAATAGTAAAATCACAGTAGGCGTACCCCAAGGTTCCATATTAGGACCTTTATTAATAATAATTTATGTGAATGATATTAATATAGTTTGTAAGGACAGCAATTTTGACTTAGTTTTATTTGCTGACGACACTAGTATAATTGTCAAAGAAAAAAGTAACGTAAGTACTTAAGGCTACACTATCTAGTGTTGTTATTAGCAGCTGTAACACATGTACAACCTAGCACGGCTGCTAAATGATATTGCTATTTGACACTGTTTCTTGCTCATAATTATTTATGTTTATATATTGTAATATGATAACTACTGAATAAATACTGAATACTGAATACTGCATTGTCCACCAATATATAATTATCATGTATAGCGTCAATTCATATTCAGTGAAATATAATGAGTAATAGAAGGAAACAAAAGAAAACTCAAATAAGTGAATTGTACCAAAGTATAGTAAAAAGCTCGCACTCAAGTCGAAAGAGCAAGTCACAGCTGTTTAAATTATTGTTACTGCCCTCTACAACAAAAGACACTCTACAACTCTACAAACACAGATTAATGTCCGCAGTAGAGATCGGATTGTGCGATAAACAAGATACTCTACCCGACAGAGATATAAAGGTGATCCATTGTTTGAAACTAAGAGGTACAAACCACTGGATGTAACAAACGACAGAGTACAAAGTATAATATAGGTTTGAGCTTTGAACACTACCCGATAGATGCTGAGTTCCTGGTGTTATGCAAAGATTCGTAGAATAACGCGATTTTCTTAACAAATTACCTTGACGTGTTTTGACGCTCAAATCGACGTTTTTAAAAGAAAGATATAAGGAATCTGAAAACAAGTTGAACGGGTAATATTTTGTATGATTATGAAAACGACGTAAACCTTAAAGATTATTATTGAATATTTAAGACCTAAATTCATAATTAAGCTGCAGAAACAAGGAAGTCTGAGGCAATTGATCATATATATTTAAATTATTATTCCAGCAACCACTAAATAGCGTAAAAAACAAATTGTTTTATATCTTGTTTCGCAATCGTCAGTAAACTTTTAACTTTTTTTTTGACGGCCTCTGTGGCGCAGTGGGCTTAAGTCCGGCTGAGACGCAAAAGGTTGCGGGCTCGATTCCCGCCACGGGACAAATGTTTGTATGATCTGCAAGTATTTGTCTCGGGTCTGGGTGTTTCTATGTATAATATGTATGTATTTACAAAAAAAAGTATATAAGTTGTATATTAGTCATGTATAACACAAGCTCTGCTTCTTACTTTGAGGCCAGATGATGCTGTGTGAAATGTCCGGTATTATTATATTAATAAGGAAAAAACGATTTCTTCTACTTTACATGGAGTAATCCATTATGAACAGATGTTATGTAGGAATTAGGCAAGATAATAATAAAATGTAAAAAAGGCTCAAAATCGTTCTTCCTGGAAATCTATTGGGGAGGCCTATGCTGATATAATGATGATGACTGCAAAAAAAACGAACAAATTACTTAGACTACATTTTAGACTAGTGTGATAAACGTATTGACTAGTTTGAATAACAAACCCCTAGTTTTAAATAAGCTGCAGTCATACAACACAAGTAACGAAACCACTCCATTTACATTGGTTTTTCGTCAAAGATTCGAGTCCTCTAGTTGAATTGTTCTAGGCCACCGTTAACATTATCGCCAATATATACGGCAATAATATTTGACATCCCGATCTGGTATACTGTTCTTGTTTTCCGATCCCAGGTTACCCTAATTATGTGTTATCTTGGTACAACCCACGCTTTGGTTGGCGACACTCTTGTTATTGCAAATTTTATTGGCTTGACTCACGACTTTATACAACCAATCATATCTATATCACATTATATACTGACCGCAGTAACTAAAACTAGTAAGTACTATGTTAGACTGTACAGTATTGCGGATCGTCAAAGATGTGACCTACAAAGGTTATCGAACCTGCACGCGACGAATTTGGTCTATTTCCTGAACAAAACATAAATTTAGATCGACTTATCTGAGCATAAGTTTTCTGACTGAATGAAATACTGTCATAAATCTATGCTTCTTATGTATAGATCTGAATTTTATAGTTTCATTATAGACGAAAAATAAAAAAATACAGTAATTTACAGTATCGGCAAGGCCAAAACTAGGCGTAGAAGCCTGTATCTTGGGTATAAAAATTAAGCTGCTACGATGTGTATAAATAGGAGCTACGGCGTAGCGCATAATGCTACGTCGAGGTGTTCGCGTTAATAGTTATTTGTTCAACAAGTCAGCAAAGTTATTTTCTGCTACGAGTGCTGAGTTTAAATCACGAACTAGCGAAGTAGTCTAGTATTGAATCACGAGCGTAGCGAGTGTAAATGTGTGACTACGAGTGTATTCTACTATAGACTACCGAACACAGTGCGTGGTTTAAAGGCACGAGACATAAAAAAAAATGATCTCAAGTGAAACTTTCTCATATTTTTAAACAATGCATCGTTCTCAGTTGTTTATTTCAGAATCACTCGCTACGCTCGAGATTCAATTCTAAGCTACTTTGCTAGTTGCACTTGCAGCAGGAAATAACTTTGTACTCTTGTGGAACAAATTAGCTTTGTCAATAGTAGTTCTGTAGACTTTGGCACTTTGATAAAAATATATTACATTACGTTCTAGAATACCCTACTTCCTACTAAAAAAAGTTACAGACATACAAACATCCTCACAAACGTTCATATTATATAATCATAATAATATTTTACTAATATTTGGTAGTAGCTATGCCTTCTGCGCTTTAGGTTGAGGGTTCGATTCCCTCCCAGGATAAACATTTGTGTGATGAATACAGGTATTTGTTCTGTGTCTGGGTGTTATAAAGTATCATAAGTATGTGTTTAAAAATATATAAGTATTATATAAGTCAGCTGGTCACCATAATACAAGCTATGCTTAAACATTTTGATAAACACGGGCTTTACTCACGTATTATTTTGTCGATGGAGGCAACGACATTGTTTCGATTCATCTAGAGAATCTTCATCAGGGTGAGTTTGATCCTCTGTCCGCTCGTTGCCGCTTGAGTTTACGGTTCGCACTCAACAAAATAATACGTGAGTAAAGCCCGTGTTTATCAAAATGTCTACTCACGAAACTTTTGAAAGCTATGCTTCGTTTGGGGTTAGATGGTTTTGTGTGCATTATCAATCAATATTTATTTATTTATTAATATATATTTATTTTTGTATACGTATGCATGTTCGTTATGGCTTAATCAAGCCGTAACGGCGGAACTGGTTTGGATGAAACTTGGTATACTCGTAGATGTAGTCTGTGATATGAAACAGCATATTGACTATTAGCTGCTGCCCGCGGCTTCTCACGCATGGTACCTACATAAAAAGTGGCCTATGTCGTTCTCCAAGGTCTCTATATCAAAATCGGTTCAGTGGTTTAGGCGTGAAAACGTAACAGACAGACAGACACAAGTTACTTGCGCATTTATAATATTAGTAGGGATTTATTACGAAAAGCCTAAATATGAATTTTCAGATCCCTAACTTAAGGAAATATGAGTTGCTCAAACAAACTTTCATCCTCTATTTTACCTCCTTCAAAGTTGTTTTTTGAGACAAAAAGTAGCCTATGTTCTTCCCCCGAATTCAATACATCTTCTTACCAAATTTCAAAATCCGTTCAGTCGTATAGCCGCGGAAACGTAACAAACAGACAGACAAAGACACTTTCAAATTAATAATATTAGTATGGATTACGTATATCTATGTACCAGGTAAAGCAGCGAGCAGCAGCTATATATGCTAACATTTATGGTATCTAACTCTTATAACGGCAAATAAAACTGTTTATATCTTATTCAAAGTACAAGATTTACGTTGTACTACGTTACGTATAAATACGTAGTTACGTCGGGAGGTACGTTTGTTGTATTTATCGTTCCATCTTGACGTGTCGTTAGCCTACTTCGAGACAAAACGTACTTTCCAATTTGTATGATATATGAAAAGGCTAGACTTGTATGTTTTAATTTGATGACCTCCGTGGAGCAGTGGACGAAGGCCAAGATGCAGAAAGTTGCGGATCCGATTCCCGCCTCGAGATAAAAGTTTGTTAGATCTGCAATTATTGATCTCGGGTATAAGATTTTTTCTGTGACCAACCAACATAACCCATGCCATCGGTCAAATTCAGACTGATTTTAGGTCCGGTCAATATAGACATTTAAAATAACAAAAATTCCCGGAAAGCCAAATATTGGTGGAGAGCTGGGGTTTACCATTACAAATAAAGTTTTAAAAGTCCCCATCGATCCTATGTGTGCTTCAAAAGTTATTCGGGGTCAAAGGTCAAAATTTGAGGTTTTTTGGATTTTTTTCGAAAACGGTAAGTTTTATCAAAAAAAAACCTCAAACCAAAGTTGTAGACTTTAAAATTCTCTACAAAAATGGTCCATATGATTTTTTTCCTAAGAGTTACCATTCGTGAGATATCGCGATTTTAAGAGTCACATTATACATGATAATGCACACATTTCCACGTCACAAAGTCAAAAGATGATTTATTCAATACAATCACAAGGATCACTTTGAAACGTCTTACATACTAGGTGAATTTAGGTGCCAATTCATCCTAACCCAAGCTCGAGAAGAATTGGCAAGAAACTCGTCTTGGTCCTAGCGCTTTTTTATATGATCCATCTTATAACTACCTTAACTACGAAATACTAATACAAGAGAGTTTATACATTTCAAGTGTTTCGGTTATCTGTCTGACGGCAGAGCGACATGAGGCCATGCATTCTTATCAATAATATAGTCATTTATATTATAATAAGCTTTCTTCAACAGACTACCTTTAATGTATGCTTTAAATTTCTTAATAGGTAGTTTATTAGCATTTTCAGGAAGCTTATTATAGAAGCGCACCGTGTTCCCCATAAATGACTTATTAACTTTTTCTAGTCGAAACCTAGAGATGTATAATTTATGTTTATTCCTAGTGTTGATTTTATGAAGGTCACTATTTTGCTGAATCCCATCCACCTGTGAGGTAGTGTACTCGACGCGTTTTTTTTACCGTGGTTTCCCCTGTAGGCCTACTCCACTAACTGTCATGACAATTTTAGGATTATTTAAGGGAAAAATACCCGTCAAGTTCTAGATATTACTTTATTATTGATATTGTCTTCTTCTTCCTCTTCCTCTTGCTGGATGTTCATAAATTGTTCAAATGTGGCTGAGTCATTAGTCTCTTCATTAGAATCACAGGAATCTTCCTCAATTGTACTCAACTGGACATTTGAGCAAGACTGACCTTGGCAATTGTTACACGCTGGAGAACACAGCAACCCGAATTTTTTACAGCCACATTTGGCACTACAACCTTTTTTGCAATTGCAAAAAATAGTGTTGAGGAGTTTTTCTGGAGCAGGTGGTGGGAGTAAAGTTTTAATCGGTTCCAGAGTATTATCTATCAATTTCCAACCCCAGTCTTCTGGGTTCAGTTGATTGCCTAGCCATGTTTGAACTTGATGGTATACTCGATACAAATATTGAATAGCAGATGCCCGATGTTGGAGGAAGACATGATAGTTGTACTTGTTTCTTGTTTCGCGTATTTTTTACAAAAGTTAAGTATCGGTATTTATCAATGCAAGTAATTTTTTTTGGAGCTCCATAAACCGCAAGAAGAAAGCGAATTCCTTCTGTAATTATTGTTTGAGGCCTGGAATCAATTTCTGTAAATACTTTAGCGCCGTCAGTCAAATCTTTTTTTTCGAATACGGACAATAGAAAGAGACAGAGAATAGCCAGATGTTTTTCATGTCCACGTGGTTAGAGGGGATTCAGTTAGGGACTGACTGTCTTTTCAATAAATGTTTTCAGGATAGTATAGTATATATAAAAGAGACACAGATAGGTATATATACATATCTTTGGAATCTGACATTATATTATTAATATCGACATGTATACAACATTTTACTAATTATTTACTTCTGATTTTTACTATTTCTTACTGTGACATTTATTTCGATTTGTTATCTATGTGCTTAATTAGAGTAATTGGTTGTGCCGTTCTAATTATTAATAATAATATTAATAATAAAGGCACTTAAGTGCCTGATATGTATATACGTGGCTTATATGTGCATATCATGTATAGTGTGACTCTTAGAATCGCGATATCTCACGAATGGTAACTCTAAGGAAAAAAATTATATGGACTATTTTTGTAGAGAATTTTAAGATCTACAACTTTGGTTTGAGGTTTTTTTTTTTGATAGACCTACCGTTTTCGAAAAAAATCCAAAAAACCTCAAATTTTGACCTTTGACCCCGAATAACTTTTGAAGCACACATAGGATCGATGGGGACTTTTAAAACTTTATTTGTAATGGTAAACCCCAGCTCTCCACCAATATTTGGCTTTCCGGGAATTTTTGTTATTTGACCACTATTTTTATGTCTAAATTGACCGGACTACATGGCAAATTGGATATTTCGGATGCGCGCCACCTAAAGAAGCCGCGGCGGACATTTGAACGATGTTATATTCTATACATAGGCATTTCGAACAAATAAAAAAAATCGGTGATATCTCACACACACATTCTTTTATTAAAATTTAAAGATAGGAAGCGCTTAGTGACCTCTTATAATATGTAAGTATTAACAAAAAAAAAAAGGTATTTAAGTAGTATATCAGTAATTTTGTAACCACTAAGGCGCACTTCAATCCTTTCACCACACTGGTTTGAAATAACTAGTGACATGACAAGAACAAGAAGACTACTTTTCGATAATAAGTTATTTTATAGTTATTGTGAGGTGAACTTTATGTCCTTTAAGGTACAAAATCATGCCTAGTAGACCCAGTTACCAGTTGATTGAGCTGCTAAGAAAAAAGTATCAGGAGTTAGTTCAATCAATCTATTATTACCGGTTTTTTTTCATAGACGAGTTAACTGTTAAATATATATAATTTAGTTTCCTTCATTTTCTTCAATGAAACATCTGATCCTTAAGGATACACTAGTCAGCGGCACAAACTCGTCAGTGAGCTCAGCTCAAACGCTTGCTATTTCACGTAGCATGGTGTGAGAAGGATAGACGAGCAGGCAGTATAGTGATGAGCAAGCAGTAAGAAGATAGTATGATTATGATTTTTATCTTATGTTTCATTAGACGGATTGCTTCATAAAACGACGACTTTTGGCTCAGGGTTCTCATAAAAAATATACAGAATGTATCTTTTCAAAATAAAACTATTTAAACCCTTGAATAAATAAACTACGCTTGTATTGAAATCATTTTGTGAGCTTGCGTGCTCTATAAGTTATTTATTTACGCCCAAAGTTGCGCTGAAATCAGTGTTGGAAAATATTTTTTGAGGCGTGTATTTTTCAAACCAATGTTTAAATTACAATTCTGTTACGAGACAAAAATATTTTAGTTTTGGTTTTTCAACATTAGACGGGGAAGTGATCATCCTTCGACATTTGTTTGAAAAGATAATCGACTAGTTTTCTCTTAAGTGGCGTTTCATTAGTCGGACTTCAATTACTTGTTTTTTTTTGTATGCGAATCGCCAGGCTAAAGTGGAAATGGGTGGGACACTTAGTAAGAATGGACAACGGGAGATGGAGAAAGGAGGTATCGGAGTGGTGGTCAAGGGATGCTCTACGCCCAAGAGGCAGACCACCCGCCCGATAGTCGAATGATACAGTCAGCGTTGTCGGGAACCACTGGATGAGACTTTCTAGGCACCGGAAAGAGTGGCATAATAAAGAGGAGGCCTATACCCAGCAGTGGATACAATCGGGCTAAGTAAAGATAATGATTTTTTTGTATGTAGAAAAGCCGTGTATTCTAGATTAAGATAAGGTAAGGTAAGATAAATAAATAAACTACTATTATTTGAACTGTTATGGCAAATATTTCTGTAGTTCAATTACAAGTTTAAGTCTATCTAGGTAGATGAGTAGTTTTTAATATGCTCATTTTTCTTGACTGCTGTGTCAAACCATTACATTAACATGAGTCAAAGAAGACATGCAAAAGTATAATCAGCTCCGTTATCACTCAGTACAGTCGGCCAAATGTATCCATTACATTTTTTTAAGAGTGGTTCGCACTTCGCCTCGTTCTATCGCAAAAAAAAGTGTGCGTCTCGGGACGCCCGACAGAAGTGATAACTTAAACTTATCTAACTAGCGTTGTGGGTTAGAGTGAGAGAGGAGGAGCCTTCCTAACGCTGCCGTATGCGTGAGAGAAAGGGAAGCCAGACAGACTGGCGCCGTAACGCGTTACGTATCGAAGCGGTTTACCCTCTCATAAGATGTTATCACTTCAAAAACTTTATACTGCTAAGGATGCTCAGGATGCTAAGCTTAGTTTATTTTCCCTCTTCTTCCTGTCCCAAGCTAGGCTCGGTTTTATATGTTTAAATAAATAATAAATATTTACAGGCAATCCATACATCTAAAACAGGATTGCTTGTACTATGGGATCCAGATGACTGATAGAATACCTACATGTTTCTAAATACATACTTATGATACTTTATAACACCCAGACACGGACATGTTCATCACACATATGTTTGTTCTGGTTGGGAATGGAACCCAAAATCAACCCAGAAGGAAGAGCTATAACAAAATGTTTTAGAGGCTAGTCGATATTTTTTATTGCTTTCTTCGCTAAGATTAAAGCTTTGAAAGTTTTTATTACAAAAACTAGGCTGAAGGTACCTACTCAGAGTGTTATTGGCATGAAAAGAAGTCGTTTAGGACGAATGGTATTACCTTTTTCAATATACTTAACATCTATTTTTTGTATATGACAAGTAGGTACTCAGAATTTCGTTAAAAAGTAGGTAAACCTGTTTCAACTTATATTTTACCATTAAAATTCGTGTTAATGCGGCTTAGACTCCTGCTGCGAGACATAAAAATAATAATGCTGCACATTTCACACAGCATCATCTGGCCCCAAAGTAAGCAGAACTTGTGTTATGGGTACCACATGACTGATTTACTACTTATATTCTTTTTTGTAAATACATACATATTATACACAGAAACACACAGACCCGAGACAAATACTTGCAGATCATACAAACGTTTGTCCTGCGGCGTGAATCGAACCCGCAACGTTCTGCGTCTCAGCTGGATCTTAGCCCACAGCGCCACAGAGGTCGTCAAATGAAAATGACGACCAAATTGTTATGTTCTGCAAGTATTTGCCAGGACTCTGTTTTTCTGTGCATAATGTGTATTTACAAAAAAAACGTATGTAAGTAGCATATCAGTCATGTGGTACCAATAATACAAGTTCTGCTTACTTTGGGGCCCGATGTTGTGTGAAAATGTTCGGCTTTATCTATTTTTTTTTATTACTCATCTTTTTGGTGCAAATATCTATTTCGAGAACTTGTCTAGACAAAACTAACATAGGTTTTAGGATATTACTAACGAACCTCTATATTATGCATATTGTTAAAAAGTATCAATGTATCCATCTTGAGTTTGTGCACCGACGGAGGCGGCCCGCCCTATTGGCTGTACCAAGAGGAAGGACCAACCTCCTGAATAAGGCACCTCTAACGCGTTCCATTCACACGCTCAATCTAGTAGCGGAAAGAGTCGATCTTTTTTACTGCTCCCTGAGCGAATGTCGCAGGACTCTGTTATTTATTCTGTGCTATTGTAATAAGATTTGCCATTGTGTAGTTTTTTGACATGGTATATTGATTGACGAATTTTTATATTTTATTTGGTTTGACTTTATGTAATTTGAATTTATTAATTGAAGAATTTTTATGTATATTGTGAAATTATTTGACATTGTATATTGATTAACATGTTTTTTATTTTATTTCTTTTATTTGACTTTACGTTTTTATTTTTGGTATTTTGACATTTGGTTTGATATTATGTAATTCAAAGTTATTAATTGAAGAATTTTATGTTAATGTGTACCATTAAATTTTTAAGTTCATGTTTATTTATATTGTCTAGGTCTAAATGCTATGATTATTTTAATTGATTTTAATTATTATTTTCTTTACACCATTGCATTAGTAAAAATAGTGTAAGTACTTTTTATAAATAAATAAATAAATATTAGTACTAAGAAACTCGAAAGGCGTGAGTAAAGAGATGACAGCTGTGACAAAGAAATGAAAGAAAGAACCATGCTGTGCCGATACTTTATTTTTTCTTGAGGAAAATCCTTCACGAATGTAATTTGCGAGCTTACAAATGTATAAAAATCTCAAGTATCCTGCTACAGGAAAATAATGTATTCTACCGTACCGATGATGCTATGCTGACCCCACTTATCGTGGCATAAGGGCATGCGAATGACAAAAACTAGTAGTACAAATGATTCATGTGGCACCCATAACACAAGCTGTGCTTACTTTGGGGCCAGATGATGCTGTGTAAAATGTTTGGGATTATTATTATTATTATTATTATCTTTATCCGTCTTGCGAAGCAAACAATGCGCTCTTACATTATTTATTTTAAAGTCAAGTTATTTCCGGTTTAATTAGTATTTTGGTGTTTTTATTTAAACTAGTGGTCGCCCACTGGTTGAAATTCGACCATAATCAATTAATTATATATTCATAAAAAAAAATATGCATGATATAAAAAAATATTAGCATTCTACACTCCTTCTCTATATTATGTGTGCAAAATTTCTTACTCCTCCGTCCGCGCAATTTTCGTAAAAAGGGGTACAAAGTTTTAGCTTCTCGTATTAATATAATATACATAAAGCTAGATTTATTGACTGGGAATAATTGGAATAAAAGTTTTGAGTTTCTTTGCAATTCGTGCAAAAATAATCCGTAGTTATTTTTAATGAAAGGCACAATTTGATATAAAATAACAAATGACGAACGACAAGAACTTTGTGACATACCATAAACAATATAAACACTGGACACTGGCACAGTTGTCATTGTTATGACACATGCCATCAACGAAGATAAAGAAGTAGTAGTTTCAATTCGATTCTTCGCCTGTCATTTGGAGTAACAATAGCTCTGGTAATTTCATATTTTTTACCCGTTTTATTGCATGTTATTCAGTAATCTTGACGGAATTTTAATGAATAAATTGTGACTACAGGACGGGTATGGATAATTGAATTATATGTGTATTGTGGTGCAATGTGATTTGAACGACGAGGAATCCCAAGATAATTCTAGACGCTATTCCGCGTGACGTCTAGAATTGAACTTCGACTAAGACTCTAATAACAAACAAACTGACTATAAACTATAAACACTTGACCCTGGCAAAATTGACATTAGTATGTCACAGGCCATTAACAAAGAAGAAAAATAAGTAGTTTAAACTAAATCTGCAATTCTTACATTTCCCAAGTGGAATTCTAAACATACATTTTGTCTCAGCCCGCGGCGAGTGAATACATTCTGTAAGTCTGAGAAGATTGTGTTATTCAAACGTAGATTTGATATTGTCTTTAGACTTTAGACTATTAGGCAGGAAGTTATGTTTTAAATTTGTACCTACAAAGAAAACGATAGGTAATAAAAACGTCTAATCTAGTTACATAATTTTGTATTATATTTGTATTCGTTGATATATTATGCCCAGAGCAATTAAACTTTTATATACTACCTGACCCGGCAAACGTTGTTTTGCCATATTGAACATAAAAAAAAAATTTGGGGTGAGCCACCCTTAACACTTAGGGGTATAAAAATTAGTTATAAACCTATTCTCAGACCTACTGAATATACATATAAAATTTCATCAAAATCGGTCAAGCCGTTTCGGAGGAGTATAAACACGAAAACTGTGATACAAGATTTTTATATATATCGGGATGATGACAATTGTGCCAGTGCCAGTGTCAAAAAAAACATGTGTGCAATATCACACGAGGTAGAAGAGAAACCTTCCAAAATTTTGGCTTCAAGATAATGAGACGAATAAGAGTATAAGAAACACTGTATAATGCTTCCTGTCTCATTTTCTCCCACGTTAAATCTTATGAATTTATATGTCCGTCTCTTTTTACAGTCGCTTTTTCGTTTCCTCGACTTTCAAATCACAACGATGCTAAGAAGTTTTCACTTCAAAAATTGACTTTTTTTCCGTTTAATAGCTATCTGCTCGTTAATCGAAGATATAATAGTTATAAAAGAAATATAGCATGTATTTTTAGTATTTTGTTACCTACTTCCTTGTTACAAATTGATTTTAATGTAACTTTTACTTTAATAATTTATTTATAAAATAATGTCTAAAATATTGAAAAATCATCTCCTAAAGTTGACGTCGTTTTAACTTACAGCTAGTTACAACATTACTCGCAATTTTTTCAGAACTAAAAAATCTAAGGTTTAAAGGTTCTATGAGGTTCTATGAGTCGCTAGGTACCAAACTCAAAATGGCATCAAAAAATAGATTTTCAGAAAATCAACTATTTTAGACAAACTTTTTTTTTTTTTTTTATCTTCAATAAACCTACGTTTGACCATGATCTCGCCTGATGTTAAGCGACGATGTGGCCGACGATGGGGCACGCAGGTCTAGAAGACACCTATTTACTCGAGACTTGAAGAGACCTAGATTGTAGTTTTCAGGAAAGACAGACGCCTGCAAAGCATTTCAATCCTTGGCTGTACGCATTATAAATGTGGAAGCAAAGCGCTTTGTTCGTAAGGGTGGTAGGTTGACAAGGTATGGATGGTATTGAGCGGTACGTCTGCTTGTCCTGTTGTGAAAAGGAGATGGACAAACTACTGCTTCTATCAACAATCCAAGAACAGCTGAAGAATCCTATTGAAAATTCCTTTTAGATGTTGAAGTTAGTTTCATCCATTGTTCTTATAAGAATTGGTCACATTCTAGATGTAAAAATGTATTGACAGTTCCTAGATGCAAACTAAGCTTGTACTATGGTAACTCATAGAATACACATATGTTAAATACATACATGATATTTTATAACACCCAAACACAGACCAAACATTTATGTTCATCACTCGATTTTTGTCTAGGCAGGGAATCGAACCCAGAGCTAACAGCGCAGCAAAAGGCAGAGCTAGTCAATCTTATTATTATCTTATAGCAATATAAATGCATCGTCTCAAGCAAGTCTCAAGTCAGATGACAAGAATAGCATCGAGGTTACATCCGCAGCATTGATAATGTCTTCTTCGCGTCATGCAACAATGATCTTTCTTCTCTATTTACTGAGGACTATTATTCTGTAGCCTATTTCAAGCCTTTGTTTTCTTATGAATAGTTAGTTCTCATTATAAGACATGCCGTATACTGTCGTAAGGTGTTGCAATCTATACCTATAAAAAAGCTTAACCTGACTGACTGATTCATCATCGCCGAGCCGAAACCACTGAGCTATAAAGCTGAAATTTGGAAGGTAGCTTCTTTTTACAGCAAAACCACCCACTAAGGCGGGATTTTTTGAAATTAAGAGGGAAAAACTAAGAGGGTTAAAAAGGGTGAAAACCAATGTATGGGAACTTTTTAACGGGTAGTGTGAATTCTTAGAAACTTAATTTGGATACGTAAAATTTCAAAATAAATGGACACGTGTGTCAGGATTTTTTAAATTAACCATATACACATACCACATAACGGAGTAAAATAAGGTGTGAATTATGTATGTAATATTTTAATGGGTGGTTGGTGATTAGTTTGAAACTTATCAATAAAATTGCATCTCGGGGAAGGATTTAAGCTACAATTCCTTTAAAATTGCGGTTGAAGTCACGAGCCACAGCTAGTTATGTATAAGAGCCCTGAATCAATCATTGTGCGTTATTTTTTGCTTAAATTCTATATCACCATTTCATTATTGAAACATGGCGTCCTATTTACCTACAAATTAAATAAATATTGGCCTTAATTCTAATGTTTCATTAGACTAACAAAAATATCGTAATATTCGGTCAATTTTATGTTATTTACAGCAAAGTTCGAATCAAAGATATAATATTAATTAAACTTGTTGAATTTACTAGATTTACATGTGTTTGATATTTCCTAGTGTCTTTTTATTTGGCGCCGTTTATTTGGTGTTGAATAAAACTCCGGAGAATCCTAGCACAAATAGTAAAGAAACATAAAGACAATTTTAACTTATTTTAATAAAAATTACATTTAAAAACGTCATTCTATTTTGGATTTTGTTGTAAGCATAATTTAAGATCGTTCATATGTTAAGAAATGTTAGCTAGTTTGGCGGAATAACAGAATCACCACCATTAAATTATGACTGCTATTACTTCTGCATTATCTTGACATTGTTTATTATAACAGCCATTTCCTTATTTATATTCTTGTTTTTTTTTGTCAAATAATAATTTGGTTCCATTTTCAAATGGATTCTCAAAAGTTGCCACTAAAGAGTTTTATATCAAATCACGAAGAAAAGTATCTACGCCTGAAGCAAGAAAGAGGTCTTATTTAGGCACAAGTATTTGATTACATAATATTTTTATGCATGATGGTTAAAACGTCTGCGCGATTTAAGAGATGTAAACGGAACGCCTTCTAAGGGAAAACGTCTATAAAGATTGTCATAAGCAGAGGGTATCAGATTAATGTGATTACTTAGGATATCGGTATTGAAAACATGGGTGAATGTAGAGATATAAAAGTTGTAGAAATAGTAGAAAAAGTATTTTTGTTTAGTTATTTTTAGGGAAGGTCAAATAAGTTCAGACGCCATTCTGTTCGCGGATTCTTAAAACGTGTAAAATATATCTCAGGCTAGGTATCTACTAGGAAGCCCACTGCTGAACATAGGCCACCCCAATAGATTTCCAGGAAGAACGATTTTGAGCCCTCTCCATCCACCGATTTTCCGCGATCTTTACAATGTCATCAGTACATCAGTACATCGGGTGGGGGATCGTTCTACGCCTGTCCTGTCCTTGGTCACCATTCGAGAACTTTTATTCCCCAACTTGACAATTTAAAATTACCTAATTCTATAAAATACAGATACATGACACTTAAAAAAAAACATGTTTACCCAAACATTGTTTTGGCACATTATTTTTTTTTGCACAGATAGTACTGTACTGTGCCGTACGTGAAAGGCTGCAAATCCATCGCCGCTTATAGAAATATTAATTGATGACACACCGTCGAGTCTTAGTTTCATATGGGTTGTGCCAGTTTCCTCACCATATTTTACTTCACCATTTCATAGCACTGTCATGGGATACCATGACAGTGCCATGATTGAGAGAACTTAATTTGTTACTTCGCTATATTTTTTTATATAACTAAGAGCTGATGATAATCAGCAAACAATAAACAAAAAAAAATATAGCGAAGTAACAAATTAAGTTCTTTGAATCTTAAAAGGCATATCCTTTTGTAGTTAATGCGCTTAGATTGTGCTGGTTTCCTTGCCATATTTTACTTCACCGTTTCAAAGCACTGAAAACGTATTATCAGCTCTAAGTTATATAAAATAAATATAGCGTAGTAACACATCAAGTTCTTAAAATCTTTTTGTAGTTAATGCGCTTAGAACGGAATGACCTAGGATTTTTTTTAAGAAAGTGATTTTATTCGTGTTAATAGTTATTTCGAACCAGTAAGGTATCCATGCACCTCCATCTCGCCCACAATTGAAAAGCCATGCAAAGCGTTTGGAAAGGTAGTTTTTTTTTTAATTGCGGGCGGGAGGGAGGTGCATGCGTCTGCATCGTGTCTGACTCATTGGGAATAGATTGGCCGAATAGTACTAGAAATTTGTCCATCTATTTAATGTTTTGTAATGGATTTCAAACTCACGCCTGAATCAATTATCTATGGTAAAAGGATTAAAGTGCGCCTCAGAGGCTCCATTCGTGCATTTCCAACGTTTTAGGTTTTAGAATATGCCAGTTTCCTCTATTTTCTTCACCATTTGAGAGTACTGGTATAGCCCACATACAATTGTAAAATGTAAAATTTTCATTTTACAATTTGTAAAATGACTAAGACTTTTTTATGGTGGAAATCCAATGCCTCTTAGCTATTGGTGATTGGTATTTGTTACGATGACGTAATGAGAAGTCCAATGTTCGCTGTAGATAGAAGTGGTTGTAGTGACTTAACACAGGTACACAGAATGGTAGGAAAAATGTATACAACTGGTTTAAAAGACTAATTGGTAATACATTTATATGGTAAATAATTACGTTTTAAAAACTAAAAAGACAGACAGACTTCATGTAAAAAAAGCAAAATATCAAAATTTAGTTTTACCCAAGTGGATGACATATTTTTTACAGTTTTTAGGGTTCCGTAGCCAAATGGCAAAAAACGGAACCCTTATAGATTCGTCATGTCTGTCTGTCTGTCTGTCTGTTTATCTGTCCGTCCGTATGTCACAGACACTTTTTTACGAAACTATAAGAACTATACTGTTGAAACTTGGTAAGTAGATGTATTCTGTGAACCATTGTATTGAACCATGCATTAAGATTTTCACACAAAAATAGAAAAAAACAATAAATTTTTGGGGTTCCCCATACTTAGAACTAAAATTCAAAAATTGTTTTTTCATCAAACCCATACGTGTGGGGTCTATGGATAGATCTTCAAAAATGATATTGAGGTTTGTAATATCATTTTTTTCTAAACTGAATAGTTTGCGCGAGAGACACTTCCAAAGTGGTAAAATGTGTGTGTCCCCCCCCTGTAACTTCTAAAATAAGAGAATGATATAACTAAAAAAAATATATGATGTACATTACTATGCAAACTTCCACCGAAAATTGGTTTGAACGAGATCTAGTAAGTAGTTTTTTTTAATACGTCATTAATCGTAAACTGCAATTTATCTTTCATTCAATCAACTCAAATATAAAATGTTACTTTGCTGCTACGGAACCCTTCATAGGCGAGTCCGACTCGCACTTGGTCGCTTTATTTTTATATAAAACCAAATTTTAAACTTATATTGGGCCGATCAGGATGTATATTCTTTCACATGAATTGAGATTTTTTAAAATCGGTTCATAAATGACGGAGTTATGAGGTACCTAACCAACGTAAATAATACAGTCGAATTGAGGACCTTCTCCTTTTTTGAAGTCGGTTGAAAAATGTATGGTTATGAGTAACGCGGTGCCAGATATTAGCGCACATGCTCAGGCAATTGTGAATATTTGCTTGTAAGACAAAAATGCAGAATTGCTGTGTTTGGTGTAAACCCGAACACAATTTATTAATAAAAAAATCTTATGAATTAACGTTTATTCTGGTAAACATTCTACTTAATATTAATGTAGCATGGAAGAAATTTACAGCTAGTCATGAATGTTTTGAGTACTTCATGGCTTGAATTTGACTTTTTTGTATATTCCATACATATTTTTAAATTTCAAGATCTCTTTAAACTCAATCACTATTTAATAGTAATTAATATATATTTTTATAACGTCTGCTTACATTACAGTACAGTAGTCTAATCCATGAGCTTGAATAAGACCATCGCACATTTTATTTAAAACTTGCTTCGGTATTTTGACTTTAATCAATTGGTAAGAAAAAAACTGCGAAAAGCGAGATCGCTATGAACTATACTAATTGTTATTCTCCACCATACAATGAATCAAAATTGTCAGAGTCACAGTTTCACTGAATAAGAACGTCAAAGATGGGCATTTAATTAAAAATTCACTATTAGGTTAATACGTTTCCTGGTTTATAACAGATTTTCTTACTAGTTCTGCCATTGTAAAGGCGTAATAGGTTAGTTAAAAACCTCGTAAAGAAATTTCACACCCAGTAACTCGACAACGCGATCCCTATTAACTGCTTCGAGGCTATGGAGCTCTGCTTACAGGGTTATCTGTGGAAGCTTGTTTTTTATTCAAGAACAATTCATTTGACATTTAAACCTTTATTTTTTTAGGACCTTTGTTTAAGTTTTCAGAAGAATTAAAAAGAAGTGTTCCTTAAAATAAGTCAACTAACAAAAATCCACCTTATAATAATCAAATAATTCAAGATTTGCATATTCTAATTAAAATTAAATAATAATAAACAAATAAATAATGCTGGACATTTCACACAGCATCATCTGGCCCCAAAGTAAGCAGAGCTAGTGTTATGGGTACCACATGACTGATATACTACTTATATACTTTTTTTTGCAAATACATACATATTATACATAGAAACACCCAGACCCAAGACAAATACTTGCAGATCATACAAACATTTGTCACGCGGCGGGAATCGAACCCGCAACATTCTGCGTCTCAACCGGACCGTAGCCCACTGCGCCACAGAGGTCGTCAATTAACGACGAACTCTGTGGCGTAGTGGCGCCAAGGCACGGTTGAGACGCAGAAGGTTGCGAGTTTGATTTCGATAAATGTTATGTATTGTTAATCAACTGACCGAGATCACTGTTAGACGGCAGCGTCCTCAAAACATAGGCGGCTTTGATAGCAATGAACTTGAAAGTTAAGGTATAAAAAGATAAATAAATACCTAACTAATTACTCGTCGAGAATGACAGGTCAGCCACTCTAAAGCTACCACACAACTTTGAAAATAACACACAAATAGACATTAGGAGAGTATGACCCTTAATCCAAGGCTCAAATCTATTTAAGTAGAACCCTTCACCCACTAATCTCATTTGCAAGTGGCGGGCAAGTTTTGATGGATGGCCTTATAAGCTGATTCTGAAGGTTTTCTTTATAAACTAGTCGAACTGGAACTAAGGAGTGCAAGGTGTGATCCCAACTGGAACTAGAAAGTTTGTCGGCGAAGTGGTCGAATAATCTTAGTTTATTACCGTAGCTTTTGTTTATCATTTGTTACAATTCGCTCGCGATCAGAATTATAATAATAATACCGGACATTTCACACAACATCATCTAGCGTTATCAGCAGAGTTTTCAATAGGATGGAACCTTGTCGGAGTAAATCGTAAATTACTGTTCCCGAGCGGAACAGCGTAGAATGAAGTTTGACTGTTCAAAATTTACGTCATAAATCAATTCGAAAAAAAATCCAATCTTTAAAAAAACATTTTGGATCCTGATTTTCTTCTGAATCTAGAGATTAATGATGATGATTCTACGATGATTTGACTGATTAGATTAATGATAAGTTGAGAAAGTCAGGTAAAATTTTCAAATCATTCCACCAGTCTATAGATCAAAGTCAAAGTCAAAGTCAAAGTCAAAGTCAAAAGATACTTTATTCAATACAATCACAAGGATCACTTTGAAAAGTCTTACATACTAGGTGAATTTAGGTGCCAATTCATCCTACCCCAAGCCCGAGAAGAACTGGCGAGAAACTCATCCTAGTCCTAGCGCTTTTTTACATGATCCATCTTATAACTACCTTAACTACGAAATACTAATACAAGAGAGTTGCATTCTTATCAATAATATAGTCATTTATATTATAATAAAATGACAAGAAAGCTTTCTTCAAAAGACTACCTTTTACGTATGCTTTAAATTTCTTATATACTCGTTTTTATTGAGAACAGTCAGTATTCAGTCAGTCAGTCAGTATTAAGTCAGTATTATAACGCGTTGAAAACAATGACAAGCTCATTTGGCTTTGCTAGCGTTATATAATTAAGGTACAGAACTTTGCTAATGCTACATTGCTGGAAAAGTTATTGTCGATTTACTTTAACAAGGTTCTATACTTTTTTGATCACGCATTGAGGCAAATATAACATCAAAATAACCATTGAGGAACGTGTGAAGTTAAAACGCGAGTATGACCAATTACTTCTGTCGGTTGGCTAATTAATTCCTATGAAGACATCGCGAAATTAATTGTTGCATACGAGTTCGATATTTATAATTTGGAAATCATTACATAGTATAAAACAAAGTCGCTTCCCGCTGTCTGTCTGTCCCTATGTATGCTTAGATCTTCAAAACAACGCAACGGATTTTGTTGCGGTTTTTTTTATTATAGATAGAGTGATTCAAGAGGAAGGTTTAAATGTATAATACATACATAATATGGTAGAGAAAGAATGATAGAGAATGAGGTTAGCGTACATGGGTTCAACGTATTAGAACTACTGAGCTACAGCTAGTCGTGGCCGGGTCAGCTAGTAGGAAATAAATGCGCACTGCGTGACATAGTGCTTAATTACGTACGTATTCGACAATCAACAAATCTTGTCGACCTCTGTGGGGCAGTAGCGAAGGCCTGCCTGAGACGCAGCAGGTTACGGGTTCAATTCCCGCCACGGGACAAATGTTTGTATGATCTGAAAGTATTTGTCTCTGGTCTGGGTATTTTCTACGTATTATATGTATGTATTTAAAAAAAAAATAAGTAGTATATCAGTCACGTAAATACAATAACATAAGCTCTGCTTACTTTGGGGCTAGATGACGCTGTGTAAAATGTCCGGCGTTATTTATTAATATTCTAGCACAGAATTACCAAAACAAACATCTTTAAATATATAAATAAATAAATAATGCCGGACATTTCACACAGCATCATCTGGCCCCAAAGTAAGCAGAGCTTGTGTTATGGGTACCACATGACTGATATACTACTTATATACTTTTTTTTTCTTTAGTAAATACTTATTATACATAGAAACACCCAGACCCGAGACAAATACTTGCAGATCGTACAAACATTTATCCCGTGGCGGGAATCGAACCCGAAACCTTCTGCGTCTCAGCCGGACCTTAGGAGACTGCGCCACAGAGGTCGTCAAATTCAAATTATTAAAAATAAAAACACGTGGGGTTACATTCGTTTGTATCCGAGATTCAGTCATAAAATACCATAATACCAAACAAAACTCATTTCGACGAGGACCAATGAAAAAAACATGAAGTTATTGGACCAATTTACGAAACCGGACCTCAAAATGGAGGATAACATTGAGGAAAGCCACCGAAATATATAAAACACTGAACCTACAGGTTAATAAATCTGGTTTTTTTATAGTGATTATGTGGCCGGAGTGTTTTAATAAAGCTAGCTAGGTTAGATCAGGGTTTATTTACCTGATATTCAGGGAGTTCGGCTAATGGGGACCAAGAATACAAAAATATAGTTACCAAGGTAAATATTGGTGGTAATTCTGTGTTTCGCCGGAGATAAAATGTAGTAAAATACGTTACGTTAAGTTGAAATAAGTTAAAATTGACATATTGTTCTTATTTTTAATTGATTTTAAAGGACGTTCCGCAGTTTCATTCCACATCTTTTTTTCTTCCTTTATTGACATCTCTTTTAATAACAATTTGGTCAATGATAAGTAGTTTTGTTTTGTTACTGATCGAGCGAGTGCGAAGCGCGAACGAGTGTCTCCGTTTCAGCAAAAATGCTTTCGTATGTCTGTCTGTCAGGCAAGCGTCTGTACGGGTGTTCTCCTCTACAGGTCATTTTTCAACCGATTCTTGTGAAATTTTGTGAGCAGGTTCTATAACTATGTAATTTTTTTTTGTCGATTTAGTTTTTGGAAATATATAGAGATATGGAGGTTGATACCGTAAAAAAAGTTATATTTTATATTTCGAAAAATGTTCGCGAGGTCTACAGCTCACAGAGCCACTAGAAATATCACCACTAAGTAGTAGTCGATCGTCATTTGTCTATTTTAAAAGTCATCACGGAATGGCGTTTAGATTTTTTTTGGAATCCTACTCGAACAAAAAAATAAACCTCAAATTTTACACTCGTGCTAAGAAGTCAAAATTATTGATGAAAACCTAAAATAACACGTGAAAAATAAAATGCCATTTAAGAGCTTCTTAAAATATCAAATAAAGCGTTCTATTCCACACTTAATTACGTTGACTTAAAGAGCTATAACACGCCAGACATCTGTCAATGTAGTATATATAGGGTCTTCCAAAAGGCACGTCCGAACTTTGACAGTTGGTAGCGGCCATCTAGTTGAAGATACATCTGTCAAATTGGTTGTAATTTATTCATTCTGTTTTGCCAAATAATCATGGATAGCTATACCATTCAACAACACGTGCAAATGATAAAATTGTTTTATCACAATGAGTGTTCTGTTCGGGCAACGCACCGCGCGCTTCGCCCATTTTACGGTCGCCATAATCGTCCTACCGAGAGGACTATTCGTCGTGTGGTGGATAAATTTGAGTCCACTGGTTCGGTAAATGATCGACCAACACCCGTACGTCAACGAAACGCAAGGTCTGCCTAAAACATCACCGCTGTCCGTGAGAGTGTGCAGGAGAATCCGAGGCAGTCGATTTCGCGTCGCTCACAAGAACTCGGCCTTTCACAGACCACAACTTGGCGAATTTTGCGTCGTGATTTGGGCCTGCACCCGTATAAAATTCAACTCACCCAGGAATTGAAGGTAAACAACCATAGACAACGACGTGTGTTCGCTGAATGGGCACTGGAGCAGTTAGCAACTGACCGTAATTTTCACAGAAAAATTATCTTCAGCGATGAGGCCCATTTCTGGATGAATGGGTACGTAAACAAACAAAATTGTCAAATTTGGGACGATACCAATCCACATGAGATCCAAGAGCGTCCAATGCATCCCGAAAAGTTACAGTTTGGTGTGGGTTTTGGGCTGGCGGCGTCATCGGGCCATATTTCTTTGAGAACAACATTGGCCAGGCCATCACTGTCAACGGCGAGCGCTATAGGTCGTTGATTACAAACTTTTTTTGGCATGAACTGGATCATCTGAACACCAACGACATGTGGTTTCAACAAGACGGCGCTACGTGCCACACAGCTCATGCCACATTGAATATTCTGCATGAGAGACTTGAGGGCATGGTCATCTCACGTGGAGCTGATGTGAACTGGCCACCGAGATCTTGTGACTTAACCCCGCTAGACTTTTTCTTGTGGGGTTTTCTTAAGTCGCAGGTCTATGTGAATAAACCACAAATCACAGCGGCCCTCAAAGCCAACATAACCTATGCCATAAGTCAAATTCAGCCTGATTTATGCGCAAAAGTCATGGAAAATTGGATATCTCGCATGCGCTCCACCCAGAGAAGCCGTGGCGGACATTTGAATGATGTCATATTCCACACATAATGGCATCACTACATCTTTCAAATAAATAAATAATTTCGATAATATATCACACACACTTTGTTTTATTTAAATTTAAAGATAAAGATAAGAAAGGACACGCTTAATGAAAGACCCTATATATGAAGCGTCATTTTAAAGAGTTACTCTTCAGGCTTTGGATCAAAAAATATAAGATGGCTCGCTTTATGAAATATTAAGTAAACCGGTAAACAACAGAGCAATAATAATAATGCCGGATATTTAACACAGCATCATCTAGCCACAAAGTAAGCAGAGCTTGTGTCATGGGTACCTCGACTGATATACTACTTATATCAATAATAATTACAAAAATGTTTACAGAAATGTACAGAACAATATACAATGATATAAATACATGTGAAACAGTTGAGCTATCTAAGGACCGTTTCAAACGATCTATAGATAGCTCAACTGATCCAGATCACTGCCAGAGGGCAGCATTCCCAAGACACTGGCGGTATTGCCACGTTGAATAGCAATACTAATACGCTGAGCCTGATAGAAGCCTGATAGAAGCTTGGGTCACGCAAAGTATCTACCAGACGCCGTGAAATAATTTTGAAAACGCGAATATTTAGTTAATAAATTAAGATTTCTGTACACAATACTCACATTCGACTAGAAAAAGTAAATAAGTCCTTTATGAGGAACATAGTGCGCTTCTATAACAAGCTTCCTGAAAATGCTACTAAACTAACTATTAAGAAATTTTAAGCATACATAAAAGGTCGTCTTTTGAAGAAAGCTTATTACAATATAAATGACTATATTATTGATAAGAATGCATGGCCTCATGTCGCTCTGCCGTCAGACAGTTAAATGACACACTTGAAATTTATAAACTCTCTTGTATTAGTATTTCGTAGCTAAGGTAGTTATAAGATGGATCATATAAAAAAGCGCTGGGATCAAGACGAGTTTCTTGCCAATTCTTCTCAGGCTTGGGTTAAGATGATTTGGCACCTAAATTCATCTAGTATGTAAGACGTTTCAAAGTGATCCTTGTGATTGTATTGAATAAAGTATCTTTTGACTTGACTTGACTTGACTTGACATTAGTCGTGCAACCACGGAAGACTAGCGATCTGGCATCTCACACTGCCTGAGCACATACTGAGTAGTAGCCTTTTTTGCAGCCAATAGGTAAAACTTCTTTGATTTTGTTAGGTTTATGTTATTTTATTGTAATGTGGTAGCAAAATAAACTTATTTTATTCTATTTTTTGTATTTAAAAAAAAACAATATATTTTTATTATTGTTTAACATGTATTTCATATTATTCTGTACATTTCTGTAATTATTATGCTAAATAAATATATGTTTTATCATATAGAACTTTATTATTGATATGTTTTATTAAGAATAATATATAATTAATTATAAAAAAACAGATTTCAGTTCACTGACCGCCCAAAAGGCTGGCAACATTACCTCGTTGAATAGCCATACTAATCCTCTGTCCGAGGTAAGCACCAGCACACTTGTCTACCAGTCTTCTTCTTATATATTCACTTATTTTGATATACTTGTTTTTAAATACATACATTTTATACATAGCAAAACACCCAGACCCGACTCAAATATTTGCAGATCATACAAACATCGTGGTGGAAGTCAAACCAACAACCTTCTGCGTCTGAAGCGAGCCTTTGCCACAGAAGGTCATTGTAGTACAAATTATGGTAGAAACCGTCTTTTCATTAGTATTTTTCGATTAAATATATGGTTTTTATATACCGCGTCAATCGGCTTACTTTGATGTAGGTAAGTGTTCGTGAACAGCATATAACGTAATTTATTGACGACGAACTGGGGCTTTATTTTATTAATTTCTTATTATTGTGTCACTGGTTATTTGAAACCGGTGTTGTGAACGGATTAAAGTGTGCTTCAGAGGTACCTTTCGTGCACATTTTTTCGAAATTTAAGGCTCTACGCTATTTAACGATTTTTTCCTTAACTGTTTGAGAGTACTGATACACATACATTTTTCGATCAGAAAAATCTAATGGTGCACGACTGGATTCGAACCCGTGAGCCACTAATCCACCATTGCGCTCTTATCAACAGGAAAAACGTACTTAAAAGAACACGTTGTGAGTCTACCAAGACCCTCTTTCTCTTTAACACGTGAAGGTATCAAGTTGAAATTAACATCAAATACGGACAACAGGAGGGCCATTTGGTTATTTCCCGTATACTCGATCGGAATCGAACCGCAGCCGACAGCTTTTGACGTCTTTTCGTATTTAGCTAATGAACAGCGGCTCAGCTTACGCTACGCTTACGAATTAGTCAACAATCTTTCCAGTGTTTTCTTTTTTTTGGTCATAGAGATAACGGATTTTAGGTAAATATCGAACGGTAATTGAAATTGAGCGGTAATTGTAAATAAGCAGATTTGAGGACCTGATCTGCAGTCCCTTGTATCTAAAAAAAGTAAGTCAATGCAATTAAAAATACGGTTATTTCTGGCGCATATTGCAAACTCGCTCTGTTTTTCGTTGTCTTTGATATACCTACCTATGCCTGCTAAGTATGCCAATACCGCCGTCATAACCTGATTTTGTGAAATATGATCATGTTAAAATGTACGAGGCACTCGGGTTGTCCTATCGATATGTAAAGGTTGTATTTCGTGAAGAATTTCTAAAGAATATTTTATATATTGGAATAACGTGGCGTTTAAGTATGCTTTGTCTTTGTTATTTTAATGTAATTGAATAAAGATAGCAACTGATTTAAACTAATAAGTTATTAGGCCAATGGCCTCAATGCTGTTGGCAACAACTTAACTAATTTTAGCTATAATTAGGTTTTGAACTGTCAAAATAAACTTTGGTATTCTGCTGCTACCAACTTATCTTAATTTAATTTTATCTAACTTAATTAAGCCTTCCTAATTTAGTTAAATGGTACCAACCGAATAGGTTTTACAAATGCTATGACTAACTAAATATATTTTGGACAATTCCTAATTTTAGAAATGAACCAACCGAATTGCCACCATTACAAAATAAACGAAAAACGATACAAAGTTTAATTTAAATCCGTTCATTTTGAATATTTTACAATGCACACAACATGTTGTATTTTGGTGACCGATAGAATACTTATATATTCTTGACCGACTTCAAAAAAAGAGGAGGTTCTCAATTCTTCGGAATCTTTTTTTTTTAATGTATGTTTACCGATTACCCAAAGACGCCTAAACCGATTTGGATTTTTTTGTTTCAAAGGGTATAATTCCCGTCCCAATTAAATTTTATCGAAATCGGTCGAGCGGTTTTTAAAAAAGCAATAATATTTTTTATATACCTACAGAGAGTCGGTTGTCATTTTAGTTTTTAAAACGTAATTATTAAATAAACACTTATGATACTGTATAACACCCAGACAGAATAAACACCTATGTTCATAACACACATGTTTGTCCTGAGAGGGAATCGAACCCTCAACCTACACAGAAGGCAGAGCTACTACAGAGACTGAGATTAGAGACCAGCTTAACCAATAATATATATTATATTAAATCAAGTCAAAATATTATTGAACAATAAAATCACAAGGACCACTTTGAGTCGTCTTCTTATATTCTAGTGGATCTAGGTGCAGGTTCCTCCTAACCTTAGTTCAATAAGTATATATAGGTACATATAATACTATACTATACTATAAGGACGTGAGTAAGATGATTTTGTAATATTCTAACCACTTATCATAATACAAACCTTAACAGTCCGTATCCTTCTATTTTGCTTATCCTGTATTAATATACAAGCTATCCTTTGGCTGAAATAACAATGGCGCCTAGACCTCAGATCATAGACAATATTATTGCATGACTGTATGTAAATTAACATTTAATATCTACATACATATCTATTAGATGTGACGACCACTGTGGCGCAGTGCGCTAAGGTCCGGCTGAGACGCAAAATGTTGCGGGTTCGATCCCGCCGCGGGACAAATGTTTGTATGATCTGCAAGTATTTGTCTCAGGTCTGGGTGTTTCTATGTATCATATGTATGTATTTACAAAAAACTCGAATTATTACCGAGGACCCCTTACAAAGTCATCTAAGCTAACGCATGTGTCCGAATGTTAATAGACTTCCGAACACTATCACAAATCCTCCAAACTTAAACTTATTTTAAAAGAAATTGAAGTGCTGGCTTATCGAACGTACTTTCTACACCTATGATGAGTTCATGGGCAGTAAAATACCCAGGGTTGTAATCATTATCTATTGTTAAATTTTATGTTGTGTGTAATTCTAATAATTGTCACGTAGCGATTTAGTTAGTAATTAGCTTTTTATTTACTCATTGTTATATTATTATTTTATTTCTGACCTATATTACCAATAAATGACTATTATGACTATTATAGATTTTCAGTACAAATACTACTCCGTACTAAGAGCCAGTGAACAACTCTTGTCATAGAGTTAAGGTGACTCCCTGATCAACTGATTATGACGCATATTCAAATAAGGTATTCTCAAAAAAGTTTAACGGGTAATGTTTTAATTAGCTTACTTTCCATGTATTCATGTAAGCTGCAACTAAAATGACGTCAACTTTAGGAGAAGACGATGATTGTTGAGTAATTTAGACATTATGTTATAATAAAATTATAAAACGAACAATTTCTTTATAAACAATTTGAAACGAAGAAGTGGGAAGCAAAGTATTGAAAACCATAGCATATATCATTTACAATGATTATTTCTTTAATTAACGAGCAGATAGCTACTAAAAAGCAGTAAAAAAGACCTAATTTTTCCATACGTAAAGTTAGTTTACTGAGAGCACCGTCCTAATAGGCATTAATAATAAATATATAAATAAATAATGCTGGAAATTTCACACAGCATCATCTAGCCCCAAAGTAACAAGAGCATGTGTTATGGGAACCACATGACTGATATATTACTTACTAGCTGTACCCGGCATGCGTTGCTATGCCACAAATTTTCCCACAGTTTAAACCTTCCCTGGACTACGACAAACATTTCAACACCAAAATTAGCCAAATCAGTCCAGCCGTTCTCGAGTTTTAGCGAGACTAACGAACAACAATAGATTTTTATTATATAGATATACTATTTTTGTATATACAAACATATAATGCATAGAAAAACAGACCCGAGACAAATATTTGCAGAACATACATAAATTTGTTCTGGGAATCGAAACCAGAACCTTCTGCGTCTCAGGCGGGCCTTTACCCACTGCGCCACAGAGGTCGCCGAATATTAGTAGGATACCAAAGAGCGATATAATTTGTATGTGTCACAGTGATGTCTCCTTATCGTTTATTGTTAATTTAATAAAGCTGGCTCTTGTATTATTTCATGTTTATTCATGTTAGACGTGGAAGAGATGAGGTGGAATTGTTAACTTGCTCCCTTGAGTGACTTTAGCTCCGACGAAGGCTTACAGACGTGACTGTACCTTCTAACGAGTATCTCTGCCTGTACAAGTTAGTAACTTTGTATAAAATTATACCTATTCTCGTACTTCATTCTCACTCGGGTTAAGGTTTATATTTTTTTCATACATCATCATCATATAGCCCTACTTCACTCACTGCTGGATAAAAGCCTTTCGTCTGCCCATCTCGTTACTGGACGACTTTATTCCCTTATGAACAAAAATTTCAATTCACTTATAATGAGAATTGAATTAGATAATTGACTGGTACATAACTAATGTATCTAAGTAGGTATTTTGTGGAAAGTGGCGAAGCATGCAGAACTCAGAATCTTGACAAACTCTGTGGCACAGTGTCTGGCCGAGATGCAGTAAGTTACAGGTTCGATTCCCGCCGCAAGAGAAATGTTTGTACAATCATGGCGCAACTGTGCCGAAATATCGGGAAGCAGAAAAAGTCATATCAAAATTCAAAATTTAAAATTCAAAATAACTTTATTCATTACAATCACAAGGACCACTTTGAATCGTCTTCTTACATGCTAGTGAATCTAGGTGCCGGTTCCTCCTAACCCCAGTTCAAGAAGAATCCGGCAAGAAACTTGTCTGGTCTTAACACTTTTTTGTATGATCCTTGACAATTTTGTTACGGATGCCGAGTCGAGTTGGAGCAGATTCATCCCAAGCTTTTTTGTCTTCTAAATAATCAGATATTTTATAATATGCTTTAATAGACAGTTTATGTTTAATTACGTTTTTAAATTTGCCAATCGACAAATCTAACACGTCGCTTGGGACCTTGTTATAGAAGCGTACACATTGCCCTATAAAAGACTTATTAACTTTAGCGAGCCTAACAGTGGGAACAGCGAGTTTATCTTTATTTCTAGTGTTAATACTATGATTATCGCAATTTTTTTTGAATAAATGAACATTTTTGTGCACATACATTAAATTTTCGTATATATACTGACAAGGCACTGTCATAATATTAATTTCTTTAAACTTATCTCTAAGTGATTCTCTGGGGCCCATGTTATATATACCATGGTATATCATGGTAAATATACCTTTTTGAGTGAAAATTTGGTATTGAATTGTCCTTTGAATTGGATTCACTAAACATTCTTCTGACTTCTAAGCCATCTATGTGCGTGGTCTATGCGCTTGACTAATTTATTTTTAGTTATTTGTGGCGTGTTTAAAGCTCAATTTAACATTTATATTTTCGACGCACCTTTTTAGACCCACTTCAAAATATCAAGCGACATAAATTACAAAGCTACGCCGTAGCCAACCGTAGCTGCCTTGCTACGGCGTAGCAATGTGATTTTACAGATTTATATTAAAATGCTGCTAAAAAAATTTAACAATACGTGACGAAGTAGAAATTATGGGTCCATAAATAAATGTACAGTGTTCGTGGCATAGCTTCAATCGTTTATAGATCAACAAACTTAAGCAACGCTCTGCGAGGTATTTAGATGGGTGACCGTCGTGGAATTTTTACCTGAGCGTGATTTAAATGACACGTTAAGGGCAACGGTCTGACTGAAACACAAAAGGTTGTGGGTTAGATTCCCGCTGCGGGACAAATGTTTGTTTCATCTGCAAGTATATCAGTCATGCGGCATAACATAAGCACTGCTTACTTTTGAAAGCCTTCTGCCAGACGTTTTTACACCAGCAGCCTCTGGGTTAATTGTACACTGAAATCTCTCAATGCTCTGCGCGTCCAGTATAATAATGGATTGAGGATGCTACTGGGGATGCCTCGTTTTTGTAGCGCATCAGAAATGTGCGCAGAATCTTGTGTAGACGGATTCCACGCTGTCATGCGGAAACGAGTTGCCTCCTTGATGTGCCGCGTGCGAGGTAGCACCAATAGCCTCCTCGTTACCATACTGAACAGGGTTGACTGCCCCGTCGTACGCAAATGGAATGCCTTACATATGGCTTCCAGAACCGCTATGTTTAATTTACGATAGGGTTAAGAAGTAGTGTTTAGGTTCTTTTTAAAATTACATTCTTGTATGGACTTGTCTGAAATAAACAAGTTATTATTATTATTATTTGGGGCCAAATGATGCTGTGTGAAATGTCCGGTAGTATGTATTTATTTATTTATATTATAAATATCTTATGCAGGGTAGGTCACTGGTCAGTATTTTACTAAACGGCGATAACCGTGCAACCTGCCACGTACTTACGGAATCAAATCAAATCAAAATATTCTTAATTCAATAAAATCATGAGGACCACTTTAAATCGTCTTGTTACATGCTAGTGAATGTAGCTGCCGGTTCCTCCTAATACCATTTCAGGAAGAATCCGGCAAGAACCTCTTCTAGTCGTTTTGTAAACACTTTATACAGAACACTTTTTGTAGGATCCTTGCTAATTTTGTTACGGATGCCGAGTCAAGTTGGAGCAGATTTACCCCAAGCTTTTATGTCTAAATAACCTGTTATTTTTAACCAACTTAAAAAAAGAGGGTCCTCCATTCGATTGTATTTTTTTATGTTTTATTCAAATTCAAATTCAAATATTTTTATTTCGGACAACTTAGATCCATAGCACATAATAATATGACAAAAGAGAGTTAGTAATATAATGATATAAAAGATACAAAGTAAAAAAAAGAAGCTGACGCTGGTTCACAGAGCGTTCACCAGAGTAACGAGCAGTTTTCTGGGATCACCCTGCATATCAATTTTGCCCACATCGGCAAAATCGATGACTTATAACTCCCGTCATTTATGAACCGATTTGGAAATATATTTTTTCAGGTGAAAGGTTAGAAATTTCAGAAAAAACAGTTCAGTAGTGTGCCTTTGGGTTTTTAACTAGAAAACTAGCTGCAAAAAATATGTCATCCAAGTAAACGAAATTTCGATATTTTGCTTTCCTGTAATTACATTTTGCTGTATCTTCCGGGTTCGATACCTGCCCCGGTACTAATGTTTGTATGATCAGCAAATATTTGTCTTGGGTCTAAGTATTTTTTATTTACAATATTTACAAAAAAAAAAGTAAGTCGTACAGTCATGTGGTTCCCATTACACAAGCTCATTTTATTTTGGGGCTAGACGATGCTGTGTGAAATATCCGGCAATATTTATTAATATTTATTCATATCATGTATTACAATTATTGTTAGATACAAGTCTATTAAAGACATTTTTTTTTTTTAATTTTAATATAATATCCGGCACATATTGGCACATATGTGCCAAGTGCATGAAAGGGTCTGTGAGGCACAAATTAATGCTTGCTTCACACTGGATTTAAAGAACTGCTGATACGATAAGACGAAGAAGAATACAGGTATTTTAGTAGTAATTAAGCGTGGTCTTAAAACGCTGAATCGGTATATTAATTGTGCCCAATTAGAGTGGTCGGAATCTCTGTCAGGCTCAACCATTAGAGATCACAGATTTTACGCAAAGGCAAAAAGTGACGACAGGCAAAGGTATCTTTTTAATTATCTTCTAATTTAAATTGGAATCTCTTTGATCGTCGTGAAATACTCTAATTAATATAGAATAAGGTTTAAAATAGTTTTAAATTAATTTAGGTAAACTAGTAACTTGTTTATATGTTTTTCAGTTTGTCAAAGTAAAACTTTATAAGTAGGCTATTGTGAGAAACCAGTTTGACTGGATTAACTTTTTTTTAATTACTTATGAAATTGTCGCTCGTCATTTTATCAACCGATTTCAAACAAATGGAGATTCTCAATTAGACTGTATATTTTTTAAATGTTTATTACCTCATAACTCCGTCATTAATGAACCGATTTGAAAAAATCTGATTTTTTGTGAAAGTTCATAAATTTTATCAAAGTCGGTTCGGTTCATAAAGCTAGTTGGGTTTTTAAAATAAAAACAACTGAAAAAATATGTCATTCACTTGGATGAAACGAAATTTTGATATTTTGTTTTTTTTTTTACATGAAGTCGATTGTCTTTTTAGTTTTTATAACGTAATTATTTCATATTGTTCATTGTCCTTAATGAATTGTCCTTAAAGAATGCAAGCTTATACCGAATTAGCCAGGATTCCAGGATCCCAAGAATGCGGAAAGAGCGTAAAACTTTAAAGTTTTGAGACTTTTGGAAAATTTGCGTTTGAGGGAGATATTTTTATGTGTTTTTTGTAAAGAATGGCATATTTTACATGGTTAGATACTTCTACTGCTCAAGTATTTTTTTGCCTTTTGTACAACATTTTCCATCGTGGTTATAAAAGAATTAACTTAAATAGAAAAATACAGTATATATTAATAGTCGGTCACCATAATACAAGCTGTGCTTAGTTTGGGGCTAGATGGTGTTGTGTGCATTGTCCACCTTTTGACACATTGACAGAGTTACTTAAGCATTTATAATATTAGTAGGGAGCAATCCCTACTAATATTATAAATACATTTTGATAAACACGAGCTTTACTTACGTATTATTTTGTCGATCTCCATCGACACCGACACCGACATTGTTTCGATTCATCTAGAGAATCTTCATCAGGGTGAGTTTGATCCGCGGTCCGCTCGTTGCCGCTCGAGTTCACGGTTGCACAGTGCGAACCGTGATTAAAGCCCGTGTTTATCAAAATGTATAGTACAACACACGAAAGTTTTGAAAGTGAAATATTATAAATGCTTAAGTAACTCTGTCTGTCTGTCTGTCACGTTTTCACACCTAAACCGCTGAGCCGATGCCACGCGTGCGAAGCCGCGGGCAGCAGCTAGTATTTAATTATTTCTTAATACTGTAATTAAGACGTGCATAATACTTTGACATTCGCTTACTTATGTCCCTCTAAAGTCCCCTACACAGCACTTTTTTATATTGTATATATTTGTATCGTAGTTGTAGTTTTTGCACATAAAAACTTTGTTTAATAATTTAGTTTTCTTAATAAAATAATAATAGCAATCCATCTTGTCAAAACTGGATCTGAACTAATGATTGAAATTATGCCGATCGCTAATCGAAACTGACAGACATTAATTGTGTCAAAACTTCCATAATCGCCATTCGGGTTCCAACGGAAGACCAGCGCTTTGTATAGTTGGAGCTGGCGCTGAGTTTGAGCCATTTTTGTATATTGTTTCAAATTTTTGATGTATAGTTAAATAAAACTTCACAAATAAATATATTTCTTTCTAACTTGCAACATGCGAGTGAAATTAATAATTATCTTATCATATATATGTTCCGTTTCTGTAGATTACTGAAAAAACCTTTAGAATGATAGTACAAAGAAAAAATGTACTATATAAATGATATTATAAGATTTTAAACGAACATAACCTCATTCTGCTGTTGGAAGTATGCCAAAGAACCCCGAAAAACTCTAGAATCCTACAAATATTATATATGTAGATGTTTGTCTGTTTGTGTCGCAATCAAGCCGTAATGACTAAACGGATCTAGATAAAACTTTGTATAGAGGTAGTCTGTGACCTGGACAAGCAAATAGGTTACTTTTTTTTTACAGCGCGTGCGAAGCCACGGGCAGATGCTTGTTTTAGAAGATAGTAGTTTGATTTGTAAGTACCTACTTGCACCCGCTGCTCTCGGCTTCGCTCGAGTTCCATATACTTACATAATAATTACGTTTTAAAAACAATAATTAAAACCAGCATCATTGAATATAAAAAAAATTAGCACCTCCTACTATTTTCGAAGTCGGTCAAGTAAGTTTTTATTTTACGGCTATCATTTTTCGAAATTCGTAAACACCACTGGAAAGTCTGAGGAAAGCAATATAAGGTATTTCGATTACTTGGATGACATATTTTTTCCAGCAAATTTTATTTAAAACCCATACTACCGAACCGATTTTGATGAAATTTCTATGGGATCAAAAATATATCCCTTAAAAAAAACTCCTCACATGAAAATACTTTTTTTTAAATCGGTTCATAAATGTGGAGGAGTTAAACATTAAAAAAATAACTGATAACCTTGTCTTTTTTGAAGTCGGTTAAAAATAGCCTGAATGCTATTCTAGCCTAGGTCACAAACAACACCAACAGTTTTATCTAAATCCATTGGTACCTGGCGGAAATCGAAAAGCTGTCGTCAGCACAACCATGATTTACTTTTGTTTGTTTTTAGGGTTCCGAATCTCAAAAAAAAAGAGAAACCCTTATAGAATCACTTTGTTATCCATCTGTCTGTCTGTATGTCTGCCCGTCTGTCTATCTGTAGGTATGCCGAAAGCCGGCTAAAGCCCGACTGATACGCACAAGCAGGTTTAATTCCGCGGGACAAATGTTTGTATGATCTGCAAGTATTTGTCTCGGTTCTGGGTGTGTCTATGTATAATATGTATTATTTACAAAAAAAAGTAGATAAGTAGTATATCAGTCATGTGGTACCCATAACACAAGCTGCGGTCATTGGTTAAATCAAATAGCGCGCGCTTTCCCGGCTTCCAGTCACACATTTTCGTCCCTTTTCACGAAACGACTCCCACAGAATGCAGGAAAGCACAAGGTTACACAAAAATATATATTCTAAGTCAACGTCATCAATAATCGGCCTTTGGCCATTTATGCATTTATGCTAACGACCGAGAGTAAATCAAAGTCCGTTTTGACATAAACCTCCCGTTGACATAGAAACATGAAATTTGGCAAAAAGCAAACCCTCACAGCACAAGTAAAGGAAAAACCGATAGATATTTTATAGTTATCCCTCTAATCTTAGAAATTTGAAAGTAACTCTTTCAGTCTGTCTGTCTGTTTGTTACGTTTTCACACCTAAGCCGCTAAACCGATTTCGATGAATTTTGGTATAGAGATAGATGGGACCTTGGAGAAGGACATAAGCTTTTTATGTAGGTACTATGCGTGCGAAGCCGCGGGCAGCAGCTAGTTTTACATAAAAACGGACATGATTGTGACATTATATTGATGTACGGAAACAGTTTTTCAACTACAACATGATAGATACATTGCGTGACCCTAGAGCTGCCTCCTATCTAGCTCAGCGTATTAGCATTGCCATTCAACGTGGCAATACCGCCATTCTTTTGTTAACGCTGTCCTCTGGCAGTGATCTAGATCAGTTGAGCTATCTATAGATCGTTTTAAACGGGCCTTACAATGCAAGCTGTTACACATGTATTTTATATTATTGTATATTATTCTGTGCATTTATGTAACTACTACATTAATGTTCGTGCTTTTATTAATTTGAGGCGGTTTATTGTCCAGAGTTGGACTGATGGTGAAATAACCATGATGGTTCAAAAAGTAAATAGATACGGTACCCTCACAGCCGCGAGTTCACTCTTGACCGATTTATTTCCTTCTCAACTTATAATAGTATTTATGTAACAGTTGTTATAAGATTTCTATTAAAAAAAACATCTATGAACGATTATTATATCTATTATTATTATGTACATCTCTGTATATAAACAGGAAATGTAATATACAATGTACAGAGTAATTATACAATAATATAAAACACACGAAAATTAGTTTACATTATTGTAGTCCATAATCAAATTACTAGACATTATATCTGCATCATTAATGAAAAAAAAAATTTTCACTAAGAATTTTTTGAGCGGGCTGATTTTTGTAGAATGTTTTAAGTAGGTACTTAAGTAAATTATCTTGCTTTTTGTTTTACTGATTTTCCAATATTAATATCAATATTAAGACTAGCCTAGACAGAAATAATTACAGAAATGTACAAAATAATATACAATAATATAAAATACACGTGAAACAGTTGAGCTATCTAAGGACCGTTTAAAACGATCTATAGATAGCTCAACTGATCCAGATCACTGCCAGAGGGCAGCGTTCCCAAGATACTGGCGGCATTACCATGACTAGAATATAAGGTACTCCATTGCATTGGGTGTGTCCGTAAGGATAGATGTAAATAAATAAATAAATAAACATATCTAAGGTATAAAACGATCTGTAGATCAACTGATTCAGATCACAGGCAAAGTACAGTGTCCCTAAGACACTGGTGGCGTATAAATAAAGTTTTTTTGGGGTGTTTTTTTAATTTTCTGTGACTGTATTTTTATGAAATTAATTTTAAATTGGATTTAAGTTATAAACTTATATATTTCTTGGTAAAGTCAAATTACCAAGTTATAATGGAAATCGTAGGTTATTTTTACCTATATCTTGTAGAACTTTACCTCGTGATCATGTCGCATGCAAATGTGCCGAAATATCAGGAAGCAGTATTATACTAATATCACGGTAAATATTTGAGTTTGAGTTAAAATTATGCAGATTGTGTTTTTTGTAATTGTCACTATATTGAAGTTACTAGATGATTATCATAATATGCAGCCTGTTATCACACTGCTGGGCATAGGCGTATTTTTGTTTATCGATAGAATAATACAAAATGTAGATTAAAATTGGTTTAAACACGGTATAACTACTGTTAATTATATGAAATTAAATTAATAATAGTGAGACCTAGATTCAGACAAATAATATACAATAATATTACGATAATTACGTATTCACTGATACGAGTTACTAATTTAAAATATATTTTATAAAAATGCAAATTTAAAAATATATGCGACAGTTTTCTCTCCTATTTCTCACATGAAAAAGTTTTACAAATCGAAAATAATAAATCGAAATTGTTCTAAATAATTTTAAGTTAAACGAAAGTAAATAAAAACTGCACATTACGTACCCAAATTCACAATCAAAGTCCGGGCAAAGTTTCGCGCGGTGCGTAGCGCGTCTACGTCGTAGCGGTGGCTGCTCGGTTTTGGTCGCCGTAGCGATGGCGTAGCGGTTTTATGGTAAGCTGAGGTGTTCCTGTGACGTCACTCTTGGCCCGAGATCAACGGGGGCGTAGGTAGGGTGTACTGTTGCATAGATAAAGTATTTTGTTATTTATGTGTAAGAGGACCATCGCGCGGAAAAGTCGGGATTACATTTTCGATTATCATTATTATAGTTTTTACTACAATGTTTACCTATTATCATAGGTTTTTTTTTTATTTAAAACTATTTATTTACAGAAATTTATAGAATAATAAATCAGTTTTTTTTTTTTATTTTTCTCTCAGAAAAGGTTTATAACAGTAGAGGTTGTAACTCTAATGATATGTCCTATCACTTGTTTAACGAGAGTCTGATGCCTGAGATAGATTTAATAATTAAACCGTCTAATTCTAATTTTCTAGAACAGGTCACCAGAGTGCATTAGATTAGTATATCATTGCAAAGTATCTACTAATAAAAAACAATAATGAAAACGATTGTATTATTGTATTTCTAAATGATTTTACGGCGTCTGGTAGAAGAGTCGCGTAACTCAAGAGCTGTCTCCTATCTGGCCCAGCGCATTCAACGCGGCAATTCCGCTGGTGTCTTGTGGACGCTGTCCTCGAGCAGTGATCTGGATCAGTTGAGCTATCTATAAATCGATTTCAGCGGTCATTAGATAGTTCAACTGCTTCACATGTGTTTTGTATATATATTATTCTGTACATATCTGTAAATAAAATAAATTTATATTAATTTTGAAAGACAAAAAAGATTACATAGTATGTTTACTTGCTAATATGGCAGTTAATTTTAAAGCAATGGTGCTTTTTAAAGTCTGTTCAACATGTCGTGAATCATACCAATTTGTATCTTATGTCATTGACATAAATATCACACCAGCACTCGGGTCTTATCGAACAGACTCCTTGTCATCAAGGCGATCATCAAACTTTCTTCTGAGAAAAGAAACAACTTTTAGATATTTAAAAAAAACGATTACGCAAATTATAATCAACTATCTGCTACCCGTGGCTTCGCACGCGTGGTACCTGCATAAGCTAGGTAGCCTATTTCTGTTCTCAAGATACCTCTTTTTTAAAATTTCCTAATTGCATCAAAATACGTATGTTTTTGTATCGTACAAACAAACAGATACATGATGGCACTTTCGACTCTATACTTTATATTATAGAGTCGAAAGTGCCATAGTGAATATAGGGATAACCCTATATTATAAGAATTGATGATTATAAGAATATAGGTTATCCCTATATTCTTATAATCACATTATTGTCATTTTAATATTAATGGATAGAGATAGCAACAAATAAAACAATATAACGTGTATTTAGAAAAAAATATAGATGTTTTTCAATTACCAAATGTGATATTTGTTTATTCCCGCATAGGAATCATTTGACGACCTCTGTGGCGCAGTGAGCTAAGATCCAGCTGAGACGCAAAAGGTTGCGGGTTCGATTTACGCCGCGAGACAAATTTTGTATGATCTGCAAATATTTGTCTCGGCTCTGGGTAATTATATGTTTAATATGTATGTATTCACAAAAAAAAGTATATAAGTAGTATATCGGTTATGTAGTACCCATAATACAAGTTCTGTTTACTTTGGGGTCAGATGATGCTCTGTGAAAAATGTGCTGAATCGGCTTACATGCTAGCTGAGGTTGCGATTCCTCTAAACCTTAGAATTTAGTTTATAGGGCAGGTCCTAGCGCTGTCGACTGAAATTTTTTATAGTATTAAAGTTACACAGGCGGTGTTTTTAGTTATTTTGTGGACAACTGTACCTTTGTAAATGTTACTTTGATACTAAATATTTCTAGAATCTTCGAACGTTCTACAAAAGAAATCAACGGGCCACTATTAAATAACTAAGGTATTTCATTGAGTTGTTACAACCTACACAAAATAATAATGTTAAAACTAAAACTAATTTTTATTTTTAATTTTAATGCTTTTATGTAGGTGGGTATCTAATATAAGTTGTTAGATTCAGAGTAAGATTAAGATATGTTAGTAAGTAAAAACTTTTGTCTGGTAGATATCGTGACCACGATAAGACCGCCGATTGTAGGACACCTTGCATTAATCACGTACTTAGGTATAAATACATTTATATATTATGTTTAATAAGGTGTGAGAACACCTTATTAAACAATAAACACCTTATTAACAATATTTTATTAAACTTACGTTTTGGTAAACACAAATTTGATTCATGTATTATTTTGTCGATGGTGACACCGACCCTGTTTCGATTCATCTAGAGAATCAGTGCGAAGCGTGAACTCGAGCGGCAACGAGCGAACCGCAGATCAAACTCACAATAATACGTAAGTAAAACCCGCGTTTATCAAAATGCATAGTACAAGCTGCAGAATTTTTTTAAAGTGGAAAGTTTTTATTATTTACAAGCTGCTGCCGCGGCTTCGCACGCGTTGTTTCTACATTAATAAAAGCCTATGTTCCCAAGATACTTATCTATGTCCTTACCTTTTATCAAGATCCGTTCAGCTGTGAAAAGGTAACAAACAAACAGTCAGGCAGACAGACAGAAACTTACGAGTTTTATAAATTATTTAGTATGGAGACTATTACTGGTGTGGGCCCGGCTGAGATGCAGAAGGTTGCGGGTTCGATCCCGCCGCAGGACAAATGTTTGTATGATCTGTGTGAAATTTCACACAGCATCATTTAGCCTTAAAGTAAGCAGAACTTGTGGGTATCACATGTTTGATAATTACATTAATATTTTTTTTTAAATACTTACATTGTATAACGTACAGGGTAAAGGTAGACACTTACACTAAAAGTAGAATTTTGGAAATCCGCAGTCCTAGTGGAAGGCCTAGCTCGCACTGTGGATTATTCCGCGTCGAATATTTTAATGAGAAAATCATAGCGGTTTAAACCAAAACATTTAACGCTACCCGCGAAGTTTACCCTGTGCTACATGATTTTTTCTGCTTATCGCGTTTTTTGCGACAGTTAAAAGCGGTTTCAGCCGCGCTCAATTAGCATACCTGCCAGCGGGGAGCCGTGGCAAGTCCGCTAGTGCGTGCGCGTTAGTCTGATTCCACGCGGATTAATTCGCAGTGCGCTGGACCCCATAGCTAGACTATGGATCAAAATTCAAGTATGGGATCAAAGTTATTGAACATAACATTATTACGTACTTAGCTACGAAAACAAAGTTGTGTGGTCCACACTAGTCAGTTCGTATTTTTTTTATTAACTTGCTCGGAAAATTTGTCTCTTAATTAGAAGCGGACAATGGACTATGTAAATAAAACGAAAATGAGCAGAAAAATGGAATAGATATCAACCTTCGTTCAATAAAATGCCAGTGACGTAACATAATGGACGTAATTCAGCGGAAAACAAGCTGATATCAGAGATCACTTTGTGCTATGATGAGGTTTAGAATGAAAATTATATGCCCACGACTGTGATCAAAGTGATCCTTGTGATTGTATTGAATAAAGTATATTTTGCCTTGACTTTTTGACTGTAATCTCCGTCAGACACCTTCCCAGATCTTTAAAAACTTAGATATTTGATGATGTCTAAAGGAACTACGTTCAAACATTATATTTTGCACATACCCTTAACACAGTCGATAGTAATCGTTACACAAGAGGTTGCAATCCATCGCCGCTTATTGAAATAATACCAAGTATCTGGATGACCGAGCTTCGCTCTTTATAAAACACGGATAAAACGACGTTTTCTAAAAATGAAACCTAGCTAGATCGATTTATCGCGCCCGAAACCCCCTGCATGCTTAATTTCATGAAAATTATTGCAGCCATTTTCGAGATTCATATTATATATATATTATACATATATACGAATTGCTCGCTTAAAGGTATTAGATAGATAGATAACGCACAACTTCAAATTATTTAGGTTCTAGTAAGTGTATTTCTTCACCGTTTGAGATGAAAGATTTACACTATCCTATTAATATTATAATGTGAGTGTTTGTATGGATGCTTGGATGTTTGTTTGTAACCCAATCACGCGTTATAGGTTGAACAGATTTTAATGAAACATGGCTACTTTTATCTACGTACTACGGGCAAAGCCGCGGGCTGATCCTAGTAAAATCAGGCCAGGCATACTCCGCACTTTAGGTCATCATCATCATCATCATATCAGCCCTTAGAAGTCCACTGCTGAACATAGGCCTCCCCAATAAGTTTCCAGGAAGAACGATTTTGAGCCCTCTCCATCCACCGACTTCCCGCGATCTTTACAATGTCGTCAGTCTATCGGGTCGGGAGTCGTACGCTTCGTTTTCCTGTCCTTGGTCACCATTCACGAACTTTTATTCCCCAACGGTTATCAGTTCTGCGAGCTATATGGCCTGCCCATTGCCACTTCCACTTGCAAATTTTTTACGACAGACAACGGTGGATTTACAATAGAGGCAGTCGGGGCAAGTGCTCAGGGCGGCAAATTTTTTAGGGCGGCAAAATTTTAAAAGTGAAAAAAAAATTTTTTTTAGTCTTATCAAAATTGCTCAATTTAATTAATTAATTCTATTATTTTTATAATTTTCTGTTTAATTGATAATTCAAGAAATTCAATTCATCCATTATTTGTGAATTATAATTTTGGCACTTTTAGTAAAAATTCATAATCAAAATGATTTAATCAATTTATTTCCTTGGAGATTTAAAATAATAATCGATTTTTCTATTTCGAGCAACTTGAGACAGCATTTATGCAGATACTTTGGTATTTTTTAATCTCAAGATTTAATGCTGTTAGCCAAAGATTGCAAAAAGTTGATTGTAACCTTGCTGAAGTGATCGATGATTATCATGGTTTGATCAAAGTTGTTGCTGATACGCGAAATAAATTTGAAATCTATGAAAAAACGGCGCTAAACATTTCGGAAATTCAAGAATATAAAACAACAGTTTCTAGAAAAAGAAAGAGAAAATTACATGCTGATGAATCACGGGATGGTGATGTACAACTGTCAGGTCGGGACCATTTTAGAGTTAATACTTTTAATGTCATTCTTGACAATCTGTATTCTGAATTGCGCAAAAGATGTGCAGCATATGAAAAAAATTAGGAAAAGTTCTCAGTTATCACTGAATTTGGCAACTTGGATAATAGAGAAATTCGTAAACGAGCTGAACGTTTAAGAAATGTTTATTCTTCAGATCTCGAGTCCTCATTAGATGATGAATTTGTGCACTTCCATGCTTATTGCACTGAAAAAATGATGGAACAGAATTCGCTTTCCGATCTTTTGAAATCGTTGCATGCAAACGACCTGTACACTGAGTTTCCAAACGTAGAAATCGCCTATCGAATATTTATGACATTAGCTGTAACAAACTGTAGCACAGAACGATCGTTTTCATGTTTGAAGAGAGGTAAAAACTTCTTACGTTCTACAATGACTGCTAATAGACTCAATAGCTTAGCTATTCTATGCATCGAATCCGACGTATTTCAACGTTTAGATTGCGAAGATCGACCAATTCGCAATTAAAAAAGTCAGACTTGTTTGCCTGTGAAAGAATTGATGTAATATAATTATGAGGGGGACCTTAGTGACAAATTTATAATTAGAAAAAAAAACAAATATTTATTTATGTTTTTGGAATATATAACATATAAAAAAGTTTCTGCAATAAATTAGTTATTTTAATTTTGAAAAATAAAATATATAAACTATAAGTTTAAAGAGGGAAATACGTGTAGAAGGCCGTTTTTTTTTTTTTTTAGGGTATAAAAATTTATATTATTTATTGAAACTATCAGGTTATTTTATACATATATTTATGGGTATGTTTTCGTATTAAACAACAATATAACTTATCAAAGGCACAGAAAATTACTTTTTTTATATGTGTATTTTCAATTTGAACCTCAAAATTTTATTTTATTGATTTCAGATAAAAATTGTGGCTTCCATAGTGCACACTAACTGCTAAGTCGGAAGACAACCTACGATGTGTATCAGCTAAAATCTTCGCTACTTTTTAAGTTATATTGTCTTAAAATATGGAAAAATATATATATAATTATGTATAAAATAACCTGATAGTTAATAGCCTGATAATTCATATTAGTTTTCATACCTTAAAAAATATAATAAAAAATCAGCATAAAAACGTCTTTTTACACGTATTTCCCCCCTTAAGTAAAATTCTAGTATTGGGGCGGATTTTTTTCCGGTGCCCAGGGGCGGCATTAAGTTTAAATCCGGCCCTGACGACAGATTATGATTTCGTTTTTATTTCTTAACGCACTTTAGGTACTAATACACTTTAGGTTACAAGTTCATTGGCGCACCCAATCTCTTAGGTGATTTCGTAGAGAAGTACCGCCAGACGAGATAGAAAAAGAGGCACAATGTAGGTAAATTTAATTTTACACTAAGCGCTCGTGCGAGCTGAATAGCGCTTTGTTGCGTCGTAATAAAGTGCAATTTAGGTATACATATATGTTTTCGCAGATTCCGTCTTCTGTACTCGTACTTGTTCTAAATGCTTCGACAGAATACCAGCGCCTAGCTACCTCCAACTGGCGAGGAGTATTATGCTAAGTCGAGTCCTTTTGTTACTGTGACACACAGATAATGACATACTCTCTGTATTCTCCACATTTAGTTATTCTGAAAGATATATTTCTGTATGTACTGATTGTATGTGCTTGAGTTACCAATAAATGAGTGTCTATGTCTATCCCTACTAATCGTTTTCTGGTCAAGTCTCAGGTAAAATGTAATAACACCGCGACAGCTATGTGTAGGCTGAGAATATTGAATGGATATGATTAATCAAGGCCAAAGCTTGGCCACTGTCCAACAGCGCTATTGAATGTACGCCTACGTGTTCACTTGACAATCGTAGCCCGACTGCGGGGGAATGTTTTATCTAATTAATATTATAAATCCGAAAGTAACTTTGTCTGTCTGTTTGTTACGTTTTCACGCCTAAACCGCTGAACCGATTTTGATGAATTTTGGTACAGAGAGAGATGAACATAAGCATAGGGACCTTGGAGAAGAACGTGGCTACTTTTTATGTAGGTACCACGCGTGCAAAGCCGCGGGCAGTAGCTAGTTTTCTATATTTTTTGTTTAATAAATATTGGTGAGTAATTATTTTAACGCCATTTAGCCCAAAACTAAACTGTGAAGTCAGTCAATAATGGATGAATACTTTTATATACAGACATTTTTTTCTAATATCTACATACAGCTGACCACCTCTGTGTCAAGGCCCGGCTGAGACACAGAAGGTTGCGGGTTCAATTCCCACCGCGGTACAAATATTTGTATGATCTGCAAGTTTTTGTCTGTAGATAGACCTTGTCTATGGTAGTTTGTAGTTTGATCGTAGACCTCAATTTTACTGTAAGTTTCCATTGTAAATAACCATAGTTAATTACCAGTTATAGTTAGCCGACTGAGGCCACACGAGCTGGTGTCAGTTACCGGCTAGCAGGCGCCCGCAACTATAACTTACCAATTATTATCTAGTCTCGGCAGACTAATTAGTAAACTGGTTCATGTAATAATATACTTCCTGTCCAATATAATAATAATAATATTAATGTCGGACATTTCACACAGCGTCATCAAACCTCAAAATAAGCAGAGCGTGTGTTATGGTTACAACATGACTGATAGGTACTTACATTGATACTCGATTTTTTTGTAAATACTTACATAACATATACACAGGAACATATACACATTGACATTTGACATTCGACGAGGAATCCCAAGAAAATTTTAGACGGCCATTCCGCGTGACGTCTAGAATTGACAATTGACCTTCGACTAAGACTTTAACAAACAAATTGACTATAAACAAAAATAAACACGCAAAATTTACAATATTATGTCAAATGCCACAAACAATGAAAAAGAAGAAGAATTTTCTAGGATTCCTAGTCGTACAAATAACAATGCAACATCATTAATACTAAATACATAATAAGTACTTCATAATCAAAATTGTCTACTGACTCGTTCTTAAAAGTAATAGTTTATTGACGATAATTCCGAAATTAGACATTATATAACACGAGAAAAATAATTAATTTAAAAGAGCTCTATTTATAAAAAAAAACGGGTTGCACTCTTTGACAGAAGTGAAAACTTATTTTGGTGCGTTAGAGTTTAGTAATAAATCACTTCAAAATCAGTAATTATGGCGACTGCCAATCAAATACTGAACGAACACAGATGATGCAATATTTTTTGTTCAGAATGTAGATAATATATTAAAGAACCTACCTCAGTAAACTTCTCCTTACAAAAGTAGACTGTCAACATGTGAATTAAGGTTTATAATCAAATGGGGCGAGCGAGGCAGCCGGCTGCGTCTCGCCCCAGACGGTAACGGGGCCGCGAATCCAGAGGTTTTACCTCATCTAAAAATATGCGTAAATGCGCTAAAAGAAGTTTTCACTTCAACAATAAAAACTTCCATGAGTTTGATTTTTATTTTAAAATCATCTTTTCATATAATTTTATTTTAAATCTAGCTACTAACCAATTAGCTTCATCTTGCTGTACAACCTAGCTTCTATTACTATCAGCCTAGAACTGTATACGATGTTCTACGAGTACCTACACCAATGACGCCGACAAGCCGACATGTCGTCGGTGAGATGTGGCGGTATTAGTTTAAAGTTATACACTAAAATAATGCTGCCTACTCCAACCCGCCGCGCCGGGCTGTATCGGCGGGGTTGGCGGGTTTGGAGTGTAGACTCCATTAGTTGGGGCCTAGGTATTTATGTTCTAGTGTACCTACCTACTTATTTAAGGACAAATGCCCAGGTCAGGTACTAAGTATATTTATAAATATGTATTCAAGAGGGGTCGACAGCAGTTGCAATGCAATGACCCTGCTGAGAGTCGAGTGGTATGTATCAAAGACAAAAATTAAATATTAGGTTAGGTACGAGTACCTACCTACCTAGACATAGATATACTTCTTTCTTCTTTTCTTCGTTAATGGCCTGTGACATACTAATGTCAATTCTGCCAATGTCAAGTGTTTATAGTTTATATTCAGTTTGTTTGTTAAAAGTCTTAGTCGATGGTCAGCTGTCAATTCTAGACGACACGCGGAATGGCGTCTAGAATTTTCTTGGGACTCTTCGTCGTTCAAATCACACTGCACCACAATACACATGCAATCCAAATATCCATACCCGCCCCGCAGCCACAATTTATTCATTAAAATTCCGCCAAGATTACTGAATAAAACATGCAATAAAAGGGGTAAAAAATATTAAATTAGCAGAGCCATGTTGCTTCATGAAATGACAGACGAAGAATCGACATAGATATATTTACGGTTCTTTTTATCGTGTCACTTGTTATTTCGAAACAGTGCAGTGACAGTAGCTCCTTTCGTGCACTTGGCACGAACTTTTTAGGTTTTACGACATGCTGGTTTCCTAACAATGAACGTCTATGCATTCGTAGCATTCGTAGCGTAGGGCCATGAAGGTAATGGAAAAGCGTGGAAATTATTTCCTTGTAGGTACTTATTCATTTTTTTGTAATCAGAAGGATCATACAAAGGAAACGCTAGGACCATGACGAGTCTTTTGACAATTCTTCTCGTACTTTGGTTAGAAGGAATTGACACCTCGATTCACGAAGTAGGGAGGCACTTACGTAGGTATGTAGGTAATATGTTTATTTACAAAAATGATTAAGTACAGAAATGAACAGATTATTATACAATAATATAAAATATATGTGAAACAGTTGAGCTATCTAAGGACCGTTTAAAACAATCTATAGATAGCTTAACTGCTCCAGATCACTGCGCCAGAGGGCAGCGTCCCCAAGACACTGGCGGCATTGCCACGTTGAATGGCAATGCTAATACGCTGAACCAGATAGGAGCCAGCTTTTGGGTCACGCATTGTATCAACCAGACGCAGACGCAGTGAATTTTTTTATTGCGAGATGGTATTCTTCCGTGGGCAGAAAAACGGCATGGTTATAGAGACATTATTATTATCAGCCTTTCTAAACCTAACAATAGGTAGTGGTACCTACCTACATTAGGATATACCTCGGTCCGAGATAGTAGGTTAATTGTAGTTACCTACTTTGATAGTACCTATAAGTATTATATTATATAGATTGGTAAAGGTAGGTACATCCATACTAATCCATCGATACTTCTATATTAATGATATAGGTAAATTAAATTGTTAAAATTTGGCAGGTAGGTACCTATCTAAGAAGATATATTTTATTTTAGATCTTAGGCTACTTTTTAAGTAGGATGCCTGGATGCCGCGGGCAGAAGCTAGTAGGTACTTATTGTATTGGTAAGTTATGTATCTACGTAGGGTCAGTGTTTTAAAAGAACTAGGTAATCCAAGTTCATTGACATCATATTACCAAAATTATTTATTTATCGTATGTAGGTACCTAAATAAATAAACAATTTCATAAATACCAAGATAGGTGGGTATCTACATTATGTACCCTCATCACTTTTAGATACTAATGACTCGTGGTTTACCGCATAAGGTCCAGCTTAATGCTTTAATTTTCTGTTAGCCACTCAGACGCTCTGATACGCTTGATGAAATGTCATGAAAAGGGGTAATTTGTGTAGTAAATGGTAAATGGTGTAGTTTGTGTACATAATATCTAATCGCTATGGTAGGTAGACCACCCGTATTTTGTATAGTTATCAAAAAGTAGTACATAAGCATTGTTATTCGTATGGCGACCGACTGTACGGTGCGATGAAATGGCACCTCCAAACATAATAAAAGACGTTCACAATGGCACGTTCTCCAGCTTTGCGTCAACAGGAACCATTTGTCAGGATACCGTCAACATGTCTCATGTCTGTAAAGAGAAACTTATTTTAATGTTACGGTGATGTGGAAGGAGTCATTGATACTAAGTCTGCAGAATATAACTATTTTGAAGTGATAACTTCGTATGGGAATGTAAACCGCTTTGTTTGGAGGCAGGCTCCTCTTCTCATTCCAACCCACAGCGCTAGTTAGTTATTAGTTTAAGTTACACTTCTGTTTGGCGTCCCGAGCCGCACGCGTTTTATTTATAAACTAACTTTTTTTTACATACGTACCTACATAGGTACCTCGAATTCATGCCCTTATTGCGTGTGTATTAAATAGGTACTTTGAATCTATGCTCAAAGTAGTAACTCAAAGATAATGCTTGTATTGGAACATTTTTATGTCAGCCCTCTGCCGTAAGCTGAAGTTTGTTTTGACAGTGACAGTATTTTATTTAGCCTGTCAATGTCAATGCAGATTTGAGAGTCATCGTTCGTCGCGGCTTGCTTGCAGTTTCAGTTTTAGAATTTCCAAACCTTTATTTTTCGTGGAATAACTCTCGAGAACTTACAAAATGGTACGTATTTGGCAAAACGCTTTGCGATTATTCTAATTTTCTTAATAACGATAATAATTTCCTGGAACTTCCTTGAAAATATCTACAGCATTCATACAACACCGGACGAACAACCTTACTCTACCCCTAATTCTGTAACAACACGATAATTTTGCTGTTTATGCCTTTAATCTTACTCTATTACAAATTTTCACAGCCTCAGACTTAATTTCAAGGGCCCTAAACGCCCTAAATTTTATATATTTGCTAAAGGATACTGTGCCTAACCATACATAAAACTGTTACCAGAAACACCAAAACATCCATTTTTTCATCTATTTCCAGTTCCGTAACCAATACGACAGTGACGTCACAGTATGGAGCCCCCAGGGTCGCCTTCACCAGGTGGAGTATGCAATGGAGGCTGTGAAGCTTGGTTCTGCCACCGTTGGGTTGAAGAACAAACAGTATGCTGTCCTGATCGCTTTGAAGCGAGCTGTGAGTGAGCTGTCAGCTTACCAGAAGAAGGTTATTCCTATTGATGACCATATTGGAATATCTATCTCGGGTTTGACTGCTGATGCCCGTATGTTAAGGTGAGTGAGGTTACATGATTTTGGTCTAAAGACAAATGCTAGAAAACCTTTAGTCACAGTTTGCAGTATTAAGTACATCGGCAATTTTTTTTTTTTTATAAAGTTCCAATTTCAAAACAGTTTTATTCAATAGAATCACTAGGAACACATTGAATTGTCTTACATGTAGTAAATTTATTTGCCAATCTCTCCTAGATCATGTCCCTCATGAAAATAATAAGGCAAGAAACTCATCTTGGTCACTTGTCTTGCACTTTTTTGTAAGTGCTGTGTTCATAGACTTATGACAAAAAAAAATGTTATTTAATAATTCCAGCCGTTACATGAGGACAGAATGCCTGAACTACCGCTACTCTCACGATGCACCCATGCCTGTCGGCCGACTTATAGGCCAGGTCGGCAACAAGATGCAGATTTGCACACAGAGATATGATAAGCGACCACTCGGAGTTGGCCTTCTGGTCGCTGGTTATGATGTGAGTTTCTGTAATTGCAATTACTATGGTCAGATTACTGAAACCTATTTTTAATCAACCTATTATAAAGCTAGTTTTAAGGTTTTATATCTGTTCAGTCTTACTAAATTATTATGGTTCAGGTTGTCCGAAGACCATTATTCCTTGCAGCATTACAAGATATGGTCATAGGACCATATAATGGGGATAGCTCCATCATACGCATAATGAAGCTCTAATAGAACCCCACTTTTTGTTTCATCTGTGTGTCAAAAATACTATTTTTTCCAATATGGCTTGAAATATCATTTTGAAATTGATATCATGTTTACTTGTTCATCCAAAAAGGTTATTTCTAATTTGCTGCACAATATCGAACTATAAATGAGAATTAATAATTATAAATAAATAAACATGAGTGAAATTAACACTTAACTATTTCGCCCCAAACTAAGCAAAGCATGTACTATGGGATGACTGGTGGAATAATTATATACATATTTGTGAATATATACATTTTGACTGACCTGTCAGCTCAGTTGGTAGTAGCTCTGCCTTCTACGCTGTATGTTGTGGGTATGATCCCTTCCAGGACAAATGTTTAAGTGATAAACTCAGGTGTTTGTTCTGTGCCTGGGTGTTTTAAAGTATTATATGTATGTATTTAAAATATTTAAGTATTCTATCACACATCTGACCACCATAATACAAGCTATGCTAATTTTGGGACTAGATGGTGTTGTGTGTCCATCAATATTTATTATTATTATTATACTTGGTAAATCAGACGCAAATAATTGAATGATATTGTCTATTATGCCTAGGGGTCTTCTTTGAGCCTATTTGTTTTAATTCTTTCCGAAAATTCTAGGACCAAGGCCCACACATCTACCAGACCTGCCCATCAGCTAACTTCTTCGACTGCCGCGCTATGGCCATTGGGGCTCGCTCGCAGTCAGCCAGGACCTATCTTGAGAAGCATCTGAACACCTTTGCAGACTGTGATCTTCAAGAGTTAGTGGCTCATGGACTTAGAGCCTTGAGGGATACTTTGCCCAATGAAATCGATCTGAACACTAAGGTACTGTGCATTTGAAGTATGCTACTAATAATATAGGTGCGGATAGTTGTATTTTTATTGTTTCTTTGTGGCTGAATCACACTGTAACGTCTGCATGGCAATTATGGAACTTTTGATCTATGTATATCAGTTTCTATTAGCAATAGGCATTATTTCAATAATTTGTTAGATTGCAACTGAAACCAGTTTTGACACGAAGGAATAGTGTTACATATGTTTGGTTTCTATCTCAGAGCAAATTAATATAAAGACGAAGCGCCGCATTCAACCAAAGTAAAACCTTAAACCGTGCGCTGTGTACACTTACGTACGTAAACCCACGTACATACAAAACCAAACCATGCTCATTGCTCTTATTACATTGTCACGTCGGTCGTCGTTATGTAAGTATCGTACAAAAAAATATATTTTCCTGTGTAGTAAAGACAGGTAAAAAAAGCAGGTAAAATTGCAGCAAAACTAAAAAAAAGCGCCACGGAATCGCTTTTCACTTGAAATAGCATCTTTTTATTAAATATAATTAGAAAATTATTAGATAATAATTTTGGAATTATATTTAATCTCTACATCGTCTACTGTCTTCCAGAATGTATCGATCGCCATAGTCGGACCGAAGACTCCTCTGCGTGTGTCTGAGGAAGAGGAGCTGACGAGGTTCCTAGCGCTGGTCGAGGGTGAGGAGAGGCGCGGTGGATCCGCAGCTGCGACTGGAGATGCGGGCGCGGGTGCTGAACCTGGCACGGGGGACGACGCACCGGCTGCGGTGAGTTTACTACTTTACCCCTAATGTTGGGTATATCCCTAATATGGGGTATTAGAGAGCACTGGTCGATGATGGTGAGGAAAAGCCGGGATAGCGGAACTGGCTGCAATGAGTTTACTATTTTACCCTTAATACAGGGTAGTAAGAAATGACAATGTTGTTAGCGTCGCGTCGGTCGATGGTTGTTAAAAATATGTTTTTTTATTAATATAATCCAAACAAAGTGATCATAAAAATTTAGATTTAGGTGCAATATTATCGTCAAATAAAGTTCAATTCCACAGCTTACAGATGTAACAAATTTTGGTATTTGTAGTTGAAAATGGATTGATATAATGATAGAAATGTCATCGTCTCTCGATTGTACCATTGTTTTGATAGACTAATTTTAACAAAATAGGTTGTGACTTGACTTAGATATATAGCCTTGCAGATGTTTTTGTGGGTAATGAATGATAATATGTAGAAAGCAGTTTTGGAATTATTGCAAACAAGTGGCGTATATTTTATAGACCTCTAAATGTTCACTCTAGCAAAGCTACTTGTGTCAAAGACCGATATGGTTATTGTTTCGACGGCTCACTTAGTTGCCATTTTCTAGAAAATGGTCACAGGTCACAAGAAGTGAAAGGGTTAAAGGTTATAAACAAGTACTTCACTATTTTTTTTATTATCAATAGATTTCACAACTATTGATAAATTATGACTTTTATATGTACATTTTTGTTAATAGGTCATTATTGCAATATTCATGGGGCTCTCATTTTTTTTAAAGAAAATACTGTCGATATTACTGATATTGTAAATTTCCACATTTATTATTTTCTAAATAAAAAATTTTACAATGCTGTCCATCATTCAAATGTTGTACCATTTTTCGTCACATTGTGCATTTGCATTATGTTGTCAGCTTGAAAATTGAAAATAAAAAAACACAAATACTATGGTTCCAAGGAGATCCAGAACATACAAACATAAAATATTATATCTTTATTCATAGTTCGTTAGATATATTTACAATTTTCTAGCTGACAACATAATGAAAATGCATAATGTGACGAAAAATTATGGTACAACATTGTAAGATGTAAATTATGATAGTTTTATAGATAGTTTACACATAAATCCATAAAAATTTACAACAACAAACCTCAAAATATGTCAATATTTATCATTATTTTGTTTAAAAATGTGAAACTACAAAATAAAACGAAAATGAGTGATGAGTAAAATTTTATCGGCGAGTTATAATGATTCAACAGACTAATTGTGATTTGATTGCTTTTAAATGAATGATTTAGTAATCAAGAAAGTCTATTACACTCAATTCATAGCTGTTTTATGTTTTTTTAATTATAATATAATATATTGTCTTAAATCACTTAATCCTGGTATAAAAAAATACGAAGTTCCTAATGAGGGGTCTTAAGTAAGGAGTGAACTGCATGGCGATTATGGAACTCTTGATACAATCAATGTATATCAGTTTGGATTAGCAATAGGCTTTATTTCATGAATTGGTATTACGTACGTTCGGGTTCTATCTCGGTTTTTATTCATATGACAGCATGTGTTACTATCAACATAAACCTTGCGTTATAACCAATTAACAATAGTAAATATTAGTATCAATGTTTTGATAGTATCAGAATTCTTTAATCGCCCGGAAATAGGTGATTCTAGGTCTGCCATGGAAAACTAGCTCCTATGAATACCTACCCAATTTAACCCTAATGCAGATAAGCTTCGATACTTTGTACGAAAACACATTTATAATCATTTAGCTTGTTACGTATGTAAGGTTCAAATTTATTTCAAAGATTTTCGCGTTTGCATACTCAATTTAAACCGCTTCGTAGATAAAGTACAAACAATTTCCTTGTATTGTAATATCTCGACTCAAGCTTGGGGTCAAAGTGCAGGTTTTATTGGCATCAACTAGTAAACAATGCTATCACAAACGGTGCTTCGAGGCATTCAGTCACAATATCGCGTCGCTATGAATCGGTTCTTTCTAGTGTTACTTGTGACTGGAGTTAACGCGATAAATCTTTCCTATCTAGACCCTATAAAGCTTCAAACAAAAACAACACCTATAGTGCAGAAAAATGCCGCGCTACGGATCATACAAAGTTACAACTCTCAAACAGGCATCGAAGTAGAAATTGATCCTCAATTATTTAGAGATAACAAGGACGTCTTCTCGCTCAAGACTTCCGGTAAAAAGTTGTACATTCGAGCGAGCACAGGGGTTGCCGCCGTATGGGGCTACAATCATTTCCTCAAGAAGTATTGTAACAGCCAGGTTGCATGGCAAGTGCAACGAGTTTCCATCCCTGATACGCTGCCAGAGGTAGATGAGACTGTAGTCGCTAACGACAGATTCAGATACTATCAGAATGTGTGCACAGTCTCGTATAGCTTCCTCTGGTGGAAACTCAGAAAATGGACGGATCACGTCGCCTGGATGGCTTTGAATGGGATCAACTTGGCGCTCGCTCCGACAGCTCAAGAAGCAGCATGGCAAAATATATATATGCAATTAGGCATGACGCAACCAGAAATTGACGACCATTTCACGGGACCCGCCTTTCTATCCTGGCTGCGAATGGGTAATGTCCATGGTTGGGGAGGAGTGTTGCCAAAATCGTGGCACGTAGGGCAAAAACTTATTCAACAGAAAATCGTCGAATTTATGTTTGAACTTGGTATTGTTCCTGTGTTCCCTGCCTTTAACGGCCATGTGCCTAAAGCGTTTGCAAGGATTTTTCCAAATAGCACATTTCATTCAGTGGAGAAATGGAATAAGTTCGATGGAGATTACTGCTGCGGACTGTACCTAGACCCCAACGATCCATTGTTTAAGCGAATAAGCAAGATGTTTCTAACAGAAATTACTGGTGGCAATCTAACTGGGCATGTTTACACGTCCGATCCTTTCAATGAAGTTTCAATTATACCATGGTCGACTGGTTTGGTGCGAGATACTGCTCAAGCCATACATGCTTCTCTATCAGAATTCGATGATAACTCTGTATGGCTGCTTCAGAACTGGATGTTTGTCAGCGACTCTGTAAAATGGCCGATGGCACGAGTCAAAACATTCCTGACTACTGTTCCTAACGGTAGGATGCTTGTGCTAGACCTACAAGCAGAACAGTGGCCTCAGTACAACCTCTACGATATGTACTACGGACAACCTTTTATTTGGAGCATGCTCCACAACTTCGGAGGCACTTTGGGCATGTTTGGAAACATGGTCACCATAAACAAAGACGTATATGAAGCGCGGTCGAAAAACGGTAGCACTATGATCGGCATCGGTCTGACCCCTGAAGGGATCAATCAAAATTACGTCGTTTACGACCTTATGTTGGAATCTGCTTGGAGAAAGGAGCCCGTAGATATCGAAGCCTGGGCTGGAGAGTACTCCAAGAGGCGATACGGATGCACAGCCGCCTTTAACGCATGGAGATACCTCCTCAAAAGTGTTTACAATTTCAACGGTCTTAACATGATGCGCGGGAAATACGTGATCACCAGACGTCCCAGTTTCAGAATCAAACCTTGGGCATGGTACAAAAGCAGTGATCTATTCGAAGCCTTGAAGAACTTTGTCTACATAAACGATAGTAGTTGTGACGGCGAAGGTTTTAAGTATGATCTTGTTGACGTAACTAGGCAAGCTTTGCAATATAGAGCAGAGCAGCTTTACCTTAAAGTTTTGAGGGATAGAAATTCCACCGTGAAAATTCTCAACGAGACGGTGGTACAGTTCTTAGACGCAATGACTGATATGTCATTAATTCTGGCTGAGAGCGATCACTTTTCTGCTACTAATTGGATTCGAAGCGCCCAATCTTGGGCAAGGGGGACAATAGAGTTGTATGTGTACGAGCTGAATGCCAAAAACCAGATAACCCTTTGGGGACCCAATGGCGAGATTTCTGACTACGCTTGCAAGCAATGGGCGGAGATGTTCCGCTACTACTACATACCTAGATGGAGGATATTCCTCAATCAATTTATAAATTCAAAAGTTATAGGTTATCCTTTCGTCGAAAAAGATGCACAAAGCTACATTCGCGAAAACGTCGAGGAGAAGTTCATTGCGCAGCGCATCCACAAGTTAACGCCTTCGAAGAATGTTAGGGATCTTGCTAAGATGCTGTATAAGAAATGGGCGCCCTTTATTCTAGAAGACTTGCCGTTAAAAGTTATAACAGCTGAACCGGGTAGAAGAACGACATTGGCGGATGTGGACATTAGCGGAGAGACGATGGATGATCCTACGGTTATCATGATGTCGACGACCCCAACAGTTTGAGGTGTTTCTTTGAAAATATTTTTTCTTTTGGGTTAGGCTATGTGCATATATGTACTATGCGTAATGCTTAGACGTGCCTGACTATCTCATTATCAAAGACATACATTATTAGACATCTGAGATCTCTAAGTAGTGATCTCGAAAGGTCTACTTAAGATTACAGGTTCTGTTTATGAAGTGATAACTTCTTATGGGAGGGTAAACCGCTTCGTTACAACGGCAGTCTGTCTGGCGTCCCTTTCTCTCACGCATACGGCAGCGGTAGGCAGGCTCCTCCCTCACTCTAACCCACAGCGCTAGTTAGATTTGTTTAAGTTATCACTTCTGTCAGGCGTCTCGAGACGCACACCTTTTTTTTCCAATTAGGTCCTCCATTGGCACCTTAATTTACCTACCGCGTAAGACTTTCCAAAATGTTCCTTGTGATATTATTGAATAAAGTTTTTTTACTTTTTATTTACTTCTTATTCACTTGTCATGGTTTAATTGATGTGCGATGAAAACCACCGATTGTAAAATAATAAGTAAATAAATAAAATTTATTTGGCTTGTTTCAGTCGGCGATGGAGACAGAGTAGGTTCCAGGCTGCATGACGTCACAGAACACCCTCGCATGGTGGCGGAAGACTCAATAGATGCAGAAGCACCACCAGGGGATACAGCCTGTGCGTTTTCTTCTATGGATAGCCTGCCTTCCTTCTACGATTTGGTTAAAGGACCGCCTTGGCCAGTGTTTGATATGATGATGTTCTTAGTCTAATATCGTGGTTTTGTGTCTACCCTCATATCGTGTTTAAAGTTTACCCTCTGAAATAAATCGTCCTTGAAACATTCATTGTGATGTTCAAACTGTTTTGGAGTAATAGCGTCAAACATCATTGAATTGCCACAATAAAGTTACTTCGTAAAGATATCATCACTTGATGTCATGATAAGGTCTTGAATACATAGCGTTTATCTGGGGTACTGTAGACATCACAGACTAAATAGTATTTCGTCATTATGATTTCAAAGGCTCACTTATATGGCCACATTTCCGTGTGTTAAAATGCACTGCAATTTGTAAATCGTGGCATACTATGAAACTAACTTTATTTCAAACACTGGCCAAGGCATGTAAAAGGAAATTAAGCTTCTTATAATGTATTTTTCGTTCAATTAAACAACCTCTTTTATATAGTTCGTTGTATATTTTCTTATTTACATGGATTATTATTTTACATTCGATAATGTAGGTATTAAAACTAGCATTTTTGGGATATTTGTTTGAGAAATATTGTTTAAAAATAACAAGGTTATAAAATAAACTTAAACTATGTTTTATACCTATTTTGGATTGTAAAATATAGATTGCACAAAGAAAGAAAGGGTGAGTACTTATAATGAGTATAAAGTATTGGCTGCACCCAGTATCTAGTCTAACCAAATAGCCCTACTTCTGAGAGATTTTCTCTCCAAAACTCAAAGGATAAAGATACGAAATTAAATCGGTCAGTTGATCTTTATGAAAATCTGCTCATACAAAAGTTTCCTGGCGACTGCTACTCACGCATATTTGCATGGAATCCAACATTCGTAGCCTTACTGGGAAGCGATTCAAAAATATGTAGGTATATTGAAAATATAACAATCCTGGAACAAACTTTAAATGAATATATTTTGTTGAACAATCAGTAAACTATACACACTGACTAGGCTAAAATAAAAACTAAATTAAAGGATTAAAATATCTACTGCGATTGGTGGTTTGACATCATTTTTGGTATTGGACTCAAATGTTATGTTTTTAACTAATATTTTACAAATTATACTTATTGTCGCCATTTACTGGTAGGACAACTTGCTGTCAGACATATTTTTACACATAAAAATTATACGCATGTAGCAGTAGAACGCTGGCTCTTCGCAGGAGCACATGTGTGGATATACACTACTGGCCTTACATATAAACATCTCTCAACTTCTTACAAAAGTTAATTACCTAGGTACTGTTTAAAATAGTGCCATCCGTTTATGTAAGGTGACAAATAGTAACAGGGCGAATCTTAAACATTGTGTAAGCAATGTTCAAGGATTATTTTTGCTCGACTTGTGAAGCAAATATTGCGCTCTTATATTTTTAATTTTTCTAGAGTTTCTTACGGTTTTATTAGTAATTTTGGTGTTTTTATTTAAATAGAGCTAGAGTTATTGACTCGCGCTGTAATTATTGGAATAAAAGCTTTGTGTTTCTTTGTGATTCGTGCATTAATAATCCGTAGTTATTTTATATGGAAGGATATAAGATACGACTTTGACATACCATAAACAATATAAACAGTTGACACTAGCACAATTGACATTATGACACATTCCATTAACGAAGAAGAAGAAGGCATTGTTCAAGTTGAGAGGCGTTTATTAGCGAGGCCGTAGAAGTTATAGCTCTTATACTGGTTTTATAACTTAATTTATCTAACGTATTATGTAAAATACCATAGCACCATTTATTGCTAAGGTTACAACTACTTTTGGGGGTCATTTGGGATCCTCAGTCGTCTGAGTTGGTAATTTCGAAATCTTTGGACAAAATTCCGGGTAAAACCTGTGTCATACGAGCGTATCTAACACGTAACCGGGTGTGTGGAGACCATTAGCTTGTTCTAGAACAGGGACGTAAGTTTCTTGAAGGAGAATGGGTTGTCTGCTCGACGTCTCGTTCAGCTGTCTTTCTAATATACCGTTTTGGTATTCCTCTTCCTCCAACTCCAGAGTTAGTTCATCTATCAGTTTCATTCGATGCTCTAACTCCCCATCCGTTCTCGCAAGCTCCACTGCATTGTTTTGCATCTCTTTCGTCGTCATCGCCAGTTCTTCTTCTATTTTGTCCAGAAGCATTGTCACTTGTGAGGCATTCTCGCAGCTATTCGCTTTGTTTTCGTCCATGTATCGTTTCACTTTAGCCGTAAGCCGCACGACCAACTCCTCTTCTCTGTGCAGTCTTTTGTTGATGATCGCTAGTTTTTCCAGCAGTTCGATTTCCTCTCGTATTCTTGTAAGCTCATCAGCGGAGCCGTCAGAGTCTGTGTCGTTCTGTGTCAGCTTCAGCCTGTCTGAGTTGACCTGACATATATCTGTGAGTTCTTTTGTGAAGTAGTGTTCTCTCATGAGATGCCGTTCTCTTCTGGATTTGTGTTTCGTGTGTCGTCTTGGTGGGGTTCCACTGCCTACTCCGACTCCGCTGTCGCTGTTACCAGCTTGGCTGTCGTTGACCTCGCTACTTCTTCCCAGGTCTCTAAGGTATGATTCGAGAAGATAATTGGTTCCGTGTTTCTCCATTCGGTTCTTGTGTGTTTGGTCTTCTAGCTCGTCGATTAGTTTTTCTTGTTCCCTGTAATCAGACATTGTTTTTAACTCTTCGTATTTGTTGAGAACGTGTTTCGATTTGGGATATAACCTTTTTAAATCTTTATCGAATGTTTCAACTTCTAGATTGTTGTAGAAGCCTACGATATCCAGCTCTATTATAGTGGTACAAGCATGCCTACATTATCTAATTCAACAGTCTTCGGACTTTGTTTGGAGGGACACTTCGTCCAAACAGCATATTTACCTTAACTTATCCAACTGCTGGTGTATGGTCCGGCTCTGATGTTGGATAACGGAAACCAGCTTCGCAGCCGGGTCTTCTGTCCTGGCTGGGGGAGGTGTCACAGGCCTGGTTCTTTGCCTCCGTCGGCGTCGCCCGGATCTGCTACCTCCGTCGCTGTCCCTACCAGAGTCTTCCTCACCTCCGCTTGACATCCTTCGGAGGGAGAGCCTGACCTGGAGTAACAGGGTAAGTAACATATTTATCTTCGTATGCGCCTGTTATATATAAATAAATAAGATAGGTAGATAATCGGATATTTCGGATATCGGGATATTTAGTTGAGGCACGTTGAGTTAAATATTACCTACCTCGTGCCTCGCGTCGCCCCAAGCCGCCAGCACATGTAGAACTGGTGCGTCAGGAGGTAACGGCCGCTCCACTCCTCGCCATCTTTCCGCCAGCACCCATTCACCCTGCTCGCTTAGACTTTCAGCTGTAAATGAGAATAATGTTCATCATAAATATAAATAACTCAACATACAGTTCATACCCTGATTCGTGATATGGGATAGTTTCTTGTGCAAAACTACGAGCAGAATGTACCTACCTACAGCAGGTAAACCTAAAATATTTATATATGTTTATCGGAGCCCAGATTGTTTAAGACACGACAGATTCAGACGACCTCTGTGGCGCAGTTGGCGAAGGCGCGGTTGGGAGTTGCAGAGAGTTGCGGGTGCGATTCCCGCCGCGGGACAAATGTTTGTATGATCTACAAGTAATTGACTCGGGTCTGGGTGTTTTTTAAGTATAATACGTAAGAATTTACAAAAAAAGCATATAAGTAGTATATCATTCATGTGGTATCCATAACAAAGCTCTGGTTACTTTGGAGCCAGTATCCAGGTTCCTCAAAAATAAAAAAAGGTTAGTAGCGAGCAGTTTTTTGTACTGATATACGGAACCTTAATAACATAGCCAATGGCTAGAAAAAGCGGTCTACCTACCTCAGACGCACATATGGACCTAAGTCCCAGAGATTTTATTAGTATTTCTTCAGAATTAGTGAATCATACCTTCTGGAGCACCCTGCAATGCCCTCACGATGTCAGCACAAGTGGTGTGAGATCTCACTCCTCGAACCCACAGCTTCTGCCCTCGTGCCAGCACCCCCACTTCCTCATCGCTGTAGTCTGATGATGACGCCTCCATCACCTGAAACCAATTCGTTTTCAAAGTGTTGAAGTATTTGAAATGATAAATATAGTGGCTTAATAGATACCCCACATTTCACAATAAATAAAACAATAAATATACCCTTTAAGGAGATTTTTCAGAAGAATATTGACCCTGCTAGCTGACTTGCTTAAGATACGACTGAGAGTAACGTAAGTAAACGCAAGGGGCCTTCAAACTTCAAAGCGTACGATTCAACGAATAATGTCCCTAACATAGAATAAAATAGAATAGTTTTTTTGACACACAACACGAAAAAGGTTAAAAACATAGAGAAACAAATAGGTAGGTAATTGATTAGAGTAGGTAGGCCAAATTACATATGATAAGAGATTAAATGTATCGCTTGTGGTGCCAAACAGGTCCAGCCTCAGCTTTAATGCCACTCCTATTGGAGACAGCGCTGGTTTTCATAGCTACTTTAGGGACGACAAAGGCCTATTCTAAGTAGTACATCCAAGTTGAATAAAACCTTAAAAAGTGTAAGTTGCCAGGTAATCCAACCCAAAACCAGTCGAAGCGCTTCATCAATGCTAAAATACTTAATAATATCCGGCGAAATCACAGTCGATTATTTGAAGTATACTTTTACCATGACTCACGGACCTAAATATCGATTGCCGAACGTCTAAAATGGCTTGCGGGAAACCTAATGAACTGTTAACACCGCAGGTAGGTAGGTAAAGTTCGAGACTCAGGTACGAGTGCCAATGATAAATATGATAAATAAAATATTGCTCGACATTTCACACAACAGCTTTTATGCAATTTATTTATAATGAAAACCAGATGAATGCTAACATATTTTAAACAAGTTGTTGTTCCTTGCCCGTACTGTGCCACTGCTGGGCAAAAGCCTCGAGTTCTGCAGTCATTTCGGTTCAACCATCGCCTGCCATCGGCAGTAAAAAATATATTAAAAGCAACCAAAAAAATACATCTATTCCAATGAACCCATACACGATACCCCTGCTTGGCGAGGATTTGGCTACCTATCCTGCAGATTCAAAATCACAATAACACTCTCAATTAAGTTGCCTCACAAATGATTAAAACTAAATATTAAATATTGGCGGCAATGCACACAACACCATCTAGCCCCAAACTAAGCATAGCTTGTATTATAGGACCAGATGACTGATAGAATACTTAGATATTTTTATACACATACTTAACGATACTTTATAACACCCAGACATAGAATAAACACCCAAGTTAGTCACACAAATGTTTTTCCTGGGAGGGAATCGAACCCTCAACCTACAGCGCAAAAGCCACAGCTATTGCCAACTAAGCTGACAGGCCAATATGTCACAGACCGAAACATAAACACAGATAGATAACCTACTATACTACAGATGTTATGTTATGATGCTATGTTAGGGACGTTAAGCTTGTAACGCCCCACCCCAACATAGAAAAGAATAGAATAGAATAGAAAACATTTATTAACATAGGTACCTATGATACTTTAATATAAAACCTACTTAACTATGGTAACTTTTACGAGCTAGGACCAGGACGAGTTTCTTGTGAGTTCTTCTTAGGCTTGGGTTAGGAGGAATTGGCACCTAAATTCACCTAGTATGTAAGACGTTTCAAAGTGATCCTTATGATTTGTATTGCATAAAATATCTTTTGACTTTGACTTTTGACTTTTGTTTTATCCAAATCGGTTCAGCCAATTTTGCGAGGTTAAGTAACAAACTATCACATGAAATAAATAAATAAATATTGGTGGAACATTCACATAACATCATCTATTTAGCATATTAGGTAGGTCGGAGTAGGTATCACTACGTGATTATCACTAGCTAATGTTCATAAATATAAACAAGCTCAATAAAAACGATGCAATCGCTTTTAAAAATAAACGTACTAAGTAACGAACGATACGAAAATCATTAACTTTATAACCTACACGGACTCACCCCTACCCAACAAAAACAACCCACAAAACCCCATAAAATGACTTGGCAAACTTCCCCCAAGTTGTAAGTGGTTACAGGTACGCTTGCATAAGTTTGCACATTTCGGAGCGGACCGCGCCTGGCACGTCCTGAAGTGGTTATATCCAGAAAACAGCGGATTTCGCCAGATATTACTGGTCTGAAAATGCCAGTGTAAGGCGGGTTTGCACGATACATAGTGTGCAACGGATATTGAACGGGCATATTTTGAATTTAAACTAGGGAAAATCCTAATGGTTAAATTAACTATAGTTGAGCATATAAAACTGGGAAATAATGCTTAGACTTATACTTACCTAAAACAACAAATAGGTATTTATAGGTTGAGTTGCCGGTTTCGATGGTTTCGATCTTTTAGGGCCTACTTTAATTCTTCTCTGTGGCGCAGTGGGCTTAGGTCCAGCTGAGACGATAAAAAGGTTGCGGGTTCGATTCCCGCCGCGGGACAAATGTTTGTATGATCTGCAAGTATTTGCCTCGGGTCTGGGTGTTTCTATGTATAATATGTATGTATTTATAAAAACAAAAAAAAGTATATAAGTAGTATATCAGTAATTTGGTACCCATAACACAAGCTCTGCTTACTTTGGGGCCAGATGATGCTGTGTGAAATGTCCGGTATTATTATTATTATTATTAAGGTTGCGGGTTCTATTCCCACCGTGGGACAAATGTTTGTATGATCTGCAAGTCTTTTTCTCGGCTCTGGGTGTTTCAATGTATAATATGTATGTATATAAAAGAACATGAGTAGTAGTAGTATATCAGGCAGTGGTAACCATAACACAAGCTCTGCTTACTTTGGGGCCAGATGCTGCTGTGTAACATGAAATTTCCGGCATTATTTGTATTTGTATTTATTTGTAACATCTATGTTTATGACACAAATAAACATGGGGAATCCTCGATTTGCCTCGATGGGGAATCGAACCCACAACCAGCACAATAAAGCGCAGAAAGAAGAGTTACCTACTACCTAACTGGCCTGTCAGCTCAGCTGGTAGTAGCTCTGCCTTCTGCACTTTAGTTTGAGGGTTCGATTCCCTCCCAGGACACACATTTGTGTGACGAACATATGTTTGTTTTGTGTTTGGGTGTTATAAAGTATATTAGGTATGTATTTAAAAATATATATGTATTCTATCAGCCATCTGGTCACCAAAATACAAGCTATGCTTAGTTTGGGACTAGATGGTGATGTGTGCATTGTCCAGCAATATTTATTTATTTAGACACTTATTAATGTTAGTTGTGACATCAATTTAATACCAAAGCAACTAAAACCTTTATTATTCTATCTAGTGACAACATACATTTACCTACCAAACACGAGGTGTGGCGCCCCCAAATGCCATAGGGTGTTAAGGGGTGTAGGGGGTGTAAAAACAGGGGCTGAAAGGTGAGGGTGCGGGTAGAAAGCGAGTAATGGCGCCTAGTCACGAACCTTACTCAAATTACCTACAGCAGTTAGAATTATATGATTTTTTCTACGTAGTTTTATAGATTTAGATCGCAGTGCTTGCACGCCATCCGTGATTTAAGACTTAGTCGTTATTTTAATAACTGGGGTATGTGTGGATTATGAGGACCAGCACGGAACCCTATTGATGTTACGTTGACGGGAATACCTTCAACTACCTACGTTAGAAAACACGTAAAACAGCATAACATAATAATAATATAAACTATATGGGGTCTATCATATTCGCAATCTGATGTTTGTAAAGCTAAACCCTGATAATACTAGAAATAAATATAACATTTGTCTTCCTAAGCATAGACTAGCCAAAGTTGGTAATAGTTACTTATGTATAAGCATAAAATTGTATAATAAACTGACGCCTGAATTACAAAACTCTGATCTTGAATGTTATCGTATAAAGATAAGAAATATATTACTAGAGAAATCGTACTATTCTCTAGACGAAGCACTTGCTGATGACCTTTTTACACAATGAATTTATATAAAATTTAATGTTGCTATTCTATTTGTAATGAATTATTATTCATTAATGTTGTAACCAAACAGTTAGCCCGTAGTATTATATTGTAATATTATTATTAAGTATTTTTGTACCTGACTTTTCCAAGTGTACTGTACGTATCTTAGTGGAATAAACAATTATTGTATTGTATTGTATTGTATCCTTTTTATCCATTAATGTATCCTTCTTTATTTGTTTTAGGCATGGTAGGTTACACTGAATTAGAAGTAAGGCGGGAAATTATATTAGTTATGTATATTTTTCGAATAATTTACATTACTGGGGCTTTACTTATATTTTAAAATTTAAAATTACATCACTGGGGCCCCAGTATATTTTACTTAAAGGTATGGTGCACAATCCACGGGTACTGATGTGTATCGGTTTGTGCGTGCGTGCCAGACAACTAAGTGGACGCGCGGCGTCGGCCTAGGCTGTTGGCGATCCCGAGTGCGAGAACTAACCTCCTGAGTGAGGCACCATTCACGCGAGCTCTTCGTATCATACTTCGTAACTATGTGAATCTGATGATATTGATATATTTAGCTCTAGTTTGGCGATGTTTTCAGATGCTGCTACACAGTATTTATGTGCTATGTGATTCCGTTGTCGTTTTGGTGTCCTTACTGTTAAGACAATGTAATTGTAATTTAAAATGAATATAAAAATAAAAAAATAATACTAATAAAAAACTTTATTGAGAGCACTACAAAAGGAAATTAGAAATGTAAGCCTTAGTGCATATACATAAATTAATAGTGTCCTGCAATCGGAGGTCTTATCGTGGTTACGATTTCTACCAGACAAACGTTTTACTTAATGACTAATCTTAACCTAATTTAACTTAATTTAAAAAGACATTTAACAAAAGCTATGTCATCGACAGTGAAAACTGAACGGGTTGGGTATTCACCAAACATAACAGAATCAACAATGACGCCATCTATGAGAAATTTGCTTCGCCTTTTTCTGTGCGATCTGCCTTGTTGGCAGCTCTGCCTTTTGCGCTTTAGTTGGGGGTTAGATTCCCTCCCAGGACAAAAAAATGTGTGATGAACATACGTGTTTGTTCTGTGTCTGTTGTAAGATATGATACTTAGTATTAAAAAATATATATAAGTACTTATTCTGCCAATCATCTGGTCATCAGAATACAAGCTATGCTTAATCTGGGGCTTGATGTTGTTGTGTGAACTGACCACCAATATTTTTATATTTATTTATTTTATTAGAACACGATTCTACTTATACATCATCCTCTCAGCTCCGGTTAGGTTTTACTCTTAGATGGATAAAAGGTGTTCTGAAATAAATTAATGAATAAACCTAAAAATAAATAAATATTGCTGGACAATACACACAAGAGCATCTAGCCCCAAATTAAGCGTAGCTTGTACTATGGGGATCAGATGTCTGAGTAACGCTCGTAAATAAGCAAACGACCTCTGTGTTGCAGTGGGCGAAAGCCTGCCTTGCCTGCCTATATATATATATATATATATATATATTTAAATATAAATAGACATTTCACAGCCCCAAAGCAGAGCAGAGCTTGTGTTATGGGTATTTACCACATGACTGATAAACTACTTATACCTATACATTTTTCTTTTCTTTTGTAAATATAAATATATTATACATAGAAAAACACCTAGACCCAAGACAAATACTTGCAGATCATTCAAACATTTGCGCCGCGGGAGGAAACGAAACCGCAACCTTTTGCGTCTTTCGCCCACTGCAACACAGTGGTCGTTTGTTTATTTACGAGCGTTACTCAGACATCTGATCCCCATAGTACAAGCTATGCTTCATTTGGGGCTACATGGTTTCGTGTGTATTGTCCAGCAGTATTTAAGTACTTATTTTAGGTTTATATATATATATATATATGTATTATGATACTTTATACCATCCAGACACAGAACAATAATCTATGTTCACCATAAAAATACTTTTCCTGAGCAGCGAACCGGAAAAGCTTCAAAAAAGGTGTAAGTTTCAATAAAAGATTCAACTCAACTTCTTACTTCGTTTTGAACGTATTTTGTATGCGTTGTGACTGGTCAATTTTATTAATTTCATATAGGTACCTAACATAATTAGGTAATTACACATTAACAAAGGTACTTTCATAATACTTAGTTTGTTAGGTCGTTCCTTACTTAGAAACTTAGATCAACGTGTCAGCGCGGTCGCTAATGACTCTCCACATGACGCCGCTGAATTTACTTTGAGACCACCCCAGTTTTGAAAGCTAAAAGCTGTGGTTATAAATAACATGCCTAGACCAATTTTTTTTTTATGGTCATGGTTTTAATGAAGATATTTTGGCCAAAGTCTAGTAATTCAATTTCATAGTAAGACATTACAAAGTTGTATGCTGTCGTTCGTCATTTTTTATCTACTATATAAAAATAAGTCGGGTTTTCCTTCCTGACGCTATAACTCCAGAACGCACGAACCGATTTCCACGGTTTTGCATTCGTTGGAAAGGTCTCGGGCTCCGTGAGGTTTATAGCAAAGAAAATTCAGGAAAAAAATATTTTTTGTGAAGTTGTAACTGCCCAACGAAGTGGGCACCGGTCAGCTAGTTTAATATAAAACAGTGGCTTTTCGGCTTTGAATTAGATATTTACACTCGCTCGAGTCTAGCTTCTTGCTTTATTTGAATAAAATCACCAAAATTATGAATAAGACCAGAAATAATGCAAGAAATAAGTACAGGTACCTAAATAATATAAGAGCGTAGTGTTTGAACACCAAAAAATATCAATCCTCATCTTATACCTACTTACATAATTAGGTAGTGTCGCGAATAAGTATGGCCTGTCAATGTCAATGACAAAACATGTCCCTACAATTTATTGTAGCAATTAACTGTTGTACACCTTTTTTTGAGAGTAAATAAACAGTATATTATTATTATTAAACGAAGAAAGATGGCCGTAGATCTGTACAACACAGTTAATATGAGTGGATCAGAGTAGATTCGACAATTTTAATTCGTAAATTGATTACGTCTCCCTGATTCTGCAGTTTCGCCGACCAAATTAAAATATCGTAAAATACAAACGATCTTATTATAATTGCACCGAAGTCTGAATTTAATCAACATTTTTAAATTACACTAGTTTTTAGTGCGGAAATTCCTAAGTAATTCAATTTAATAAAAGATTCAAACTGAAATTTTAACTAATTATAGAACTGTCATTTAAAAATGTTACTCTAATTTGGACTTTGTTTCAAACAAAATAAGGTCGGCCATATTTCTGATTAAGATTAAACCAGTATACTGTATCCGTTACATGTTATATTTGTTCACGTACAAATTACAATTGCAGGTTCATTATGCTAAAGTAGCATTAATAAGTAAACCTAAACCTGCCTGCAGCCAGGTGTCCGAGGTTCTGGATCCGCAGATTACGTACCTACCTGAACAGTAGCGAATAGAGTTGGGATTTGTCGATAGGAAGTATCGATGAAATCCGAACAGATGCAAATATAATGAAGTTAGGTGCTTTGTTTTGGATAGTGTTCTCAACAATTATTATTTTTATTTAAAAAAATTTAAGTAATTATTTTACACAGTATTATCTAGCCCCAAAGTAAATAGAGCTTGTGATGTTTGTACCGAATCACTGATATTATACTTATATTATAAGCAGCCGACATATTTCTAAGGGGAGGCTGAAAACCAGCATGGCGGAGCCCTTGTCCTTTTTAGTTCACCATTTATGAGAATTATATTGATCATATTATTGTTATAATCATAACCATGTACTGCTTTGCTCTATTATTTAGGTACAGTCTGATATACATGCCTGTCTGTTTTTTTTGTTAACATTATACTATGTGTGTGTCTTAAATAAATGCCTTATTATTATTATTATTATTAATCACTTTTTGACGTGATGAGATCTTATAAATCGATGAACGCCGAGCGTGCAAGTGAGAGTTCGGCTTGTGACGCATCTTAATAGGTTAAAAGTAGGTATGCAACTTGTCATCAATGTTTTCTTATGACCTTATGACGTTATCACGTAAAATTATCGTCCGTAAACGGACTTTATAGACAACCTTTTTTGTAAATACTTACACAAAACACTGGGTATACCTACTATAGCTAAAACGTAAATACTTACTCTGAAAGCACCCAGATTAGAGACAAATACTTGCAGATCATACAAACATTTGTCTCACGGCGGGAATCGAACCCGCAACCTTCTGCGTCTCAGACAGGACTTCGCCTACTGCGCCACAGAGGTCTTCATAAAAGTATAACCTACTTTTTCGTTAATTAAAGAAACATTGAATTGGATTTTTGTGAGATAGGATCTCGAATCATAACATAATTGTATTTATATTTACTCAGCTACCAAAGGTAGTATAGTTAGTTATTGATAACGACTATATAATTATGGTCATGATAAGAAAATAATTACAGTTTTAGAGCTAATGGTAGTAGATAAATTGATGGTTCGTCTTCTCAAGGTTGATCACAATCATTGGAGTTGGATAAAATCCAATAACATAGATTAACCCTTTGATATCTGCTAAAATAAGGCAATTGTTTTTCTATGAGGACAAATGTTTGTATATTCTGAAAATATTTATCTGACATCTGAATGTTTTTCTATGTGTTATATGTATGTATTTACGTATAGTGTATAAGTAGTATATAAGTCAAATGGTTTATAACGAATTACCCTGAACTAACCAACTTACAAGACAAAACATAATTAATAATAAATCGCTAACTAAACACAATAGTTTTTCTATTGTTCCTGTCATAATATCGCTACTTTAAAGGTTAGTCTGAAAGACAGGTATCAAGACTTGATACACTTAGTGTATGAATGGATCTTTTAAGGCACACTTTAATCCTTTCACCACACTGCATTGGTTCGAAATAACCAGTGACACGATACGAAGGAAGGAAGGTTAATGATTAATTCATGATAATTCAAAAAAATACTGCAATCGTTTATCAATAAGTTTTTGATACTTCAATCTCTACAGGCAATAATTATTAAAACATGATAATCCAAAAAAACACTGCAATTGTTTATCGATAAGTTTCCGATAGTTCAATCTCTAGAAAGGTTACAGGCAAATTATCGGTAGTTCTTGCCGCGTAATAACAGGAGCCGAGACGCCTCGGAGCGGACACGCAAGGACGCGCGAAATTATAGCGGACACACGGCACCAAGGATTGGCTAGCGAGCACACGTTCTATTTTCAAGTTATTTTGAAAAGGTACGTGGTATATTTAAAAAAATAGAGTTGGGACATCGTTTTTTTTAAACTTTACGATGTTATAAATATTGTAAGTAATGTTTATTTTTGGTCATTAACTTTTTGGGTTGACTTTAGTTAGCATCATTAGGCATGTTAAATTATTATAAGTATTATTCTTATTTATGTAAGTACCTACGTAATTGAGATCACCAGTATTAAGGCATAGAAAAGAAATAAAAATAACACTTAAAAAGCAATAAAAGTAATATTAAAACGTAAATCAAACGATTTACCTGCATAAACTTTTTGTTCGTAACAAACAATTCTAATTATATAAAACAAGCCTTGTAAAACAAAGAAATATAGGTTTATTATCTTCGTGAATAACCTGACGACTGGCGCTGATGGTGCCGGCGCACGCATCCGCTCTTTTAGTCAAATTACATCCCTTTTAAATAAGAAAAAAATCTTAGCTCAATCAAGCTTAGTATAAACAATACTTAACTACAAAAATATATTATAATTTAAAAAAGATTTATTTACAGAAATAATTACAGAAATGTACAAAATAATATACAATAATATAAAATACACGTGAAACAGTTGAGCTATCTAAGGACCGTTTATAACGATCTATATATAGCTCAACTGATCCAGATCACTGCCAAAGGGCAGCGTTCCCAAGATACTGGCGGCATTACCACATTGAAGGGCAATGCTAATATGCTGAGCCAGATAGGAGCCAGCTCTTGGGGCATGCATTTAAAAAATACTACTAACAATAAACATCGGATGTTCTTCAGGCTACGTTACAAATTTTAGTATAAAAGTAAGGATTTAGAAATTATTATAGAAATCAACATACTCGTAGGTAGGTAGGTACTACGTCTATTTAGGAATTTAAGTAATGAAAAAACTATTCAAAAATTCTAAGAACTATACCTGTTTATGTTTGTAACCCAAATGACTATCCATGCATTTGTACATCTTGGCACCTCAGTTTTATAAAAACGTCTAGCCAATTCTCGGACGCAACTTAGGAAAATTGCATATTTAGGCTGGCACGAGCCAAATTACTCCAACTATTAACTCGCTTCTAAGAAACCCGATCGATTTAAGACTTAACGACTTTCAAGATTGTTGTGTTTAGTTTTGCTGCCTTATTTAATACGCCGTCATTAAGTTACACCACTTAAATCACATTTGAAATGTACGAGCTATAAATTTCACGCGTTTTATTGTACACACATATCGTAAAAAATTTAAGATGTATTTTTATTGTCCACTTAAAAGAGTCACAAGATTCATTATTTGTGTTATATATGAACTTACAGAAAGCAAAGAGTATTATCGACTTTTTTTATAAAAATAAGCAAGCTTAATTTTAATTTTACTCGTTATTTATGCAAATTTACAAAGTACCATGGTAAAATAAATACATACAACGAATCGAAGCAGCAATAAAAACCTACTAACTTGCTCACAAACTTAACGAAACATGAAAATAAAACACGAAAATGACATTAAAATGCCACTTGACACGCTATCTCAATTTAAGCCATCGTCAAACCGTCATTACACCTTATCGTCCCTTATAAAACAACAGTACATAACGACTTAAGTATGTACCTTAGTAACAGATCCGGAACTCTCACAATTGTCTTTAAATCTCACTCCCATCCATCTACAGATGACAAAAAGAGAACGACGTATAAAATTACGTTTTATCGATAAAAAGCATGTTATGACATACCGAACATCGATATGTTCACTTCCCTACTATTGTCACTTTGATTTGATTGGAATGAGTCGTCTCATAAAAAGTGTAAACTTTTTGCTAGAATTTGACGAAAAAATAAAGTTGCTACCAGTTTTATCTTGTAAGTTTTTTTTGGTTATTCACTCCATAGCATCTCTCTACTGAAGAGTACATAGTTATTTCTGGGGAGTCTGTTGTAGTTGTAGCGCTACGACTATCTAATCTGTATCTTTATATATATATAATTCTACTGTACGTGTGTATGTCACTGAACTCCTCCTAAACGGCTGGACCGATTTGAATAATTTTTTTGTATGCGTTTGGGTGGCGCCCTAGATGGTTTAGATTCACAAATCAGCCCGGCAGATGGCGCTGCAGTCGGTACAATTAGATATATTTTTTCTTTACAAAACGCGCGCACGAAGTCGCGAACGGGACAGCTAGTATGTATATAAAAGGCGATGTGTCTATCTATTATGTTTCCTATAGACTTTAAAACGGCTGGACCAATTTCGATAACAGTTTTAGGCAATCATCAGATTGGTCTAGCGGGTGATCCTGTGAAATTTGGTAGCGATCGGATCAACAGAGCTTTTTTTTGCATCAAGCAAATTTGGTATGGATATAGATTGTATCTTAGGAACGGACATAGGCTACTTTTTATGTATATACTATGCGTGCTAAGCCGCGGGTAGCTAGTATTTCTTAAAATACGAACGATCTTTATTTTGCCTTCACCAAAGTCCAAATTAAAGGTAACATTTTTAAATTACAGCTTTCAAATAAGTTAAAACTAACATAATTTTTTATTGAATTGATGGAAGTTCGAAGACCTAGTGCCATCGATGTGTCTAGTGCACGAATGGAGCTATTAGGGCGCATTTTAACCCTTTCACCACACTTGGTGGAAATAGCCAGTCACACGATAAGAAGAAGAAGAAGTACTCTGATATAGAACAACGGATCCTCTCTATCCAAAGGTTGCCTGAAATAAATCACTCCCTTAGCGACAAGACCGCCCATTGTATATAAGTTTCTTAGTTATACGTAGCTGTCAAATTGTTTATTATCTAGTTTTAATGTGTACAATAATTAATTTTAATTCATTCATTAATTCAACGACTCAGCTTACGCTACCGATGTTTTACAGCTTTACGAAGTCGCCAACGATCGAGCGAATCGAAATCGAAATTTCTTATAAACATCGCTCCGCCTCTATCGCTTTTGAAATGTAATTTTACTTTTAAATAATTACGTTTTAGAAACTATAAAGAAAACTGATTGAAATGAAAAAAAAAACATTGAATAAAAAATTGAGCCGATATTAAATTCGAGCCCATTTTCATCACCAAATTTCATCACTTATGTTTTGATTTCACTCTTGGGGTTATTTTTTTATTGTACACTTTATTATTTTGGAAATTTCTAAACACCACTGGAAATATTATTTTTTTCCAGCTATTGATTTAAAAACCAGACTAAAGAAACGATTTCAAACTTCAAAAACTGCTTACACCTGGTCGTGTTCTTTATTTATTGTGTTCTTTTAGTTATTTTTTTGTAGATTTAGATTTTCATTTTATTTCTCCTGCATTGTCCTCCTTGTGTCTTGTCTTGTTTAAGTGGTATCTGATTTGTTTTATCTTTATCTAGTTTGTGGAAATCGCTCATCTTATGCCTCTGGTCTCCCGCAATACAGGCTTGCCCTAGTGCGGGGACTATCAGTAATTTTGTTAACACTGTATTTTTATTTTCTTGGTAAATAAATAAATGAATTTGTATTTGATTTTATCGGTTTTGATTGATTTTGATTTTTTTAATTGTATCTTAGAGAAAGACATAAGTTACTTTTTATGTAGGTACCATCCGAAAAATGGCGCAGGCAGCAGTTAGTAAGGGAACCTGATGAGAACCCGCGATTGTTATACCTCAACCAGCCATTCACCCACTAGATTCTCTCATTAATGATAAGCTTTAAGCTCTTAACGAAGGGCGAGCATCCGTTTACATCCCACACTCATAAGAACAAACAATACGTGCCTTTTCACATGTCTCTCTCGCTACACTGAAGTGTGAAGTTCACTGTGCTATCCGCAAACCAACTTCGAAAATTGATTAAACGCGATTTACAAAAATTAAACAATCGTATGTGAAAGTCAAAGAGCCTTAGAGTGTGAATAAATCCAAATTAATGATTTTCGGATTTAATCTTATAGGAACTATGAGACCTTGCTTCTTGTCAAATTTCATTGTTATAGGTTAACGGAAAGTTCCCCATAGGCTTCGAAATACTGCATTGTCTATATTTCGGCGGTTTTTTGTTATAACTTGATTAGGAGTTTTTTACAGCTTTAAGAAATTGTAGACCTTAGTATTTTATATTAATTTCAACTCGATATATATATATATATATATATACTACTTTATATTTATATAATAATAATATAATCTTTTATTTTGCCTGTCACAAACGCTTAACCATTAACTTAATCACTATATTGTATACAAGTAAGGACTACTTTAAGCGACAAGAGCCTTCTCCTTCTCTTTCCATCATGCTCTATCTCTAACAACTCTGCTCTACTCTTTTCCTACTATTTTTAAATATCTCCCCAACTTTTATATGGTCTACCTTGTTTAATTTTTTATGGATTGGGTGTCAGTTTATTATTGTTTTGGACCATCTCTCATCGTACAGGCTTTGGATGTGTCCTGTAGGGCGATTATGGAACTCTAATTACAATCAATGTCTATCAGTTTTCGGCGTAATTTCAATCATTACTGATAGACATTGATTGTAATTAGAGTTCCATAATCGCCCTACTGCTCATTTAAGGGACAAAACTTTTTATTTATATACCAAATACTAATTTCCTCGCGTTTCGATGATAAAGAGTCTGGCAGACAGATAGACAAACAGACAGCCAACGAAGTGATCCATAAGGTTTTTTTTTCTTTGTGAGGTACGGAGACCCTAATAATGCTCACTGTAATTCCGAGGCCTGGTAGACATCTGTACCTCTAGTAGGTTAGATCTTGAGGAGAGCCTCAAATACCTTAGTTACAAAGTAACTAGCCTTAAGATAAATATTTGTGTGATGTACATAGGTGTTTGTTCTGTGTCTGGGTGTTATAAGGTATCATTAGTATGTATTTAAAACTATATAAGTATTATATCAGTCATCTGATCACCATAATACAAGCTATACTTAGTTTGGAGCTAGATGGTGTTCCGTGCAATGTCCTCCAATATTTATTTATTAAATTTCAAAATCCTCAAAGTTTGAGAATAACTAAAGGAGTTTTAAAAACGGTTAATTGATATATAAATAATACTCATTATCTACTACCAAGCTTTGGCTAAGATATTTTTCTGCCCTTAGTTTTTTTGTCAACCGTGCCGTTTATTTGCCAACCAATTGCACATATAAAGGCAACAGCACCGTTATCACCGCGTGATCTATTACATATATGGATTACGTGAGCTAGTGATTATGATTCGTAAGTCAGACAATAGATAACTGTCGATATGAACACCGATGGTAAGTTCCTATAGATAGGTTGATGAGCTTTTATATCGAAGTGGTAGAGCACAATGGTGGCAATTCCGTTGGTTCATTTCTAAAATTAGGAGTTGTCTAAAATATATTTAGTTAGTCTTAGCATTTGTAAAACCTATTCGGTTGGTACCATCTAACTAAATTAGGAACGCTTAATTAAGTTAGATAAAACTAAATTAGGATAAGTTGGTAGCAGCAGAATACTAAAGGTTAATTTGACAGTTCTAAACCTAATTTTGGCTAAAATTAGTTAGGTTGGTGCCAACAGAATTGAGGCCAATGTCTGCGATACTTACAGGAATCGAATCTTATTACAATATGTTTTAAAATATTATGTTAGACTTGTTTTCTTTATTTGCCAATTATAGTTGGAACAATGTATATGTTAGATAATTGATTCAGGCGTGACCTTGCGGAAATCCATTACAAAACATTTAATAGAAGGACAAATATTTAGTACTATTCCGCCAATCTATTTCCAATGAGGCACGATGCAGATGCACCTCCCTCGAGCAGGCGAATCTCAGGCGAGCCGTCGCCTACTGGCACTATTGAGTGATAAGATAGACCTTGGGCTTATTACCCATTGATTTTGTGTATGTTGAATGTGTAGTGTATACTTATATTGGGTGTCCTATTTTAAACAAATTAATAAATAATAATATTAAACGATGACAATGTTATCTCGGGATATTTACCGTGATATGAGTTTTCTGCTTCCCAATATTTCGGCACAGTTGCATGCGCCATAATTACGAGGTAAACTCTCATATAGTGATCTAGCTACTGTCCGCGGCTTCAAACGCGTGGTACTTACATAAAGAGTAGCCTATGTCCTCCAAGGTCTCATTTAACTCTATACCAAAACTAATCATAATCGGTTCAGCGCGTGTAAACGTAACAGATCGACAGAATTACGTTCGCATTTATAATATTAGTTGGGATATCTTGTTTAGAGTGAAAATTATATTCAAAACCATCCAACGTTGTAATAAAATGAAAATGAGTCACGGCATACAACCTCTACGAAATAAATGGAGTTGACAACGGCATGTGAGCTTTTTGCTTCGTGTTTTAATCTGAGATCTAATCAGCTATTAGAAGCACGCAATGAAATAATCCAACTAAGTAGAGTTTATTATTGTTTTAACTACCTATTACTCGCTACTGGAGTTTACATACGGTATCTACCTACCTACTGTAGTATAAGTCTATAAATATTGAATAGGGATACCTATATCTATTCTAATAAATTACGACCGTGGTGACGATCGTCGCGCAGTGGGCCCGGATGGGATGCAAAAGGTTACGTCGATTCCCGCCGCGGGACAAATGTTTGTAATGTCTTGTTCTAATTTGTTCTTTATATAATATGAGCTGGAAACCCCGGGACTTCGCCCGGCCATCTGTACGAGAAACCATCGAGTTTATATTATAATAGTATTCATAACAAGTTTCTAGCAATCGCACCACGCGTTAAAACGTTTCATACATTTGTTTTCACTCCTTTTCATCCTCTTTATGAGGGTTATTTTTAAAAACCTTGAAACACGTCTGTTTATTTTGCATTTTAAGTATCCAAACCAAGTTTCTAAGAAATCACACCACCCGTTAACAAGTTCCTATACAAACTTTGATACCCCATTATACCTTTTTGTAAGGGTTATTTAAAAAATTCCTGAAACACGTGTCCATTTATTTTGCGTTTTAATTGTTCATATCAAGTTTCAAGCAAATTGCACTGGTTAATAAGTTTCATACATTCGTTTTCACCCCTTTTCACCCTCTTAGGGGTTGAATTTAAAAAAATCCCGTTTTAGTGGGTGGTTTTGCTATAAAAAGAAACTACCTTCCAAATTTCAGCTTTCTAGTTTCAGTGGTTTCGGCTCGGCGATGATGATTCATCATGACAGTCAGTCAGTCAGATTAAGCTCTTTTATCGGTATAGATAATTTGTATTACAAGTACATGTTCTAATGTAATATCTTCCTTTGAAATAGAGTAACTGGCAAACTCACATAAAAACCAAACTAGACAGACCATGAGCCAAACTAGTGGCTATGTGAGCTAGTTCTAGTGGCTATGTGAGCTATAGACCTTGCGAAATGACTGATATATAACTTTTTTTATTTTTAACCCCCTTATCTCCGCCATTTTGAAAACATTCCAAAATCTGAATCAACAAATAAAATCTATACAGTTATAGAACCTGCTCACAAAATTTCACGAGAATCGGTTGAGAAATGCGACCTGTAGTGGAGAATATCCGGACAGACGCCGGCCGGTCGGCCGCCGGCCGGACGAATTAGAACTAGTGCAGCGGGCCTAGCACGGCACGAGGAGAAATAGTCTTTCCACCTTTTTATCCACCTGTAAGTGGAAATACACCACCACCTGTCCACCACAGGTGGATAAAAACGGGGGAAAGACTATTTCTCCTCGTGCCGTGCTAGGCCCGCAGGTCTATCAAATTAATCTAGGATACAATATACAATGCTTTCTAAGTATGCCGTCCTTCTTTCTTCCACTGTAGATCCACCCCAATGAGCTGAGGCATCAGGAAATTCACGGGTACACTGTAACTCCTGTGAATTCTCCCAGTGCCAAGGCCCAGCGGGATTACGCTTCATTCTTCTGTTTTCTTGCTTCTTAGTTCTTCTTCTCTTCTCTTAGATCTTCTCGATGTATCGGTTTTATTACGTTGCAAAAGAGATAATATTGATGATAAGTATTATATATAACACTAGCGACCCGCCCCGGCTTCGCACGGGTGCAATGCTGATACTAAATATACTACAGAATGTCTTTATATACAACGTTATCTAAGAGATAGACATATACCATCTCGGACTTTTTTGTAGAACTTTTAAAGGTGTACAATACTGTAGTAAACTATTTTGATCTATCTTGTAGGGTTCAGCCAGAATTAGCAATGTAAGCGCAAAAAATGAGTTTATTTACAACATCACATTAGAAACCTCTAAAATTATCAGTGTTTCTCTACTATATTATGCATGTATTATACATATAAACCTTCCTCTTGAATCACTCTATCTATTAAAAAACCGCATCAAAATCCGTTTCGTAGTTTTAAAGATCTAAGCATACAACGGGACAGACAGATAGCGGAAAGCGACTTTGTTTTATACTATGTAATGATTTGTACCTATCATGGTTTTGAACATAATTTACACTCTAATCGGCTGGCTGGCCTATCAGTTCAATTGGAAGTAGCTCTGCCTTCTGCGCTGTAGGTTGAAGGCTCAATTACCTCCCGGGATAAACATTTGTGTAGGTGTTTGTTCTATGTCTGGGTGTTGTCTGGGTGAGATATCGTAAGGCGAGCAATATCTGTCTCTAAGAAAAATACTTCCTGACGAACACGGCTCTTCGTAACGACTAAGAAAATGGGTGTTTCTATGTTTATAATATGTTTGTATATACAAAGAACATTTATATAAATAATATAAATATCTGTCATGTAGTTCCCATAACACAAGTTCTGCTTATTTTATTATGAGACACTAATCCTGCTTATTTATATTGCTTATTTTTTGATGATGTGAAATTTACGGTATTATTATTATATTATCATTATTAATCCATTTTCTGAGAGGTTGGTACTGTCAGCCAAGAGTGTGTGCTTGTGTGTAACGAGAAAGAGAAAGGGAAATAGAGAAAGATAACGCATCAGCTGTGCGATTAACATTGGTGTTGTGTAGACAGTGTGCTGTTATTTAAACGAATTCAGGATATAATGTTAATGTTGCTTATTACCAAGGTGAGATATCGGATGTTACACATCACATATGCGACTACTCAGGCACTTTATTTTTATTGTTATAGTTGCGTGTGACTAAACAGAAATGCCAATTTCAATGTTGGTTAATTTCCAAAAGTCGACAAGATTATAGTTGATAGTTTATTCTGAGGAATTCTGCTCTACCTACCATCGTTATTTTGGCATCTTCCTAAATTGCTTTCCAGTTGGTCCAAACTCACTGAAACGGAAACGCGAGGCATAAAAACAGCCAGTGGAAGCAGTAATTTTAGTGCCGTAACATTATATCTGTCACCAGCAGCCATAACAACATAAAATATATACCTAGTAGTTAAGTACACATACATAGCGCGCACTGCGATTTTTTTCACGTTATGCTGTGAAACATGGAGTCAGGGAGGCGCACGCACTGGTGAAAAAAACCGCGTTGAAAATGACATACTTCAGAGTAGACAGAATAGCGCGAAATAGTTTTTTTTTTTTGACGATCTCTCTGCTTTGGGCTAAGGCCCTTATGAAAAGCAGAAGGTTGCGATTTCGATTCCCAGCGCGGTACAAATATTAGTATGATCTGCAAGTATTTGACTCGCGGTCTTCACCATCAGTTAGATAACTTTTCACGGAAGGTGCGTATTATACCTATGTAGGTACCCGTGCGAAGCCGTGGCGCTTTTTTTTATAAAAACACTAGCTGTCCCGTTCGCGACTTCGTCTGCGCGTTTTAAAAATAAAAAAATATATGTAATTGTACCGACTGCAGCGCAATCTGCCGGGTTGATTTGTGAATCTAAACCATCCAGGGCGCCACCCAAACGCATACAAAAAAAATCATTCAAATCGGTCCAGCCGTTTAGGAGGAAATCAGTGACATACACACGTACAGTAGAATTCTATATATATAGATGAAAACATTTTTATTAATTAAAAAACTTTAAACTATTATTTTTATAGACCTATGATTTTTTTTCAAATGCTATTTAGTATTTCTCTAAAAAAAATATGGTGTTGGTTATAAATCATAACCTCCTAACTACATATATATATTTATATTTATAGACAAGACTATACTTAGTAAAGTTTCTACTGTTTCAAAACTAGACTAGTTCTTGTCTTCTTCTTCTTATTGTGTCAATAGTTCTTTCGAACCAGTGTGTTGAAAGGATTAAAGTACACCTATCGTCCTATTGTACCAAGTCCTATCATAGATATACTTTTTGTCTTTGGATTTTTAGGTTTTTTTAGATTCTACGACATTTTTCGTCACCGTTTTAGAGAACTGGTGTACTGGTAGAAGTTCTTGTTGGCTGGACATTTTTTATAACATTTCGTATTCAAAAACATTGCCCTAATTTTATTAGCTTACGTACCTCATGCGATAAATGCTGTTGTTCTGAAACAATTGAGAATAGTTTATATTAGAAATTATAAAAGCAGTCGTTTTTTTAATTAGGTGGGTACCAATTCCCCTTTACTGGGTGTCATGTTCCGATCGCAATCAGTTGAATACAAAATGAATTACTACAACAACACACCAAAAAGAACTTAATAGCAAAAATACCATCGGTTTAAAAAACCAACCTCCACAGTTTTCTAGTTCGTACGTTCATACGTTCATACGTTCCTCGACAGCTTCTCGACATCAGGGACATTGTAAGAAGGCTCATACGGAAAACACCATTTGAGTTAGTGTAGATTAACAATAGTGGAGTGATAAGTAACTACATAAAAACACAAGAAAAAAGTGACTTTCCCTTAACTAGAGTCTGTAATAAAAGTGCTATTGGACACATTCTTAGGTATAATTTATTTACGTATTAGCTTATTTGGCTAGATTGTAATATTATTTAGCGTATGCTCAATATTGTGCAATAAAATAACAAAAAAAAAAACGTTTGAAGGGGGCTCAAGAGGGTCAGAGGCAAATCCAAATATTATATTTTACACATGCCCACGCTTTGGACAGTAGTTAGTATTCCGTACGTGACAGGTTGCAAGTCCATCGCCGCTTATAAGAATACTAACCAATGATTAAACAACGATTTTGTTTATATTCTAGGATGTGTCGGTATCCTCACGATGATTTCCTTGATGCTAACAGTTTGAAAGCATTGGCATTGCGCACATCAATTCAAAATCGATTGGCGGACGACCAGGTTCGAACCCACAATCTTGCAATAAGAGTGCCACTATACCAATGCTCTCCAAACGCGCGAAAAGCAACAAAACAGACGCGGTTACTTCAATCGCGTTAAAAACGGTAGCCATCAGAAAGTCTTCATATACAAAGAGAATCGCGGTTATAAATAGCATTTTTCTCACATAAATATGGATGAGGCATTACAGTTATGGTAATTACGACCAAATCAGCTCATTTGCAAGTCTTTTGGTCACGGCACGATTTATTGTGTTTGATACTGAGTTGGTGGTCTGGACATAATAATTTGCTGTTAATTATCTCCGGTGTATGTTGATTGACAGTTTTTTACCTAATACGTGTTTATTAAGAGTTAAGTGCGCTCCATATTCACGTCTAAAGGTCTCTATGTCCGTCTCGCCGAGACTGAACGAGACAGAGAGCGGCTCTCCGCATTCTCGTTCCATTTCTCATCCGCCAGTTGTCTATTTTGTACTCGTACAAGATGGATGCAATTTTTAGCTATTTTCGTTGGTAATCGACAAGGTTTTCTGACAAAAAACACGATAACCCATTGATTCGGGCACGAAACACCGGTATTAAATGGAGACAGGCGAACATAGGCGAGACTTGCCGAATAGGGCCTAAAATTATTTTCGTGTACTTTTTGGCGGGAATGTGGAGCGCGCTATAATGTTTTGGTTATGCGAAAATACACACTTAATTAAGAATAATACGTAGGTATTATAGAATAGAATAGAATAGGTAATTATTGACCGAGCGAACCCGAAGCCCGAAGTGTCTCCGTTTCAGCTTAAGCAAAATGCTTTCGTATGTCTGTCCGGTCGGCGTCTTTCCGGATGTTCTCCTCTACAGGTCATATTTTTCAACCGATTCTCGTTAAATTTTCTGAGCAGGTTCTATAACTATATAGATTTTTTTTTCGATTTAGTTTTTGGATTTTTTTCAGGATGGCGGAGTTATGGTGGTTGACAACGTAAAAAAGTTATATTTATATATTTCGAAAAATGATTGCGATGTCTTCAGCTCACAGAGCCACTAGTCTTATAATATAAGAGTTAGGTACCTCTTATAATTACAGAATGACGGTGATTCTGCAGTTTCGTCAGACTAATGTTTTATAAAACTCAAACGATCTATTTAATGTAACATTTTTGAATGACACTTTTTAGTTTAGTTGTTCGACGTTCGTAACTAAGATTTCATAACTGGTATATATCAGGATTTTTTTTACTGTTTTATAACCAGTTATTAAATAAGACATTTTTTCAATTTTTATAACGAGAACCGCTTAGTCATGTATGGTCTCCTGGTACACTGGACAAATTAGCGACCGGGACAGAGTAGAGTCAGGAGAAAAAGTTAAATCAGATCGAAACCAGTTAGTTGGGTTATGTTAGAGTAGAAAACAACGCGCAAGTTGAGCGAGCATAGCGAGCGTGCCGCGGCAGCGGCCGCCGAAGCCCCAGTGTAATTTGTTTAAGTTGGCGTGTGATTAAAGTGTTTACCGTTTTTTAGTAAACATAAAAAGCAGTAATGATTAAAACTGCGTATCCTAGATAAATCTAATCAAAAAAATAAATAGATTGCTTGTGGCATAAGTGTTTCGTGTTCATGTAAAATGTTAGTAACACACCTACTTTCTTAAAGTAGGTTACCAAAAATACTTCCATTAGTTATTCTAAAGCAACCATCAATTACCACCAAAATAGAAACAAAATCTAACTACACCTTGTCAACCATTAATAGAACAAACTACCTACGAACTATTGTAACTACTGCTTACCTACCCACATTAAAAATCAATCAATATTTCAAAGTCGAACCTCCCTATTATGTGAACAGACAGAAAGACACGTCATGGCTTTTATATTAATGGTACAAGCTTGGACTTTGGAACGGTAAATTCATTGTGTATTTCATGAAAAGACCTTTTAGCAGAATGATGAACAGCTACTTTATGTAGAACGAAATATTAAAAGATAGCTCGGTTGTATTTGAATTTAGTTAGATTTTTTGACGACGAAGCGCTACTATAATAACTTCTCAATTAATCAATAATCAATGTATTTTGATAAACACGGTTATTTACACGATAGTTACATATATACATGAATTATGGAGGCACGGTTACTGTTTCGATTTCGAATTACGAGTAGTAAAATTATTATATTATATTTAGACAAAGTGTTTTATTTAATGAAATAATTACATAAATGTATATATATAATAATATACAATAATCCAATGTATTAAGAATTAGACGTCAGTGGAGAACAAACTTCACCCACCTCAGCTTGCTGGAGTGGATCCATGAACGAAAGTTTGCAGTTACAAATAACTGCTCTGTAACTTTACTGACGCCACCTAAATCATCTTCAACAGATGAACGAAGGCCAATGATGATGATGAATACAAAGTACATGTGAAACGATCTATAGATAGCTCAACTGATCCAGATCACTGCCAGAGGACAGCGTTACCAAGACACTGGCGACATAGCCACGCCACGCAATGTATCTACCAGACGCCGTGAAATCATTTTGAAAACGCTGTGCTCCTGTTCCCCACGGGCCCAGGGTCTCCACTCCAAAAGGCTGAAATATGTAGGCCTTATTATTATTATATTATATTTAGACAAAGTGTTTTATTTAATGAAATAATTACATAAATGTATATATTTAATAATATAAAATAATCCAATGTATTAAGAATTAGACGTCAGTGGAGAACAAACTTCACGCACCTCAGCTTGCTGGAGTGGATCCATGAACGAAAGTTTTCAGTTACAAATAACTGCTCTGTAACTTTACTGACGCCACCTAAATCATCTTCAACAGATGAATGAAGGCCAATGATAATGATGAATACAAAATACATGTGAAACGATCTATAGATAGCTCAACTGATCCAGATCACTGCCAGAGTACAGCGTTACCAAGACACTGGCGACATAGCCACGTCACGCAATGTATCTACCAGACGCCGTGAAATCATTTTGAAAACGCTGTGCTCCTGTTCCCCACGGGCCCAGGGTCTCGACTCCAAAAGGCTGAAATATGTAGGCCTTATCAAAACCGTCATATTTACGCATATTTACTCGTCATTCAGTCGCCGCACCAGCTCTAACGGAAGTCCCCGACATATGGGATGCGGCCAGGGTGTCTACGCAAGCAGCATTATAGCAAGTACCTAATAAATGTGTAGAATATAATGTATTATATAATATTCACAATATTACCTAAGCTTATCATTACCTTTGAAGACTAGTCTACTAATTATAATTTTTAAATTACTTGCATACGTTGTTTCTCATGTTAAGTAATTCCAATAATCGTACCATTTCCTCTATTTCTTGTTATCAGGCCGACATAAATTACTTATTAACATCATTTCTTTTGATCCGAAGCCAACCGTATAATCATTAGGTAGAGTTGAAAGTGGCCTGTAGTGGTTTGTTGTTACGTTCGTTGCTATGGTAACTAGCTATGGAAAAACACCGCAATCCTGTATAAGTCATGCTGGCACCTGAAATGTTTGCTCGCTTTGGTTCGGGCTTAAATATTCATGGTTCTTGTGTATTTTTAGTTTGTGATAGTGTTAAATTGACAGCCGTGAACAATGAGTATGTCAGTTACGTAATTTTGGTTCTTATCAATTAAATCTATCTATATATATATCTAATACCTTTAAACGAGCAATTCCTGTATATATTAAATCTAATTCTCGGAAACGGCTCAAACGATTTTCATGAAATTGAGTATGCAGGGGGTTTTGGGGCCGATGAATGGATCTAGCTAGGTTTATTTTTTTAAAAACGTCGTTTTATCCGTGTTTTATACCGAGCAAAGTTCGGTCATCCAGGTACTATAATATTAGATACGTTAATTAAAAAATGCGTGCATATTATGACTATTCGTCCCATAATCGTCTACCTTCATTTTAATTAGATACATCAAACCCATTTATAAAGGCTGAAAATAATATATTAGAAAAGACTTATTATTCTACCCAATATCAGTTGAGCTATCTATAGATCGTTTTTAACGGTCCTTAGATAACTCAACTGTTTTTCATGTATTTTATATTATTGTATCTTATTCTGTACAGTTCTGTCTAAAAACCATGATAAAAATATTGCCTTTATTTATTAATTTAACAATATTATTTCAGATCATTGCTAGCTATGACTTACATTAATTAGTTTATTTGAAAGCATGTTTATGTAGGTAGGTACTTAATTAAAATAATAATGTAGAGATATAAAATATTGGATGTATATCACGCTGATAATTTGGTGTCTGCATGTCGATTGAGAGGTCGGTTATTATTATTATTATTTACCTTTACTTTGGGGTTAGATTGTATTAAATGTCCAACCATATTTTAATATTTCATGAGAATACATTTTCTCGGAAAGACGCGGGCTGACGTTTTTTGCATTGCTGATATATTTACCCTAATTGCAAACTTGGGTCGAAATCAAGTGACAACACCAAATAACCCTAACTTGAATGGGTTGGGTCAGGTTTATGGGGCTAAATGGGGTCACCCCGCACCCCTACGTTGTATAAAGACTTTATTATACGGCTTATACTAAATCACGTTTGTCACGTAAGCTTCAATGATGGCTGAAAACAAAAAACGTGATAGTTTTTTTGCGTGTTATGGTAAGTTTATTTTATGTAGGTAGGTATTTACTAGGTACAGACCAGTTCTAGACATAATTATATAATTATCTAAGAGAGTTGTAGCATACGGTTTCGTTCTCATAATTAGCAATCAATAAAGTTATAAGCTAAATAAGGTTATAAGGTACATCGGTACATGTTTGACAACCTCTGCGCAGTGGGCTAAGACTGAGACGCAGAAGGTAGCGGATTCGATTCCCGCCGCGGGACAAATGTTTGTATGATCTGCATGTATTTGTCTCGGGTCTGGGTGTTTGTATGTATAATATGTATGTATTTACAAAAATATAAGTAGTATATTAGTCATGTGGTACCCATAACACAAACTCTGCTTACTTTGGGGCCAGATGATGATATGTGAAATGTCCGGGATTATTTATTTATATTGTAAAAATTCCCTCGCAACGTCGGTTTGAACGTAATAAGCTAAAAACTACTGAACGGATTTTCATACGGTTTTCACTATTAAAACGGAAATTCATGAGGAAGGCTTAGGTGTATAATTCACCCGTGCAAACCCGGGGCGGGTTGCTAGTAAATTATTTATATAATGACGATGTAGTAAAATTCTAATGTTGCATTTTCTGAAATCTAAACATTGCGAGACTATAAAGCTGGCTCCTAACTTGCTCAGCGTGTTTGCCATTCAATGTGGCAATGCCACCAGATCTTGGGAGCTCTTTTATCAGTAATCTGGATCAGTTAAGCTATCTTTAAATAGTTTTTAACGTTCCTTAGTGTCTTCAGATCACTGGTTGCGTTAACACGATTCTGTCCTAATATTGAGCGACCGACTACCCTACCACTTACTTACTCTTCGGTGTAATGCTTAAGAGACTTCTACCTTACCACATGTTTTTGAGCTTTTAAGTTTATCGACATGACATGTCGTTTCCCTCACGAAGTTTTCGATTAGAAAAACCAATTGGGTCACGATTGAATTCAAATCCACGATCTTAGGACCGGAAGGCGAGGTCACTAGCACTAGACAACCAATACTCTATCATTACATAGTATAAATCAAAGTCGCTTCCCGCTGTCTGTCTGTCCCTATGTATGCTTAGATCTTAAAATTTACGCAACGGATTTTGATGCGGTTTTTTTTATAGATAGAGTGATTCAAGAGGAAGGTTTAGATGCATAATAAGAAAAACACTGATAATTTTAGAGGTAAGTGTATATGGGTTCAACGTATTAGAACTACTGCTACAGCAACGCGTGGCCGAGTCAGCTTGTAACTACTAAATATAATATTGTTATAACGACACAAGCGCCACAACAAAAGAACAGTTTGCTTAACAGTAACTTGTAAAAAATACTTTTTGCCGTAAAACTAAGTAGATCGATCGATAGTCTGCACGCAACCGCAATGCGGCACTAAAAATAAATGAACAAACTATGTACTTACCTACTTGTTCGCTGGTTAACTGTATATTACATTAGCAGTTGCCTGCGGCTTCGCACGCGTGGTACCTACATAAAAAGCCTAATGTCATTCTCTTAGATCTAATATACATTCTGTCATAAAAGTATTGGAAATGGATGATTTGTTTATGTTTCCAAATACATTTTTTTGTTGTTAGATTGGCACATCTGTTTCCATTCTGGTGCGGAGTATGAGTTGCATCTGTTATTTAGATTTATTTAAATACAGTGCTGTTTTTAGTTATATCATATATATAGTGTGTATTGCAAATTTCATAATGGACAAAAACATCGAACAAAGAGTTTGTTTTATATTGTGCAACGCAAATGGAATTTGGAAAATTCGCAGCGAGAACGCAATCCGGAATAAGCGAGTAAAAATTGTCCAATCAGGATTATTCGTTGGCGTAAGTGTATCGTTTCTGAAGGAGCATACTTTGAAGGCGTCAAATAAATTTGGTATTCATCCAAATTTATCATTAACATTTTGTGTATTATTGATCGTTTCCTGGTACTTTCTTGACAGATTAGTTTACCCTTACCAAATTTCAATAAGATCCGCGTAGCCGTAATAATGTAACAAACAATCAAATACACATAGGCAATTTAGAATGTCTAGTAATATGGATTTGTCCCTACTAGCTTCAGCCCGCGGCTTCGCACGCACCTACATAAAAAGTCTGTAACCTAAACTAGTAAGGCTATTACTAGTTTAGGTTTTTTTCACGCTTTTTTTTAATAAAACATTTTTTTCTTACTTACATTTATTAAAATTTATTTTCTATTTTTTAGTTTGGTTTTCTATATAAAGCGTGTTTTTTAGTTTTCTGAAACTATTATTTATTTTCTACTTTTTAGTTTTAGGATAACCGGATATTTTAGTTTATTTTTTTATTTTTTTCGAATTATTGCATTGTCATCGGTCTTTGATAGGTGTGCAAAATTTGAATGAAATCTGGTCTCCCTTGTCTCCTCTACAAGGAAACATTACTAATCGTTGTGGCTCCGTCTAGGGGAGACCAAGAACCATATACGTTTTTGACGTGTAATATGTTTCCTCTCGCTATTAGATTTGACCAATGAGCGTGGTGGTAGAACTCTACATTCGGCCGTCAGATGGTACCAATCTGATGGAGAGGTTGGTACTGTCAGTCTACAGTGTTCGCGTGTGTGTGTCGAGAAAGAAAAAGGAAAGTAGAGAAGGAGATCGAATCAGCTGTGCGCTTAACATACAGCGTTATGTATAGTGTGCTGTTATATATAAAACTAATTCAGGATATAATATTAATGTTGCTGATGTCAGATGTTAGTAAATGGTGTTAGTAAACATTCCTATTGTATCGCGGCGCTCGGCACTACTTGCAGCGACTATAAAACTACCCACATTACCAAAATATAAATGTTTTTTTTTAATTGTATCTTTATAGGTACTAGCTGCTGCCCGCGGCTTCGCGTGCGTGGTACCTACATAAAAAGTAGCCTATGTCCTTCTCCAAGGAGCCATCTATCTCTATACCAAAGTTCATCAAAATCGGTTCAGCGGTTTAGGCATGAAAACGTAACAAACAGACAGAGACGGAGTTACTTTCGGATTTATAATATTACTAGCTGACCCGGCAAACGTTGTTTTGCCATTTAATTTATCTTTCGTAAAAAATATTTTTTTTTTATAAAAAGTATCCTATGTTACTTCTAATACGTTTCATGATGATCGGTTAAGTAGTTTTCGCGTGAAAGCGTAACAAACAAACTTACATTCACATTTATAATATTAGTATGATATATAGTTAGATATACATATGTACTTATGTACTTATAAGTAAGCTACTCATGCATGACAGCACATCTAACTAATATTTTCAAAAAGAAAATAACTCTGTCTGGCTGTTTGTTACGACTTCACGCCTAAACCACTGAACTGATTTCGATGAATTTTGGTATAGAGATAGAAAGCTGCTTTTATGCAGGTACCACGTGTGCGAAGTCACGGGCAGCAGCTAGTTTTATATAACTTGAAGTAACTAGTATTTCTTTGTAAGTGAATTTGTAACTATTGTGAGAAATACACATCATATGCGACTACTGTAAGGCTGGCCCGTTTTTTTGAGTATTTATAAATCTTTGCTAAAATCAATAAAGTTTAAAACAAGGTCTTACCTACGTAATTATAAATTAATGTCACATTATTTTTAGTTACATTTTAAAAGCTGTTCACCGACCACCGCAGTTGCTTGAAAAAGGTCACACAAATTATACCTGGCTTTAAAATTATCTCGCTAATTGTAGGGGGATTGGTTTGCGATAACTTCAATACAAACTAATTACGTGTGTACAATTTCATTATAGAAGGACTAACTG